>CM064509.1:29715490-29810490 GCA_032716605.1 Paralithodes platypus | reverse complement strand
TTCCTTTTCTATCGGATATGCCATCTCTACTAGAATTAAGTCCTTACCACCTCGTTTGGATGGTAAGGTCTGTGTGGCCAGTGTATCTATGTAAATCTCTCTCTCTCTTCACTTCTTTTCTTTTCTATCCTTTCCTTCCACTTTCCTTTTCTATCGGATATGCCATCTCTACTAGAATTAAGTCCTTCCCACCTCGTTTGGATGGTAAGGTCTGTGTGGCCAGTGTATCTATGTAAATCTCTCTCTCTGTCTGTCTGTCCGTCTGTCTGTCTCCTAATTACACTGGTATCAAAACCGTCCTTATAGATGGTAGTGGTGGGAAGGGTCGGCTTCATCGCTCTTCATCATCATTCCGGGGGGAGGGGAAAAGTTTGCTCTAAATTGTGACACAAGGCGCCTTCTCTCTCTCTCTCTCTCTCTCTCTCTCTCTCTCTCTCTCTCTCTCTCTCTCTCTCTCTCTCTCTCTCTCTCTCTCTCTCTCTCTCCTTTATATTTTGTTTGATTCTATTTTAGTATATTATATTTTCCTTTCCTTTTCCTTGGCTGATAACTTAATGTGACAAGTTTGCCTGATTCGTGGTTGATGACTAGAATCTTGCTTTGGCTCATCAGGGACATCTAAAACCCTTACCATTTCTATCTGTTGATTTTGGTGGCCTCAGTGGGCATATGTAAGCTTTTGGATTTGATCGATAAGCACATGTGTTGCGTTTCAAGCCGATGACGTAATTTACAACACATTATGGTTACCACTAGACGATTTTCTTTAGCTTATAGATGGATGAGGTATGGGAGGGAGAAGAAGAGAAGTAGTGGAGGAGGAGTACAAAGGAGTACAAAGGAAATAAAGCAACAACAGATCTAGTGACCCTTCTAGGTTGCTTGTCCTCAAAAACACTGAGGATCAAGTGTCCAAACAGTGGTTTAGAGTGGGTAAGGGAACATTGGAAAGGGAACTACTGCCCTGACACTAACGTGGCAGGACTAGGAAGTTAGTAGGGGACATATGGGTTAGTAACTGAGGGGAGGATAAAGTTATTCATTTACAAACGCAGTCAGTCGCGGGTTTGATGCGAGATATTTGTCTAGGCGGAATTTAAATGAATCAACGGTGCTGCAGTCTATAACGTCTCGGGGAAGCCCATTCCACAAGTTGACAACTCGATTGAAGAAGAAATTCTTAGATTCGTGCGAGTTAAAAGATTTACCAATAATTTTGCAACCGTTTCCCCGCGTGTAATTAGATTGGTCGATAGTGAAGTACTTACTACAGTTCATATTGTCGATGCCTTTGATGATTTTGAACACTTGAATTAAGTCGCCTCTTAATCTGCGCTGGGTTAAAGGAAATAGATTTAATTCTCTAAGACGCTCTTCGTATGGTTTGTTCTTTAGGCTAGGTATCATTTTGGTAACTCTACGTTGAACTCGTTCTAGCTTGTTTATATCTTTTTGGTAATAAGGGCACCAGGATTGAACGCAGTATTCCAGAAGAGGGCGGACTAAGGAATTGTAAAGGGTTAGGATAACTTCTTTGGATTTATGCTCAAATGACCTGCCTATAAAGCCAATTATTTTGTTTGCCTTCTTAACATTGTTGACTCGGTTTTAGGTTACTCGATATTGTTACTCCCAGATCAGTTTCTCTGTTTACATTCTTAAGCTGAGTGCCATTCATCGAATAGTTTGCTTTCTCATTTAGGTATCCGACATGTAGTACTTTACATTTATCCGCATTGAAACTCATTTGCCAAATTTGGGCCCAACATGACAATTTATCTAGATTGTGTTGCATATCGTCAACTTGTTCTTTTGAGAGTACGCTATTTGCAATTTTTGTATCGTCAGCAAATTTTGAGATTGTGCAGGTGAGACCCTCATCTATGTCGTTGATGTAAATTAGAAAGAGAATTGGTCCTAGTACCGATCCCTGGGGTACCCCGCTACTTACATTGGTCCATTTAGATGCCTTACCGTTTATGACTACCCTTTGCTTTCTGTTGCTGAGCCAATTTTCTATCCATTTCAACACACCGTCTTGTATTCCATGCGCTTTTAGTTTTAGCAGTAAACGTTTGTGGGGAACTTTGTCAAAGGCCTTTTGAAAATCAAGGTATATAATATCTACAGCTTTACTCTCATCGTAGAGGTGGCATCGTAGAGGAGGTGGGGGTCAGAAGTGTGGGAAGCCATAAAAAGAGTGAAGTTGGGGAAAGCACCAGGAATAGAAGGAGTGTGTGGGGAAATGCTGAGGTATGGTGGTGAGATAGTGATCGAATGGGTATGGAAAATGTGCAAACTAGCATGGGAGAAGGGGAGTGCATCTGATGACTGGAAGACAGGCATAATATTCCCCTATATAAGGGTAAAGGGGAAAGAGTAGACCGAAGCACTCTTACCTGAAAAATGGCTAGAGTGTTGCACTGATGGCCCCGCCTAAAGCAATTGGCCCATGCAGCACTTGGGTGCTGCAATCTTAAAAAAAAAGAGGAGTGTGTGGTAACCACCGAAGAATATGTCTTCTAAGCGTAGTAGGGAAGGTGTGCAGTAACGGGTAGTGTTTGAGAGAGTGTTAGCGAGAACGGAGAAATGGATAGGTGACGAGCAGGGCGGTTTTAGGAAAGGAAGAGGATGTGTAGATCAGATTTTTACCATGAAATGTGTTGTGGAGAAATATCTGCAGAAGCAACAAACGCTGTATGTTGTCTTTATGGACTTGGAGAAGGCCTATGACAGAGTGGATAGAGAAGGTATGTGGAAAGTACTTAGAATATACGGAGTAGATGGCAAGTTGCTGAAAGCAGTGAAGAGCATACTGTATAATTATAAGGGTGCAAGGGTGCAAAGGCGGCAGTACGTGTGGAGAATGAGCAGAACGAGTTCTTTGATTTAAATGTTGGGTTGAAACAGGGCTGTGTGATGTCCCCATGATTGTTTACTGTATATATGGATGGAGTCATGAAAGAAATACAAGGAAGAGCAGTGGATGTTGGTGTATCGCTGATAAGGGAGGGAAATTAGTGGAAGCTACCTGTACTGCTGTTTGCTGATGATACAGTTCTGATGAGCGATAATGAATGGGAGTTGTTGTTGCTGTTCCCCAGGCTGTCTGGCCGAGCAGCCCCAAGGTCCCGAGCAAGGCCAAGGCCATAACTGAGTGCCGCCACAGAACCCTCCCTGCTTACCACTAATAAAACCCAGGTAACCGAAGCCACTCTAAGGCGGGGAGCTGAGGTGGGTGCGGAAACGCCCGGGAAACCAAGGCCCAACCCAAGGCCCTGTGTCCCTCAGCAATTAATGAAGGGAAAGTTGAGGGGCAAAGGAAAAATGTGACACTTTGGCTCCCAATCTGCCAACCTCTAGGTTGGCAGTAGGGAGGTCAATCCACGGAAGAGACGCCGTCACTTGAGATCTAGAAAATATATAAGTAAAAGGAACAGCCAGAGTAAGCTATGGGTATGGCAGAGATCGCTCAGCTCTCGCTCTGATAGACCAGCTCATCACCACATGACTAGAACCCAATCCTCTCAGCATCAGCTAGGAAAGGCCCTAGAAAGCCACCTTTGGCGGGGGGATAGCTCCCCTATTTCAACTCCTTTCAGGGTTGGGCACCCGCCCTTGCAGGGTCTGGTAAATATGTTTGGAACAGTGTGTGAAAAACGGAATCTGAAGGTAAATGCAGGGAAGAGCAAGGTTATGGTCTTCGAAAGGGGTGAAGCCACAGAGTGTGAGGTGAAGTTGAACGGTCAGGCTATGGAGATTGTCAGCTCATTTAAGTATCTGGGCAGTGTGTTGAGTAAAGATGGGACTATGGATGAAGAAGTGCGGGAGAGGGTGCAACAGTGGAAGAGGGTTGTAGGAACGCTGAAAGCAGTAACAAGAAATAGGGTGGTCAGTATGGAAGTGAAGAAGTCCTTGCATGACAGTGTGGTAATCCCGACACGGACTTACGGAAGCGAAGCATGGACGTTGGTGGAGAGACTCAGACCAAGAGTGAGAGGGGTGGAAATGAGTTACTTGAGAAATGCGTGCGGAGTTACATGGAGGGATAGACAGACGAATGAGGAAGTAAGAAGGAGATGTGGTGTGAATGTAGATGTGCTGGAAAGTGTGAAAAGGAACACCTTGAGATGGTTCGGCCATATGGAACGTATGGGAAGCGAGAGAATGACTATGAGGGTGTACGAGAGCGAGGTGGAAGGACAGAGAGGGAGATGTAGACCGAAAGAGAGGTGGAAGGATGGAGCGAAGAAGTATATGGATGAAGGCGGTGCTGGTTAGGAGGAGGGGGATCGCCTAACTGGGGACAGAGGTGCATGGGGGCATTTTGTTCGTGGCCACCCCTTCGGGGATGACGGCGTCAGGCAATAGATAGAAAGGACCTGTGGTATTCACACGGTTTATTGAGATAATATTAACCCCTTTGAGTCTTAGTGGTAGACCTAAAGTTAGAGAAAATCGTCTATTGGTAACCAGAATAAAGCAAAAAGTACGTCGTGCTGAAAGGGTTAACATTATTGTTGTGTGTGGGGGGGGGGGAGGGGAGGGGTCAGTAAATGTATGAACTGATAGGTACGCTGGCATAAGTTACTGGAGGTGTATGTAAGTTTGTAATAGTGTGTGGTTAGTATGTATGGTGTGTGAGGGAGAGTGTTGTATGTGATGGTATGAGTGAGTGTGTGTGTGTGGGGGAGGGGAGGGGTCAGTAAATGTATGAACTGATAGGTACGCTGGCATAAGTTACTGGAGGTGTATGTAAGTTTGTAATAGTGTGGGGTTTAGTTATGTATGGTTGTGTAGGGAGAGTGTTTTATTTGCTGGTATGAGTGAGTGTGTGTGGTGTGGGTGGTGGAGAGGGGTCAGTAAAATGTCTGACCCTGATAGGTACTGCTGGCATAAGTTACTGGAGTGTATGTAAGTTTGTAATAGTGTGTGTTGGTTAGTATGTATGTGTGTGAGGGAGAATTGGTGTATGGTGATGGTGTGAGTGAGTGTGTGTGTGTGGGGGAGGGGGGGGTCCAGTAACTTAATGAACTGATAGGTACGCCTGGCATAAGTTCCTGTAGGTGTATTTAAGTTTGTAATAGTGTTGTGGTTAGTATGTGATGGTTTTGTGTGGGAGAGTGTTGTATGTGATGGTATGAGTGGAGTGTGGTGTGTGTGCGGGGGGGGGGGGAGGGAGGGTTTCAGTAAATGTATGAACTGATAGGTACGCTGGGCATAAAGTTACTGGAGGGGGGGGGGGGGTGTAATGTAAGTTTGTTAATAGTGTGTGGTTAGTAAGGTATGGTGTGTGAGGGAGAGTGTTGTATGTGATGGTATGAGTGTGTGTGTGTGTGTGTGGGGGAGGGGTCAGTAAATGTATGAACTGATAGGTACGCTGGCATAAGTTACTGGAGGTGTATGTAAGTTTGTAATAGTGTGTGGGTTAGTAAGGTATGGGTGTGTAGAGGAGAGTGTTGTATGTGATGGTATGAGTGTTTGTGTGTGGGTGTGTGGGGGGGGGGGGGAGGTGGGGGGAGGGGGGTCAGTAAAAAATGTATGAACTGATAGGTAACGCTTGCATAAGTTACTGGAGGTGTATCGTAAGTTGTAATAGGTGTGTTTTGTATGTAATGATGGTGTTAGGGAGAGTGTATGTATGTTATGGTATTAGTGTGTGTGTGTGTGTTTTGTGTGGGAGGTGTCAGTAAAATGTAGTACTGATAGGTACGCTGGCATATAGTTGACTGGAGGTGTTTTATGTAGGTTTGTAATAGTGTGTGGTTAGTATGTATGGTGTGTGAGGGAGATTTGGTGTATGTGATGGTATGGTGGGTGTGTGTGTGGTGTTGTGGGGGGAGGGGTCAGTAATGATACTGATATGGTACGCTGGCATAAGTTACTGGAGGTTGTATTTAAGTTGTAATAGTGTGTGGTAGTATGTATGGTGTGTAGATATGTATGTGATGGTATGAGTGAGTGAGTGTGTGTGGGGGAGGGGTCAGTAAATGTATGAACTGATAGGTACGCTGGCATAAGTTACTGGAGGTGTATGTAAGTTTGTAATAGTGTGTGGTTAGTATGTATGGTGTGTGTAGAGTGTTGTATGTGAGGTGTGTGTGTGTGTGGTGTGTGGGTGTGTTTTGTGGTGGTGGGTGGGTGGGTGGTCAGTATGCATATAGTGTGTAAGGGAGAGTGTTGAGTGTAATGGTATGAGTGAATTACGATACTTAAGTCTCAGTGTCAATGTTCCACAGGTGGGTGTGGGAGAGTGTTGAGTGTGTGTGTTAGAATCCAAGACGTGTTTGTGCGATGTGTCTGAGTGCAACAGGTGAGCGAGAGAGAGAGAGCGAGAGCGAGAGCGAGCAGCATGTGTGTTCAGCTTTGGTATTAAATTTTGTCTCCTTCACTAACATGCCAAGACAAATGATGTGTCCATAAGTGTATTTCTGACAGAGTGGAAGATGGTGTGTTAACCCTATTTGGTCCGAAGAGGGTCTTTTTGGACTTTCCTGTATCGCTTTATTAGTTTGCAGATTTTGTATACGGTACGTTTCGCCCCATTAGTTTGACGACAATAAAACGTTTCACCCCATTCAGGTGTCGATTTTTTGGGGAGCGAATAATAGCAAGCCTGTAACTTGGAAGAAATCGGCCTTTGGCCGGGACATTTCTCTATCAAATATTGGATAAATTTAGTAGGGATGTACCGATGTATCGGTATCGGTGGTATCGGCCCTTTTTTAGAGTATCGGTATCGGTATTGGCTTATTTTCTACCGATACTACCGATACCTAGAAGTCCTAAATCCTAATCCCTGCACGAGATGTTTCATTAAATCCGTATCATCTCGTTCTAGTTTTTAGTAACTTTTAAGTTTTTACCCATATATACATAATACAAGTGTTGATTTTAGTAACATGTTACCTAAGTTTAATAACAAAGCTGATAAAGGAGAAAATTACATGATCATGGACAACAGTCTTACAGACTTTCTTGGTGCACAGGTATCGGTATCGGTATCGGTATCGGTATAATTTTGTGGTATCGGTATCAGTATCGGTATCGGTCAAAATTTTGGTATCGGTACATCCCTAAAATTTAGCAAGAAAGGGTGTCTGGATGGGCATTTTATAGTTTGAAGAGCGTTTTTATTAGTGTAGGGGAAAAACTAAAATACATGGTTCAAAAGTGGCAACATCAAGCAAGATCCTCGATAATGGTTAAACAAATACCATAATTACCACCAAGACGTTGGCCAAGATTGTTTAAGTATGGTTGTGACTAGATAGTAGTGTGTGTGTGTGTGTGTTTGTGTTTGTGTTTGTCAGGCAGGGTATGTTGTAGGCCTAATAGGGAGAGGATGATGTTATTAAGCTGCCTATTATCTCGAGAGCCCACACACACAAACACAAACACACACACACACACACACACTCTATCTATCTATCTATTTATCTCTATCTATCTTATGTTATAAAAGTTATACATAAGTCAGGGGTGTCAAACTCATTTGCTCTGGCGGGCCAAATTTGACACGGTAAAATATTGTAGGGCCGCATACATATATTGTAGGGCCGCATACATATATTGTAGGGCCGCATACATATATTGTAGGGCCGCATACATATATTGTAGGGCCGCATACATATATTGTAGGGCCGCATACATATAGCGGCCCAAATGGTTGAGTGACTGACAACGAAAATGTAATTCGCTATCTACAGTACACTATATTATGTGTATGTGTAACTATATATATATACGGTACTGTATATATATATATATATATATATATATATATATATATATGTTAGTAAAGCCAGGTAATAAATTTTCTTTAATACATACGAGGTTGAAAGAAATGGCAATTTCTGCGTTGGAAATTTTATTATTCAAAGTTTCCAGGTCTCTGATGAGTTTTCGCTGGGTGGCAGGAAGTAGATGAAGGAGATGAGCAAAATTCATGGTGGTACAGGGTTACATAAATGTACATGATGATACAGGATATACGACGCGTTTCACTGGACAACCAGCATTATCAAGTAAGGAAGGAATGATATAAAAGGTACACAGGAAGGGTATATATAGAGGGTGGAGGATCAGAGGAGGCGGAAACAGGGGGCAAAAGTCTGCTATTGGTGGAAAGCGTAAATTAGGAGAGAGAAAGGGGTTAACCGCTTCACGCAGGCCCACTGGATGCGAGATGGTAGGCAGTAGGGGGGGGCGAAGCTGATTGGCTGCGGGTCGAGGGGCGTGGCCTAAGTTGTGTGGCGCCTGCAGAAGACGAAGCTGAAGGAGGTAGCGCGGGGGGCTGCGTCAAGGGCACCGGGGGGCGAGGAGGGTGTGTTAGGTCCTGTAGGGTAGTGCCTTTTGGCAGAAGGAAGGATCTGAAGGTCCAGAGTTTGGTTGTTGATGTTGGGATGTAAGGCTTGGATATATAAAGCTTCGAGTATAGGTAATCTCCTTGGGTCACTTTCTTTATCGAGTATGGTGGTGTGTTTCTCTAACTCGTTGCGTGAGAGGTGAGGGTGGTTAGGGGTGAGATAGTGGTCTTTGATGGCTCCAGCCTGAAGGTGAAGAGTTAACCGACGTGAAAGACGAGTCTGCGTCATACCAATATAGGAATGAGGTTCACAGTCCTCATAATTACAGGTATGTTGGTAAATGACGTGATCGTCGGTCATCGGGCTCTTTATCTTGGTGGAGGCTGGTTTGTTGCGGAGAACGAGGTTGGAGGTCTTGGGGGATTTGTAATAAATTATTAATTTGATTTTGTTTTCCGGGTTGGTTGGGTGGACATGCTTGGAGATTATTTCTTTTAAGAAATTACATGTCCTCTGAACACAAAAATGACGAGGCCGTCTTAAAAGAAATAATCTCCAAGCATGTCCACCCAACCAACCCGGAAAACAAAATCAAATTAATAATTTATTACAAATCCCCCAAGACCTCCAACCTCGTATATATATATATATATATATATATATATATATATATATATATATATATACCACACGTAAAAATAACTCATACGGAAAGGTACGAAAACAAATATTGTATGGTAGTTAGATGTATACAGGTACAAGACAAATTAATCTTGTAATTTACTTGTAACTATTCCTCAGTGTCGGGAGCCACTGCTTCCTGACACTGGACACCTCTTTTTTTTTTTTTTTTAGACCAGAGTGTCAAAATTTGGAGTAAATGACTGGGAAGCAGCAATCTTGAATAGGCCTATTTAGTTAAGATGCTCGTCACTGAGTTATGAACGAAACTGTGACTTGTTAATGTTCATAACCGAAAAGAGCTGCTCACATACAAATGTGCTTCCAAACATGGACATGATCTTTGAAACCAAACACTTTCTGTTGGGATAATTTGGACCAACATATTGATAAAATGTGCCCAAATCAATGGTGGACAAATTTTCTTTCCAACCAGAATCTCACTGCAACTTGATTATTTGGAGTTGCATATGTTCTGGCACCACATTAAGATCAACTGAAAATGGGTTTCGAAAGCGAGCAAGATCAGTTTCCAGGTATTTAAAGTAACTTAATCTGTCTTTAAACTCAATTCTGAACTGGGGCATCTTCTCACAAAATTATCTGTATGATCACCATCATGAAATTCATAATTTTGCATGAATTTTAAAGTGGGGAAGTGTGCGAGATTATGTGCTGCAATCTGCCTTTCAAAAAGCACAAGTTTTGTCTCAATTGTACGAATAGTCATTCAGCTCTGTCACCAGTTTGTTTCTGCCTTCCATCTTTGTGTTGAGGTAGTTTAAGTGTTTTGTAATATCCACCATGACTGCTACATTTTTCACCCAAACAATGTGCTTCAGTTCATACACCTCCTTCTCCCTTTTCTTCCATGAAAATATAAATTTCACTGCATAGAAGCACTTCCGCACTTCGATTATATTCAGCTTAAGAAGAACGTGTAAGAGTGAAAGAGTATATAATCTACTTTAAGCTTCTTACTCTCACAAGTACTTCCTAGAATTAGACATTAAGTTAAAAAAGTATCAACATGTGCTGTAACATATTAAATATATAATAATTACATGAACAAGAAAAGGCAATACTTGACACTACTTGGCCAAACTGGTTCGCGGGCCGCATGTTAGAGGGAGGGGGGCCGCACGCGGCCCGCGGGCCGCATGTTTGACACCCCTGACATAAGTAATATAGGAGAGTCGATCTCTGCCCAGGTGTGATAATGAATGAATTTATACCCAACCTGGTGAGAGATAAAATGAAAACAAAATGTAAATTGTCGGGATGTTTTATGACTTTTGGGTTGGACCTGTGTCAGTGTATGTTGTCAGTGTGTGTTGTCAGTGTACAGTCAAGATCAATAGTCATGGGGCGGATTC
This sequence comes from Paralithodes platypus, assembly GCA_032716605.1. NCBI lineage: Eukaryota > Metazoa > Arthropoda > Malacostraca > Decapoda > Lithodidae > Paralithodes > Paralithodes platypus. Next base: position 29,800,124 of record CM064509.1, on the reverse strand, counting down.
ACATTAGCGTTTTTTTTTTTTTTTTTTTTTTTAATCGACAATCATATTTTGGCATCTTTAGGTCATCGGTCTGTTTCGAGAGGCCAATTTTCCCTTTTTTATTTTTTATTTGTTTTGTTTTGGCCAGAAAACAAAAACAAACATCTTAATGATAGCCAAATAATCTTAGGAATTCGTTCATGTAACTTCGCCGTGTATCCTTTCAGTAATTAAGGGGACACAATACAAAAACAAAACAATAATAATCTGGCTAGCATTAGACGATTTTATGCACTTGACGAAGGATCTGTGGGTGTCAAAGAATTCATGGAGATATTTATTTCCCCCCCCCCCTCATTTGGTCTCTAGATATCCTTTCTCAACTAAATTAATGCAAGCCAGAATATGCTGAAAATTACACCACAACATTAAAGGGGTTACACAAGACGAGTATAACATTAAGGGAGCCCACCTCGCTTTTGTTCTCTTTCCCTCCCTCTTTCTTTGGCTTGTATCCATTCGGCCCCATTCAGCCTACTGTTTTAAGACTTTTACCCCCATCCAGGTGTCAATATTTTCCTGGCGAGCGGTAGCGAGCCAGCATATATATATTTTTGTTTTGACAGCAAGCTAAATTTGTACATTTTTCGATAGAAAAATGTTTCCGGCGAAGCCAGATTTCTCCATACAATGCTGGCTCGCTATCGCTCGCCAGGAACAAATCGACACCTGGATGGGGATAAACGTCTTAAAACAATTGGCTGAATGGGGCCGAATGGATACAAGCCAGAGAAAGGAAGAAAAGGAGATAAACAAATCAGGTGACCCCCCCCCCCCTTAAATGGGCCAGTATAAATCACTTTAATAATCTTACGTGTTGAGTGGCTCCTGTTTCTTGAGGCTGGCTTGATTAGTTGGGGTCAATCGCAGGTAGTTGTTGATGTGTATTGTTGATGGTGGTGTGTTGATGTTATTGGCGTTATTATTATTATTATTACTACTATTATTATTGTTATTATAATTATTGTGTTGCACTTGTTATTGTTGATTTGTTGTTGTCAGTCGGAGGTGGTCTATGTGTATTGTTGATGGTGTTGCTATTGTTTAATGCACTTGTTATTATTGATTACTTGTTAATCGGAGGTGGTCTATGTGTTTGTTGATGGTGGTGATGGTATTCTTTGTCGTTGTTATAAATGCTGTTATTGTGTGTTGCACTTGTTATTGTTGATTTGTTGTTGTCAATCGGAGGTGGGCTATGTGTGTGTTGATGTTGTTAGTGTTGTTAATGTTGCTATTTTATTTGTTGCACTTGTTACTGTTGATTAGTTGTTGTTAATTGCAGGTGGTTTATGTGTAGTGTTGATGGTGTTGTTGGTGTTATTTTTGTTTTGTATTGGTTGTACTCATTATTGATTAGTTGTTGTCAATCGCAGGTGGTTGTTGTGTAGTGTTGATGGTGTTGTTGGTGTTATTTTTGTTTTGTATTGGTTGTACTTATTATTGATTAGTTGTTGTCAATCGCAGGTGGTTGTTGTGTAGTGTTGATGGTGTTGTTGTTGGTGTTACCTTTGTTGTTGTATTTGCTGCACTTCTTATTGTTGATTAGTTGTTGTTGCTGTCGTCGATCGGAGTTTGTGTTGTCTGTTGTTGTTATTGTTCTATGTTGTTGCTGTTGTTGTTATTGTTTTATGTTGTCTGTTGTTGTTGTTATTGTTCTATGTTGTTGTTGTTATTGTTTTATGTTGTCTGTTGTTGTTGTTATTGTTCTATGTTGTCTGTTGTTGTTGTTATTGTTCTATGTTGTTGCTGTTGTTGTTATTGTTCTATGTTGTCTGCTGTTGTTGTTATTGTTCTATGTTGTCTGCTGTTGTTGTTATTGTTCTATGTTGTTGCTGTTGGGTTTCTTGCGACTGTTGGCACTGTTGTTGATGTTGTAATCACTGTTGTTTGAACTGTTGATATTGTTCTTTCTGATTTATTGCATACAGGGACGCTCCTGCATTGCACTGTTGTTGAGAGAGAGAGAGAGAGAGAGAGAGAGAGAGAGAGAGAGAGAGAGAGAGAGAGAGAGAGAGAGAGAGAGAGAAAATAAATGTGTGTGAGAGAGAATGTGTGTGTGTGTGTGTGTGTGTGTGTGTGTGTGTGTGTGAAAGAAAATGTGTGTGTGTACTATTTTCGAGTGATGTTATTTCTCGTGTGGTTTGTATGTATATGTTTTATCGTGGTCGTGTATTGTGTATGGACGTGTTTTGGTTCATGTACGTAACGCCCTTATGCATTGGTATGATTCCCGGCAGGTGTGTGTGTGTTTGTGTGCGTCTGTGAGTGTGTGCGTCCATGGCTGTGTGTACTTTATTATTTGAGGTCACTGGGTTTTGGTCGTTTTAAATTCAGAATAACTTAATTAATTGTATACAAGTTTATTTATACCGGGCCTTTATAACAGGTCACGCTAGTAACTATTTCCTAATTGATTGTGATGTTAAATTATGATATTCTGTCGTGGACATTAACGGATTTAGGTAACCATTTACACGACTTTAATTATACTCTATTGTAAACAAAAATATTGTTTAGTAACTTTTATTTTGTGCTATATCACAGAACACATAATTTGGTTAATACGTTATCAATTTATACAGAAGAGGCTTATGTAATGTAATGGTTGATGTAATGATAGATTATGTAATGTTAGGCTAATGTGATGTAATGTAATGTTAGGCTAATGTTATGTAATGTTAGGCTAATGTAATGTAATGTTAGGCTAATGTAATGTAATGTAATGTTAGGCTAATGTAATGTAATGTTAGGCTAATGTGATGTAATGTAATTTTAGGCTAATGTAATGTAATGTTAGGCTAATGTAATGTAATGTTAGGCTAATGTAATGTAATGCTAGGCTAAGTTAATGTAATGTTAGGCTAATGTAATGTAATGTTAGGCTAATGTAATGTAATGTTAGGCTAATGTAATGTAATGTTAGGCTAATGTAATGTAATGTTAGGCTAATGTAATGTAATGCTAGGCTAAGTTAATTTAATGTTAGGCTAAGTTATGTAATGTTAGGCTAATGTAATGTAATGTTAGGCTAAGTTAATGTAATGTAATGTAGGCTGTCATATAAAGGAATTGGTGGATTATAGTACTTTTAGACGGTTTAAATTGTGCACTTGTAAAAATATAGTATTGTTAGTTAATCACAGTTTATTTTTTATTTTTATTATTATTAAATTGTTTGTACGATTGTCTTGCTTTAGTTATGAGTTATTAATGGATATATAAGTAGAGGCATTGACACTTTCCTATCATAAACAGATATGGTTATGATACCTTTACAAATATGGTGTTGTAAAGTATGGAAGGCTTTATAATTAACACAGCGCATTGGTTTGATTATTATGATCTGGGAAATATATTAATCATTGCAATATTTAACTAGCTTAGCTTACAATTGAATGTATTAATTTATATACCTACAGTAGGCAATGTAGTTGACGGCGGTAGAAATGCTTATCTGGATTAGGATAGATAGTGTAAAAGTTATTTTAAGTTAGTTAGGGTAGTGTTAAAGTTAAGTTGTGTTTCAGTACATTTTGTAGAGTTTGAGTTACACTAGCTGCATTAATGAAGATAATGTGCGTGTAAGTGGGTGTACTAAAGTTACTTGTAATTACACTAGTTGTATGGGTAGTGTTGCGAGGGGTAGCGATATGTGTTTACGGGATCGGACTGAGGGGCCTGAGAGCTCACGCGATATGACCTCTCCTCACGGGGGGTTGCAGGTCACTGGCTCAAATTCTCTCGCTCTCTCCTACTACTTGTTGTCCTGAGTGAGGGAGGGAGGGAGGGAGGGATATACAAGGTGCGCAGGATAGAAAACGGCTGCGAGAGCTAGGGGACACTTGGGTAAACAGGGAGAAGGAAAAGAGAGAGAGTGAGTGAGAGAGGATGACAGCGGGTGCTATAATCTTACCAAAGAGACACGTGTAGGGCAATTTTAATTAGAGAGAGAGAGAGAGAGAGAGAGAGAGAGAGAGAGAGAGAGAGAGAGAGAGAGAGAGAGAGAGAGAGAGAGAGAGAGAGAGAGAGAGAGAGAGAGAGAGAGAGAGAGAGAGAGAGAGAGAGAGAGAGAGAGAGAGAGAGAGAGAGAGAGAGAGAGAGAGAGAGAGAGAGAGAGAGAGCTAGAGCTATAATTTTACCAAAGAGACACGTGGAGGGCAATTTTGATTAGAGAGAGAGTGAGTCGGTCACTTTAAATATTGCACGGAGTGAGTTGATTTAAGTAACGTGTTGCCAGGATAAAGTGTGGGAAAGAAGTTATATTTTCCTATGTGTATGAGGGAGACAAAAGGCAAAGCTGCCTGTAACAAGTGTCTCCCTCAAAGTTGAAAATGGCACAGTCAAATTAAGGGCGGTTGTTGGTCATCCAAAAAATAGTTTGTTGGTGCATTGGAAAGAAGTGTGGTGTGCTAGTTTAGTTAAATGAATAGCAGGAAGTGTTTGTGAGAGCCAGCTGGATTGTTCTCTGTGTGGGTGAGACACAAACAGAAACAGTGAGGAAGGCCAACCAATGTATACAGGAGTTCCAGCAACTCCTTATCACATGCCTATAAGGCCGCCCCTGGGTATTGCCTTGCTCGTTTGGAGTCTACAATATCCCCAGACATGACACACACACTCTTTCGCTCTCGCTAACAGACAGGACATGTATATTCATCCCTTAGGATCAGATCTAGGTTACGGTAAGTTTATGGATATTCAGCCTCATTGGCTGCCGGCTCGAAATTAACCGATTATTATGTTTACACACACACACACACACACACACACACACACACACTCACACACTCACAGAGTGGTCTTGCCACTGGACTGGTAATCCAATGGACCCGGGTTCGAATCCCAATATGTCAATGGGAAGATATTATTAGGATGGAATTTGTGCTGTACCTAGTTTCAGTGCATTACCACAACACACCGAAATGCCAAAACAAATACCCTCATTGTTCCCTGATTAAATAGCATTGTATGAATATTTCCATATTCAAAATATGCTACAGGGGGGCAATGCCTAGTGAGTTAATTGCTCAATAGGTGGCGTTCTGAGAGTGAGGGTCTGAGTTTGGGGGATAAGACTGTAAGGCACACTGTCTCACTCCCTAGACTGGAACAAGACCTCACGGGCCTCACCGTGTTCAGCGGTAGAATGTGCAGGCTCTCAGCCTATGCCCGAGAGGGAGTAGTTGGAATATGAAAAAAAAAAAAAAAAAAAACACACACACACACACACACACACACACACACACACACACACACACACACACACACAATCCCTCACATTTTATTACTAGTGTATACGTCAATAATGAGCATTATGAGGAAATGTACACACACCAAACAGAAGATCCTATCTATGCAAGTTCATTAGTATTTCCAACCTTGTATAAATATCTTCCAGCGCTTTAACCCCTTGAGTATTATGACGCATGTTGACAGTTTATTCTGGCTATTACTGGACGATTATCTTAAGTCAAGGAGGGATCTGCTGGAGTCAAAAAGTTAATTGAGATCGACTTTACCTCTTTGATTGCTAGATGTCTTTCCTAAGCTGCCTAAAATCTTCTAATAATAGCCAAAAGAAACTTTTATGGTAATACCCTCTGGTGCAGTAGGGGTTAAAGCTTGATGAAGGTCTAGCGAGGAAACTAACAAAAATTAATAAATAAATATGCCAATAGACCAACAAAACAGCCACTACCCCCTTAACCCTTTGAGGATCATGACGCGTTTTAGCAGTTTCTTCTGGCTATTATTAGACGATGATTTTAGGCAGCTTAGGAAAGACATCTAGCAATCAAAGAGGTAAAGTCGATCTCAATTAACTTTTTGACTCCAGCAGATCCCTCCTTGACTTAAGGGGAGTCACCTGCTTTTTTTTCTCTTTCTCTCCTTTTCTCTCTTTCTCTGGCTTGTATCCATTCGGCCCCATTCAGCCAACTGTTTTAAGACATTCATCCCCATCCAGGTGTCGATATCTTCCTGGTAAGTGATAGCGAGCCAACATTGTATGGAGAATTCCGGCTTCGCCGGAGAAAGTTTTCTATAGAAAAATAAAATGGGTGGGTGGGTGGGTGGGTGTGGGTGTGGGTGTGGGTGGGTGGGTGTGGGTGTGGGTGTGTGTGTGTGTGTGTGTGTGTCAGTGTGTGTGTCAGTGTGTGTGTCAGTGTGTGTGTCAGAGTGAGATCTGAGCGATCTCTGCCATACCCATAGCTTACTCTGACTGTTCCTTTTACTTATATATTTTCTAGATCTCAAGTGACGGAGTCTCTTCCGTGGATTGACTTCCAAATCTGCCAAAAGTGTCACATTTTTCCTTTGCCCCTCAACTTTCTCTTCATAATTGCTGAGGGGCACAGGGCCCTGAGTGGGGCTTTGGTTTCCCTGGGCGTTTCCGCACCCTCCTCGGCTCCCCGCCATGAAGTGGCTTCGGTCACCCAGGCTTTATTGTGGTAGGCAGGGAGGGTTCTGTGGGGGCGCTCGGTTATGGCCTTGGCCTTGCTCGGGGCCTTGGGGCTGTTCGGCCAGGCAGCCTGGGGAATAGCAACAACAACAACAACCATAAATGTACCCTCCAGTACCAGGCAATGTGGCCAAAATGGCTTCAGAGTCAAGCGAGAACACCTTCCTACCTCGAAAGTTGGAGGAGTACTGATCCAGCCACCCTGTGAGACCTTGAAACCAAGCTGAGAAGTGTTGCCAATGTCTCAGACCAGTGCGTACAAGTCATGGTACCAGGTACCGCTCGATACTGGCAAGTTACAAGGACCGCATATTATGGACGAACGTCTTCCGTCGCTGGTACTGATGAGTGACTGTTTTACTGACGGCCAACGTTCGTCGCTGGTATTGTAAGGTTTAAAAACAAAAAATAGACTCTCCCTTCAAGATAAATTTGTAAATTTTTCGGTAGAAAAATGTCCCGGCTGAAGACTGGTTCCTATTAAAAAATTAAAACAATGCAGCTGGCCCCAAATGGCACACAGCCCACCTGGAATTACCCCCTGGATTAACAGTCAAACGTCCTACTATCCTTCCATGACTATCCTTCCATGTATTTGACGGATATTTTGCTGTCTCTAGAAACACGGCCTGACCACATCGCTTGGCTGTATCTGTGGGGTCAGCAGTTGATAGCATCACTGTCTACCATCCCAGCAGACTGGCGTTCAATCCCCACTCAGGTTGAAAAGCTCTTCTTAGATATAGCTGGCGGTTATTGTCTCCCCTTAGCAAATTAGATGTGTAATGGTCTCCGGTTAATTAATAGGAGGAGATACTGGCGCTATATAAGTAACCAGACGATTATTAATATTATTATTTTATTATTATTACCGGGTATTATTAATATTATTATTATTATTATTATTATTATTATTATTATTATTATGTAACTCACCCAACCCTCCCTGTGATTTTGTCGGGGGTCCACTGGCATCTTACCTGTAACAAATATTAAACCAATTAGTTATACATAATTGATCATGTACCGGTATAGTTACACAAATATATAGTGTGAGGATAATAAACCCCTTCAGTATGATGACTCCCTTCTTACCTTTTATTCTGGCTAAAATTACACGTGTTTATGCAGTTTGAGGGGGGTCACCAGCTTTGTTTATCTTTCTCTCCTTTTCTCTCTTTCCCTGGCTTGTATCCATTTGGCCTCATTCAGCCAAGTGTTTTAAGACTTTTATCCCCATCCAGGTGTCGATTTCTTCCTGGCGAGCGATAGCGAGCCAGCATTGTATGGAGAAATCCGGCGTCGCCGAGAAATTTTTCTATCGAAAAATGTACAAATCTAGCTTGGTGTCAAAACAAAAATATATATATGCTGGCTCGCTACCGCTCGCCAGGAAAATATTGACAGCTGGATGGGGTTAAACGTCTTAAAACAGTAGGCTGAATGGGACCGAATTAATACAAGCCAAAGAGAGAGGGAGAGAAAGAGAAACAAAATAGCGAGGTGGGGTCCCTTAAGAAAGAGCTATGTCTCGCCCAACCCACCACCGATTTGATCCCTGGACACTGATCACCAGGCAAGCGTGCTAACCACTACACCAGCATAGCCATAAAAGAGCTGTTGCAATCTGGCAGACTATTGCTGTCCAGCGGTCTGTTGGGGTGACATACAGATGACACACAGACAAGTGGCTTTTTATGAGATTTTGTTTAATTAACTTTGAGGATTTTGCTTCTTTTTGCCATTTTTGAGCAATGTATTTTATTTTGTCCCCTAGGTTAACACGCACGCGCACGCACGCACGCGCACGCACGCACGCACGCACGCACGCACGCACGCACACACACACACACACACACACACACACACACACACACACACACACACACACACACACACACACACACACACACACACACACACACACACACACACACCTCTCTCTCTCTTCCCCTGCTTCCTTCAAACTAAAAGAAATGCCCACCCAGACCCCCTGCAAGCTAAATCTGTACATTTGCGATAGAAGGATATGCCAGCCAAAGGTCGATTTCTTTTAAGGCACAAGTTGATGTGGTATATTGGTTGAGTGATATTTTCTGAAAACGGCCAGATAAGGTTAAGGGCAAAATGTCACTTAAGGGGTGTTTTGTTTCTGGACCCCCTTCTCCCTCGTGTTTAGCCCATTAGTTTTTACATTTTAAGACGTGATCACCCCATTATATTGACGATTTTAAGAGTTTTCGCACCATTTCTTTGTCAATTGTAAGACTTTCTGTGCACTCTAGGTATCGATTTCTCCTGGTGAGCGATAGCTAGCCAGCAATTAAGGAGGAACTGGCCGTTGACCGGGATATTTTTCTACCGAAAAATATACAAATGTATCTCGAATTGGGGGGGTGGGGGTCTGTTTATATCTATATTATATCATCATTATTATTATTTTTTCTTATGCTTTAAGCTTGATGGAGGTCTACTGTAGGTAGCAACCTAAAAAACTCCCCTTAATGATAAGAAGTAAAAAGACTGACAGTTAATTACATGGTCACTGATAATAATAATGAAGTTGAAAAGTACCGTGCGGTATTTTATCAGACTGGCTATGTTGCAAGAGTCGGTTTGCAGGATCCTCACTTGCATTAAAACTCTTATCAAATTTTATTGGAGTTTTGCATTAATTGATATTGTTGTTCCTGGGATTTGTTTTATTTATTTATTTATTTATTTATTTATTGTATTTATTTATTTATTTTTGCACCGTATGCAGTCTATTTTAGTTAATACCTACCGATATCTTATCCAAACTCGTGAATCGTGGAGATATGCAATTATAAGATATTTGTGTTTAATTGGAAGTAATATTTGTTATGTAGTGTGCAGTACAGTATGTATGCTATTTTATTGGTAGGGATCACAGTAATGAAATAAATTAGTACCGGTAATAACAAGAAACATAAAATAAACACTCCTATGCCATTTAATGTTCGACTTATGTAACCAGTGATAATAATTATGTTATCGGTCGGTGATAAGAAATGAAAAGCTTTACTCATTGACGCGCCATCATCACTAATGTTACGTGGTCGGTGATAAGGGGGTGGTGGAGGGGGGGGGGGGGTGGAAGGTACTGTACGGGTTATCTTAGATGTCTTAATTTGTCATGGAGAGGGAGAGTGATAAAGTGAGAGTTAGTGTGTGTGTGTGTGAGAGAGATAATGGGAGAGAGAGAGAGAAAGAATGGGAGTGAGTCCATCTTACGCCGTTTCCTATTTACTACCTCGTCATCTGGTGTATTTGGGGCATTGGTAGGGCGTTCGGCTCACAACTAATAGGACACTAATAATGGTTTCTCGGGCAGGATGAGACGGATGGGCGCGTCTCCCAACACCTGAGGGCTCTGTTTACCTGTACTCCGTTAACCCTTACAGTATTATATTTTATTCTAGCTATATTTTCACGATATTATGCAGCTTAGGAAGGATCTGTGTTAGTTAAATGGGTGGGTTGAGCTATATTGACGCCTTATTATTGCTAGATATTATGCAGCTTAGGAAGGATCTGTGTTAGTTAATGGGTGGGTTGAGCTATATTGACGCCTTATTATTGCTAGATATTATGCAGCTTAGGAAGGATCTGTGTTAGTTAAATTGGTGGGTTGAGCTATATTGACGCCTTATTATTGCTAGATATTATGCAGCTTAGGAAGGATCTGTGTTAGTTAAATGGGTGGGTTGAGCTATATTGACGCCTTATTATTGCTAGATATTATGCAGCTTAGGAAGGATCTGTGTTAGTTAAATGGGTGGGTTGAGCTATATTGACGCCTTATTATTGCTAGATATTATGCAGTTTAGGAAGGATCTGTGTTAGTTAAATGGGTGGGTTGAGCTATAATGACGCCTTATTATTGCTAGATATCTTTCCTAAGCTGAATAAAACCGTCTAATAGTTGCCAGAATATAATGAAAAGGACGTCCCTGGTACTGGATGGGTTATGATCCAGCTCATGTTATAAGGAGAGATGGGTCGTTTTTCTGGTCTCCCTTCTCCCTCATGTTTAGCCCCATTAGATTTCAGATATTACGTTCGGCCCATTAGTTTGGCGATTTAAGACTTTTCGCCCCATTTCTTTGTCAATATTAAGACTTGCGTCATGTAGGTGTCGATTTTTGTTCCTGGCAAGCGAAAGCGAGCCTGTACAGATTTATCTTCAAGGAGGATCTTGGCGGTGTTGTTGTTTTTTTAGCCTCACGAAGGTTTAGGGAGGAAACTAAAAAAAAAATATATATATAAAACAAAATATATATACAAATGATCAAATCAATAGGACTACCCACCCTTAACCCCTTCTGTACCGGCGACGTCTTTATCATGTTATTCTAGTTAGTATTTGACGCTTGTATTCAGTATAAAAAGGGCCTCCAGTAATTAAAAGGCTTCGAACTACCTCACTTAACCCTTTTTATTACCACAGATCCTTCGTAAGCTGCACAAACTCGCCTAAATATAGCTAAAACAAAACTAAAAAGACGTCCGCGGTACAGAAGGGGTTAAATTGCCATGTTACTATCTTGGTTACTCGGCTTTTACGTAGATTTTGTAGCGAAATGTGCTGTCAATTATGAAATGTGCTGTCAATTATGAAATGTGCTGTCAATTATGAAATGTGCTGTCAATTATGAAATGTGCTGTCAATTATGAAATGTGCTGTCAATTATGAAATGTGCTGTCAATTATGAAATGTGCTGTCAATTATGAAATGTGCTGTCAATTATGAAAAGTTGGCATTAATACGACTCAGAAAAATAAGATAGATTCATATTTTCCCATTAACCCCTTCTGTACCGGCGACGTCTTTCTAATAGTATTGTTATATTTAGACGATTTTGTGCAGTTTAAGAAGGATCTGTCGTAGTAAATGGGGTTAAGTGAGATAGTTCGAAGCCTGTTAATTGTGAAACTCAATACTATCGCCTAATAGTTGCCCGAATATGATAGAAAGGACGTCACCGGTACTGAATGGGGTAAATTGCCATGTTACTATCTTGGTTACTCGGCTTTGACGTAGATATTGTAGCGAAATATAGTCTATTATGAAAACTTGGCATTAAGGGGGGATGGTTTACTTTTTGGGCGATTTTTGCATGTATTCATAATTTTTCTAGTTTCCTCCCTAGACCTCCATCAAATTTAAAAAAACCATCCATTAGATCCCCCTTCTAGATTAATTTATACATTTTTCGGTAGAAAAATGTCCCGGCCAAACGCCGGTTCTTCCAACATTACAGGCTCACTATCGTTCGCCAGGGAAAAAATAGACACCTAAATAGCACGAAAAGTCTAAATATTGAAGAAGAAATGGGGCGAGAAGTCTTAAAATCGACTAACTAATAGGGCAAACATCTTAGCATCTGAAAACTAATGGGGCTAAGCATGAGGGAAGAAAAGGGATCAGAAAAACGGCCCGTGTCCCCTTAATACGACGCAGCAAGATAGTAGATTCATATTTGTCCATTAACCCCTTCTGTACCGGCGACGTCTATTTAGTTTTATTCTAGCTATATTTAGACGATTTTGAGCAGTTTAAGAAGGATCTGTGGTAGTAAAAAGGGTTAAGTGAGAGAGTTTGAAGCCTGTTAATTGACGGAGGCCCTTTTTGAAATGAATAAAATCGCCTAATAGTAGCCAGAATAAAGTTAAAAAGACGTCGCCGGTGCAGAGAGGGTTAATTAAGAATCGATAAATGAGTTGCTAAGGGATTCAATTTACCATCAACTGAAAAACAAAAACAAAACCCTAATATCAGTAAAAAAAGGAGCCTGGAGATTGTAGACCTTTGTAACGGCCCATCTGTACGGGATAATAGATGAAAGGGTTGAAAGGCTTAGTGAATTCCTTTGCAAGAACTGCCGCTTAAGGGGGTCACCTGCTCTTTTTTTCTCTCGTTTTCTCTTTCGCTCTTTCTTTGGCTTGTATCCGTTCGGCCCCATTCATTCAGCCTACTGTTTTAAGACTTTTATCCCCATCCAGGTGTCGATTTCTTCCTGGCGAGCGATAGCGAGCCAGTATTGTATGGAGAAATCTAGCTTCGCCGGAGAAATTTTCTATCGAAAAATGTACAAATTTAGCCTGCTGTCAAAACCATTTAAAATAATATGCTGGCTCGCTACCGCTCGCCAGGAAAAACCGACATCTGGATGGAGATAAACGTCTTAAAACATTAGGCTGAATGGGGCCAAATGGATACAACCCAAAGAGAGGGAGAAAGAGAGACAAAAAAACAAAAAACGATGTGGGTTCCCTTAATAGAAGACCATAGATGATGATAATGATTAATATTATTTTTTATATATTAAGTATTATTATTTTTATTATTAGGGGTTCGACCCCTACGGGGAACCCCTAATCATTATAATCATTAAACCCGGTTATTCATCCAAATTATCTTTACGCGCCGGTTTTGACGCAATAACTCCAAAACCGCTTTTTGGATCGGGATCAAACTTTCACAAGAGGTGTGTTTTTGTATTGGGAAACTTTTGATATGCTAAACATCCGGCATGGCGGCCAAACAGGTCCGTGGCAGCCGATTTCCCGAAAAACTTGACGCCTAAATACCGTCTCTCCCACTCATAGGAAATGATTGGGCTTTGGTATATGGACTCCACTACTAATGCTCCGCAAATGTTATAGAGAAGGTTTTGCTTTTGCACGTGGTTTTTTTTCTGGCAATCTTGAAAAAAACTAAAATTCCACATCTTGAAAACTACGCAGATAATCAAAGCCATGCTTGCGTAGTTGGGTGAGGCTCGCGATTTCGAACGTTTTGATACCAAAAGAATATAAATGGGTGGAATAGTTTGGCCGCAGCATTGAAAACTGTCTATTCTTAAATGACTTTAAAACCGCATTCGCTACCCACACAAAGTTTACCATCTACAGTCTATAGGCTTCCACGCATCCCCCAGTTTTGCTTAATAACATAGTCGATTTATTATTCAGATCTATTATTTTTTTTTTTTATTTAACTCTCTCAAAACAGTTCGTCCCTACAAATTCCACCAATTATTTAGCCAACCTACCTATACATACCTACCCTACCAAATAATAATGCTAATTCAAATTTATTTTTGGTGAATAGCAGAGTATTGGCTAAGGATTTTAACAATTCCTCCCTTTGCCAAATGCTTAGTTTAATAACAATGATATGGACCTTTAAAGTTTTGGCAATTGCCTGTGTGACTTACCCTGCCCTTCCTTCCTACCTCCCTCCTCCCTCATATATTTTACTTTAAACTTATCTAGCAAATGTATCAACATCCACTCTAGTGAACTTTCGGTATTTAGTTTATTCAGCTTAATACTATTTATCCACATAAAATAGAAACCTATCACAATTTTTGTCTACTACAACCATAGACAGTGCTATTACATATAATTTGAACATGATGTCGAATATAGCAGTTGCTATTTACCTTAAAGGTGAATTACGGAAGCATATCGGTGCTTCAATTAGTATTTATCCATAAAGTAATGGTCAAGGTGAGTGACTTTACTAATGTCATATTGTTTTATTAATTAAAATTACATTTTTACAAATATACAATGATTGTTTTTCTTGTGACCCCTGGAACTCGAATGACAGAAAACAAATGAGCGAGAATGAGAGTCTTGAATGGCTAGCAGGCTCGTGACGTAGGTTGTGACTGCCAAAATTTGAGAACAACAACAAAGCCGCTCGGCAATCAGTTCTCCACTGAAGTGCCTCTCTTTGCCTTGTAATTTTGTAACAATGGTCCATTGTGCAGCCGCGGGATGTAATGCCACTTATGGGGGACAGGTGAGCATGCATAGGTTCCCCAATGATATGAACACAAGAAAACTTTGGACGAAAATGATAAATCGTGTTGGTTACGACCCAGACCAAGTTAAGGATCCCCGACTGTGTGATAAGCACTTTGAAAAGCACTGTTTTATTCGAAATGTTGATGTGTGTAGACAAGTGGGGATGAACATTTATTTGAAGCCTGGATCTATACCAACAATCTTCAAGCGTCTTTCTGATGTGGAAGTGAGTTATGCCAAGCCACGAATGTCCTTGGCTTCTGTAAAATGCCAAAACTTGGAGGTAGGCCTATATACCCGATTCACAAAAATTGTATTTGGTGTTGGAGTGAAATTAATAATAGATTAGGCCCTAACATTTCAATTATGTCAGTATTGGGGGTCAAGATGATATTTTGAACCTAGGACTGCTTGCTGTCACTATCCATTCCTAGCCTAGGGCTAAGGATTTAGCCTAGGCCTATAATGCCAGCAGGGGCCAAATAACCGCTGGCCGTTAGGCCTACGTAGGAAACTTATAGGTAGCCTATAGGCTACCATTTTTCTGTAGTAGTTCAGATTTACGTTGTTGTGCCGGAGGCTGTAGACTTCTATGAGTTCTCCTTAGAATTAGTACCGTAACTATATAATTTGGTATGGCCATCCTTTAGCGGGGATTTCGAAGCAAAGCGACGGAGATGATGATGACTACCGTACCTTAACTACTCGTACCCTAGAAATCTCCCTAGCCATAACTTACATTCACAATGCCTTGCATATCATCACACCTTGAAAGTGTAAGTGAGGCACTGTAAATCAATGTTGACAAAAATTAATTGATTTGGATGTTGGTTATGGTAAACTTATGTAATGTTCCAAAGTTGATCAGTATGCGTATGCAAGAGTAGTGGATGTCGAACCTCAGAATACACTTATTGAGGGAAGGAAGCGAGTGGAAATCGCCTACCATAATTATACAGTACTATATTTACTGATGATAAAGTTCTGATGAATGACAGTAAGTGGGATATGCAGGCCTCCTCTTGAGCTGAATCATCTCTATCCCTGTCGACTAATGGTTCAAAGGCAAAAGGTTCAACATTCCGAGGAGGAGGTACATCAGGAACACCTGCTTCGTCGCCAGAACTCGAGGAATCGGTATTATCCATTACGAGAGTAGCCTAAAACACAGTGTTATTGTTTGAGACAGGTACCAAGCTACATCATCACAGTGCGCGCCAATCAGAGTACCGGAAAATAGTTGTCGGTGTGCTTTCGGCCGATTTCATTGTCCAACATTTTTTTTTATAGAATATAATCGAACTATAAGTCCTTACTATATTTGTAGAGTACTATACTCATACATTGTTTGGTTCATAGGCTTAACTCATTTTGTATTCTTGCCTCCGTAATTCACCTTTAAACAGTAATGACAGAACCGAAAGCTTCTCTTGCCGTGTAGTACTCAAAGAAAGCAGGTTTACTTAAGCCGGCCCATACCGAACTGTTACCAAGTCATAGATTCAGAGGTAACTTTCATAATGCATTATAACCCTAGACAGACACCAATATACCACTAAATCATACAAATATCACTACAAAAAAGATAGGAAAATATTATATTTATGTCCTAGGTATTTGAAATTATGCAAATGAGTAAAAACCATTATGATATAATGATAATGGGCTTGATTAGTATCTGGCAACAGTGTTGCACTATAATTTTCTGAACGTATGTTAACTTCGGAATATTTATCCCATTAATATACACATCTATCACTATTTAAATTAAATACAACCATACACAGTGCTATTACATATTATTTGAACATAATATAGGATGGTCTATCCTTTAAACCATTGTCTATATCTTTTCACGAAAAATATAGGCCTAGCCTAGGCTACCGGTAGTTACGAATTTATCAGTTCGAATTTTGATTGAGAGTGGAATTAGCCCTAGGCCTAGCCTAGGGCTTAACATGGGATACTGTTTGGGGGTTGGGAATAGGCTCAGGCTGCTTTAGGCCTAATTAGGTAAAAATAGTCAAATCGAGACAATTGCACAGCCAACATAGCCTATTAAGCAAATATTTTACCAATCTACAATAGGCCTAGTCTATTCGGGTAAAAATTGAAGAGACCCCGGACAGCCTTTATACTAGTCAATTCTATTTTTGTTTTTCTTTCTTTGATATACAGTGTTGTTTAATACCGAGGACCGTCGCATTTTAGTATTTTCAACATTAGCCTAGCCTAGCCTAACTTAACCTAACCTAACCGAAAACTAAACTGGGAACGTGAGCTGGGTTTAGACCGTCGCGTACCCATAAACAGGGAACGTGAGCTGGGTTTAGACCGTCGCGCACCCATGAACAGGGAACGTGAGCTGGGTTTAGACCGTCGGTTAGTTTTCGGTTAAGTTAGGTTAGGTTAGGCTAATGTTGAAAATACTAAAATGCGACGGTCCTCGGTATTAAACAACACTGTATATCAAAGAAAACAAAAAAAAACAAAAATGGAATTCACTAGTAAAAAGGCTGTCCGGGGTCTCTTCAATTTTTACCTCTATGCGCTGTAAGTAGGCAAGAAATCATGACCTATAACCTCTGTAACTAAAAAACAACTAGAGTGATCAAGCTAATAATTATGTCTACCATTTGGGAAGAGTCAGTCAAGGAATAGCCTAGATGTGAAAATTTACAGCCAATTTTCTCTAGCCCTTTTTGAGATACAGAGGTTAGAGGTCATTGTTGAGGGGGGCTTTGCCCCCCCCCCCCCCCCCAATGACATATTGTCATCATCTTATATATTGCCAGCAGGGGGCAAATGACCGAAAAAAATCGCCGTCAAAATAGACGCGAAGTTAACCACGGCGATCGACAAATGTAAACATGGCGGTGGCGGGGGAGGTGTCGGACGTTTGCAATAAAGTTCCCGTCTATTTTGAATGCCATTGGATACAATAATATGTTGAGGGGGGCTTTGCCCCCCTTCACCCCCCCCCCCCATGACATATTGTCACCATCATATATATTACCAGCAGGGGGCAAATAACCGAAAAAAATCGCCGTCAAAATACACCTTTATGAATAGGTTAGCCTTTAGGCTAGGCCTATCGGCAAGAGTTGCGTTATCGGGCGTATCGCCTGACCGGGTATAGGCTATCCTAGTGTTTACTAATTTATAGGCTACCCCTTTGAAAGGACATTAGCCAGGTAGGATGTACTTACCGGGTGTATCGCCAGCCTTGTTTACATTACGCGTACACGTAGTGGTGTCGGACGCTTGCCATCCTTTTCCTGTCTATTTAGACTGCCTTTGGATACAATAATATGTTGAGGTTGGGCTTTGCCCCCCCTCACCCCCCCCATGACATATTGTCATCATCATATATATTTCCAATACATAACCAAAATAAATCGCCGTCAAAATAGACGCAAACTTAACAACGGCGATCGACAAATGTAAACATGACGGAGGCGGCGGACGTTTGCAATCATGTTCCCGTCTATTTTGAATGCCAATGGATACAATAATATGTTGAGGGGTGGTTTTGCCACCCCTCACCCCCCCCCCCCCATGTCATGTCATCGTCATATTGCCAGCAGGGGGCAAATAACCGAAAAAATCACCGTCAAAATAGACGCGAAGTTAACCGCGACGATCGCCCTATGTAAACATGACGACCGTACACCCGGAAACTACATCCATCCCCATTAGCCTATCCTAACAACCTTACCTAACCTATCCTAGTATTATGGGTGGGGGCTGCCGCCCCCTAGACCCAGTACGTTATATACAAAACTAACCCTCACCTAACACCTAGTATATGTCCCTAGTACCCAGTACGTGGGATACCAAGCTAACCCTCACGTAACACCTTATATGTCCCTAGTACCTAGTATTTGGGATACAATACTAACCCTTACATAACACCTAGTATATGTCCCTATTACCCAGTACGTGGGATACAAAACTAACCTTCACCTAGCATATGTCCCTCACTCCGTACACCTTTCACCCTCACTACCGTTCGTGAGTCCTCATACATCTTCATTATCACACGCACCAGCCATTCCTCTACGCCAAATTTTCTCCTAGCCTACTGCACAACTTTTTACTTTCAGTAGATATCTTTCCTGAAGCTGCCTGACTATGAAGTTGTCGATTGTGTCACGTCCTGGCATGAAACCAAACTGCATATCGTCGATAGAATGCTTTCCCTTATCATACCTTCAAAGACTCTCTCACAGACCTTCATGACTTGGTCAAGCATTTCCAGGCCTCTTATAGCAGTTGCAAGGGGAGCCTAACTCTGAAATCACTAGATAGTGCCACCAGAACCATAAAAAAGAGGAGAGGGCTTAATTAACACACTTCCCTGTTGGACTCCGACGCGAACTGAAAACTCATCACTCAGTACCCTCACGTAACATCTAGTATATGTCCTTAGTACCCAGTACCCAGTACTTTGGATACAAAACTAACCTCCACCTAACAGCTAGTATATGTCCCTAGTAACCAGTACATGGGATATAAAGCTAACCCTCACCAAATATCTAGTATATGTCCCTCACTCAGCTGTACACCTTTCACCCTCACTACCGTTCGCGAGTCCTCGTACATCTTCATTATCACATGCACCAGCCACTCCTCAATGCCAAGTTTTCTCCTAGCCTACTGCACAACTTCTCTGGCCACCTTATCAAAGGCCTTCTCCCGGTCTGCAAACACAACATCAGATCCCTATCTTTTAAGTACATACAGTATCTTTCCCTTATCATACCTTCTAAGACTCTCTCACAGACCTTCAGGACTTAGTCAAGCATTTTCAGGACCCTTATAGCAGTTCCCAGGGGAGCCCAACTCTGAAATCACCAGATAGTGCCTCCAGAACCATAAAAAAAAAGAGGAAAGGGCTTCATTAACACAGAGCCCTGGTGGACTCCGACGCGAACTGAAAACTCATCAGTCAGTACCGGTACACCTTTCACCCTCACTGCCGTTTGTGAGTCCTCATACATCTTCATTATCACACAAATACCTTCATGACTTGGATTGTGCCGTGTCCTAGCATGAAACCAAACTGCATATCGTCAACATCATACCTTCAAAGACTTTCTCACAGACCTTCATGACTTGATCAAGTATTTTCAGGCCCCTATAAATTTCCCTATCCAATGAGTCCCCTTTGCTCTTATACAGTATATAATATACTTTTGTGCCATTCATCAGAGATTACTTCCTCTCTGATGATGAAGTTAATTAGCTCATTGAACACACCTACTCCTTTCTCACCTGAGGCCTTAATCATCTCAGCTAGAATGCCAGAGCATCCTGCAGCTTTTCTGTCCTTCATTAAGTTATTGCACTGCTTACAAAAGCTGGCACAATCACAGGGAGGGGGGAGTATTGGCTTTTCGTTGCTAAGCTGCTCTATTCCATTCAAATTCCATGTTGAATAATCTTTCGTAGTGTACGGTATCTTCCAAGAATCTATAATTTCTTTGTCAGCGGAAACAATTGTTCAAGTATATATTTTCCCTGTGAAACCAATTTAACTTCATAATGACAGTTATATATATAAAGAAAAAACAATATATTTTACATAATTTATTGCATATCTTACATATTTAAAAAGATCTATCTATCTATCTATCTATATGCTCAGGCCCAATCCCCATTTTGGGGGTAGCCGACTCAAGACAGAGCAAGAACAGGGAAAACACAAAAACAACATAAAACAAAAAATAAACACAGATAAAAAACACAAACTCTCACACATCCAGGTCACCCAGGAGAAGACCCAGAGACCAGGGTTACCAAGGTCGCTCCAGCACTCCCCCGGCCCCTTACCACCCGGAGAGGTTCCGATCTCGGCAGGCAGATGTGCAGCGGAGCCAAAGCCACAAGCCCTCCCACCACTTCCAGGCACACCCTTCATATTAATCGTCTCCCCGGGCCAGGCGCCTGATGGACTATTATCTAGTCCAACTTGCGCCCGACCCCTTACTCCAAATGACCACGTGTTCACTCAACTATTCACAAGCATTCTCCATTCACTAAAAAAAGAATAAAAAGATATTTATTAAAATAGTTTAACCAGACCACTGAGTTCCCCCAAAAAACTCTTATAGGGCTGGCCTGAAGGATTATATCAAGATGGACAACCAATCTAGATATGATAGGTAGGGAAGGGCAAGAGGTGAACAAATCTAGGAAGGTGAAGATACGCAGACATTTCTCACCATTTCACCAATTCAGCCGCACCACATGAGTTCCACAGCAGAACTCTTATAGGGTAGGGCCGAAGGGTGAGTCAAGAACTACACTGCAGCACCAATTAAGAAGTGATCAAGGGCGAAGAATGAGAAATCAGGTCTAAGGAAGAAATAAATCACACCGAGATGCACACATCATACACCACTGAGGGGAATCTAGTCAGCTTGACCGCACCAGCGACCATAGACACAAATAAAGTCAGGAGCCAATAAACTAGCCAGGCCAGGGTGGCATATGATATAGGCCGTCCGGAGGACAACCGAATTAGACAGAATAAGAATAGAAGGGGAAAAACATACAAAAAGGGGCATTCAAATTTCAATGTAAATTCACTATGATAACTGTAATATGTGGGAATAACTTTCACATTCATATTTCCTAATATCTTAGCATAAACATGATGAATTAGTGTGCCATTTTCAGTTGTTGGTTGCGTTACATGTTGAGAGTATCCACGCTTTTCCATTAAATTTGCAATAGAAGAGTTAGTTTGGATGTTTTCACAATGCAACCAATTGGGTATTTGTCTAGTTCATTTAGCAAATTACTTAAATTTACTCTAAAATAATTAAGTCCATATGAAATAGGTCTGTATATAGGGACAGGTTTGTCCTATAGAAAAGTATAGCCAACACTGTTCTCTACCAACTAAAAGCTGAACCAGTGGAAGGTATTACCCGTGTTTGCATACCTTCCCTCAATTTCAGTCAGGCTATATTTGGATGATAATTTGAACTCGATTTAACCTATCTCAGAATAGTAGTTGGGAATTTCATTCTTTTCCTTATTGTGAAGGCAATCATTATTCTATAAATACACTTACCCTAATAATGCATGTACAAGGTTATTCTCTATATTTGAAGATTATACTCTTTATATAAAAGGCTTGCATGGCTGTATGATAAATGTTTTTCTTTGATTCACTCTTCTTGACTTTTTCTATATTGCTGGCCATGCTTTTGTTCCTCCTAATTCCTTTTCTATTATTTCCACTCCTGTGAGGTACTGTAGAGGTGATTATCTTGGTCCCATCTGTAGAAGTATTGTAAATGGTGGCCAGACACGCCCGTGGCAGCCTTTCACACCCAACCCATCTTGTCCTATCTAATTTTATGTTGAACTCTATTGTTCTTGATCCCACTATAGGACTTGGTAGCCTATTCCACATATCTACAACTCTGTTACTATACGAATAGAGGCAGATCCCTTACACACCCAGTTTCTCTTTGTCGCTCGTTTGCCTGCACATCGGTACAAATGAAGCAGATCCCTTACACATGCAACTAAGATGAACATGGGAATCTGCAGACAAGTGGCCCACAAAAGGCAGATCCCTTTCACATCCAACCCATTTCGTCCATATGTCTATCTGATTTTATCTTGAAATTCTTTATTGTTCTTGATCCCACTATAGCACTAGCTAGCCTATTTCACATATCTAAGACTGTTACGAGAGAGGCAGATCCCTTACACAGCCAATCTCTCTCTTATTTGCACACTGGTACAAATGAGGCAGATCCCTTACACATGCTACCAAGATAAAAATGGGAGTCTGCAGAGAGCCGATTGGCCCACACACGGCATATCCCTTTCACACCCAACCCATCTCGTCCTATCAAATTTTATGTTGAAGCTCTATTGTTATTGATCCCACTATAGCACTTGGTAGCCTATTCCACATATCTACAACTCTTTTACCAAGCGAATAGAGGCAGATTCTTTACACAGCCAATCTCTTTCTCTCTCGCTCTTGTTTGTTTTGCACACTGGTACAAATGAGGCAGATCCCTCACACATGCAACCAAGATGAAAATGGGAGTCTGCAGAGAGCCAAGTGGCCCACATAAGGCAGATCCCTTTCACACCCAACCCATCTCATAAACGTTACCTGTTATTTACACTACTTACTATACACCCATGTTATCATATACCTGCAACCAAAACACAATTGTAAGACATAGGAAAATGGGAGTCTGTAGAGAGCCAATTGGCCCACACAAGACAGATCCTTTTCACACCCAACTCATCTCATCTCATAACAACTCTCTCTTATTTATCTCTGTCTTCCTTACATTTATGACATCCTAGTCTCTCTCTCTCTCTCTCACAAATGAGAACAAAAGAAAACCGGAGTCTGCAGAGAGCCGATTGGCCCACACATGTCAGATCCCTTTCACACCCAACCCATCCCGCGCTCTCTCTCTCTCTCTCTCAATTTATCGCTATCTTCCTTACGTTTATGACATCCTATTCTCTCTTGCTATACTCTCTGACTCTCACAAATGAGAACATAAACAAAATAAGAAAACGGGAGTCTGCAGAGAGCCGATTGACCTACACATGGCAGATCCCTTTCACACCCAACCCATCTCGTTGTATCTAATTTCAAGTTGAAGCTCTATTGTTCTTGATCCCATTATAGCACACGGTAGCCTATTCCACATATCTACAACTCTGTTACTAAATGGATAGAGGCAGAACTCTTTTACAGCCAATCTCTCCCTCTCTCGGTCTTGTTTGTTTGCACAATCTGTTCCTTCTGTAGTTTCTCCATGCCCGATAAGTTAAATGATCTTTTGATATCTGTGTAACAACTTTTGTATCCAACACAATACCCTGCTTGCAAAACCCCTCGAACCCCGGACAATGTTGCATGCAACTTTAATTATTATTATTATTATTATTATTATTATTATTATTATTATTATTATTATCTACGATGCCATAGTTTGTTATAGTCTATTCGTTGTAAGTAGGCGAAAAATCATGACCTCTAACCTCTGTAACTAAAAAAACCGACTAGAGTAATAGAGTTAATATTTCTACCACATAGGAAGACTTGGCTGCGGAATAGGTGAGGAAATGTACAGCTCATTTGCTCTAGCCATTTTTGAGTTACAGAGGATGGATACCTTTTGATACCTTTTGATGTGTTCGCCACTCTTCTAGCGGCACCAAGGAGCGCGACGCCCCTCGTTATGGGTGGTGATTTGGTGCAGTAGACTGTTTGAAGCGACAGCTCGCTCCCTTGCGAGGATGGGCTCGTCTGGCACTTTTTGCAGTTCGACATCTAGGGCTCTCTTGAAGTTGTCTAACGAGATGTCCCTCATGTCTCTTACTCGCCGTGGGAGTTTGTTGAAGAGACGTGGGCCTCTGTGTGATAACCAGCCCTCTCGCAGAGAGCCCATAGCACCCCTGTTATTCATCCGGGGGATTTCGCATTCCCAGCCTCTCCTATCACTGAATTTCATGACTATCGGAGTATGTAGGTTTGGTACTAAACCCTCTGCGATTTTCCACGTGTATATTATTAGGTAACGTTCTCTTCTACGTTCCAGTGAGTACAGATTCAGTGCTCTTAAACGCTCCCAATAGTGTAGATGTTTTTATCGAACTTATATGCGAAGTGAAATTTCTTTGTACACTCTCTACGTCATTTATTTCACCTGCTTTGTATGGGGATGTTAATACGCTACAGTATTCAAGCCGCGGTAGCACTAGAGATTTGAAAAGCGTTATCATAGGCAATTCACCGCGTGTTTTAAAAGTATGCAGAATCCAACCCGTTAGACGTTTCGCAGCCGCCACTTTGACCTGGTTATGTACTTTGAAACCCATATTTTCAGACATTAAAACCCCAAGGTCTTTCACACTGTCTTTCCGTTCTATTATGTGGTTAGATTCTGTTAAGTAATTTGTAATTTCTTTAACACCATTATTATCTCCGTACCGTATTAATTGGAATTTTTCCTCATTGAATTGCATGTTGTTTTCCCTGGTCCACTGGAACACTACATTCATGTCTTCCTGCAGTCGGCCCGTGTCCTCTTGTGTGTTTACTATCTTGCTTAATTTTGTGTCGTCAGCAAAAGATGACACCGTACTGTGTCTGGTGTTGGTATCTATGTCGCAAATTAGTATGAGGAACAGAAGGGGCGCTAGCACTGTTCCTTGGGGCACTGAGCTTTTGACATCCGAAGGCTCAGATGTGACTTGGTTTACTGCTACTGATTGTTTTCGGTTTACGAGGAAATTGTATATCCACCGTCCGATTTTCCCAGTTATACCTTTTGCTTTCAGTTTGTGGGCATGGTCACATTTATCAAATGCCTTAGCAAAATCGGTGTAAATGACATCCACGTTTTTCTTTTCTTCTAGCGCTTTAAGAATTTTGTCATAGTGTTCCAAAAGTTGTGAGAGACATGATCTTCCCGCTCTGAACCCATGTTGACCGGTGTTGTGTAGTTCATTTGTATCCATGAATGTTGAAATTTTGCTTCGCAGGACTCGCTCGAAAACTTTAATGATGTGAGAGGTTAGAGCTACCGGGCGGTAGTTTTTTGGTAGTGCTTTACTCCCTCCTTTATGCAGTGGGGCAATTATTGCGTTTTTCAAGCTATCTGGTATGTCACCAGTGTCTAGACTCCTTCTCCACATTATAGCCAGGGGTTTTGAGAGGTTTTCCTTACATTTCTTCATTAGGATCGAATTCCATGAGTCCGGGCCTGGTGCCGAGTGGGATGGCATGTTGGAAATGGCCTCTTCTATGTCTTTTGGACCAAAATCAATATCCAGCATCTGAGGGGTTTCCATGGAGGAGGTTTCCATGAAAAATATATTTTGGTCTCTGATGACTTTTGTTTCATCAGGCTCACTGAATGCCATTTCACACTGCCTGCTTAAGAGTTCGCTCATTTCCTTTTTGTCCCCTGTGAAAGAGCCGTCCCCTTTGCTCAGTGGGCCGATGTTTGATGTTGTTTTAGCCTTTTGTTTGGCGTATGAAAAGAAGTATTTGGAATTTTCCTTTATACCTGCAATAGCTTTCCTCTCCTCTTCCATATGTTGTAGTTCATATGATATTCTTAGCCTTTGTTCAATTTCCACAATTTCTCTATCTATTTCGACCTTTTGCCTATCCTGTAGATTTTGATGTGTGCATCTTTGTGTGAGTAATTTTCTTCTTCTGTACGGCCTCCTCCTTTCCCGATCTTGTTTGCTTCTTCGTTTTGTTTGTCTTGCAGGTATATGGTGGCTACAGATTTGGGTCATGGTTTCTGTTATTAAGACTAGACATTCTGCTGGTGTCAGGTTATCCATTAAATCTTCCCAGTCTATTTCCTCCATTTCTTGATTTACCTCTTCCCACCTAATGTTTTTGTTATTGAAGTTAAATTTACTGAAGGGGCCGGTTTTTGTTCTCGATTCTGAGGTTGTCTGTTACACTTTCTAAGGTTGTTTTGATCTCAATTAATTTATGATCTGAGTATGTTGTGTCCGATATGTTAATGCTGTGTACTAGAGAGTCGTTGTTAGTGAAGACCAGGTCTAAGATATTGTTTTCCGGTCTGGGTTCAGCAATATGTTGGGTAAGGCTAAAAAAATCACAAAGTTCAAAAAGCTCTCTCGTATTAGTATTTGCTTCTCCGGTGTTATTTGCCACTAACTGGTTTTCTAGTTGTCTCCATTTAATGTTTGGTAGGTTATAGTCTCCTAGCCATATAATATTTGGTGTTGGGTTCCCCAGGGTTTCCACTTCTGATTTTATTTTGTTGAGCTGGGTTTTGAATTCTTCTCGGGATGAGTCTGGAGGCCTGTATGTAACAATAACTGCTAAATTTAGGGATTCTATTTTAACTCCAAGTATTTCCACCACTTCGTTACTGTTATTTAGGAATTCAGTACATATCAGTGAGTCATGTATGTACAAGGCTACACCTCCATGTGATCTATGCGTTCTGTCCGCCCTATGTAGGTTGTAACCAGGAATCCATACCTCACTATCTTGCTGATCTTTAATGTGAGTTTCTGTGAGAGCCGCAAATATAGCGTTTCCTTCTTCTAGCAGGCCCCTAATAAATGGTACTTTGTTCGTGGTTCTATTTTTTAGGCCTTGGATATTTGCAAACAAGATTGGGGAGGGATTGTTTGGAGTACTATGTGTACCTAATAGTCTTCGGGATGTATTGGCCACTCTTGGGAGGCCAGGAGGTGCTCGAGGTGTTCTATGTGCTCTTCCATCTCCCTCAGTCTCTTCATCTTCATCTGCCCTTTCCCTCCTTGCCTTTTTCCTCTGTCTGTCTCGTCCTCGCATAGCTAGAGAGTTTTTGGGCTACCATTCGTGTTAGGTCTAGCATATCTCCAAGTCCCTTTAATATGAAAAGCTGGGCATTTCATATTGTAGCAGGTCTTGGTTCTCAAGTGATGTCTTGCAAAGGGATGGGTGGTGGTATTTGCAGGTTTCACCAAATCTACATTTTCCATGACTGGTTATGTTGTTGCAAATTTTGGGATGAGCAAATCTACATGAATTCCCATTATATTCGCCCTTTTGACCAAAGTAGCACCTTTTTTCCAGATAATATCTGCACACTGGTGTAGACAACCCCAGTAGGTGTGGCTGGGGCTGCGAGGGGTTATGTGGTGAGCTAAGTGTGGTTGTGGGTGATACTGGGCTTGGTGTATGGGTGGGTGAGGCCTGCAGGGGGGTGGAGTTACAGGCCTGCAGGGGGGTGGAGTTACTGGTCGGTTGTAGGTGGGCAGGTGGCAGTGGTGAGGGGGGAGGCGATGTGGAAGGGGAGCCTGATATGGGGGCTTGTTGCATCCTACGTTCATCCTGCAAATGTATTTGATCAACAGCAGTAGGGTGGTCAATGGCCATAGATGGGATTAATGTGGGTGTTTTCTGGGTCTGGGGAGGTGTGGGAAGATGTGCGGCTGGGTTTGTGGATTTGTAGGGTGCGAAAGGTTGTTGTTCGGCAGGCGATGTGTGTTGATGTGCAGGAGGCAATGCGGGCATTTTCATGGGAAGGTGTGCGTGTGTGGGTTGTGATATTAGTATGGGCCCTGAGGCCCCAATAGTTCCCCAGTTTCTGTGAAAAGTAGCTATGTCTTGGCTATATTTCAGTCTATCTTGTACTTCTGTATTTTCTACAGTCTGTATGACTTGCCATGTGATATCGAAACAACTATCGCAGAAATGGAGGTTCTTCCCTCTTGTATTGTACGCCTCATTTATTGGTATCAGTCCTATGCAAACCCAGTGGTATGGTTGCTTGCATATCTGACATGCTGTGCCTTTATCCACGTGTATATTCATGTTACACCTCGTACAGGTGTCTCTGGTAGACATTTTTGTTTGTTTTTTTTGTTTTTGTTTTTCTACCCGCCCTTACATGGGGGAGAGAGAGAGAGAGGGGGGGGGCGTGGAGGACAAGGAGGTGTTTGTTACGCGGTTTGTGGTGAGTGGGGGGGGGGGGGGGGGGGGGGGGGTGCCACTCGTTTACACTCGTTATGTTTAAACTTTAAATAACTTTAAGTAACACTTTCAATAATTATCTTATGAAACAGAATTCTCACTGCCCTAACCAGTTTTCCCGTTTTTGGGTCGGCTGTTTAGCGGAATATACGGCACTCTAGGAAAATAACGAACTTCATGATTTCTCGCCTACTTACAGCGAATAGACTATCGCCCACTCCTAAGAATGCGTGGATCCCCTATGTTTTCTTTATGCAATTAACCACTTGCGAGTTTCATTCTATAAGGAAGTTGGAGCTGTAGACATCGATAATTAGCAGACTAACCAGTTATAGTGTGGTTTTAGCACATTTATAAATACACAAAGCCTAATTCAACATACTATTTGTCCATCAGAAACCTACATAATTACTGTATTTGTGTTTAATATCGATGTTTACTGGCCGAACTTCCTTATAGCCTGAAACTCGCAAGTGGTCAATTGTAACTATATGGATTGATTTTTAGCTAGAACTTGGTGTCCTATAAATAGTATATATTATTTTGTCGTTCATGTATTGAAAAGTATATTCATAAAGTCGTTTTCAGAGATATACGTCTAATTAGAAATAGGTGAAGTCTACGAATATTTTGAGTGGGTTAGAGACTATGGCATCCGAGTGTTTTTTTTTATTTTTTCTAAGTGAATGAGGGAGACAAAAGGCATAACTCCCTGCAGCGAGTGCCTCCCCCAGAGTTAAAAGGGCGACAGGGCCAAAATCAAGGGACGTTGGAGCTAAAATACGCTCTTTCTCCTGTCTTTCCCATATTCTCACTCTCACTCTCTCTCTCTTTCTCACAGAAAGTGATGGAATGTTAAACTTCATTCCTTGCATATTTCATCAGTGTGTGAGAGAGGGTAGGGGGTCGGGTTTCCAACGTGTGAGTGTGATGGTAAACATGGCTGGAATACGAGTCGACGGTAATGTAGGTGTTCGATACCGTATAGATGGGCCCTATATTGACACTTGATGGGAGTTATGAAAACTTCAAATTACTTATAACATACACTTATCAATAAGGAACCCATAATATAAAGACCGGCACTAATTATTTGCAGTCTTTCGGGGCATCATTCTAAGCAAGACTATACAGTATATCAATAATGGATGACAAGTATAAGAACTAGACAAGTGCGGCGGCTCAGGCAGTCAATCCAATGTTTAAACCAGCGGGAGGCTTGCCAGATGTACAAGCAAAGACTTATACTCGCCACTAATGCACATTGCTTACATCACCGTCTCTTTTGATTAGTTTTTTTACTATTTCGGCCTATACCAATTATAAATAGCGTAGGCTAAGATATGGTTGGTTAGGCTTGCTTAGTTCCTGGTGAATGAAAGGGTTAAGTTCATTAAAATACACCGTTTCATGATAACGAAAATACCAGGGAACGAGTTGATTTGTGTCCGGAAGCAGGCTAAATCACCATTTAACAGCCGATGTACTTGAAATAATTTAGTACTATTGCATATGTTACAGCAAAGATCCACTCATGGCCGAGTGGTTATGGTGTCCAACTCTCCCAAAATGAATAAACCTAGGGTGAGTGGGTTCGAATCCTGGTCAGGATACCTCTCTCCCTACCAAGATGCTTTTAGACCGTGCCAGTTGAAGGATACATTTTTACTGATTGACTTACCGAGCACACAAAGCACCGATTTGTCATTCACTAAACCAACATCTGTCCCGTGTTTTTATGAAGCCATATTAGTAGTTAGGCAGTCGGCACACCTATATTTAGGTAGCCATTGTACAATTATAAATTACCTATTAGAAAATACCAGACAGCAATTTTATGTCATTGAATAAATATCCTTCCCTTCTACTCTAAACTACTGTTTGGACACTTGACCATCATTGTTTTGGAAGGCAAGCATCCTTGAGGGGTCGCTGGATCTGCTGTTGCTTGATTTCCTTTGTACTCCTTTGTACTACAAACTTAATAGATGTTATTTTGCAATAGTAAGTCAAATGTAACAATGGCAAGACCGATTGGCCTTTTCTGCAAAAACCGAGATTGCAAGTTATTACATGTATTGTGTACCAGGAGTCAATAAGTTGAGGAAAAAATAAATAAAACAGACACTATAGCCTACATCAGATACCCTAACCCCGACTCAAAACTAAAGCTATAATAATATATTGTAGCTCTCTGGCAGAATTGCGTCACAAACTGGTTGTGTCGCAGTTACCCAATAACGACTAGGCTATAATTATAACTATGACACATGCCGGGGATTGCTTCCTACTCAATTCCTAAATAAATATATTGTTTTGTAGTCTGTATAAAAGCTCACCTAGTATACAATCACAAGATATATCAATAGTATGCACAGTTATCCAAAATATCAATTCCCAATACATATCGGTGAAAGAGGAGAGCAAGAGCGAGCAAGACTTCGGCCTCCACGAGTCCACAGTCAGCTCTATTTAGATTTTGGTTCTATGAGATGGAACGTTTTGATCTCAGTTTATGCAATGTTTAAAGAACATTATTGTTTTGATTCCATATAACACCGTTCTAAGTTTCAATGCACGGAAACAGTATATACAATCAATATATTTGCAAAACGCAATTACATATACATATTTAGTGCGTTAAATAGAGAAGTACGCAGCGAAAGATTATGATGACGTCAGTGACAACACTGAGTTTGAAAGGTGAGGTATGTCCGTCCGTTCTCGTCAAACTCTCACCGTTTATTGTTAAATGTGCCACCACCATGGATTATTATCGCGCGTGTAGTGACTTAATGGACTACAGTTTAACTTGAGAACCAGTGTTAGCTCCTGGAAAACGGATAAATGCTTCCAAACGGTCCCGTCATCACACATGGCTGGAGTGCTTAGACAGGGTTGCCAACACTACACAACTTGCCAGGGTGGAATGCCGTGGCCGAGGACTCAGCTTCTTAGGTAGTTATGCATTTTACATATTAATATTTATCGAATAGTACATTATCTTCTGGTTAATTTGGGCTGATGTAACAGGAGAGATTGGCATAATTATTGTTTAGTGTTTTTGGTCAAATAAATGTTATTGGTAGGCCCTTTTACGTGTGCCGATAGTGACGAACACGAGGCACATAGCCTAGCACGCATTATACTGGGGGCCAAAATTCTATCTGCTACACGTAAGCAGCGTATTGTGTACCAACTGTCATGTGTAGCCCTACACAATACTGTCTGGATTGGTGTAGTAAAGTAAACTATTGGCCTAAGCAATGCGTAATTGACCACTTGCGAGTTTCAGGCTATAAGGAAGGTGGAGCCGTGAACATCGATATTAAACAGAAATACAATATTAATGTACGTTTCTGGTGGATAAATGGTATGTTGAATTTGGGCTTATGTATTTATAAATGTACTACAACCGTATTTTATCTGGTAATTCGGTTAAATAGCGTTGTCTTCAGCTCCAACTTCCTTATAGAACGAAATTCGCAAGTCGGCAATTAGCCTAGGCCTAAGCAATGTCAATGTATATTTGGTTGCATTCATTTCTTGATGCAGTTAAATTTGTATTGCTTCCTTATATCGTCCTGGTGGTATAATGGTTAAGGTGTAGGCTAAACAATCTGTGTGTGTGATAACCCAGGTTCGAATCCCGGTGGATCACATATATACTTTAATTAATTTCATTGGGGGTGTTTGGTGTTGTGGTGAAATTAATAAAATATAGATTATCTTAACGTATAGTTTTGTCTGACATGTTTGTACTCTGCATTACGCACCGATATTCGACAGTTTGATTTATGTCCACTACCGGTACATAAATTGTATTCCGGTTGCCATGGTTATTGTTAAGGGTGCGTCAGTATCTACATACAGTTATGGATACACTAATACGCTGCTTGCTACATTAACAGTTTAAGATATTTCGCATGCTGAGCCAGTTGCTACATGTACACTCGGTCAAAGAAGTATCTGCACCCCTACGCTGATCATCTGGTGTGTAGGCTACAGCTCGGTAGGGTTGGCACCTCTGCCTGCAACTATATCTAGGTGTCGGAGACGATCGTCTTTACAACTAGCCTATATCTAGCTCTTTGGTTAAATAGTATGGTGCTGATACTGAAATAACCTAGCCTATTACCGTTTTTGGTCAATATACAGGAGGCGCTACAATATTGGTAAAAAATTAAGCTCAATAGCATGTGATTAAGCGATTTTTCTCCAAATTGTTGATGTAGGTGTCATTCCCGGGAAACTAACATAATACATATTATATGGATATTTACGTTTTAAAGGGTTTGTTTACACTTCTTCTTTTTCGTCTTCATCTGGGAGACTTCTTTTGCGTGACTGTCAGTCAACAACTGAGACATCTGGTGGCGAATGCAATGAACTATACTGGTGGCGTCGTGGCCAAAGTAATCACCCTACCTAATTCATGCCAACAGTACTCGAGTTCACTGACACGTGATGTCTATCGACCAATCCGGTGATGCCATGATTTGGAAAACAGGTGGCCCAGGATATAAGCTGTCAGTTTGACTCTGGCCAGCTTGTGTAGAGGGTGTGAGCCGATCAAAGCTTTTTCCACCGTCTTTAAAAACACTGAGGCTGCTTAAGACCTTTTCGCCTTCCAATAAGTGTAAACTGTCCAAAGTGCAATAATCAGTGTTCCAAATACAGCTGACGAGGACAGCTGGTTTTGAAATGCACATACACTTGTTTTACATGGAAAAATTCGAAACAAAAATCCACCAGCTGTTGACCAAGATGAGTGGTGCTCCAGCCTCCAGCGGCCAGCCAGGCAGCCCAGTACCTCTTCTGTTCATTAAGGTTAGTTGGTTGGTTGGGACAACATAAAGGAGCCGGACCACAGCTAGCTAGGGAATCTTAATGGGTCATCGCAAAGTAACATAAAGTAAAAGATTTGTTCGCATAGGATTAAACTGGCATGCAAGGGCTAGTTGGTTATACTGATGTTTTGGACCGACAGTTAGCCCATCGATCTTTTTAGGCCTAATAGGTCCGGTAGAGCATAGGCTATACATCATTGCTATATATGTCATTAAGAGCTGAAATGTATTATAAGGGAGAACAAAAATAAAATAAAATACATAGGCCTACTGTAAAACAACAAGTTTTTCAGCCAGTGCCCAACCAGCGGGGGTGTGGGGGCGGCAGCCCCCACCAATAATACTAGGTTAGGTTAGGTAAGGTTGTTAGGTTAGGCTAATGTTAACCCCATTCTTACTAGGTTAGGTTAGGTAAGGTTGTTAGGTTAGGCTAATGTTAACCCCATTCTTACTAGGTTAGGTTAGGTTAGGTAAGGTAAGGTTGTTAGGTTAGGCTAATGTTAACCCCATTCTTACTAGGTTAGATTAGGTAAGGTTGTTAGGTTAGGCTAATGTTAACCCCATTCTTACTAGGTTAGGTTAGGTTAGGTAAGGTTGTTAGGTTAGGCTAATGTTAACCCCATTCTTACTAGGTTAGGTTAGGTAAGGTTGTTAGGTTAGGCTAATGTTAACCCCATTCATACTAGGTTAGGTTAGGTAAGGTTGTTAGGTTAGGCCAATGTTAACCCCATTCTTACTTCGTTAGGTTAGGGTAATGTTAACCTTATGAAAACCCAAACAAAGATTTTATTTGGGTTACTGTGTCATTTTAACATGAACATTAGTAAAATCCGAGCCAGCCAAGTGTCGTCAAAACTTGGCTCGTGTTTTCGAAATGTCGGGTTATATGGGTATGGAAATTTACAAAACCCGAGCCAACATGTTAATAAGGTTACTGTGTTATTTTAATTTTTAAATTAGTTAAATCCGAGCCAAGTTTCGTCAAAACTTGGTTCGGGTTTTCAAAAAGTCGGGTTTTATGGGTCTGGAAATTGACAAAACCCGAGCCAATATTTTACCAAGGTTACTGTGTTTTTTTAATTTTTATATTTGTTAAATCCGAGCCAAGTTTCGTCAAAACTTGGCTCGGGTTTTCAAAAAATCGGGTTTTATGGGTCTGGAAATTGAACAAACCCGAGCCAAATTTGGGTTACACATGTGTATTATCGTGTTCTATAGTGTTCTATACGCTTTTTACCCCTCAATTTCCCTGATCTTCATAGCCCTCCCCACTATCGGGGGGCGTGTCTTTAGATTGATGGATAATGGGTAAATGCTTAATTCCCATTCAATTTCATCACTAGATTCCACTAAAACACCAAAAACAAAGGTCAATATACAGGAGGCGCTACAATATAGGTAGCAAAATTCTAATGGTAGTTTTGGGTTCCTATCATCATATGCTTCATTTCTATATACTTTTTATCCCCGGGTTTTTATTTATTTTTTTTTTTTTTTTATTTTTTTTTTTTTTATTTTATTTTTTTATTAACCTAACCAAAAAACCTAACCTAACCTAACCTAAATGTATTTGGGGGCTATTAGGTTAGGTTAGGGTAGGTTTTTTGGTTAGGTTAATGACCAAAACAAAAAATCCCAAGAAAATAAATGAAAAATCCCAAGATTTTTTGTGTTTTTTCCCGGGGATAAAAAGTATATAGAAATGAAGCATATGATGATAGGAACCCAAAACTACCATTACAAATTTGCTACCAATATTGTAGCGCCTCCTGTATATTGACCAAAACAAAATCAAAATACCAAAAAAAATACCTGAAAAACACGTTGTTGCGTCTCCTGTATATTAACCCCGTTTTTATATTTGTTAGTGTAAGTTGTCTATTGTTTTCGGTAGCATAGCTTGACGATTACCGTACCATAAATGTTTCGTTTTCTCTCTCTCGCTCGCTCTCCCCTCTCTCTCTCTCTCTCTCTCTCTCTCTCTCTCTCTCTCTCTCTCTCTCTCTCTCTCTCTCTCTCTCTCTCTCTCTCTCTCTCTCCAACCTTATTTGTTCCTGCATAAATTCATTCCCGCAGGCTGGCAGGATTTAGCTTGGAAAATTGAAAAGAAACCTGCTTGCGGGTAACATTGTGTGTATGGCGTTAGTGAATAAAGCCGGTATCACACGAGCGCTTTTTCCGGCAATTTTCCATGAGCAAGTTTTTTCTCGTATCATTTAGGGACTGCACTGGTATTTTTTAACTAGACTGAAGGTAGATTATGTTAGGCGGTTGAATTCTGATAAAGTGTAAGTTTTGAAGCTTCCAGACCATAATTGCCCGTAAAAATTGTTCGAAAAAGGGCTCATGTGATACCGGCTTAAGGGGGAGGATGAAGATAAGGAATATACAGTACAGTATAGCAGTACTGTACTTTGGTCATCCAATCCTCATAAGTAGTCTACGGTACCGGTACTAATTTTGTTGTGTTTACTGGAAATGCTAGAATATGCGGATTTTTTTCTAGTTTAACACCGGGTCGAAACCATCGATATATTATTTAAGCTTACATGTTAGCTATATCAGATCAGATCAGATGAAGGTATTGAGCGATCAGCCTTTACAACGGCACCTCGTATCTACGTTCTACTTTTCCTATTTTTCTGAAGAGTGTAGAGAGAGGGGAGAAGGGGTGTTGGAGAGAGAGAGGAAGCTGTTGGAGTGGCTTTGTTATGTGTGTTATTATGTACTTCATTTCCATATATGTCCAAACCGTCGGCAATTCATTATAATATACGCCCTAAATCACTAACATCAAATTTAAGGCTGTAGTATCCCGGCTACGGTCGTCATTTTCACATAGGTCGTACGCTCGCGGTTTCGCATTTGTTTTTGTTCTATTGTTATTTGCCCCCTGCTGGCAATATACAGTATATGATTATGACAATAAGTCATTTTTGTATCCCACGGCAGGCAAAATTGACGGAAATGTGATCACGAGCGAGCGAATATGTTTTGATGCTTTGGTGTCTTAAGGGGGGTGACCTGCTTTTTGTTCTCTCCTTTTCTCTCTTTCTCTGGCTTGTATCCATTCGGCCCCATTCAGCCTACTGTTTTAAGACGTTTATCCCCATCCAGGTGTACATTTTTTACTGGTGAGCGGTAGCGAGCCAGCATATTTTAAAACAAAATTTGACAGCAGGCTAAATTTGTACATTTTTCGGTAGAAAAATTTCTCCGGCAAAGCCGGATTTCTTCATATAATGCTGGCTCGCTATCGCTCGCCAGGAAGAAATCGACACCTACAGTAGATGGGGATAAACGTCTTATTATTATTATTATTATTAGGGGACCTGGCAATCAAAAGGTAAACTCTAATAATAATAATAATAATTAAAGTTGCAAGCAACGTTGTCCGGGGTACGACGGTTTTGCAAGCAGGGTATTGTGTTGGATACAAATGCTGTGTCACAGGTATCAAAAGATCATTTAACTTATCGGGCATGGAGAAACTACAGAAGGAGCAGATTGTGCAAACAAACAAGAGCGAGAGAGGGAGAGATTGGCTGTAAAAGGGACCTTCCTCTATCCATTTAGTAACAGAGTTGTAGATATGTGGAATAGGCTACCGAGTGCTATAATGGGATCAAGAACAATAGAGCTTCAACTTGAAATTAGATAGAACAAGATGGGTTGGGTGTGAAAGGGATCTGCCATGTGTAGGTCAATCGACTCTGGAGACTCCCGTTTTCTTATTTTTTTTATTTTCTCATTTGTGAAGGAGAGAGAGGGAGTATGGCAGGAGACAATAGGATGTCGTAAACGTAAGGAAGATAGCGATAAATATGAGAGAGAGAGAGAGCGCGCGGGATGGCTTGGGTGTGAAAGGGATCTGACCAGTGTGGGCCAATCGGCTCTCTGCAGACTCCGGTTTTCTTATGTTCTCATTTGTGTGAGAGAGAGAGAGAGAGAGACTGGGATGTCATAAATGTAAGGAAGACAAGAGATAAATTAGAGTTTTTATGAGAGGGGTTGGGTGTGACAAGGATCTGTCTTGTGTGGGCCAATTGGCTCTCTACAGACTCCCATTTTCTTATGTTCCTATTTCTTACAATTGTGTTTTGGTTGCAGGTATATGATAACATGGGTGTACAGTATAGTAAGTAGTGTAAATAACTGGTAACGTTTATGAGATGGGTTGAGTGTGAAAGGGACCTGCCTTATGTGGGCCACTTGGCTCTCTGCAGACTCCCATATTCATCTTGGTTGCATGTGTAAGGGATCTGCCTCATTTGTACCGGTGTGCAAACAAACAAGAGCGAGAGAGAAAGAGATTGGCTGTGTAAGGGATCTGCCTCTATTCGCTTGGTAAAAGAGTTTTAGATATGTGGAATAGGCTACCAAGTGCTATAGTGGGATCAATAATAATAGAGCTTCAACATAAAATTTGATGACGAGATGGATTGGGTGTGAAAGGGATCTGCCGTGTGTGGGCCAATCGGCTTTCTGAAGACTCCCATTTTCATCTTGGTAGCATGTGTAAGGATCTGCCTCCTTTGTACCAGTGTGCAAATAAGAGAGAGAGATTGGCTGTGTAAGGGATCTGCCTCTCGTAACAGAGTCGTAGATATGTGAAATAGGCTACCTAGTGCTATAGTGGGATCAAGAACAATAGAGAATTTCAAGATAAAATCAGATAGTCATATGGACGAAATGGGTTAGATGTGAAAGGGATATGCCTTTTGTGGGCCACTTGTCTCTGCAGATTCCCATGTTCATCTTGTAAGGGATCTGCCTCATTTGTACCGGTGTGCAAACAAATGAGCGACAGAGAGAGACTGGGTGTGTAAGGGATCTGCCTCTATTCGTTTAGTAACAGAGTTGTAGATATGTGGAATAGGCTACCGAGTCCTATAGCCAATCTGCTCTCTGCAGACTCCTGTTTACTTATGTTCTCATTTGTGAGAGAGAGAGCGAGGCTCCCTATTTCCTATGTTCTCATGCACTAGTACAGTATGTCGTAATCGTAATGCCCCTTTCCCACTGGTGCGACAACTCACAATTTTCGTCGCCGATGACTTCGTTTTGTCAAATTCGCAAGAATACGTGCGACGTTCACGATTTTGACCGTTTCAAACAGATGACAAATTATACTCGGCGAAGATGTCGGCGACGCAATCGCCGACCTTCTGCGACGTTATCGGCGAAATGAGCGATGTTTCGCCGATGAACTCTGCGAGGCATGTCACATTTTCAAAAATATCTTGAGAAATCATGCGAGGATGAAAGAAAACTCGCCGTATGTTCTGCGACGTCTTCGGCGATTCAAGCGATGGTTCGGCGTTTACTTCGGCGAGGTGATAAGATTATTTTTTAAAGGCACAAATTCTTGCGATGAATGAACGATTCCTCGTCGATCATCGGCGTTGCCATCGCAGATACGTAGCCGAGGTGTCCAAACAAGATCGGCGAGGTGTGCGGACCTGAGCGAATGTAACGTGAATGTGCTAATTGCAGAGTGGAATTAGCATATCACGTTACAATCGGTCAAGGAAATAGCCCCCACACCCACCCCATATCTCGTTACAATGGGTCAAGTAAACATGCCCCCACCCACCCACAACCCCCCAAACTTTTGTTGTTGTATATAAAGACATTGACACGGCGCCAGAGCTCATTCTACATTAACCTCGATCACAACGTGCCTGTAAAATTAGAGATGGTGAGACATACGCCGCATCTGCATCTACGCAAAAGCGATGTACGGTAGGTGTTCGTATGGACCTTATTATCCTTCTAGCACACAAATAATAACATGAAAAAGAGAGTCAATAAAAATGTCTCCTTTGTCTTTTCAGAACCAATTAAGTCAGTCTCATAATAGTTTGTGTGTTTATCGCTCAATAGTTTGTGTGTTTATCGCTCACTTCCCCTCTGCAACTCTCTCTTTCTGTGAGTTATCTGCTCAACAGGTGGCGTTGTGTGTGTGTAAGTGTGAGAGTCCGAGTGTAGGGGTTGAGTCAGTGAAGCACGGGAACGAGGTGGCTTCAGAGATGGGGTCGTTTCGGGCCATGAGTGAGCACCGTGCCTCATGTGAAGGCAAGATGGCAGGTGCTCGTTGTACTCTACGTGCTTCACATGTCTCACTCCCTAGACTGGAACAAGACCTCACGGGCTTCAATGTTCATTGTAAAGCGGTGAATGTTAAGGCTCTCAGCCTATGCCCGAGAGGAAGTAAGTTGGAATATAGAAAAAAAAAAAAAAAAAAAAAAAAAAAAAAAAAAAAAACATACATACATACATACATACATACATCTCTCTAATGCATCTACCTAACTCCCTTATACATTAACATAACTACATCTTATTTGGACTTTTTGTAATCTTTGAATCATTTCTAATGCATGGAATTGAAATAATATCCTTCCAGCACATAGATAAACAATAAATAAGATAGTCAACACAATATTTCAACCCTCCCCTCCGTCTGAGCTTCGGAGACCGGAAGATTTACGTTTGATAGATTTTTTTCCCCCCACGGTATACACAAAATGATGGGGAAATATTGTAACATGTTTTTAATTGACATTTGTGTCGTTTTTGCTGATTATGAGTTGGTGGGAAAAAAAATCTTTAATTCCATCATATCGGAAATGATTCACAGATTATATAGAGACCAAATAACATACACTTTTAAGTGTGTTCAATAGTTTGCATTATCATACACTTTTAAGTGTGTTCAATAGTTTGCATTATCATACACTTTTAAGTGTGTTCAATAGTTTGCATTATCAATAGGGTGTAGAACAAGGCTTATCAACATCATCACAGTAACGGGGTCGGGGTTGAGGCCGGGACGGGGAGGGGAGGGGAGGGAGTAGGCTTACAGCGGCGGGGATATATATATTTTTTTATTTTATTTTTGTCCATGTGAAATTTATCATATTAATGACAAATACGACCCTTATTATGTTTTCAGGGACAGTACAGCACATATTAATTAATATTAACACAATAATTAAAAGGCACAGGCTTCAATTCATCCATATAATGCTGGTTCACTATCGCTCGCCAGGAAGAAATCGACATCTGGATGGGGATAAATGTCTTAAAACAGTTGGCTGAATGGGGCCGAACGGATACAAGGCAAAGAAAGAGTGAGAGAAATAGAAAACAAACAAACGAGGAGAGAGGGAGAGAAAGAGAAAAAAAACCCAGGGAGGTGGGCTCAATGTTTGCGTTACGGCTTAAAAATTGAGCCCACCTCGCCTTTTTTTGTTTTCTCATTCTCTCCCTCTCTCCTCGTTTTGTGTTTGTTTTCTATTTCTCTCCCTCTCTCTTTGCCTTGTATCCGCTCGGCCCCGTTCAGCCTACTGTTTTAAGACGTTTACCCCCATCCAGGTTTCAATATTTTCATGGTGAGCGGTAGCGAGCCAACATTTATATATTTTTGTTTTGAGAGCAAGTTAAATTTGTAAATATTTCGATAGAAAAATGTCTCCGGCGAAGCCGGATTTCTCCATATAATGCTGGTTCGCTATCGCTTGCCAGGAAAATATCGATACTTGGATGGGGATAAACGTCTTAAAACAGTTGGCTGAATGGATACAAACCAGAGAAAGAGAGAAAAGGAGAGAAAGAGAAAAAAAACAGGTGAACCCCCCACGAGAGGTGCATAGAAAAAAGGGTTGACAGGTTCACTATATGCCTAATCATTTTTTTTTACCCACCTCGCCGAAGGTGCTCTTTGGCCTCGGCAGGTGTGTCTTGAGCATTCCGCGACGTCGCAAGGCCCTTCGCATGCCTCGTGTGAAGCATACCCCTGGCGGGTATACTCTCGGCGAGTATTCGTGCGCACGTCGACGACTAATAGACGAGGAAATCGCCGATGATTATTGTGCATCGTCGATGTTCTCGGAACATCCGAGAGCATCGGCGATCCGTCGTGCGACGTTTTGGAAAATTTCTAACAATTTATGTCTCGCCGATGTCGCAGAAACCCTCGCAGATCCCTCGGCGATGCTTGCGAGGGTAACCAATCCTTGTGAGTCCTCGTCCAAAATTTTGAACTGTCCGAACATTTGCGACGACCCGCGAGGGCCCTTGCGAGGCCTGGAGATTCAAACGATTTTTCATGAGAGGTGTTGAGACATACATTCCAATTTATTGGTGTCGGCGACGAAAATCGTGAGTTGTCCCACCAGTGGGAAAGGGGCATAAGGATGACAGCGATAAATAAG
The DNA here is from genome assembly GCA_032716605.1 of Paralithodes platypus. NCBI lineage: Eukaryota > Metazoa > Arthropoda > Malacostraca > Decapoda > Lithodidae > Paralithodes > Paralithodes platypus. The sequence continues at coordinate 29,759,195 of CM064509.1, read as the reverse complement.
AGAGAGAGAGAGAGATAACTAATTTGTAGCCTATAGCAACACTCAAACAAGCACACACATAGCTCTACACAAGACCATCACACAAGCACACACATGCCTATCTAGCGACGAACTGTCCTGTTTACATATCATACACACTCCCCCCCCCTCCCCATTCCATCACTTCGTATGTACGATATTATTTCTGTCTTTTTTACTGTGTATGGATTAAGTTATTGGTGTTCACTCTTGACATATGTGTCCTGCTACTTCTGCATGCATACATAATAGCATGAAAGTGATCAATACGCGCATATGAAGCTTCGTATATCGGGGTTCTCTTCCCTTTCATGGTCCACCCCTTATACCTCCCTCCCTCCTCCCTATCCCATATGTGTAAACATTATATTTTAGCTTTCCGAAGGTAAATACGTACTTCCGATAAATATCTAGCCTTGTATTTAAATCATGAATCCTGTTTAATGTCATTATTTAATAGAAACATGTGTAAGGGTTACATTATTACACAGGATAAGATAAGCAAATACAAACCTCAGAGCATAATCATTGGGGGGGGGGGGAGAGGTGGTGGTGGTTGTAGGCAGTGTTGCCAGTTGTACCGCTACATATTACCGCTAGATGTAGAGCTATTTACTTCAGTTTAGCAGCCATTTTTTCATATCTAGAGACATTTACTCGGGATGATTTGAAAATTTCAGACATTCTAGTTATATTACATTGTAAAATTTGCAAAACAAACAAACCAAAATTCTTTAGAAATTGCAGCATTATTCTACCATTGTTTGACTATGTAGCAACATGCTAGCGACTTGAGAAAGGATCTAGCGGTATTTTGTGGTAACACTTAGCTTAGGCAGTGTTGCCAGTTGTATCGCTACATATTACCGCTAGATGTAGAGTTATTTACTTCAATTTAGCAGCCATTTTTCATATCTAGAGACATTTACTAGGGATAATTTGAAAATTTCAGACATTCTAGTTATATTACATTGTAAAATTTGCAAAACAAACAAACCAAAATTCTTTAGAAATTGCAGCATTATTCTAACATTGTTTGACTATGTAGCAACATGCTAGCGACTTTTGAGAAAGGATCTAGCGGTATTTTGTGGTAACACTTAGGGTTGAAGGAGAAGGGTTTAAATACGAGTCACACAGGCAATTGCCAAAACTTTAAAGTCCATTTAAACTAAGCATTTGGCAAAGGGAGGAATTGTTAAAAACCTCAGCCAATACTCTGTCATTCACCAAAAATAAATTTGAATTATCATTATTATTTGGTGGGGTAGGTATGTATAGGTAGGTTGGCTAAATAATTGGTGGAATTCGTAGGGACTCTAACTGTTTTGAGAGAGTTAAATAAAAACAGAAATAATAGATCTGAATAATAAATCGACTATGTTATTAAGCAAAACTGGGGGATGCGTGGAAGCCTATAGACTGTAGACGGTAAACTTTGTGTGGGTAGCGAATGCGGTTTTAAAGTCATTTAAGAATAGACAGTTTTCAATGCTGCGGCCAAACTATTCCACCCATTTGTATTATTTTGGTATCAAAACGTTCGGAATCGCGAGCCTCACCCAACTACGCAAGCATGGCTTTGATCATCGGTGTAGTTTTCAAGATGTGGAATTTTAAGTGGAATTCAAGGTTTTTTCAAGATTGCCGGAAAAAAAAACCCCGTGCAAAAGCAAAACCTTCTCTATAACATTTGCGGAGCATTAGTAGGGGAGTCCATATGCCAAAGCCCAGTCGTTTCCTATGAGCGGGAGAGACGGTATTTAGGCGTCAAGTTTTTCGGGAAATTGGCTGCCACGGACGTGTTTGCCCACCATGCCGGATATTTAGCATATCAAAAGTTGCCCAATACAAAAACGCACCTCTTGTGAAAGTTTGATCCCGATCCAAAAAGCGGTTTGGAGTTAATGCGTCAAAACCTGCGCGTAAGAATAATTTGGATGAAAAACCGGGTTTAATGATTACAATAGGGGTTCCCCGTAGGGGTCGAACCCCTAATAATATCATTATTATTAATATTTATTATTTTTGTTAATATTGTTATTATTGTTTATATATAATTATATATTATTATCATTATTATTTTTGTTATTAGTATTAGTAGTATTATCAGAGTTTACTTACGAATTCACTTCTAAACTCAATGAAATCAACAAATACATGTTGCACTCCAAGGACTCGAACCTAGGATACTCACATCGACATTCCGCGCACTTAAGCATTACGCTATCAAGACAGTTAATTACCAGAGGTCCTTCCTAAGCTCCACAAAATTGCGTACTATTGAGGAGAATGTGGTGATAATACTGATAGGGTTAATCAGAGGTGTTACTAGAGTTTCCTGGGTGATAGTATACGTAACTATTCTTGGCCTCTTAGGTAGGTTATCTCCTAATGTACAGTCGCGCTCAGAAGTACTCGATCTAACACCCGCTAATGATAACAACAAGACGGTCAGCATTAAGGGGAGATGGGCCTTTTATTTTGTTGGTCTATTAATTCATGTATTCCTTTACTTCTTAGTTTCCTCGCTAGACCTCCATCAAGCTTTTCAAGATAAATTTGCACATTTTTCGGGAGGAAAGTGTCCCGGCCGCAGGCCGATTCCTCTTAAGTTTCAGGCTCGCTTTCGCTCGCCAGGAAAAAATAGACACCTAAATGGTACGAAAGGTCTTAAAATTGACAACGAAATGGGGTGAAAGGTGTTAAAATCGCCAAAATAATGGGCTGAACGTCTTATAATCTCAAAACAAATGGGGCCTAACAAGAGAGAGAAAGGGGAACAGAAAAACGACCCATCTCCCCTTAACAAATGAGCCCCAGTACTTTAACCCCTTGAGGATTATGACACGTTTTAACTGTATATTCTGGCTCTCGGTAGACGGTTTTATGCAGCTTGGGAAGGATCTCTGGGCATAATTGGGATAAAAGCCATCTCGATTCAATCTCTACGTACCACAAGTTCTTATACTAAGCTGAGTAAAATCGTCTAACGAAAGGCAGATGAACATGTCCAAAATCATCGTATTCCACAAGGGGTTCGAACAGTTTATATCAGAATAGTTCGTCTGTGTATCATAATTGACCACTGGCGAGTTTCAAGCTATAAGGAAGTTAGAGCTGTAGACATCGATAATTATAATATACAAAATTACCAGCTAAAATACGGTCGTAGTACAGTCGAGGTTAATAAGTGTTGTCAGATATTTCACAAAGTTTCGGACATTGCCTAATACTCTGAGGGATAAGCACTTTCCCCAGTAACTATAAAGATACCAATAACACTTGTTGAGCGAAAACCACTGGAATCTATGACAACACTTAATACCCTCGATTGTACAATCGGGCTAATAAGTGATGTCTCGGCACTATGTATATTTTGATCAATAATTGGTATCAGCAATATCTAAGCTTCGTTTCTTCATATCGAGTGAAATCTACAAACATTTTCCTACACTTACCTACCCTATTCAACATCTGACAGACATTAATACAGCACAGAGAAAGCCAAACGTAATGATAGCTGGGACATGACTTATTAGCCTGACCGTACAGTAATTAATATATACATCCAAATTGATCATACTTTCTGTCCATTAGAACTTTATTTGTATTGTATATCTGTTTTATATCGATGTTTCTGGCTCCAACTTAATTGTCCACACATTTCTGCCCACGACTGTACCGACTGTACCGTAGGAATTTGTACTGATACTAAGGGGAGGCAGTTGGTTTCTCGAGTCCTCCTCCTCCATCATGTTTAGCCCTATTTTTTTCCTGGCGAGCGATAGCGAGCCTGTATTTATAGAGGAATCGGCCTTTGGCCAGGACATTTTTCTACCGAAAATGTACAAATTTGTCTTGTGGGTGTTTTTATAAGTTTGATAGAGGTTTAGAGAGCAAACTAAACTCCCTCATTAAACCATTGAGCCGAACCAGTAAATTATGCTGCACAATACCGTCTGAGCTCCCTTAACCTCCCCAGACATATTAACTTACGTAAGATAGGGGTTGCCCCAGCGCCCGGTATTTCCCCCACAACACACTTTCTCACGCTGAGGGACCGTTAGAAGTCGTAGAGGAATTTTGGGTTGCCACCAACCGACAGATTATGATCTAACTTACCTAACTTACTGAGCTCAAAATGATGCAAAAGCGTCATATAACTTATTATTGAGCTATTTCACTAAGTTCATATGACACGATCGCGTCATATGATACTTTTGGGCGAAACCGCCATATGACGCGATCGCGTCATATGAGACGGAGAGGGTTAATTGATTGATTGTTAGTTCCTCGTCAGAATCACCACCGCTACTGATACGGGTAATGATAAATGGTATATACACACTCCAAAACAAACCTAGGGGGTATAAGGAATTAAGGTGTATAGAAGAGCAGTGGGTATATGGTGATGGTGATTTAAGGAGAGGCAGTTGGTTTTTATGGACCTTCTCCCTCGTGTTTAGCATATTAGTTTTGAGATTTTAAGACGTTCCTTCCATTAGTTTGGCGATTGTAATACCTTTTGCCCCATTTCTTTGCCAATATTAAAACCTTTCGTGCCATTTAGGTGTCAATTTTTTCCTGGCGAGCGATAGTGAGCCTGTAATTATAGAAGTAACCTGCCTTTGGCCGGGAAATTTTTCTACCGAAAAATGTACACATTTATATTGAAGGGGGACCTTGTGGGTGTTTTTTAAAGTTTGATGGAGGTTTAGAGAGCAAACTAAACTCCCTCTTTAAACCATTGAGCCGAACCAGTAAATTATGCTGCACAATACCGCCCATCTCCCCGATGGGCGTATTTACGTGCTTAGTGTTTAATAATTTTATTATTTTTTTAGCTTCCTCCCTAGACCTCCATCAAACTGTATAAAACACCCCCTAGACCCCCTTCAAGATATATTTTTATATTTTTTGGTAGAAAAATGTCACGGTCGAACTCTGATTACCGGTACTCTTAAAATAACAGGCCAGGAAAAATAGACACCTAAACCTAAAGGGGATGAACGGTCGTAAGAAATGGGGTGTAAAGTCTTAACATTTTAATGAGCCGAACGTCTTAAAATCTAAAACCCAATGGGGCTAAACACGAAGGAGAAGGGGGACCAGAAACACGCCTCATCTCCCCTTAACTTTATAATTGGTATAAGATGGGTTTCTCACTACCAATATAGTATTTAAAGGGGGATGGTTCACTTTTTGGGCGATTTTTGCATGTATTCATTATTCTTCTAGTTTCCTCCCTAGACCTCTACCAAATTAAAACAAAAAATCCATTAGATCCCCCTTCTAGATTAATTTGTACATTTTTCGGTAGACAAAAGGCCGGTTCTTCCAACATTACAGGCTCACTATCGTTTGCCAGGGAAAAAATCGACACCTAAATAGCACGAAAGGTCTAAATATTGACGAAGAAATGGGGCGAAAGGTTTTAAAATCAACTAAATAATGGGGCAAACATCTTAACATCTGAAAAGTAATGGGGCTAAATTGAGGGAGAAAGTGGTCCAGAAAACCGGCCCATCCTCCTCTTAAAGGGTAGATTATTACGGACGCTACAGTATAATACTCTTGTCATGCCCATATTGTTTGAGAGTATACTTCGGACATTTCCTGATATATTGTAATGAACCGCAGTTGTATAATCATGCAGGACAGAGAGACAAGACATTTGTGTAACCCAAACATGCAAACATCTAGTTGAAATAGGAATCGTGCGTGCGCCGAAGAAGCTATCTGCAAAACGTTGTCAATAAAGTGCTCCTCCTCATATGGTGTTTATATTCATTCTGTCAACGTTGTCAATAAAGTGCTCCTCCTCATGTGGTGTTTATATTCATTCTGTCAACGTTGTCAACAAAGTGCTCCTCCTCATGTGTTGTTTATGTTCATTCTGTCAACGTTGTCAACAAAGTGCTCCTCCTCATGTGTTGTTTATGTTCATTCTGTCAACGTTGTCAACAAAGTGCTCCTCCTCATGTGTTGTTTATGTTCATTCTGTCAACGTTGTCAACAAAGTGCTCCTCCTCATGTGTTGTTTATGTTCATTCTGTCAACGTTGTCAACAAAGTGCTCCTCCTCATGTGTTGTTTATGTTCATTCTGTCAACGTTGTCAACAAAGTGCTCCTCCTCATGTGTTGTTTATGTTCATTCTGTCAACGTTGTCAACAAAGTGCCTCCTCATGTGGTGTTTATATTCATTCTGTCAACGTTGTCAATAAAGTGCTCCTCCTCATGTGGTGTTTATATTCATTCTGTCAACGTTGTCAATAAAGTGCTCCTCCTCATATGGTGTTTATATTCATTCTGTCAACGTTGTCAATAAAGTGCTCCTCCTCATGTGGTGTTTATATTCATTCTGTCAACGTTGTCAATAAAGTGCTCCTCCTCATATGGTGTTTATATTCATTCTGTCAACGTTGTCAATAAAGTGCTCCTCCTCATATGGTGTTTATATTCATTCTGTCAACTTTTCCAAGTTATCTCAACATAGTTTTAGTGTTTTATATCTTAACCCCTTGAAGCCATAACGCGTTTTAGCAGTTTATTTTTGGCTATCATTAGACGATTTTATGCAGCTTAGGAAGGATCTGTGGGTATTAAAAGGGTAAATACTATCTCAATCAACCCTCTGACTTCCGTATACCGTTACTAATCTGAATAAAATCGACTAATAGTAGCCAAAAAACAGAACAGAAAAGCGCATTGGAGCTTGAAAGGGTTAAGAAACAGACATACAGAATTCGACCTTCGATATATACAGTGCCTTGTACAGTCTCAACAAATTGTCGTGTAAAGTGTTCATACCCTCAACGTTATATTTATCTATGGGTATAAGACAAAATACTCTTTGATGCAACCGAACATAGTTTAATTATTCAATGTTGTTCATGAGTGTTCCAGGACTTATCATTCAAAGTATCCTGATTTTATAGAAGTAGACGCAATATTTGAATGTGCATGTAGCCATCAAATCATTGTCTTAACCCATTCAGTAAGGTGATGTATTTTTCATTATATTTTGCCTAATGATTTGATTAAGGGGGGTGACCTGCTTTTTTGTTATTTCTCTCCTTTTCTCTCTTTCTCTGGCTTGTATCCATTCGGCCCCATTCAGCCAACTACTTTAAGACGTTTATCCCCATCTAGGGGTCGATTTCTTCCTGGCGAGCGATAGCGAGCCAGCATTATATTAACAAATCCGGCTTCGCCGGAGACATTTCTCTATCGAAAAATGTACAAATTTAGCCTGTCAAAAATATTTAAGAAATATGCTGGCTCGCTACCGCTCGCCAGTAAAGAAAATTGACACCTGGATGGGGATAAACGTCTTAAAACAGTAGTCTGAATGGGGCCAAATGGATACAAGCCAGAGAAAGAGAGAAAAGGAGAGAACAAATGCAGGTCACCCCCCTTAAGTATAGGAAGGCCCTGTAGGATATATAGTGGTTAAACACAATTTATAAACTGTTTGACTACCACAGAACCTCGTCTAGTGATAACCCGAATACAATAATGGCAAATATCGCTGTATTAACACTATCTCATCCGGGATTTTGAAGGTTATTAGAATATTGTGTTTAATTATTAAGGTTGGGTTTGATTGATAAATGTAATTTTGTAGAATATATTGTTAGCTTGTCCCCATCTCCCCAGACCATCTTCAAGCTTTAAAAAAAAAAAAAAAAAAAAACACACACACACACACACCAGCAGCAGCAGCAATTTCCCAGACCCACTTCAAGCTTAATTTGTACATATTTCGGTAGAAAAATATGCAGGTTTTCTAACTTAGTCTCACTCTCGCTCAATGAGAACAAATAGACAACTGAACCGTCGTATAATCATCAAACAAATAAAGTAACACTTCTTAAATGTTCAAATTTAATTGAGTGCAACAGGGAGGCTCCAAAATGACTCCCCTGGCACCAGAGAGGGTTAAGGGGGGTGACCTGCTTTTTGTTATTTCTGTCCTTTTCTCTTTTTCTCTGGCTTGTATCCATTCGGCCCCATTCAGCCAACTATTTTAAGACGTTTATCCCCATCTAGGTGTCAATTTCTTACTGGCGAGCGATAGCGAGCCAGCATTATATGAAGAAATCCGGCTTCGCCGGAGACATTTTTCTATCGAAAAATGTACAACTTTAGCCTGCTGTCAAACAAAAATAAAAAATATGCTGGCTCGCTACCGCTCACCAGTAAAAAAATTACACCTGGATGGGGATAAACGTCTTAAAACAGTAGGCTGAATGGGGCCAAATGGATACAAGCCAGAGAAAGATAGAAAAGGACAGAACAAAAACAGGTCACCCCCCTTAAGTGGGTACATTCCTGTGTGTGATTATCTCCGCAACAATCCGCGTGACTGAGGTCATGACCATTTAACTACTACTCTATTAATAGTTTGACCAGTGTTGCCACGTCTACCATTTAACTACTACTCTATTAATAGTTTGACCAGTGTTGCCACGTCTACCGGCGGCAAAGGCTCTCCTGGTTCCACGTTCTGGTTTGCCTTTACGGTTTTTTGGTAGTACACTCGAGGGAACAATAATCTTTACACTGTTGAGTTGTATATAATCTAGTGTGAACGGAATGAATCGGGTGAAGCATACGACTGTGAGGTATTATCACAATATTTCGACCAACTTCCAGAATGTTTAGAGCGTTTGTGTAAAGATTGTTTTTTGTTTGAGTGTACGTTATAATAATTGTGCCTAAAAGGCAACCCAAGACCCGTAAGCTTTCAAAAAATTCCGTAACTAATTCTCAAATCTCGCCCAATTGTACGCGAGATCTTGGCAACTTCGAGCTTGACACACATTGTCCAAGCAGAAATACTTGACCCTGTATATAAGTACCGGTACCAGTATATTATATTTTATATATGTATATATATATACCGGTATATATATATATATATATATACTGTATAATATTCTCGCTGACACTAGAATATATACCGGTACAGCTATATATGGAACTGGGAATCACAAGGGTATTATCCGTTCATGTTTGTTTTTTAACCGTATTCTTGCGAACAATTGACAAATGTATAAAACTAAATAAGGAGCTAGCAATCATAGGGGTAAATCTATTGTATTTATGGGTTTAACTCTCGCAGAACGTGTTTATATATTAACTTTCAGTATACAAGGACGCACTTCTTGCTATCATTAGACGATAAAGGTACACATATTGGAATCAGTGTAACCTTATATAGTGTTCCCGACTATACATACCGATGCGTCAAGGAGTGTAACCTTATATAGTGTTCCCGACTATACATACCGGTACGTCAAGGAGTGTAACCTTATATAGTGTTCCCGACTATACATACCGATACGTCAAGGAGTGTAACCTTATATAGTGTTCCCGACTATACATACCGGTGCGTCAAGGAGTGTAACCTTATATAGTGTTCCCGACTATACATACCGATACGTAAGGAGTGTAACCTTATATAGTGTTCCCGACTATACATACCGGTACGTCAAGGAGTGTAACCTTATATAGTGTTCCCGACTATACATACCGATACGTCAAGGAGTGTAACCTTATATAGTGTTCCCGACTATACATACCGGTACGTCAAGGAGTGTAACCTTATATAGTGTTCCCGACTATACATACCGGTGCGTCAAGGAGTGTAACCTTATATAGTGTTCCCGACTATACATACCGGTACGTCAAGGAGTGTAACCTTATATAGTGTTCCCGACTATACATACCGGTGCGTCAAGGAGTGTAACCTTATATAGTGTTCCCGACTATACATACCGGTACGTCAAGGAGTGTAACCTTATATAGTGTTCCCGACTATACATACCGGTGCGTCAAGGAGTGTAACCTTATATAGTGTTCCCGACTATACATACCGGTACGTCAAGGAGTGTAACCTTATATAGTGTTCCCGACTATACATACCGGTACGTCAAGGAGTGTAACCTTATATAGTGTTCCCGACTATACATACCGGTACGTCAAGGAGTGTAACCTTATATAGTGTTCCCGACTATACATACCGGTACGTCAAGGAGTGTAACCTTATATAGTGTTCCCGACTATACATACCGGTACGTCAAGGAGTGTAACCTTATATAGTGTTCCCGACTATACATACCGGTACGTCAAGGAGTGTAACCTAATATAGTGTTCCCGACTATACATACCGATGCGTCAAGGAGTGTAACCTTATATAGTGTTCCCGACTATACATACCGGTACGTCAAGGAGTGTAACCTTATATAGTGTTCCCGACTATACATACCGATGCGTCAAGGAGTGGCCGTCATGTAGTCCTGAGTCGTTGAAATATCTTGGTAAACGATGACACTTTTCTGCCTTTTATTTAGGCGATTAATAGACGATTTGATTGACATTAGGAAGGCCTCGAGATATTCGGAGAGCTAGTTTGGATAGTATTATATATATTTTTTACCATAGGGTTAGTTTCGATAGTATAACATATATTTAATTACCACAGATATATAGAGTATATATACAGTACTGTGTGTATATATATATTATCCACAGAGTTAGTTTAGATAGTATTACATATATTTCATTACCACGGGGCCTTGATGATCAGTTCAAAAAATAATATAATGTTAGCTATAAACAAGTGAAAGTGCATCAGCCCACACAGAATAGAGGAAGGTCACAGAGTAGCGCGGTATGTGGCTACTTATTATTATATTGTACTCGGTTCAATTTGGCACACACTAAACAAAGCAAGGTATCTATATTGAGAAAGGGTAAATCGAAACACATTGGGCATATTGATAGTGATTTATGTTTGATTATTTGATATATCTTTCTAACCTTACCATACAGTAGATGGGTTTAGCACTACCAATAATACTTCGGAGGGCAAAATATTATGGACAATATATTATTTATTATTATAATTATTTGTATTATAATTATTATTTGTTCATACAATGCACACAATATAAATAAGAATGTACGCATAGGCTACCCGATCTATAATATAAAATTATATTAATGCGAAATATACGTCGAACACAAGATGCGTTAAAACAACGAAGTCATGATAAAACGAGAGCAAAAAATATATTAGCAAATAAGTAGGCCTACCAAAACTTCCCCTTTGTTTGACGCGAGGAAAACAATTAATGGTGTTTACAAAAAGTTATGATGGACCTTCTGGGCGAGTGGAAGTGTGGCAGACGGAGGAGGAGAGGTGGGGTTAGGATAAGGGGGAGGTGGGGGGTTAGTATAAGGGGGAGGTGGGGAGGGAAGGTGGGGGTTAGGTATAAAGGGTGAGGAAGAGGGAGAGAGGAGGGTTACGATAAGAGGGAGGAGGAGGAGGAGGGGGGGGGGGGGGGGTTAGGAGAAGGGGAAGGAGAGGTGGGGGGTTTGGAATAAAGGGGAGGAGGAGGAGGAGGTGGGGAGGTCGGGTGTTAGGATAAAGGGGGAGGAGGAGGAAAGGGAGAAGGAGGAGGGGGTGACGGGAAGCAGATAGGGGAGGAGGAGAGGTGGGGGGGGGGGGGGGGTTAGGATAAGGGGAAGGAGGAGGAGGAGGGAGAGGGTTGGCGGGAGCAGGGAAGCATTAAAGTCTCACTGATATCACAATAATATAATTTCATATTTTCTTTGACAAAGTGATTATGCACAGTTGCCCACATAAGTTATGTTCGTCGTGGTGATCTTATGTCTATCTATCTATCTATCTATATGTTCAGGCCCAATCCCCACTTTTCCTATTTTGTATTTTTATTTTCTTATCTTAATATCTTATGTATAAAGTAAATTAGTATGCATGAATTGCGAGTGTGGTTTCTCCTATTTGTCATTTGACTAGTTAGGTGAGTTACTACACTCGTTATTCAATCACGCGTATAATATTTCCATGTATAAAATCACTGAGAGAAACAGAGAGTATGTGGGCAACTGTACCTTATGATGAGTAAATACCTAAAGTACAGCCTCCATACATGTAGTATGTGGGCAACTGTACCTTATGATGAGTAAATACCTAAAGTACAGCCTCCATACATGTATTTACCCCAGTATAAATCGCTAAATAGTTTACCAATGCCAATGAGAAGGAGGTTAAGGGGACATTTTATTATGATTATTATTATTTGTTGTGTTAGCTATCTCCGTGTACTCTTCGTAGAGCACGTAGCACCCGTCTTGCAACATAATCCCACCCCTACTCTCCAACCCAAGATTAAAACGTTATTCTCAATCTTTCTTCTATTCAACAGCTGAGCTCTGGAACTCTCTCCCAGAGTCAGTCTTTCCCTCTTCATATAATTTAAATTGCTTCAAACTCCGTGTGTCCAAGCATTTTGGCTCGAACGTCTCTTGATTTTGGCCCTGTCACTCTTCCAACTCTGGGGGAGGCACTCGCCACAGGCAGTTCTTTTTTTTGTCTCCCTCACTCACATAGGAAAAAACCACTAGGCAATCTGACGCTTTAGGTGGTTATTGAGGTAGGGGGGGGGGGGGGGGGGTTATAGTATTATTAAGGGTTTTGTTTTTACAATGCCCCAACATTTAATTAATAATAATGAAAACAACAGAGAATATATAAAAAAAAAAGTAGGAGAGTGCACGCCCGATTCCTATTCCAACTAGATGTTTGCATGTTTGGGTTACACAAATGTCTTGTCTCTCTGCCCTGCATGATTATACAACTGCCGCACTGCGGTTCATTACAATACATCAGGAAATGTCCGAAGTATACTCTTAATTAAGGGGGGTCACCGGCCTTGTTGTATCTTTCTCTTATTTTTTCTCTTTCCCAGGCTTGTATCCATTCGGCCCCATTCAGCAACTGTTTTAAGACGTTTACTTTATCCCCATCCAGGTGTCGATTTCTTCCTGGCGAGCGATAGCGAGCCAACATTGTATGGAGAAAACCGGCTTCGCCGGAGACCTTTATCTATCAAAATTTTTACAAATTTAGCTTGCTAAATTTTTCTCCCTTTAAATCACCATCAACAATAAACACATAAATACGGCCATCTCCCTTTAAATCACCATCAACAATAAACACATAAATACGGCCATCTTCCCTTAAATCACCATCAACAATAAACACATAAATACGGCCATCTCCCTTTAAATCACCATCAACAATAAACACATAAATACGGCCATCTCCCTTTAATAAGCACATAAATACGGCCATCTCCCTTTAATAAGCACATAAATACGGCCATCTCCCTTTAAATCACCATCAACAATAAACACATAAATACGGCCATCTCCCCTTAAATCACCATCAACAATAAACACATAAATACGGCCATCTCTCCTTAAATCACCATCAACAATAAACACATAAATACGGCCATCTTCCCTTAAATCACCATCAACAATAAACACATAAATACGGCCATCTCCCCTTAAATCACCATCAACAATAAACACATAAATACGGCCATCTCCCTTTAAATCACCATTAACAATAAACACTAAATACGGCCATCTCCCCTTAAATCACCATCAACAATAAACACATAAATACGGCCATCTCCCTTTAAATCACCATTAACAATAAACACATAAATACGGCCATCTCCCCTTAAATCACCATCAACAATAAACACATAAATACGGCCATCTTCCCTTAAATCACCATCAAGAATAAACACGGCCATCTCCCTTTAAATCACCATTAACAATAAACACATAAATACGGCCATCTCCCCTTAAATCACCATTAACAATAAACACATAAATACGGCCATCTTCCCTTAAATCAACATGAACAATAAACACATAAATACGGCCATCTCCCCTTAAATCACCATCAACAATAAACACATAAATACGGCCATCTCCCTTTAAATCACCATCAACAATAAACACATAAATACGGCCATCTTCCCTTAAATCACCATCAACAATAAACACATAAATACGGCCATCTCCCTTTAAATCACCATCAACAATAAACACATAAATACGGCCATCTCTCCTTAAATCACCATCAACAATAAACACATAAATACGGCCATCTTCCCTTAAATCACCATCAACAATAAACACATAAATACGGCCATCTCCCCTTAAATCACCATCAACAATAAACACATAAATACGGCCATCTTCCCTTAAATCACCATCAACAATAAACACATAAGCACGGCCATCTTCCCTTAAATCACCATCAACAATAAACACATAAATACGGCCATCTCCCCTTAAATCACCATCAACAATAAACACATAAGCACGGCCATCTTCCCTTAAATCACCATCAACAATAAACACATAAATACGGCCATCTTCCCTTAAATCACCTTCAACAATAAACACATAAATACGGCCATCTTCCCTTAAATCACCATCAAGAATAAACACATAAATACGGCCATCTTCCCTTAAATCACCATCAACAATAAACACATAAATACGGCCATCTTCCCTTAAATCACCATCAACATATACCCAACGCTCTGCTACACCTTTCCTTATACCCCTTCTACACACACACACACACACACACCTCTCTCTTTCTCTTATATATATATGAGATGGTTCGTCCATGTGGAACGTATGGGAAGCGAGAGAATGACTAAGAGGGTGTACGAGAGCGAGGTGGAAGGACAGAGAGGGAGAGGTAGACCGAAGGAGAGGTGGAAGGATGGAGTGAGGAAGTATATGAATGTAGGCGGTGCTGGTTGGGAGGAGGGGCGTCGACTGACTGGGGACAAAGGTGCATGGGGGTGGTTCGTTCGTGGCCACCCCTTCGGGGATCACTGCGTCAGGCAATATATGTATATATGTATATATATATATATATATATATATATATATATATATATATATATATATATATACACGGTACGTCCTTCTATCTACCCCAACTAACCACCACCATGGTAATAAATTGTAAATGATAAATTGCCTCCCTCCCGTAGTGTTGGCGCCAGGGTGACCACAGTAGCTACTAGGGTCCAATAATAGTACACCATTATAGTATCTTTACCTACTGTCACTTAGGTATCTCTCTATGTGTACCTTTCTACCTGTCTATCTATCTATATTTGTCTATCTACTTAGCTCTATCTATCCATTAAGGGGGTCACCGGCTGTTTTTTAATCTTTCTCTCCTTTTCTCTCTTTCCCTGGCTTGTATCCATTTGGCCCCATTCAGCCAACTGTTTTAAGACGTTTATCCCCATCCAGGTGTCGATTTCTTCCTGGGGAGCGATAGCGAGCCAGCATTGTATGGAGACATCCGGCTTTGCCGGAGAAATTTTTCTATCGAAAAATGTACAAATTTAGCTTGCTGTCAAAAGAAAAATATATATATGGTGGCTCGCTACCGCTCGCCAGGAAAATGTTGACACCTGGATGGGGTAAACGTCTTAAAACAGTATATATGCTGAATGGGGCCGAATGGATACAAGCCAAAGAGAGAGGGAGAGAAATATAAAAAAAGTGAGGTGGGCTCCCTTAAATAGCTTTCTATGCCTCCCCAACCATAGTACTTATACTCACCACCTTCCTTCTAACTACAACCATGTACATAACTTGTAAACATACATTCCCTCCCTCCCGTTGGCGCCAGGGAGGACCACATAAAGCTACTATGGTCCAATAATACTACACTACTACCACCACCACCACCCACCACCACCATCACCATCACCACCTCCACCACCCACCACCACCCACCACCACCACACCCAACACCACCAACACCATTATAGTCTCTCTTTACCTACTGTCACTCACGAAAGTTGGGGTATCTATTCATCTCTCTCTCTCTCTCAGGAATGTTCGTGGCCTTCTTGAGTTATTTGGCATTACACTTATTATATACGGAACTCTTTAGGTACAGTACGTAGCATGGACAATGTCGTGGACTTCATATTTGGCCCCCACAGTTCAGTCGCCTGCATTTTTATATAATATTCTATATACCGGGTATTCAGGCTCAAGCCCCATTTTTTTTTTTTTATTTATTTATTTATTTTTTTTACTCGCCGAAAAACAATTTGTTGACCAACTTGACACTGTAAAGTCAATGATTGAGGGAACTTACTGTACTTGTGTAGGACATGAGTGTGCCCGAATATCTCGATAATATCTGTACCACTCATCACTGCAGGGGAGTGTACAGTCGCTCAGGAAGGTTTGTGGAAGTATTGTATTGATCTTTATCGATGGTATTGGTAATTATATAAGTTCATTGGCGTACTTTCTTCTAGGCACACCAAATGATGCATATAATGTTTATTTTAAGGGGAGACTTCCACTTCAGGGATTTTTTTTATTGACCCCTTTCTCCCTCATGTCTAGCCCCATTGCTTTTGATATCTTAAGACGTTCGCCCCATTAGCTTGGCGATTTTAAGAACTTTCGCCCCATTTATGTAAATTTTAAGACCTTTCGTGCCATTTAGGTGTCGATTTTATCCTGGCGAGCGATAGCGAGCCTGTAATTTAAGAGTAATCGGCCTTCGGCCGGGACATTTTTCTACCGAAAAATTTACAAATTTATCATGAAAAGGGGTCAAGGGGGTGAAATTTTAAGATTGCTGGAGGAGTAGGAATCAAACTAGAAACCTCCCCTTAATAGATACAAAATAACCCGAGTTAATCAACGCTAACAGCTGTATTTTCATTTGGAATAAATAATGGTTCTTTTTCCGTCAATGTCAACGGGCAATTGTTGTCTGGCATCTTCAAAATGTGCGTTTTACCATAGTTCCGCCACCGAGTTCGAATCCCGGGAGGACCATATGCCTTCATTAGTTTATTCAAGTACATTGGGGTTTGTAATTGATGATGAATGTTAAAAACGGGGTGTTACTGATAATGTACCTTCATTCTAGTATCCTATTCCAATGGGAAGCGCATTCAATTATTACGAGGACATAATTATTGATCCTCTAAAATTGCAGGAAAAAAAGGGGTCACCGGCTTTTTTTTTTATCTTTCTCTTCTTTTCTCTCTTTCACTGGCTTGTATCCATTCGGCCCCATTCAGCCAACTGTTTTAAGACGTTTATCCCCATCCAGGTGTCGATATCTTCCTGGCGAGCGATAGCAGCCAGTATTGTATGGACAAATCCGGCTTCGCCAGAGACATATTTCTATCGAAAAATGTACAAATTTAACTTGCTCTCAAAAACAAAAACATATATATGCCGGCTCGCTGCCGCTCGCTGGGAAAATATTGACACCTGGATGGGGGTAAGCGTCTTGAAACAGTAGGCTGAATGGGGCCGAATGAATACAAAGCCAAAGAGAGAGGGAGAGAAAGAAAAAAAACGCTAGGTTAAAGTATGTTAGTATTTGTTTCGCGTTTTGCTTTTTGTTCACGCTTTGTTTTATGTGCGTTTATTTTGTTTTGTGTGCGTTTATTTTGTTTTGTGTGCGTTTATTTTGTTTTGTGTGCGTTTATTTTGTTTTATGTGCGTTTATTTTGTTTTGTGTGCGTTTATTTTGTTTTGTGTGCGTTTATTTTGTTTTATGTGCGTTTATTTTGTTTTATGTGCGTTTATTTTGTTTTGTGTGCGTTTATTGTTTTGTGTGCGTTTATTTTGTTTTATGTGCGTTTATTTGTTTATGTGCGTTTATTTTGTTTTATGTGCGTTTATTTTGTTTTGTGTGCGTTTATTTTGTTTTATGTGCGTTTATTTTGTTTTATGTGCGTTTATTTTGTTTTGTGTGCGTTTATTTTTTTTTGTGTGCGTTTATTTTGATTTATGTCCGTTTATTTTGTTTTATGTGCGTTTATATTTTTGTATGTGCGTTTATTTTGTTCTCCTTTTCGTTTTCGTGTTTTCTTCGTGTTGTGTGTGTGTGTTTTGCGCTCTATTTATTCGCGCGTTTTAATTATTCGCGCTCTTTTCTTTTTAGTGTTGTGTTTTTCGCGCGCTGCTGTTTTCGCGTTTTTCGTTTTTGCTCCTGATTTTAAGCTACACATGTTTAAGTAACGGCAAATTTGATGTATAAATGGCCGAATAATACTCTGTCTTCTGTTTATTTTGAATCTGATAAAATAACTCCGAGCCTAATTATAGTATCGGATACATGGTTCTCGTGTGACACCAGCATAACATTATTATTATTATTATTATTATTATTATTATTATTATTTATGTATTTTTGTATTTTTTTCTTCTATTCTCTCCAAGATCACACATTTATAGAGCCATTTTCTTATGTTATTTTCCTGTACCTCATTCTTAAGGGGAGATGGGCCACTGGACCACTTTCTCCCTCGCGTTTAGCCCCATTAGTTTTCAGATATGAAGACGTTCGGCACATTATTTGTCGATTTTATCACTTTTCTCCCCATTTCGTTGTCAATGTTAAGACCTTTCGTGTTATTTACCTGTAATTTTAAGAGGAATCGGCCTTCGGCCTGGACATTTTTCTGCCGAAAACTGTACAAATTTATCTTGAAGGGGGTCTAGGGGGTGTTTTTTTAAACTTGGTGGAGGCATACCGAGGAAACCAAACAAATATATGAATAACTGAATAAATAACTGAATAAATAACTGAATAAATAACTGAATAAATAACTGAATAAATATACCCCAAACAATAGCCCATTAAGGGGAGGTTTTTAGTTAATTTCCTAGACTTCCATCAAACTTAAAATTACTCCCCCTAGACCCCCTTTCAAGATAAATTTGTACATTTTTACTTAAAATTACTCTCCCTAGACCCCCTTTCAAGATAAATTTGTACATTTTTACTTTTCAAGATAAATTTGTACATTTTTCGGTAGAAAAATGTGCCGGCCGAAGGCCGATTCCCCTTAAATTACAGGCTCGCTATCGCTCGCCAGGAAAAAATCGACACCTAAATGGCACGAATGGTCTTAAAATTGACAGAAATGGGGCGAGGGTTCTTAAAATCGCCAAACTAATGGGGCGAACGTCTTAAAAACTCAAAAGCAATGGGGCTAAACATGAGGGAGAAAGAGGTCCAGAAAAAAAATCCCTCCAGGTGGAAATCTCCCCTTATATTAACACTTGAATGCGTGGTGAGGCCTTTCCTGATCTTAACCATTTCTGTACCGGCGACGTCCTTTGTAACTTCATTCTGGCTGGTGTTTGTCGATTATATTCACACTATAAAGGGCCTCCAGCAATTAACAGGCTTCGAACTGAACCATTTAACCCTATTTACGACCACAGATCCTTCTTAAGCTGCACAAAATCGTCTACTTATATAGCTAGAATAGACTCAATAATAAAGTCATCGCCGGCACAGAAGGGGTTAATAATAGCCTCTAGTGATAGCCAGCTTACAGGATAACAAGGATTTATTAGAGGTATTAGAGGTATTATTAACCCCTTCAGCACCATGACGCCTTTTGGTCTTGGATTCTGGCTAAAATTAGACGGTTTTATGCAGTTTAAGAAGGACGTATGTTATTGAGAGGGTTATTGAGATCGCATTTACCCTTTTGAGCCCTAGAGGTAGATTATAAACTAAATAATATTATCTAATTTACCCCATTGAGCCCTAGAGGTAGATTATAAGCTAAAGCATATTATCTACTTTACCCCTTTGAGACCTAGAGGTAGATTATAAACTAAAGCATATTATCTACTTTACCCCTTTGAGCCCTAGAGGTAGATTATAAGCTAAAGAATATTATCTATTTTACCCCTTTGAGCCCTAGAGGTAGATTATAAGCTAAAGCATATTATCTATTTTACCCCTTTGAGCCCTAGAGGTAGATTATAAGCTAAAGCATATTATCTACTTTACCCCTTTGAGCCCTAGAGGTAGATTATAAGCTAAAGCATATTATCTACTTTACCCCTTTGAGCCCTAGAGGTAGATTATAAACTAAAGAATATTATCTACTTTACCCCTTTGAGCCCTAGAGGTAGATTATAAACTAAAGAATATTATCTACTTTACCCCTTTGAGCCCTAGAGGTAGATTATAAGCTAAAGCATATTATCTACTTTACCCCTTTGAGCCCTAGAGGTAGATTATAAGCTAAAGCATATTATCTACTTTACCCTTTGAGCCTAGAGGTAGATTATAAGCTAAAGCATATTATCTACTTTACCCCTTTGAGCCCTAGAGGTAGATTATAAGCTAAAGCATATTATCTACTTTACCCCTTTGAGCCCTAGAGGTAGATTATAAGCTAAAGAATATTATCTACTTTACCCCTTTGAGCCCTAGAGGTAGATTATAAGCTAAAGCATATTATCTAATGGTACCGGAAGCCAGAGTGTGCTGAACATTATATCATCGGGCTGAAGGAGTTAAACCCTTGATTGTAATAGCTGTTTTCGAAGCTGAAAGAAAATCGTTTAATGTTAACCAGAATACAGTACAGTATAATGAAAAGGCGTCATCGTACGGAAGGCGTCATCGTACGGAAGGCGTCATCGTACGGAAGGCGTCATCGTACGGAAGGAATAAACTCATTTTCCTTAAGGAGAGATTTTTGTATTTTCTGGATCTCCTTCTCCCTCGTGTTGAGCCCCAGTAGCTTTGAATTCGCCCCATTAGATTGGCGATTTAAGATCTATTCCCCCAATTTCTGTGGATATTAAGATAGTTCTTGCCATTTAAGTGTCGATGTTTTCCTGGCGAGCGATAGCGAGCCTGTAATTAAGAAAGAATCGGCCTTTGGCCGGTATAGATTTATCTCGAAAGGTGTTTTTTGTTTTCCTCTCTTTTTGTTTTCCGCTTGATAGTGGTCTAGGGAGGAAACTACTCCCCTCCCCTCCCCCCTTTAAGACGGCCATATAAGCCCCCTTTCCCCCCACCCACCCCTTCCTCTCCAGCATCCCTGACCCTCCAAATTAGGATGCGTGTGTGTGTGTGTGTGTGTGTGTGTGTGTGTGTGTGTGTGTGTGTGTGTGTGTGTGTGTGTGGGGGGGGGGGGGGGGGGGGGGCATATATGTTTACCAATGAGCCCGTCAGTCGCTTCCATACCCTCATCTCTAAAGGGGGCGGTTTTATGGCAATTGTTAGACGATTTTATTCAGATTAGGAAGGGTATATCGGTTTCAGAGGGTTAATTGAGATAGTCTTTACCCTTTGAATTTCCGCACATCCTTCCTAAGCTGTATTAAATTGCTTAATGATAACCAGAAGAAAGTATCAACATGTGTCATGATCTTCAAGGGGTTATAAATTAAATGTAAGGTCTGGCCCAAAATCCCTTAACAACAACTGCAACAACAACAACTGCAAAACCACCACCACCACCAACTACTACTACTACTACTACTTCAACAACAACAAAAACCACATCACCTTCACCATTACACACACCACCACCAACACAACACACACACACCCCATCACCACCACCACAACAACAACAACACCACCACCAACACCAACAACAACAACAAGAACAACAACTACTACTACTTCAGCAACAACAAAAACCACATCACGTTCACCATTACACACACCACCACTACCATCACCACTACAACAGCAACATCAACTTTTACTACTTTAAGGGGGTTCACCGTTTTTTTTAAATCTTTCTCTCCTTTTCTCTTTCTCTGGCTTGTATCCATTCGGCCCCATTCAGCCTACTGTTTTAAGACGTTTACCCCCATCCAGGTGTCAATATTTTCCTGGCTAGCGGTAGCGAGCCAGCATATATATATTTTTGTTTTGACAGCAAGCTAAATTTGTACATTTTTCGATAGAAAAATTTCTCCGGCAAAGCCGGATTTCTCCATACAATGCTGGCTCGATATTGCTCGCCAGGAAGAAATAGACACCTGGATGGGGATAAACGTCTTAAAACAGTTGGCTGAATGGGGCTGAATGGATACAAGCCAGGGAAAGAGAGAAAAGGTGATAAAGATAAAACAGTCGGTGACCCCCCTTAACAACAAATACTACATCACCTTCACATTATTCACATACACCACCACCACCACCACCACCACCACCACCAACACCACCAACAACAACAACAACAACATAATCAACTTCTACTACTTCAACAACATAATCAACTTCTACTACTTCAACAACATAATCAACTTCTACTACTTCAACAACCATAATCAACTTCTACTACTTCAACAACATAATCAACTTCTACTACTTCAACAACATAATCAACTTCTACTACTTCAACAACATAATCAACTTCTACTACTTCAACAACATAATCAACTTCTACTACTTCAACAACATAATCAACTTCTACTACTTCAACAACATAATCAACTTCTACTACTTCAACAACATAATCAACTTCTACTACTTCAACAACATAATCAACTTCTACTACTTCAACAACATAATCAACTTCTACTACTTCAACAACATAATCAACTTCTACTACTTCAACACATAATCAACTTCTACTACTTCAACAACATAATCAACTTCTACTACTTCAACAACATAATCAACTTCTACTACTTCAACAACATATACCACATCACCTTACGGTCACGGTGGCCGAGCGCGCTTAGTACTCTGTATTGGGAGCGCTAGCTCTGGTGTCGGGGGTTCAATCCCACGCGCCGGCAGGGGAAGTTCTCTCAAAAACTTTCCCTGGCCGTGAAGGCAAGGTCTGCCCACGTCCTACTCCTTCGGGAGTATGTAGGCGCTCTCGTTAGCAGCCAGGATCAGTCTATTGATCCCTTAGGATAAGATCTAGGTTAAGTTTGTGTATTTTCAGCCCCATTGGCTGCCGGCTTGAAATAAACCGATTATTATTATTATTATTATTATTACACACACACACACACACACACACACACACACACACACACACACCACCGCCACCACCAACTAAGCAAAAACAACACCACCTCTGGAGTCATTAGCCTCTCTTATAATAAAAATATGCCCATACCCATAATATACAGTCAGGAATATTAGTATAGAATGAATAGTTTGGTCTTTGAATTACATTTCTACATGATAAAAATGAAACTATTACGCTGCTGTTGTTAGATAATTACGACAGAAGAATAATAGCGTCCAAAAAAAATAAAAATAAATAAATGGGCGATCTCTCTTAACTAAAGGCTCTCTGGTGATGAGCTAGCCAGATACTGCTTGTATTGGAGATCAGTGCTCACCTTGTTTACCTGCGCGCGGGAGAGACTTCGACAACACATCAATTCGCCATTCAGGTGCCTGCCATGAATATCTTACCTCCCCTTGCCTTTACCCAGACACGGAGTTATATGAATTTTGATATCATGAATTATTCTTGATATCACTTTAATAGTTTGCTAGAAGAAATAGTTGGGGAAGGGAGATAGGTGTCGGACTGGTGTGTTAGTGCCGAGCTGGTCAAGAAGGATGATGATGGATACTCGTGACCTCCCAAGCTTCCTGGATAATAACTTAACCCTTTCTGTACCACGACGACTTTCTTCATAATATTCTGGCTACCACTAGACCATTGCATTCAGCTTAGACGATTTGCGAGTTTCGTTCTATGAGGAAGTTGGAGCCGTGAACATCGGTATTAACCAGAAATACAATAATAAAGTAGATGTCTAATGGATAAAACCTATGTTGAATTTAGTTGTATGTATTTATAAATGTACTACAACCACATTTAGTTGTATGTTGAATTTAGTTGTATGTATTTATAAATGTACTACAACCACATTTAGTTGTATGTATTTATAAATGTACTACAACCACATTTAGTTGTATGTATTTATAAATGTACTACAACCACATTTAGTTGTATGTATTTATAAATATACTACAACCACATTTAGTTGTATGTATTTATAAATGTACTACAACCACATTTAGTTGTATGTATTTATAAATGTACTACAACCGCATTTAGTTGTATGTATTTATAAATGTACTACAACCACATTTAGTTGTATGCATTTATAAATGTAATACAACCACATTTAGTTGTATGTATTTATAAATGTACTACAACCACATTTAGTTGTATGTATTTATAAATATACTACAACCACATTTAGTTGTATGTATTTATAAATGTACTACAACCACATTTAGTTGTATGTATTTATAAATGTACTACAACCACATTTAGTTGTATGTATTTATAAATTTACTACAACCACATTTTATCTGATAATTCTGCTAAATATCAATTTTAAAAACTCCAACTTCCTTATAACCTGAAACTCGCAAGTGGTTAATTGATAGTTCGTGTCCGTTTGATTCCTGGAGGTCCTTGCTATGCTAAGTTAATTGGTCAAATGTTAACCCGAATACCACTGAAACAACGTAAACATACTGAAGGGATCTAGTTGTATTTATTGTATTCAGGTTATGATCAATATCCCATTGTATTCACCCTAATTAGACACTGTAAATGGCAGTAAAGGGGGGATGGTTCACGTTTTGGGCAATTTTTGCATGTATTCATTATTTTTCTTGCTTCCTCCCTAGACCGCCATCATATTTAAAAAAAAAACATCCATTAGATCTCCCTTCTAGATTAATTTGTACATTTTTCGGTAGAAAAATTTCCCGGCCGAAAGCCGATTCTTCTAACATTACAGGTTCACTATCGTTCGCCAGGGAAAACATCGACACCTAAATAGCACGAAAGGTCTAAATTTTGACGAAGAAATGGGGCGAAAGGTCTTATAATCGACTAACTAATTGGGCAAACATCTTAACATCTGAAAACTAATGGGGCTAAATATGAGGGAGAAAGTGGTCCAGAAAACCGGCCCATCCCCCCTTAAATGGATGGTTGATTTAGCTCGTACCGGTAACCCTCATATTCCTAGAGATTTGTTTATTCTATCTATCTATTGCCTGACGCCGTGATCCCCGAAGGGGTGGCCACGAACGAACCGCCCCCATGCACCTCTGTCCCCAGTCAGTCGACGCCCCTCCTCCCAACCAGCACCGCCTTCATTCATATACTTCCTCACTCCATCTTGCCACCTCTCCTTCGGGGCACCTCTCCCTCTCTGTCCTTCCACCTCGCTCTCGTACACCCTCTTAGTCATTCTCTCGCTTTCCATACGTTCCATATGGCCGAACCATCTCAAGTTGTTCCTTTTCACACTTTCCAGCACATCTACCTCCACACCACACCTCCTTCTTACTTCCTCATTCGTCTGTCTATACCCTCCATTTGACTCCACACGCACTTCTCAAGTAACTCATTTCCACCGCTCTCACTCTTGGTCTGAGTCTCTTCCCGAATGTCCATGCTTCGCTTCCGTAAGTTAGTGTCGGGATTACGGTACCACACTGTCATGCAAGGACTTCTTCACTTCCATACTGACCACCTTATTTCTTGTTAATGCTTTCAACATTCCTACAACCCTCTTCCCCTGTTGCACCCTCTCCCGCACCTCCTCATCCACAGTCCCATCTTTACTCAACACACTGCCCAGATACTTAAAAGAGCTGATGATCTCCATAGCCTGACCGTTCAACTTCACCTCACACTCTGTGACTTCACCCCTTTCGAAGACCATACCCTTGCTCTTCCCCGCATTTACCTTCAAATTCCGTTTTTCGCACACTGTTCCAAACTCATTTACCAAACCCTGCAGCTCCTATTCATTATCGCTCATCAGAACTGTATCATCCGCAAACAGCAGTATAGGCAGCTTCCACTCATTTCCCTCCCTTTTCAGCGATACACCAACATCCACTGCTCTTCCAAGTATTTCTTTCATGACTCCATCCATATATACAGTAAACAACCATGGGGACATCACACACCCCTGTTTCAACCTAACAATCAGGTCAAAGAACTCGCTCTGCTCGTTCTCCACACGTACTGCCGCCTTTGCACCCTCATACATGCTCTTCACTGCTTTCAGCAACTTGCTATCTACTCCGTATATTCTAAGTACTTTCCACATGCCTTCTCTATCCACTCTGTCATAGGCCTTCTCCAAGTCCATAAAGGCAACATACACCTTTTGTTGCTTCTCCAGATATTTCTCCACAACACAATTCAGGGTAAAAATCTGATCTACACAT
Organism: Paralithodes platypus; assembly: GCA_032716605.1. Classification (NCBI taxonomy): domain Eukaryota; kingdom Metazoa; phylum Arthropoda; class Malacostraca; order Decapoda; family Lithodidae; genus Paralithodes; species Paralithodes platypus. Next base: position 29,733,246 of record CM064509.1, on the reverse strand, counting down.
CCTCTTCCCTTCCTTAAGCCTCCCTGCTCGTCGCCTATCCATTTCTCCGTTCTCACTCTCACTCTCTCAATCACTACCCTACTGTACACCTTCCCTACTACGCTTAAAAGACATATTCCTCAGTGGTTACCACACACTCATATCTCCCCTTTACCCTTATATAGGGGGACTATTATGCCAGTCTTCCAGTCATCGGGTGCATTCCCCTTCTCCCATGCTAGTTTGCACATTTTCCATACCCATTCGATCACTATCTCCCCACCATACCTCAACATTTCCCCACACACTCCATCTGTTCCTGGTGCTTTCCCCAACTTCACTATTTTCATGGCTTCCCACACTTCTGACCTCCTGATCCCCACCTCCTCCTCCACTACTTCTCCTCTTCTCCCTCCCATACCATATCCAACTATGTTTGCTGGCTCTTCATTCCTTACATTTAGCAACTCACTGAAGTACTCCCTCCATCTTTCGACTCTCTCTTGCTTCTCGTCTAGCATTCTCCCATTCTTATCTTTCACACCCTTACTGTTTCCCTTGCTACCTTCCCTAACTTTCTTGACTTCTTTCCAGAACAGTTTCTTACACTCCTTCCAAATTCCTCATCTACTCTTCTCTTACTTTCCTTCACCACTCTCTTTCTCTCCACGTACCTCGCTCGTTTCTGCCTCTCCAAATCTTCATTCCCTCTACTACCCAACCACTCTCTAATCTCTATACGCTTTCTTCTTTTCTTCCACAGCTATTTTTACCTCTTCTGTCCACCATGCTGTACCTTTCACTCCCCTCCCTCTTCTCCTCACTCCACACACTTCCTCACATGCTGCACAGATCTCTTCCTTAAACACCTTGCTCATCTCCTCCACTTCCTCCATATCTTCCATGTCGAACCCACCTAGTCATCTTTCTACTGCTCTCCTGTACTCTTCCCTGATTTCCTCCTCCTGTAGCCTCTCCACCCTCCTCACCATTCCACTTCCTCTCGCCTCCCTCCAGCTCTCCTCACGCACTTCTTCATTTTTTATTAAGCTGAGTAAAATAGTGTCGCGTTCACCAGACTCAAATGAAAAATGGCGTCATCATAGTGAAAGGGTTAACAAAATCCTCTACCGTTAGCCAGCATGAAGGGATAAAAATTACCTAAAGTCTATTGTTTTAAGCTAGCGAGAAATTGGTTTGTTCCCATCTTAACCCTTTCAAGATCCAATACGAGTTTCTTTTCTGTTTTCTGGTCATTATTAGTTGATTTTATTCAGTTTAGGAAGGGTATATGGAAGTCAGAAGGTTGAATGAGATAGTCTTTACCCTTTTAATACCCACAGATCCTTCCTAAGCTGCATAAAATCGCCTAATGATAGCCAAAATAAACTGCTAAAACGCGTCAGAGCTTCAAGGGGTTAATTCCTCGGCTATTACCACATTCTCATAGCCAACTACACTGTTAATTATGAAACCCTGACAATGATATGATGATGCAGAGACAGTATACCTTCCTATTATTACATTAGTTAAGGGAGCCCACCTCGCTTTTTTCTTTCTCTCTGGTTTGTATACATTCGGCCCCATTCAGCCTACTGTTTTAAGACGTTTACCCCCATCCAGGTGTCAATATTTTTCTGGCGAGCGGTAGCGAGCCAGCATATATATTATTTTTGTTTTGACAGCAAGCTAAATTTGTACATTTTCGATAGAAAACTGTCTCCGGCGAAGCCGGACTTCTCCATACAATGCTGGCTCGCTATCGCTCGCCAGGAAGAAATCGACACCTGGATGGGGATAAACGTCTTAAAACAGTTGGCTGAATGGGGCCGAATGGATACAAACCAGAGAAAGAGAGAAAAGGAGAGAAAGAAAACAAAAAGCCGGTGACCCCCCTTAACGAGAAATAAGCTGCTAAAGGGGGTCAAATTTCCGCCAAGTAAAAAAAAAAAAAAATCGAGTATATAGTGATGGATACTCTTGACCTCCCTCCTCCTCCACCTTCCCTCCCTCCTCCTCCACCTTCCCTCCCTCCCTTCCTCCTCCCTGGCTTCCTGCAGAATAAATAATAACGCGCCTTAATCACCCTGCCACACCGCTACTTCCTCATGTAGATACTTCCTTGCTCCGGGAGTTTAATGGTGCTTTGTTTTGATACTTTCTTGGATGTTACTACTCTTTTGCTAAGGCTACTTTTTGTTACTTTGAATCATCTTGCTATGGTGTTTCCTATTTTGCGTTACTGCTTTCTACTACTACTACTACTACTACTACTACTACTACTACTACTACTACTACTATCACTACTATTATTACTATCACTACTACTCCGTTTTCTAGAGAACAATATCACCCTAATGATTGTGGTACGTTGCCAGCCCCTTTCTTAACTACTTCCTTACTCTGCCTTGGTTAATTTATTACGGTTTCCATTAATTTATCTTGAATAATGATTACAATATACAAAACCATGTCTTGCTAGTCTTCCTCTTTTTCTTCTTCCTTTCCTTCCTCCCTTCCTTCCTTCCTTCTTTCCTCCTTTTCCACTTCCTTCCTTCCTTCCTTTCTTCCTTTCTTCCTTCCTCTTCCACTTCCTTCCTTCCTCTTCCTTCCTTCCTTCCTTCCTTCCTTCATCTTTCCTCTTCCACTTCCTTTCTTAATTTTTCCCTTCTTCCTTCATTCGTTCATCTTCATTCTTTCCTCTCTTCTTCTCTTCCATCCTCCTTTTCTTTATGTTGTTCTCCTTAGTTCCTCATTCCTCCCTTCCTCCATGCATTCCATCCTGCCTTCCTTCCTTTCAACCTCCCTCCCTCCCTCCCTCCTCCCCACCCTTTTCTTTTTGTCCTTCGTCCCTCTTTAAAATTCTTCTCTCACACTCTTCTTTTCTCTATTTCCTCCCTCCCTCCCTTTCTCTCTCTCTCTCTCTCTCGCTCTCTCTCTTTCTCTTTCTCTTTCTCTCTCTCTCTCTCTCTCTCTCTCTCTCTCTCTCTCTCTCTCTCTCTCTCTCTCTCTCTCTCTCTCTCTCTCTCTCTCTCTCTCTCTCTCTCTCTCTCTCTCTCTCTCTCTCTCTCTCTCTCTCTCTCTCTCATATCCTGTATCCCTCCCTTCCATCCTCTCCCCCCCCCACCCCCCTTACTCCCCTCCCCTCGCTCGTCCTTACACGTCAAACAACACAGTCGCTTTTTTTTCTCTTTCTTTTGTTTTTTTCTTGTGTTTTTCTCCACCAGGGCAACACAATGAGGATAGAAAATCAATGAGACAAGAAGACACCCTGGTTGGAAAAATATGGAAGAATATTTGCCACATATTGAGTGCAAAAAGAAATATATACAGTATATACAGTATATACAGTATACAGATACAGTATACAGTATACAGTATACAGTATACAGTATATACAGTATACAGTATACAGTAGATTATTACTTTATTTATATTTTTATTTTTTGAGAGAGAGAGAGAGTGAGAGAGACAGAGAGAGAGAGGGGGGGGGGGGAACATACCCACACAACAAAGGAGTACAAAGGAAATCAAGCAACAATAGGTCTGGTGACCCTTCTAGGCTGCTTGTCCTCCAAAATACTGAGGATCAAGTGTCCAAACAGTGGTTTAGAGTGGGTAAGGGAACATTGGAAAGGGAACTACTGCCCTGGAACTAATGTCCGTGGCAGGATTAGGAAGTTAGTAGGGGACAGATGGGTTAGTAACTGAGGGGGGGATAAAATAAAGTTATTAATTTACAAACGCAGTCAGTCGCGGGTTTGATGCAAGATATTTGTCTAGGCGAAGTTTAAATGGATCAATGGTGCTGCAGTCTATAACGTCTTGGGGAAACCCATTCCACAAGTTGACAACTCGATTGAAGAAGAAATTCTTTGATTCGTGCGAGTTAAAAGATTTACCGGTAATTTTGCAACCGTTTCCCTGCATGTAATTAAATTGGTTGATAGTGAAGTACTTCCTACATTTCATATTGTCAATGCCTTTGATGATTTTGAACACTTGAATTAAGTCGCCTCTTAATCTGCGCTGGGTTAAAGGAAATATATTTAATCCTCTAAGACGCTCCTCGTATGGTTTGTTCTTTAGGCTAGGTATCATTTTGGTAACTCTACGTTGAACTCTTTCTAGCTTGTCTATATCTTTTTTGGTAATAAGGGCACCAGGATTGAACGCAGTATTCCAGAAGAGGGCGGACTAAGGAATTGTAAAGGGTTAGGATAACTTCTTTGGATTTATGCTCAAATGACCTGCCTATAAAGCCAATTATTTTGTTTGCTTTCTTAACAACTTCTGAACATTGTTGCCTCGGTTTTAGGTTACTAGATATTGTTACTCTCAGATCGGTTTCTCTGTTTACATTCTTAAGCTGAGTGCCATTCATCGAATAATTTGCTTTCTCATTTTGGTATCCGATATGAATTACTTTACATTTATCCGCATTGAAACTCATTTGCCAAATTTGGGCCCAACGTGACAACTTATCTAGATTGTGTTGCATATCATCAACTTGTTCTTTTGAGAGTACGCTATTTGAAATTTTTGTATCGTCAGCAAATTTTGAGATTCTACAGGTGAGACCCTCATCTATGTCGTTGATGTAAATTAGAAAGATAATTGGTCCTAGTACCGATCCCTGGGGTACCCCGCTACTTACATTGGTCCATTTAGATGCCTTACCGTTTATGACTACTCTTTGCTTTCTGTCGCTGAGCCAATTTTCTATCCATTTCAACACACCGTCTTGTATTCCATGCGCTTTTAGTTTTAGCAATAAACGTTTGTGGGGAACTTTGTCAAAGGCCTTTTGAAAATCAAGGTATATAATATCTACAGCTTTACTCTCATCGTAGAGGTTGAGGTAATCGTGGAAGAAGTCCAAGAGGTTTGTTAAACAGGAACGTTTGCTACGAAAGCCGTGTTGAGTGTCTTTAAGTATGTTATTTTCCTCTAAGTGATTTACGAGTCTGTCTCTTATGACCGTTTCTAGCATTTTACATACAACTGAGGTTAAGCTAATTGGACGATAGTTACTGGGTAGGGATTTGCTGCCTTTTCCGTGTTACGTTAGCTAGTTTCCACTGATCAGGCATAGTTCCAGACTGCAAGGATTTATTGAATAGCAATGTCAGTGGTTTGGAGAGCTCATCCTTAGCTTCCTTTAGAACTCTAGGTGAGATTGTATCAGGTCCAGGCGTTTTATTTACCTTGAGTTTATCTAAACATTTCAATACTTCTCTGTCTGTAATGGTGATATTGCTTAGAACATCAGAATTATCTATCTGAATCGGCGATGCTGTAGGGATATCTATGAGGTCTTCTGTTGTAAAAATTGATGCAAAGAAGGTATTGAAGGCAATACTCATTTGTACTAATTAGAGAGAGAGAGAGTGAGAGTGAGTGAGTGTGAGAGTCAGAGAGAGAGAAGACCCACACGACCATCACCTAATTAGAGAGAGAGAGAGAGAGAGACGAGATACATGACAGTGGTAGAGGAAATGAAAGATAGGAAGGCAGGAAAGACTGATAATATGAAATATGGTAAATGCATAAATAATAATAACAGTATGTACAATAATTATATGAACAGACAAATATGAAATTCCACTCGGCCATCTCCTGATCGGTAATCTAACTGATGGGTATCGCTAATTGCTTATTTATTGGTTCATTAATTGGTTCTTTAAGGGAGCAGCCCACCTCGCTTGTTTTCTCTTTCTCTCCCTCTCTTTTTGGCTTGTATCCATTCGGCCCCATTCAGCCAACTGTTTTAAGACGTTAATCCCCATCCAGGTGTCGATTTCTTCCTGGCGAGCGATAGCGAGCAAACATTATATCGAGAAATCTGGTTTCGCCGGAGACATTTTTCTATCGAAAAATTTAAAAATTTATCTTGCTGTCGGAACAAAAATATATATATGCTGGCTCGCTACCGCTCGCCAGGAAAATATTGACACCTGGATGGGGGTAAACGTCTTAAAACAGTAGGCTGAATGGGGCTGAATGGATACAAGCCAAAGAGAGAGGGAGAGAAAGAGAAAAAAACGAGGTGGGCTCCCTTAAATAGCGTACTTGACTTTTACATGGAGAGGGAAGAAGTGTATCAAGAGGTCTCTATCATTTACTGTACGTCCTCGTATCTTATCATCATTATTATCATTATCACCATCATCGTTGTCTTCATTATCCTCATCGTCTTTATCCTCATTATTACCATTATCATCATCTTCGTTCTCATTATCATGATCCTTATCTTCGTTATCATCCTCATTAACATCATCGTCGTCCTCCTCCTCCTCCTCACCAACATCATCCTCATCCTCGTCCATTTATCATATCATCATCCTTGTCCTCATTACCATTATCATCTTCGTCATCATCCTCATCGCCCTCGTCCTCATTATCATCATCCTTGTCCTCATCATTATCACCATCATCATCCTCACCCCCGTCATCATTCTTATCATTATCATCATCATAATCATCGTAATCGTTGTATATGTTTATCGCTCACATGAAGCGAAACATTTCTTTACCAGTGGTCAACTTACGACACCAAAGGCTTATCCCCTTTGTACCGGCGACGTCTTTTGAATTGTATTCCAGCTATATTTAGACGATTGTATTCAGTTTAAGAAGGGCCATTTCCACTTGAGGGATTTTTTTCTGGACCCGTTTCTCCCTCATGTTTAGCCCCATTGCTTTTGAGATTTTAAGACGTTCGCCCTAGTAGTTTTTACATTTTTAGACATTTTGCCCCATTTCTGTCAATTTTAAGACCTTTCGTGCCATTAAGGTGTCGATTTTTTCCTGGCGAGTGATAGCGAGCCTGTAATTTAAGAGCAACCGGCCTCCGGCCGGGACATTTTTCTACCGAAAACTGTACAAATTTATCTTGAAAGGGGGTCTAGGGCGTGTAATTTTAAGCTTGATGAAAACGTAGGGAACAAACTAAAAACCTCCCCTTAACAGGCTTTTACCTATCTTCACTACCGGTACCCCTTTTTCTAGCTCAGACCCTTCTTAATGTGCACAACATCGTGTAAATATCGCTAGACTAAAATAAATAGGACGTTAGCGGTACAGAAGGGTTAATACTGGCGTATAGAGTGCTGCATAATACAAACATTTATACGTCACTTAACCACTCCAGTAACTTGGCGTCTTCATTTCTTTGTTTCTTGTGGATACTAAAAGATTCTATATACCATAGCTTAGGAAGGACCTGGCACAATCAACTTGGTGACATCTATCTCAATAAATATATTCATTCATAAAATTATAAGAATACCGGTAGTATACTGAATAGATTAGATACAAGAGTATATAATGTTATCTATATTTATTCCACTCTCAACATCAAACACCTCTCAAATTAAATTAATGAAAGCATGTAATCATCCTGGAATTCGAGCCTGGGTTACCACATACAGATCTTAAACCCTCTAACCATTACACCCGGAAGAACCTGGGTTACCACATACAGATCTTAAACCCTCTAACCATTACACCCGGAAGAACCTGGATTACCACATACAGAACCTGGGTTACCACATACAGATCTTAAACCCTCTAACCATTACACCCGGAAGAACCTGGGTTACCACATACAGATCTTAAACCCTCTAAACCATTACACCCGGAAGAACCTGGGTTACCACATACAGATCTTAAACCCTCTAACCATTACACCCGGAAGAACCTGGGTTACCACATACAGATCTTAAACCCTCTAACCATTACACCCGGAAGAACCTGGATTACCACATACAGAACCTGGGTTACCACATACAGATCTTAAACCCTCTAACCATTACACCCGGAAGAACCTGGATTACCACATACAGAACCTGGGTTACCACATACAGATCTTAAACCCTCTAACCATTACACCCGGAAGAACCTGGGTTACCACATACAGATCTTAAACCCTCTAACCATTACACCCGGAAGAACCTGGGTTACCACATACAGATCTTAAACCCTCTAACCATTACACCCGGAAGAACCTGGGTTACCACATACAGATCTTAAACCCTCTAACCATTACACCCGGAAGAACCTGGGTTACCACATACAGATCTTAAACCCTCTAACCATTACACCCGGAAGAACCTGGATTACCACATACAGAACCTGGGTTACCACATACAGATCTTAAACCCTCTAACCATTACACCCGGAAGAACCTGGGTTACCACATACAGATCTTAAACCCTCTAACCATTACACCCGGAAGAACCTGGGTTACCACATACAGATCTTAAACCCTCTAACCATTACACCCGGAAGAACCTGGGTTACCACATACAGATCTTAAACCCTCTAACCATTACACCCGGAAGAACCTGGGTTACCACATACAGAACCTGGGTTACCACATACAGAACCTGGGTTACCACATACAGATCTTAAACCCTCTAACCATTACACCCGGAAGAATATTTAGTCGAAACTTTACAATTTGAGGAGGATGCGTTTGGACAGTTTATCCTAACTACCATTAACACGATTTTATGCAGCTTAGGAAGACACTGTGGGTGTCAGAGGCATTATTGTGTTAATGTTGACGTCTTCTATTCCTATAGGTCTGTCTTAAGCTGAATAAAATCTCCTAATGATAGCCTGAATTAAAGTTATAGCAAGACTTTATCATTTACTGTGAAATAGTTAAGGTAATATTAGAAATGGGGTTATATATGCAATAGTGTTTTTTTTTTTTTTTTTTTTAATACAACTTACCTGATCTTCTGCGTCTAGGAGTCCCCACGCCCATATCTCCACCCCCACCCCCACCACCACCACCACCTTCCTTCACTAAACAACTCATTATCACACACACCAAACACTTGAAATTCGTTGTTTATTCTTGTTTCTATATTTCTTGGGTAGCTTGTTTGTTTATTTTTCACTCACTCGCACTGTTTCGTTTCGTGCATGTGATTCTGTCTTGCGCTTTTGCCTTCTATATACAGTATATACCGGTGTAAATATTCGAATTTACATAGTTTCAAGTTGTCTTTTTATCTCCCGGAATTCACATGATTTCTTCCTGTATGGTTTCGTTTTAATTGCTTGGGTTACCTCTGAAGTGTATTGTTTTCTTGCGGTTTTGTTTGTTTTGATTGCTTTGTATATCTTTCGTGTACCGGTATGTTATTATAATTCACTTATTTTCTTCCTGTTTGGTTCGTCATAATTACTGAGTTTACATCTTGAGTTTATTGTTATTCGTTTACATTTTATACTAGTTAGCGCTCAATATATGTTTTCTATTTAATCGTTTTCTTCTTTGCATTAGCATTTTTATAATTATGCAATGTTATCTATATATATTAACCGTTTCCATTATTACCTGGATACACACAAAATAAACATAGATATTACTATTAATTATTTATTGTTTATTTAGTATTTGTTATTTTTTAGCATTATGCAGTTAGAATAATAATTTTAGCATCATAATTAGCCTGATTTATCCTCCATTTTGATACCAAGATTATTATTTTAAGTCTACTTATTGTTTGTTGGTAATATTTTCATCGATTGCGGCTGCTAACTTAGCTTCTACGTCAGATATTAAATGTCTTAAGGATTATTTTATGGACCTCCATTCTTCCTCATGTTTAGCCCCATTAGTTTTGAAATTATAAGAAGTTTGCCAACTGTCTTTTTGGCGATTTTAAGACCTTTCGCCGTATTTATTTGTCAATGTAAAGACCTTTCTTACCATTTAGATGTCGATAGCGAGCCTGTAATTTAGGAGGAAACTGCTAGCTTCGGCCGGATTTTCCCCCCCCCCCCCGAGTGTTTTTTTTAAAGCTTGCTAGATGTCTAAGGAACAAACCAAAAGAAAATAATAATGTATGAATACATTAATGAATGTATAGATAAATAATGTATGAATACATTAATGAATGTATAGATAAATAATGTATGAATACATTAATGAATGTATAGATAAATTAAAATCTCCCTTAAACAATGTTCATACAATATATATTTTTGAATGAAATCACACGAGGGAGTTATACAAATATTATACACTTTATAATAGTTTATGGAGAATGAACAAGAACATGACGAAGTTGTCTAATATACTACATATGCAAATATTAATGTATATAATAATAATAATAATAATAATAATAATAATAATAATTTAAGATACAACATATACAAATATTAATGTATATTAATAATAATAATAATAATAATAATAATACAAACATGATGATGGGAATTAATACACATGTTAATGACTGAACTAAGGCTTACGAATTAGGTAGTCTGTTGCCCCCAAGTCCAGTACACTCAAACTCAGCCCTACTACATTAGACTTGAGTGACCTTCATTATATATATATAGGGCCTATATATATATATATATATATATATATATATATATATATATATATATATATATATATATATATATATATACAGTATACGTTATAACACGATTGTCTATAAAATACCCAAACGCACGACATCTCGGGGCTTACTGTAGGGTTCGTCTTTGTATTTATTTTTTTACGAAGTACCAGTGTGTGTTTTGGAAAACGTTTAATTGAAAGCTAAAATATAGTAAATTATAAATGAAATAAAACAAACTGCTAAGGGGCTTTTTTTTTTTTTTTTATCTATTAATTGATGTATTAATTTATTGTTTAGTTTCCTCGCTAGATCTCCCTCAAACTTAGAAAAACGCCCCCATAGACCTCCCTCAAGATAAATTTGTACTTTTTTTGGTAGAAAATGTCCCGGCCAAAGGTCAGATCCTCTTATAATTACAGGCTCGCTATTGCTCGCCAGGAAAAAAATGACACCTAAATGGCATGATAGGTCTTAAAATTGACATCGAAATGGAGCTAAAGTTGTTAAAATCGCCAAGCTAATGGGACGAACGTCTTATAATGTCAAAACTTATGGGGCTAAACACGAGGGAGAAAGGGGTCCAGGAATACGACCCATCTCCCCTTAACGCTTAGAACCAGATGACGCCCAATTCAATAAATACTATAATTATAAGCTACCTGCAGACGGTGTGTTAGAGTGCTCACTAAGATTCGATGCCCAGAGACCCTGCATAAATGGAACGATATCGTTTGGAGTCGGCCACAACATGAATATCGTTTGGAGTCAGCCACAACATGAATATCGTTTGGAGTCAGCCACAACATGAATATCGTTTGGAGTCAGCCACAACATGAATATCGTTTGGAGTCAGCCACAACATGAATATCGTTTGGAGTCAGCCACAACATGAATATCGTTTGGAGTCAGCCACAACATGAATATCGTTTGGAGTCAGCCACAACATGAATAATGTAATAAGTGGTCTCGTGATTGGAAGGGTTAAAGGTCTGGTGACATGTTTACATCAGCTGGGAAATGTTTACGTTTTCTTTGCAGGAAAGCAATTTAGGGGCTGATGGGGGTGCAAGGATAAATTGGAGGTGAGAGAGTGAGAGAGTGTGAGAGTGTGTGACAGTGAGTTACATAGATATACACAAACTTTGCAGTCCTTATACCTAGTTCAATTATAGGCTTAACGGAAAATGTCTATCGTTTATATATATATATATATATATATATATATATATATATATATATATATATATATATATATATATCAAGTATATCTCGCAAATACACCTAATGTATGTTTATATACTCCCAGCCGGATTCGAACCTCCGACATTCAGAACGAGTGTCCAAGCTCGTTCTGAGTGTCGGAGGTTCGAGTCCGGCTGGGAGTATATTAACATTTATTAGCTCACGTGGATTTGTGAGATATACTTGATATTAATGACTCGCGTGGGTAATCTTGTGAAATTCCCTGTATGGTATCCTGGAATATGGATCTTGCAACTTGTGCATGGATTGAAATACATTCGCCAAGTAGGATGTCCCTTCTCCTTAATAATATAAATATGAAAGGTTAAACATCCTTTATCACGCCGTGGTGTAGTGGATTAAAAGCTTATAGACTCGTTCCAAATGTTGGAGGTTCGAGTTCGGCTGGGAGTATATGTATATATATATATATATATATATATATATATATATATATATATATATATTCCTCGTCATGTGGTAGTACACTGGTAGTACCCATGGAAGTTTTATACCTTCATGGTAGTACCGAATTCTTGTTAAGACAAGTAAGACTGTATCAAAGCTTTAACAATATCTGGTCCGACGTCTTGTGGGTTATTAGGATATTTTGTTAAATAATTATTTTGAGGATATTACTCGTTGTATAAGTTGTCCCCTAGGCTAACCAAAACGCTTTCCCAGACTTCCTTCAGGCTAAATAAATGCCCACCCTGATCCCCTTCAAGCAATGTTTGTACATAATATCCTAGCCGAAGGCCGATTTCTTCCAAGTTACAGGCTAGCTATCGCTCGCACAGAAGAAAATGAACTCCTGAATGAGATAAATAGTGTTATTATCCCCAAACTAGAGATGAAATGTCTTCAAATCTCCAAACTAATAGAGCGAAACCGGGGAGGTTCCAAAATAGCTCCCTTGTACCAAGTATGGTTTAAGATTATACAAATAATACATACTGTTTACAATCCCCTAAGCTTGAACGACAACAACCAGGTTACATCAATCCCCTAAGCTTGAACGACAACAACCAGGTTACATCAATCCCCTTAGCTTGAACGACAACACCCAGGTTACATCAATCCCCTAAGCTTGAACGACAACAACCAGGTTACATCAATCCCCTAAGCTAGAACGACAACAGCCAGGTTACATCAATCCCCTAAGCTTGAACGACAACACCCCGGTTACATCAATCCCCTAAGCTTGAACGACAACACCCAGGTTACATCAATCCCCTAAGCTTGAACGACAACACCCAGGTTACATCAATCCCCTAAGCTTGAACGACAACAGCCAGGTTACATCAATCCCCTAAGCTTGAACGACAACACCCAGGTTACATCAATCCCCTAAGCTTGAACGACAACAACCAGGTTACATCAATCCCCTAAGCTTGAACGACAACAGCCAGGTTACATCAATCCCCTAAGCTTGAACGACAACACCCAGGTTACATCAGTCCCCTAAGCTTGAACGACAACAACCAGGTTACATCAATCCCCTAAGCTTGAACGACAACACCCAGGTTACATCAATCCCCTAAGCTTGAACGACAACAACCAGGTTACATCAATCCCCTAAGCTTGAACGACAACAACCAGGTTACATCAATCCCCTAAGCTTGAACGACAACACCCAGGTTACATCAATCCCCTAAGCTTGAACGACAACACCCAGGTTACATCAATCCCCTAAGCTTGAACGACAACAACCAGGTTACATCAATCCCCTAAGCTTGAACGACAACAGCCAGGTTACATCAATCCCCTAAGCTTGAACGACAACACCCAGGTTACATCAATCCCCTAAGCTTGAACGACAACAACCAGGTTACATCAATCCCCTAAGCTTGAACGACAACACCCAGGTTACATCAATCCCCTAAGCTTGAACGACAACAACCAGGTTACATCAATCCCCTAAGCTTGAACGACAACAACCAGGTTACATCAATCCCCTAAGCTTGAACGACAACACCCAGGTTACATCAATCCCCTAAGCTTGAACGACAACAATGAGGGGGTTACATCAATCCCCTAAGCTTGAATGACAACACCCAGGTTACATCAATCCCCTAAGCTTGAACGACAACACCCAGGTTACATCAATCCCCTAAGCTTGAACGATAACAACCAGGTTACATCAATCCCCTAAGCTTGAACGACAACAACCAGGTTACATCAATCCCCTAAGCTTAAACGACAACACCCAGGTTACATCAATCCCCTAAGCTTGAACGACAACAGCCAGGTTACATCAATCCCCTAAGCTTGAACGACAACAGCCAGGTTACATCAATCCCCTAAGCTTGAACGACAACACCCAGGTTACATCAATCCCCTAAGCTTGAACGACAACACCCAGGTTACATCAATCGTTATAACCCCGTGATTGATTCCCTTTGATGAGTACCGTATCTTGTATCAGGCTGGATAACAAGGGTACGCGCTTCACAGATCAAAGGGTGAACAGTGGGTATAAAAGGCTTGTACAGATCAAGATATATAGACTAAGGGTAGAGATCACGTTATCACAGGCGACGGGGAGCTGGAGAATAACTGGTGGCTGGGTTTAATGTTAATATGAAGTATATATATGGAGGTAAAATCACAAATACGTGTGATCAAATTATGTGGTAAAACTCGCTAGGAAAATTGAAACAATGGAACACCAAGCTTTCGCCTATTTTCTCAAGACATCTTCAGGGTAATACAAGAAAACAGGGGGAGAGTGAGGCTTAAATACCCGTCCTAAATCATCTGTGAGTGTATTCATAATTCTATCCACAATTGTAGTTTGACTGGAATTTAGTTTTTGGCTCGTATTGTCCCGCTTCCTAGACATTATTAATGACAATTACCCATCTCCTTGCTCAAAAGAGATGGTAACCACCGGCCATGTCTCAGAAAACCTTCATTAACCTGAGCGAGATTTGATCCCGGGTCTGCTGGGTTGCAGGTGGGAACAGTACCACTGAGCTAGCCGCGCGGCTTTGTGTGTGTGTGTGTGTGTATGTGTGTGTATGTGTGTGTGTGTGTGTGTGTTATATATATAATATATTATAGTGTCGGTTAATTGTCCATTGCAGCCCTGTGGCTGAAAATTTCCTTATTGAAAGCTTTCCTGAAACCTAGGTACTGTACTGTATATATACAGTACAATACTTATTCTACCGTAACTACGAAGTCACATGCGACCTTTGACGACCGTGAGGTGCCTGGCTTCCCACCAAGTACATATGCAGATGCATTTTGTATTGGTGAGATGTTATGTAGGCTAACACAGGCTGATAGCAGCTTGGTTAGGGGGGAACCAGAAACCTTTAGGATTCTGATTGTTTCAAACCCTCGACCCGGCCCCTCATGGTCAGCGCAAAACACAGCGCCTTAACCACTGTGTGTGTGTGATAAAAAGTAAGTGTGTGTGTGTGTGTGTGTGTGTGTGTGTGTGTGTGTGTGTGTGTGTGTTTAAGATAAGCAAATGCGCGTGTGTATGTTCTGGTGCATGTCTGCCTGTGGTGTACATGTGGTTGTGTTACTGAGTAAGATTAAACGAGTGACAACGATATGACGTAAACCTCTCTTTCTCTTCTCTCTCTCTCCCTCCTCTCTCTCTCTCTCTCTTTCTCTCTCTCTCTTTCTCTCTCTCTCTCTCTCTCTCTCTCTCTCTCTCTTTCCTCTCTCTCTCTTTCTCTTTCCTCTCTTTCTCTTTCCTCTCTCTCTCTCTCTCTCTCTCTCTCTCTCTCCTCTCTCTCTCTCTCTCTCTCTCTCTCTCTCTCTCTCTCTCTCTCTCTCTCTCTCTCTCTCTCTCTCTCTCTCTCTCTCTCTCTGTGTAAACATAGCATAAGAAATCCACTAAACATGGGAATGGCAATGTTTATGAGTAGGGTGTTAATGGGATGACGAGCAGTGATGACATATTATATAAACTAGCCTACACCAGATTAAGGGGAGACGGACTTTTTTTTTTTTTTTTTTGGGGGGGGTCTATTAATTAACTTATTTCTTTATGTCTTAGTTTTTTCGCTAGACCTCCATCAAGCTTAGAAAACCACCCCCTAGACCCCCTTTCAAGATAAATGTGTACATTTTTAGGTAGAAAAATGTGCCGGCCGAAGGCCGGTTTCTCTTAAAATTTTAGGCTCGCTATCGCTCGCCAGGAAAGAATCGACACCTAAATGGCACGAAAGTTCTTAAAATTGACAACGAAATGGGGTGAAAGGTGTTAAAATCGCCAAACTAATGGGTCGAACGTCTTATAATTGCAAACCAAATGGGGCTTAACACGGGGGAGAAAGGAGACCAGAAAAACGACCCATCTCCCCTTAACGTCAATTAACAGTCCATCAGCCTCACCTTAATTATACATCAAATATAAATGGAGCAATAAACACTCGCTTCCGGAGCAGCTGATTCACATGTTTTTTTATTTTCATATTTTATTTGGGTCAGGTTTACATTCTTATCTGACGTTTCCGGTCGAATATATTTTTTTCTGCAAACTGTTTTTAGTAGATTTGTTTCTACTATTAAATGGAATGTTGTTTTAGGATGTACATTGTTTTGGGAAAGTATTGTATTGTTCGTATTTTGTATTCGTTTTACGCTTCTGTATCAAGAGGCATTTTTTTTTTTAGCTAACGTTAGACGGTGTTACTTTATCGCTCTATGACTAGCCCTCTCTGAGTTACATGATACCACACACACACACACACACACACACACACACACACACACACACACACACACTTTCTTTTTTATCACACATACATACACACTTGCTTTGCACACATACACACACGCACACGTAGCCGACTAAAACATTTGTGTCTGAGGGAAGAAGTTGAATTCATCAACCTCTGGGACAACTTCTACAACCAGCCTACTCTGTTCCGCAAGGATGGCACTCATCTAAACCCTGTGGGTTCAGCACGCATGGGTCGTCTCCTACACGAAGCAGTCCGCAGCCATGGATCAAAAAAACGCCAGCCGAGAAGCAGCAGTGACATAAATCATCCAACGCCCAAAGAAAAAACAGAGGCAACCGAGGACCGACCAGCGATAAGGACCGAAAACAGCGAGGACCGAGGACAGCCATGAACATCAATGTATATCCGACAAGAACCAAAAATATTATTAAAGAGCGTTCCGTGAGTTCTAAAATAACAATTTTAAGGTTTTTCTATGCAAACGCTCGTAGCATACGCAATAAATTTTCAGATTTAGAGGAGCTAGTGTTTACAGAAAATAATGATGTGATTGGCATAACAGAATCTTGGCTCAATACAGAAGATAGAGACTTTTAGCAGAGTATTCACTTCCCGGTTAAGTAATGTTTGAGAACAGCCGAATAATCGAAATGGAGGTGGCGTTTTACTTTATATCAAAGAAAGTCTTAACCCTACCCTCTTGTCAAAACCTCAAATTGTGAACGTCGACGCATCTTTTGTGCTAATAAAGAATAATAATGGTACCAAAATAATACTTGCATTAATATACAGTCCTCCAGCTCAATCATTCAAACTGACCGAGAAATTTACGAACAAATTGCAGATGTAAGTAACTCACAAGATACCGTAATTTTTGGTGACTTTAATTTACCTGTGACCAAGTGGGGCGATACTCTTACTTCACACTCCGTACATGACTTGTATACGAACTTGCCAGAGAGTTCGCTTTATCAATTTGTTGGAACGCCGACCCGTGGTAATAACGTTCTTGACATTGTACTTGCAACAAAAGAAGAATTAATAGAGAATTTGAATGTTGGTGATGATTTCAGTAACAGCGACCATCGTACGATAACTTTCACTTTAAAGTTTACTAGTAACGAATCAAATAGTAGCATCGAAAAAGTCCCTAATTTCAAGAAAGCAAACTTCCATAAACTTAGAGCTATGTTTAAAGAAACTGACTGGAGCTTTTTAATTCACAATAACGACATAAATACATCTTGGAAGTTATTCGCGGAATAGGCCCACTTACCTAAAAGCAGTGCAGACTGCATACCATCGAACACTCGGCGTCCATGCCATTAATAATAAGCCCAAATGTGTGGAATCAAGATATTTCAAACTGCCTGCTTGCTAAAAAATTTGCTAATGAATAGATTACAAATCCTCACAAAATGACCGAAGACGACTGAAAATTTGTAGAGCT
>CM064509.1:29616768-29715390 GCA_032716605.1 Paralithodes platypus | reverse complement strand
CATGACCATGATCGTAACTCTACACAAGGTCCTGATGTTGGTTGTATATAGTAATGTTGTATCCCGGAAGCGTCTCCACCACACCACAGCGCCGCCCAGGTCATGTAGGATATTATGACCTTAGTTCAGGTTTATACACACACACACACACACACACACACACACACACACACACACACACATATACGCATGCACGCGTTAAGGGAGCCCACCACGTTTTTTTTTTCTCTCTCTTTGGCTTGTATCCATTCGGCCCCATTCAGCCTACTGTTTTAAGACGTTTACCCCCTTCCAGGTGTCAATATTTTCCTGGCGAGCGGTAGCGAGCCAGCATAGCCTATATATTTTTGTTTTGACAGCAAGCTAAATTTGTAAATTTTTCGATAGAAAAAATAAATAAATATATATATATATATATATATATATATATATATATATATAAATAATCACTCCTATGTATATAATCACTCCTATGTATATAATCACTCCTATGTATATAATCACTCCTATGTATATAATTATAATATTAGGTATTCAAATGGTTAGAATATTCCCATTTCGAAAAGAGGATTTGCAGTCCTTAGAAAAATGATGAGAATACAGAAAGAATACAGGGTAAAAAAAAAAAAAATAATAATAATAATAATAGGCCTACTAACAATAATAATAATAGGCCTACTAACAATAATAATAGGCCTACTAACAATAATAATAGGCCTACTAACAATAATAATAAAAATGAAAATAATAACAAAACTCCTACTATATTGATTACTTAAATGTGTATACCGTTATGATACAATGCCAACTAATACAACAAGTGAACAACTTTGTCATTTAGGAACAAAAACTGCGTACCCAAGACCAATAAAGGTAGCTACTCTGACATACGCTTGGGGTGACAGGTGAGTGGAACAGATGATTACCCGCTATGTAGTAGATATATAGAGATAGATAGATAGATAGATAGACAGATAATTAGAGATAGATAGATAGATAGAAAGATAATTAGAGATAGATAAATAGATAGATATTATTTACCTACAGGTACATTCATACATGACCGAGTGAGTGAGTGTGAATTAAGGAATTAGTGAGAACATGTGTTTTGATATTACTTACAGATAACTCCAGGAGTCATATTGTATATAATTATAATAATGATTTATTATTATTATTTGTATTATAATTATTATTATTATTATTATATATTATTATTGTTGTTATTATTATTATTATTATTATCATCATCATTTTCATGTTGTTTATTATTTATATACTTTGTAATTAGGTACGATCCCGGGCAGGCGGAGATGTTAGAGCAGTGTCTTAATTCGCACTGTTATTATTAGCGTAAATCCTTCTAGTTCACAACTATAGTCTATTCGCTGTAAGTAGGCGAGAAATCATGACCTTTAACCTCTGTAACTAAAAATCGAGCTAATATTTCTACCATTTATGAAGAGTTAGTCAAGGAATAGATGTGGATATTTACAGCCAATTTGCTCTAATCCTTTGTTGAATTACAGGGGATAGGTCATGATTTTTCGCCTACTTACAGCGAATAGACTATAGCACTTTTCGAGACTAACCGAACAACTATTTGAATATCCCAAATTGAGGTTGCTATATATTAACCCATACTGTACCAGTGACGTCCTTCTCATTACATTCTGGCAACTATTAGATGATTTTATTGAGTTTAGGAAAGACCTCTAAGCATTCAAAGGCTACACACTATATCAATTAATTCTTTTAGCCACCACAGATCCTTCCAAAGCTGAATAAAATTGTCTAAAAATTGCCAGAATATGAAGAAAAAAAAACCGTCACCGGTACACAGAGGGTTAATGCATAGAGGAAGAAACTAGTATCAAAATAATGCATAGAGGAAGAAACTAGTATCAAAATAATGCATAGAGGAAGAAACTAGTATCAAAATAATGCATAGAGGAAGAAATTAGAATCAAACTTATCGCACATATTCAGGATAATAAACCCTATTCTATAAACGCCGAGGTCTACCTAGAATATGATATCAAGGTAAAATCCGACCAGTTTTTCGCTCTCTATACGACAGAAAAAGTCACCCGTGTTGCTCAACCCGTATCTACTGTGTATTTGTAGTGGTGGTTGTTGCGTCACCATGGCTACTTCCTTCCGGGGGGGGGGGGGGGGGGGGGGGAGAGAGAGAGAGAGAGAGAGAGAGAGAGAGAGAGAGAGAGAGAGAGAGAGAGAGAGAGAGAGAGAGAGAGAGAGAGAGAGAGAGAGAGAGAGAGAGAGAGAGAGAGAGAGAGAGAGAGAGAGAGAGAGAGAGAGAGAGAGAGAGAGAGAGAGAGAGAGAGAGTTAATTAAATTAAGTTATGTCAGTGGAGTAACTCATACAATACAATGGCTATCTGATTAATTGTATGTGTATTATATTTATGTATATGTATTAATTGTATGTGTATTATATTTATGTATATGTATTAATTGTATGTGTATTATATTTATGTATATGTATTAATTGTATGTGTATTATATTTATGTATATGTATTAATTGTATGTGTATTATATTTATGTATATGTATTAATTGTATGTGTATTATATTTATGTATATGTATTAATTGTATGTGTATTATATTTATGTATATGTATTTATATATTTACTTATTTTTCACCAGTTTGGAAAGGACCTCTGCAACTGGCCATCAAAAGGAACCCTAGTACCGGTAAGTACTTCCACACCGTAAATATTTTAAATACCTTGGCTGTTTTCTTATATATATATATATTTGAGAGCACTTTCAACTTCTATTCCAGACTAACTTCATAGTCCCAGTATTCACCATAGAACCTTACATAACTCTGGTCGGTATCAGGAAAAAATAAATTTGGGAAAAGTCGGTCTCTAGGAAAGGTCGGCTTCCTGGGAGATAAAGACTGCTAGTTAGATGGGTTGAGTAAGTTAGGTAAGAACATTTTAGGAAAGGTTCGGTTTGGAAAGCTTTAGATTAGATTAGGTTATGTTAGATTAGGTTACATTAGTTTCTCTTCGAGTTGAGTTAGTCTTCTGCCAAGTTCATCTAGCGGCCGACTTTGTATTCGGCCGATTTCTCTTACATTCGTTTGTTTTGGTTACGGCTGTCGGTGTATCAAGTAGGTGCTCACAGAACGACACTTCGTCTTAATTGGAGTACTCTATTTAATGTTCAGTCTACTACACTCATTACCATAAACTTCCACATGCAGAGTAAAATATTATATCGAAATACTTCATAAATTAAACCCCTGCAACACTATTTAGACGACTACAAAACAACACTGTATTAGGTAAGTCATCATAAAACTCCACTGTATGTATCTACACCACACCACACCACACCACACTTTAAATCTCCATAACGCAAGATAACACTTTAAATCTCCACAGCATAACGCATCACTATCCAATATACAACACATCATAACACTTTAAATATCCATAAAACACATAGCATTATAAATATCAACAACACAATACATCACTTTAAATCACCACAACTTCACTTCATTATGTCCATCTCCACAACACAACGCATCGCTATATATCTCCACAACACAACTCCACACTATATATAAATCACCGCAACACTTCACTACACACATCTCCACAACCCACCTCCACACTATACAGTAGATCACCACAACACTCCAATATATCCACCTCCACAACACCCCTTAAGGTTCACGTTTTGGGCGATTTTTGCATGTATTCATTATTTTTCTAGTTTCCTCCCTAGACCTCCATCAAATCTAAAAAAAAAAAAAAAAAAAAAATCCATTAGATCCCCCTTCTAGATTAATGTGTACATTTTTCGGTCGAAAAAAAAATCCGGCCGAAGGCCGGTTCTTCCAACATTACAGGCTCACTATCGTTCGCCAGGGAAAAAATCAACAGCTAAATGGCACGAAAGGTCTAAATATTGATGAAGACATGGGTCGAAAGGTCTTAAAATCGACTAACTAATGGGGCAAAAATCTTAAAATCTGAAAATTAATGGGGCTATACATGAGGGAGAAAGGGGTCCAGAAAAACGGCCCATCTCCCCTTAACGTAAACACACATTGTTGTCTTGGCTTTATCAGTGAAGGCGGCAGTGTTGATCTCCATGTCCAGTGATTGCGTTTAACTACTATACAGTCAGGGGTATAAGGCGGAGAGGCTGACTAAAGGAGAAAGGTGCCATTGCGTTTAACTACTATACAGTCAGGGGTATAGAAGACGGAGAGGCTGACTAAAGGAGAAAGGTGCCATTGCGTTTAACTACTATACAGTCAGGGGTATAAGGCGGATAGGCTGACTAAAGGAGAAAGGTGCCATTGCGTTTAACTACTATACAGTCAGGGGTATAGAAGGCGGAGAGGCTGACTAAAGGAGAAAGGTGCCATTGCGTTTAACTACTATACAGTCAGGGGTATAGAAGGCGGAGAGGCTGACTAAAGGAGAAAGGTGCCATTGCGTTTAACTACTATACAGTCAGGGGTATAGAAGGCGGATAGGCTGACTAAAGGAGAAAGGTGCCATTGCTAAGTCTTTTGATTCATGCAACGATTTCTTGACATAATTCCAGCTACCTTCTACTTGGCATATTCCTCTGGTAAGGAAGGGGTCATCTTGTGTTTTTACGCTTATCGGACTTCTAGTTTGTGTCGTTCAGTTTGTATATCTGGACGGACCTTTCAAGTTTTGCTGTATCCAAATTTATGTATGTAAGCTTTAAACTAACGCCTGAGTATACACTTGGAACTTTAAAGGAACCAAATATATCCGTTAATCAGTTATTAATATTATATTGTCATTTAGTTTTAACTGATGTGTGTGTGTTAATGTGGTTGCATCGTATAATATACAGTAATCCTTAATTATCTCTACAATCTTATCGAAACCATAGCCAACTTTACACCGCCTTATCTGAGTTGCACCACTCCACAGATTAGTTCACACGAGTCCAACTTTGACTCTATTTGTCTTTGGTCCGACATCTTGGGGGGGTATTGTGATAGTTTGTTGAATTAGTATTGAGAATTTTGCTTGTTTTTGCCATTTTAAGCAATGTAATTTAGTTTGTCCCCTAGGCTAATAAAAACGCTTTCCCAGACTTCCTTCAAGCTAAACTAAAATGCCCACCAAGACCCCCATCAAGCTAAATTTGTACATTGTTTGTAGAACAATGTTTCGGCCGAAGTACCGGTATTTTAATGTACAGGCTGTATATTGCTCGTCCAGAAAAAAATCGACACCTGAATGGGGTTAAGCGTCTTATTATCGCCAAACGAGTCGGGTGAAACTTCTTAAAATTTCCAAACTAATGGAGTGAAACAGGGGAAATCCAAAAAAATCTGGCTCTGACCAAATAGGGTTAAGTTCTCAGGTTATCAGTCGTTAGGGGATTCCCCGCCTGGATCTACTGGAGAGTGTATAAAGGAGTGACTCTGAAGCACAACATATATATATATATATATATATATATATATATATATATATATATATATATATATATATATATATATATATAATATTTAGAAATAGCGTTGACAAATTTCTTCTGGAGTTTGAAGGCACCATATATTTGTCTTGCCAATAATGATATTTCATTATGTAGTCTTATGTACGTATTTCATTATGTAGTCTTATGTACGTATTTCATTATGTAGTCTTATGTACGTATTTCATTATGTAGTCTTATGTACGTATTTCATTATGTAGTGTTATGTACGTATTTCATTATGTAGTCTTATGTACGTATTTCATTATGTAGTCTTATGTACGTATTTCATTATGTAGTGTTATGTACGTATTTCATTGTGTAGTCTTATGTACGTATTTAATTATGTAGTGTTATGTACGTATTTCATTATGTAGTCTTATGTACGTATTTCATTATGTAGTCTTATGTACGTATTTTATTATGTAGTCTTATGTACGTATTATGTAGTCTTATGTACGTATTATGTAGTCTTATGTACGTATTTTTCCCGTGAACAACATTTTAGCATTTCAATTCACAGATATCTTAAAAATATACCGTAGATATGTTTGTCTTGTCTATAGATGGATGAAGGTATAATCCATGCGTTATAGATGGATGAAGGTATAATCCATGCGTTATAGATGGATGAAGGTATAATCCATGCGTTATAAGTAGGCCAGAAATCGTGACCCCTAACCTCTGTAACTAAATAAAGGACTAAACCACACCTATTTTCTGGCTGACTCTTCCCAAAGGGTAGACATATTAGCTCGAACTCTGTCGTCGTGTTTTCATTATATACTGTAGATTAGTGGTTAAGGGGAGGCAGACCGTTTTTCTGGACCCCCTTCTCCCTAATGTTTAGCCCCACTAGTTTTGAGATTATAAGACGAACGCCCATTAGTTTGGCGATTTTAACACCTTTCACCCCATTTCGTTGTCAATTTTAAGACCTTTCGTGCCATTTAGGAGTTGATTTTTTCCTGGCGAGCGATAGCGAGCCTGCAATTTTAAGAGGAACCGGCCTTCGGCCGGAACATTTTTCTACCGAAAATTGTAAAAATTTATCTTCAAGGGGGGTCTAGGGAGTGTTTTTCTAAGCTTGATGGAGGTCTAGCGAGGAAACTAAAAACAAATATGAATAAATGAATTAATAGACCAAACAAACCCAATAAATGAATTAATGACCAAACAAACCCAATAAATGAATTAATGACCAAACAAACCCAATAAATGAATTAATGACCAAACAAACCCAATAAATGAATTAATAGACCAAACAAACCCAATAAATATCAATAGACTATATTATGCGGGGATCCTGCATAGTCGGAACAGCGATAGAATAATAATGGTCTCCCAAGGAATGCCGTAAACCATTATAATATGCGCGCCAACATACTAGTTTGCACGTTTTCTTTTAAGCGGGTTAGTGCTTGGTTTTGGGTCTATATATATATATATATTTATTTATTTTTGAGTTTCCTCGCTAGACCTCCATCAACCTTAAAATAGCACCCACTAGACCCCCTTTGAAGGTAAATGTGTACAGAAGACCGATTCCTTCTAAAATTACAGGCTCGCTATCGCTCGCCAGGAAAAAATCGACCCCTAATTGGCACGAAAGGTCTGAATATTGACAAAGAAATGGGGCAAAAGTTCATAATTGTGACAAACTAATGGAACGAACGTCTTCAAATCTCCAAACTAATACTGTAAACATGGGGGTGGGGGGAGGGGGGGGGGGGGGGGGGGGGCGGCAAGGCGGTCCACCACAACAAGCGACTTTAGCCTCCCCCCTTTAACGAGACAGAAGCCGTCCGTCCACCGAGAATAATAAAGCCCCTGCACTCCTTGATTATAATCCAGTGACAACACGAGGCACACACACGTTGGTACCCTTTAAGGAGAGATTTCCACTCGAGGGATTTTTTTTCTTGCCCCCCTTTCTCCCTCATGTTTAGCCCCATTGCTTTTGAGATTTTAAGACGTTCGCCCCATTAGTTTGGCGATTTTAAGAACTTTCAACCCATTTCTGTCAATTTTAAGACCTTTCGTGCCATTTAGGTGTCGATTTTATCCTGGCGAGCGATAGCGAGCCTGTAATTTAAGAGGAACCGGCTTTCAGCCGGGACATTTTTCTACCGAAAAATGTAAAAATTTATCTTGAAAGGGGCTCAAGGGGGTGTAATCTTTAGCTTGAAGGATATCTAGGGACCAAACTAAAAACCTCCCCTTAAGGGGGGTCACCGTTTTTTTTTTATCTTTCTCTCCTTTTCTCTCTTTCCCTGGCTTGTATCCATTCGGCCCCATTCAGCCAGCTGTTTTAAGACGTTTATCCCCATCCAGGTGTCGATTTCTTCCTGGCGAGCGATAGCGAGCCAGCATTGTATGGAGAAATCAGGCTTTGCCGGAGACATTTTTCTATCGAAAAATGTACAAATGTAGCTTGCTATCAAAACAAAAATATATATAGCTGGCTCGCTACCGCTCGCCAGGAAGAAATCGACACCTGGATGGGGATAAACGTCTTAAACAGTTGGCTGAATGGAGCCGAATGGATACAAGCCAGGGAAAGAGAGCAAAGGAGAGAAAGATAAAAAAAAAAAAACGGTGACCCCCCTTAAGGGGAGGTTTGACACCTGGATGGGGGTAAACGTCTTAAAACATTAGGCTGAAGGGGGCCGAATGGATAAGAGAGAGGGAGAGAAAGAGAAAAAAAAAAGCGAGGTGGGCTCCCTTAACCCATTCAGTACCGGTGACTTCCTTTTATTTATACGCTGGCAACTATTAGACGATTTTATTAAGTCTAGGAAGGACCTCTAACCATGAAAAGGCTACACACTATCTCAATTAATCCTTTTAGCCACCACAGATCCTTCCAAAGCTGAATACAATCGTGTAACAGTTGCCAGAATATAATTAAAAGGAAGGCACCCATTGATAACCTTAAGGGGAGGTTTTAAGGGGAGGTTTTAAGGGGAAGTTTTTA
Source organism: Paralithodes platypus (assembly GCA_032716605.1). Taxonomy (NCBI): domain Eukaryota; kingdom Metazoa; phylum Arthropoda; class Malacostraca; order Decapoda; family Lithodidae; genus Paralithodes; species Paralithodes platypus. The sequence continues at coordinate 29,706,901 of CM064509.1, read as the reverse complement.
GTGTGTTTCCTAGACTTCCATCAAGCTTGAAATTACACCCCCATGACCCCCTTTCAAGATAAATTTGTAAATTTTTCGGTAGAAAAATTTCCCGGCCAAAGGCCGGTTCCTCTTAAATTACAGGCTCGCTATCGCTCGCCAGGAAAAAATCGACACCTAAATGGGACGAAAAGTCTTAAAAGTGACATAAATGGGGTGAAAGTGCTTAAAATCACCAAACTAATGGGGCGAACGTCTTAAAATCTCAAAAGCAATGGGGGCTAACCATGAGGGAGAAAGGAGTCAAGAAAAAAATCTCAAGTGGATATCTCCCCTTAAACATGGGGAAGGGCTTAACACTATCTGGTGCAACGTCTGGAGGGTTATTGGGACATGTTGAGTTATTGTTCAGAGTTTTAATTGTTTTTGCTATTTTCGAACAATGTATTTTTCGTTTACCTCTTAGACTTAGAAAAAACACCTCTCCAAGCTACGTAATCAAAAAACGTCCCCCACACCCCCTTCAAGCTAAATATGTACATTTGTTCGGCTCGCTATCGCTTGCCCAGGAAATATCAACACCTTATATGGGTTGAAGTGGGTTTAAGTATTTGGGCAGTGTGTTGAGTAAAGATGGGAGTATTGATGAAGAAGTGCGGGAGAGGGTGCAACAGGGGAAGAGGGTTGTAGGAACGCTGAATGCAGTAACAAGAAATAGGGTGGTCAGTATGGAAGTGAAGAAGTCCTTGCATGACAGTGTGGTAATCCCGACACTGACTTACGGGAGCGGAGCATGGACGTTGGTGGAGACACTCAGACCAAGAGTGAGAGGGGTGAAAATGAGTTACTTGAGAAGTGCGTGTGGAGTTACATGGAGGGATAGACAGACGAATGAGGAAGTAAGAAGGAGGTGTGGTGTGGAGGTAGATGTGCTGGAAAGTGTGAAAAGGAGCACCTTGAGATGGTTCGGCCATATGGAACGTATGGGAAGCGAGAGAATGACTAAGAGTGTGTATGAGAGCGAGGTGGAAGGACAGAGAGGGAGTGGTAAACCGAAGGAGAGGTGGAAGGATGGAATGAAGAAGTATATGGATGAAGGCGGTGCTGGTTGGGAGGAGGGGCGTTGACTGACTGGGGACATAGGTGCATGGGGACGTTTCGTTCGTGGCCACCCCTTCGGGGATCACGGCGTCAGGCAATAGATAGATAGATAGATAGTGGGTTGAAGCGTCTTATAATCGCCAAACTGATGAGGTAAAGCGTCTAAACTCTACATAAACCCGCCCTGCACCTAATAAACCCGCCCTGCACCTAATAAACCCGCCCTGCACCTAATAAACCCGCCCTGCACCTAATAAACCCGCCCTGCACCTAATAAACCCGCCCTGCACCTAATAAGCTCAACTGCCCTCCACTATATTTATATTCACTATACTAGGGGAAGGGGTAAGGGAGCTTCTTGTCATGCTTAATTTACTCTTTCAGTTCGTTGACGCGTTTTATTCGTGTTCTTCTTATCAATGAACTCTTTGATTTAGTTTATGATTAATTTGTTGAAGACAGAGGGTAAAATATAGTAGTTCTTGTTTTCCTTTAATTCCTAGGCGTCTTTCTGATAGATGTTGTTTTTATTTCATTCGTAGACGTCCTTCTCAAGCCGAATGTAATCGTCTAATGATAACCAGAAATCAATGGAAACTCTCTCATCGTGCTGAAGGCGTTTATACCACTATCCACAGACCCTGCGACCCCCAAACACATTTCCGCTCCCAGACCATATGGCCACTACTGCTCCCGGCTCTCGTGTGTGTGTGTGTGTGTGTGTGTGTGTGTGTGTGTGTGTGTGTGTGTGTGTGTGTGTGTGTGTGTGTGTGTGTGTGTGTGTGTGTGTGTGTGTGTGTGTGTGTGTGTGTGTGTGTGTGTGTGTGTGTGTGTGTGTGTGTGTGGGTGTGTGTGGGTGTGTATGTGTGTGTGAGTGGGTTGGTGGACATATGTGTGTGTGTGTGTGTGTGTGTGTGTGTGTGTGTGTGTGTGTGTGTGTGTGTGTGTGTGTGTGTGTGTGTGTGTGTGTGTGTTGTGTGTGTGTGTGTGTGTGTGTGTGTGTGTGTGTGTTGTGTGTTGTGTGTGTGTGTTGTGTGTGTGTGTGTGTGTGTGTGTGTGTGTGTGTGTGTGTGTGTGTGTGTGAGAGTGTGTGTGTGTGTGTGTGTGTGTGTGTGTGTGTGTGTGTGTGTGTGTGTGTGTGTGTGTGTGTGTGTGTGTGTGTGTGTGTGTGTGTGTGTGTGTGTGTGTGTGTGTGTGTGGGTGTGTGTGTGTGTCTGCGGTGTGTGTGTGTGTCTGTCTGTCTGTGTGGTGTGTGTGTGGTGTGTGTGTGTGTGTGTGTGTGTGTGTGTGTGTGTGTGTGTGTGTGTGTGTGTGTGTGTGTGTGTGTGTGTGTGTGTGTGTTATTATTATTATTATTATTATTGAGGATTTTTCTTATTTATGTCCTATATAAACAATGTATGTTAGTTTGTCCCCTAACTAACAAAACGCCTTCCCAGACTTCCTTCGAACTAAATAGCCCACCCAGACCCCCTTTAAGGAAAATAGACACATGCATGGGATGAAGCGTCTTCTTATCGCCAAACTAATGTGGTGAAGCGTCTTAAAAAATTCCAAACTAATTGAGCGAAACGGGAGATCCAATAAGAGCTCCTTGCAGCAAAGTAGGGTTAAGTTATAGTTGTATGAATTAATGGATGTATTTCGATATAGAGAATACAATATTTAATGGATGTATTTCGATATAGAGAATACAATATTTAATGGATGTATTTCGATATAGAGAATACAATATTTAATGGATGTATTTCGATATAGAGAATACAATATTTAATGGATGTATTTCGATATAGAGCATACAATATTAAATGGATGTATTTCGATATAGAGAATACAATATTTAATGGATGTATTTCGATATAGAGAATACAATATTTAATGGATGTATTTCGATATAGAGCATACAATATTTAATGGATGTATTTCGATATAGAGCATACAATATTTAATGGATGTATTTCGATATAGAGAATACAATATTTAATGGATGTATTTCGATATAGAGAATACAATATTTTCGGGGTTAGTATTGTAGCTCAACATTAGCTTCTATTTCCACAGGGTGCAATTTATTTATCAGTATATTACGTAAGCTATTATTTTGGAACTTATGGATGTATTTCAGTGTAGTTTTAATCATTCGTTTGACCTCGATACAACTTGCAAATATGTTAGTACATTTCTGCAACTACAAACCAATAAGAATATATACAATATGTTTGTGTTATATATTTTGTTTATTTTCTTTTATAAATTTATATCATCAAGTCCCAACACTCTGGAGTACGTTGTTAATTAAGGTGTGTGTGTGTGGGTGTGTGCGTGGGTGTGTGTGTGTGTGTGGGTGTGAGTGTGAGTGTGAGTGTGAGTGTGTGTGTGTGTGTGTGTGTGTGTGTGTGTGTGTGTGTGTGTGTGTCCCAACTTCGTACACACACGCCCACATTTCACAAGTCTGGGCCAAAGTGTGGATTGTTAATTAGGAGGTTATCATAATTCCCTTATCTCCAATACAATAGACTTTATCAGCCCCCGTCATCAGTTTACAAGGACACATACTGTAGGCCTACACTACTATCACCGAATAGTAGGATAATCCAGAGTTAAGGGGGTACTGCTTTGGTTTTCGATCTATATTTTTATATATTTATACCTTGCTATGCCTCCATCAAGCTTAAGAAAAACACCCCCTAGACTCCCTTTCAAGATAAATTTGTACATTTTTCGGTAGAAATATTTACCGGTCAAAGGCTGGTTTCTTCTCAAATTACAGGCTCGCTCACGCTCGCCAGGAAAAAAATCGACACCTAAATGGTACGAAGTCTTAATATTGGCAAATAAATTGGGTGAAAGGTCTTAAAATCGCCAAACTAATGGAACGAACGTCTTCAAATCTCAAAACTACTATGCTAAACATGAGGGAGACAGGGCTCCATAAAAAGCGAGTAGTACCCCCATAATGCCCAGGCTGTGAGATAATGAACATTTACTTGCTGTACATTGTGTCTTGTTTGCTCTCTAGACCTCTATCAAGCTTAAAAAAACACACCCTTTTGAGATAAATTTGTGCATTTTTCGGGAGAGAGAAAGAGAGATATATAGAGATTTACATATATTTACATAGATACACTGGCCACACAGCCCTTACGATCCAAACGAGGTGGTCAGTACGGTAATTAATTCTAGGAGAGAGAGAGATTAGTATTATTCGACTTTGAACTACTTTGTTTACATATAGGACTAGTGGTGGTGGTGGTGGTGGTGCCTGCGTCTCCACATAAGGTGGTGGTGTAATTTGTGGAATATGAATGATGCAGTGGGTGGTGTGTGTGTGTGTGTGTGTGTGTGTGTGTGTGTGTGTGTGTGTGTGTGTGTGTGTGTGTGTGTGTGTGTGTGTGTGTGTGTGTGTGTGTGGTGTGTGTGTGTGTGTGTGTGGTAGTGCTGGTGTGTGTGTGTGTGTGTGTGTGTGTGTGTTTGTGTGTAGATATTTGTTTGTGTGTGTGGTTGTGTGTGTCTGTGTGTGTGTGTGTGTGTGTGTGTGTGTGTGGTTGTGTGTGTGTGTGTGTGTGTGTGTGTGTGTGTGTGTGTGTGTGTGTGTGTGTGTGTGTGTGTGTGTGTGTGTGTGTGTGTGTGTGTGTGTGTGTGTGTGTGTGTGTGTGTGTGTGTTAGTTATAAGGGTGTAGCGCTGGAGGTGTGTGTGGCTGGCTTGTTAGTGAGGTGCAGCAGGTATACAGGTAAGACAAAGAGGTTAAGGGGACGTTAGTTTCTCTATATACTGTATTTATTTTGTATAATTAAGGGTATATACATATTTATTTAAGTTTACTCCCTAAACCTATCAAGCTATAAAAACACCATGCCAAAGACCTCTCATCTAGATATATTTGTAAATTTTTCGGTAGCAAAATTTCCAAGCCGAAGGCTGGTTTCTCCTAAAATACAGGCTTGCTATCGCTCGCCAGGAAAAAATCGACACCTAAATGGCACGAAAAGTCATAATATTGACAACAAAATGGGCGAACGTATTCAAATTTGAAAACTAATCGGGCTAAACATGAAGGAGAAGGAGGTTCAGAAAGCCCCCCTCCCCCCTTAAAGAGAGGACTGGTGTTGCGTACAAGATGCAGGAGGTGACGTATGGTGGTGGATACAGTTATTGTGGGATGTATAACATGTGATGGTGAATATATAGGTGGTGATGGTGACTGTGGTGTGTGATGGTGACTGTGGTGTTGTGATCTGGTGACTGTGGTGTGTGATGGTGAGAGAGGAATGTGTGTGTGTGAGCTGTGTGTGTGTGTGTGTGTGTGTGTGGGTGTGGTTGATGATGTAAAGTGTAAAGAAGGACACCTAAAACAGAAAGGTATCCGAATGAGAAGACAAGGTGTTAAGGATAGCACTGAGTTATACCAGTGAGAAGACAAGGTGTTAAGGATAGCACTGAGTTATACCAGTGAGAAGACAAGGTGTTAAGGATAGCACTGAGTTATACCAGTGAGAAGACAAGGTGTTAAGGATAGCACGGAGTTATACCAGTGAGAAGACAAGGTGTTAAGGATAGCACTGAGTTATACCAGTGAGAAGACAAGGTGTTAAGGATAGCACTGAGTTATACCAGTGAGAAGACAAGGTGTTAAGGATAGCACTGAGTTATACCAGTGAGAAGACAAGGTGTTAAGGATAGCACTGAGTTATACCAGTGAGAAGACAAGGTGTTAAGGATAGCACGGAGTTATACAGTGAGAAGACAAGGTGTTAAGGATAGCACTGAGTTATACCAGTGAGAAGACAAGGTGTTAAGGATAGCACTGAGTTATACCAGTGAGAAGACAAGGTGTTAAGGATAGCACTGAGTTATACCAATGAGAAGACAAGGTGTTAAGGATAGCACTGAGTTATACCAGTGAGAAGACAAGGTGTTAAGGATAGCACTGAGTTATACCAATGAGAAGACAAGGTGTTAAGGATAGCACTGAGTTATACCAATGAGAAGACAAGGTGTTAAGGATAGCACTGAGTTATACCAGTGAGAAGACAAGGTGTTAAGGATAGCACTGAGTTATACCAATGAGAAGACAAGGTGTTAAGGATAGCACTGAGTTATACCAGTGAGAAGACAAGGTGTTAAGGATAGCACTGAGTTATACCAATGAGAAGACAAGGTGTTAAGGATAGCACTGAGTTATACCAGTGAGAAGACAAGGTGTTAAGGATAGCACTGAGTTATACCAATGAGAAGACAAGGTGTTAAGGATAGCACTGAGTTATACCAGTGAGAAGACAAGGTGTTAAGGATAGCACTGAGTTATACCAATGAATACGTGATGCATAATAAACAAACACCGGTAACAGATACAAGACCTGAATACCCAAGTATAATAAGAGTATATAAGAGTATACAAGAGTATACAAGAGTATACAAGAGTATACAAGAGTATATAAGAGTATATAAGAGAACATAAGAGAATACAAGAGTCCATAAGAGTCCATAAGAGTATATAAGAGTACATAAGAGTACATAATAGATGTAAGATATGGAGTGATGTGCTGAAAAAGATGCGATATCTGAGGTACAGTCGTGAACAGGAATATCTGGACGATTTTAGAAGGGAAATTATGATAAGATGACGAACTTTTTTGATATACTGCTCAAGCCGCAAATAACAAGTTACCGGGATTCACTAGTTAACCCCTTCTGTACCGGCGACGTTTTTTTTTATTTGATTTCAGCTACTTTTGGACGCTTTTATGAGACTTAGGAAGGACATGTGGTAGGTAAAAGGATTAATTTATATAGTTTGTAGCCTTTTGATTGGTAGACGTCCTTCCTAAGCTCAATATAATCGTCTAATAGTTGCCAGAATATAATGAAAAGTACATCACCGGTATAGAAGGGGTTAAGGAGGGGGTTTAGTTTGCTCTCTAAACCTCAATCCAACTTTAAAAAACACCCACAAGACCCCCTTCGATATAAATTTTGTAAATTTTTCGGTAGAAAAATGTCCCAGCCGAAGGCCGATTCCTCTTCAAATACAGGCTCGCTATCGCTCGCCAGGAAAAAAATCGATACCTAAATGGCACAAAAGGGCTTAATATTGGCAAAAAAATGGGGCAAAAGGTCAGAAAATCGCCAAACTAATGGGGCGAATGTCTTGAAATCTCCTAACTAATAGGGCTAAACATGAGGGAGGAGGAGGACTCGAAAAACCAATACTGCCTCCCCTTAATGCTAACACTCTTGTGCTTTATCTTTAGCGGGTGTTATTTATTAAGGGGGTCACCGGATTTTTTTCTATCTTTCTCTCCTTTTTTTTATCTTTCTCTGGCTTGTATCCATTCGGCCCCATTCAGCCAACGGTTTTAAAACGTTTATCCCCATCCAGGTGTCGATTTCTTCAGCGAGCCAGCATTGTATGGAGAATCCGCCTCGCCGGAGAAATTTTTCTATCGAAAAATTTACAAATTTAGCTTGCTGTCAAAACAAAAATATACAGTATATATGTTCGCTCGCTACCGCTCGCCAGGAAAATATTGACACCTGGATGGGGATAAACGTCTTAAAATAGTAGGCTGAATGGGGCCGAATGGATACAAGCCAAAGAGAGAGGGAGAGAAAGAGAAACAAGCGAGGTGGGCTCCCTTAAGTGACCCTTTTATGGTGGATTCACACGGGGGATTTAGTCGGCAACTTCTCATCCATTATTATTCGATTGCAACTTTTCTAGGCTATTTAGAACTGGTATCGGCAGTGAATTGAAGGTATACTCTAAGAATTTGAACGCTTAAGGGGACAGTGGCCGTTTGTTTGGTCTATTAATTCATTTATTCATACATTGTTTAGTTTCCTCCCTAGACCTCTATCAAGCTTAGAAAAACACCCCCAAGATAGATTTGTAAATATTTCGGTAGAAAAATTTCCCGGCCAAAGGCCGATTCCTCCTAAAATGACAGGCTTGCTATCGCTCGCCAGGAAAAAATCGACACCTGAATGGCACGAAGGGTCCTAATATTGACAAAGAAATGGGGTGAAAGGTCATAAAATCCCCGAACTAGTGGAACCAACGTCCTAAAATCTCAAAACTAGTGGGGCTAAACATTAGGGAGAAGGGGGTCCAGAAAAAACGGTCCGTCTCCCCTTCATTGTAGTAAAAATATTACTCATAAATGGTGTTCTTCGGATTTTCCATTCGAATTATAACCCGTAGACGATTAGCCCGTTCCGTACCGGGGGCATCCTTTTCACGATAGCCTGGCAACTATTAAGCGCGTTGATTCAGCTTAGGAAGGATGTCTACCCGTTCACAGAGTACACACTATCTCAATTAATCCTTTTACCTAAAAAAAAAAGAAAAAAAAAAAAAAAAAAGGAAAAATAGAGGGAAAAAGAAAACAAAAGAAAATAGGAAAAGTGGGGATTGGGTCTGAGTAAATAGATAGACTTACCACATATCCTTAATAAGTTTCGTAACATTATCTAAATACCGCTGAAATAAAAACCAAAAGACGTCGCCGGTACTGTAGTGGTTAAAGCATTGTATGTGTGTTTATATGTACTTGTCATAATATGTGTGTTTTTATGTACTTGTCATAATATGTGTGTTTATATGTACTTGTCATAATATGTGTGGTTATATGTACTTGTCATAATATGTGTGTTTATATGTACTTGTCATAATATGTGTGGTTATATGTACTTGTCATAATATGTGTGTTTATATGTACTTGTCAGAATATGTGTGGTTATATGTACTTGTCATAATATGTGTGTTTATATGTACTTGTCATAATATGTGTGTTTATATGTACTTGTCATAATATTAAGTGTTCATGCTTACAGTGTAGATGATTATAGGGGAACGTATTCTTATATATACTGCATATATATTTCAGTTTGTCCCATAAGCTAACAAAAACGTCTTTCCAGACTGCCTTCAAGTTAAAATATGCCCATCCAGATCCCCTTCAAGCTAAAGTATGCCCACCCAGATCCCCTTCATGCTAAAATATGCCCACCCAGATCCCCTTCAAGTTAAAATATGCCCACCCAGATCCCTTCCAAACTAAAATATGCCCACCCAGATCCCTTCCAAGCTAAAATATGCCTACCCAGATCCCCTTCAAGCTAAAATATGCCCACCCAGATCCCCTTCAAGTTAAAATATGCCCACCCAGATCCCCTTCAAGCTAAAATATGCCCACCCAGATCCCTTCCAAGCTAAAATATGCCCACCCAGAACCTCTTCAAGTTAAAATATGCCCACCCAGATCTCCTTCAAGCTAAAATATGCCCACCCAGATCCCCTTTAAGTTAAAATATGCCCACCCAGATCCCCTTCAAGTTAAAATACGCCCACCCAGATCCCCTTCAAGCTAAAATATGCCCACCCAGATCCCTTCCAAGCTAAAATATGCCTACCCAGATCCCCTTCAAGTTAAAATATGCCCACCCAGATCCCCTTAAAGTTAAAATATGCCCACCCAGATCCCCTTCAAGCTAAAATATGCCCACCCAGATCCCATTCAAGCTAAAATATGCCCACCCAGATCCCCTTCAAGTTAAAATATGCCCACCCAGATCCCCTTCAAGCTAAAATATGCCCACCCAGATCCCCTTCAAGCTAAAATATGCCCACCCAGATCCCCTTCAAGCTAAAATATGCCCACCCAGATCCCCTTCAAGCTAAAATATGCCCACCCAGATCCCCTTCAAGCTAAAATATGCCCACCCAGATCCCCTTCAAGCTAAAATATGCCCACCCAGATCCCCTTCAAGCTAAAATATGCCCACCCAGATCCCCTTCAAGCTAAATACATACGGTACATATATCGATAGAATTTTTTTCTCGACCGAAGGCCGATTTCGTAAGTTATAGGCTCGCTATTGCTCTCCCAGAAAATAGCGACAACTTAATAGGGTGAAGCGTCTTATTATTGCCAAACTAATGGAGTGAAACATGTTAAAATTTCCCAAATAATGGAACGAAACAGGGGAGCTCCAAAAAGGCCTAAATATGGGTTAACTAGCACGTGGCTACAAACATAGGTATATATACTGTATAATTATGGGCCCCAAACTGGCTGTTATAATGTAGGCGGGGAGGGGGGGGGGGGGGCAGACTTAACCCTCTCACCATATTAAGGGGGGTCACCTGCTTTTTGTTTTATCTTTCTCTCCTTTTCTCTCTTTCTCTGGCTTGTATCCATTTGGCCCCATTCAGCCAACTGTTTTAAGACGTTTATCCACATATAGGTGTCGATATCTTCCTGGCAAGCGATAGCGAGCCAGCATTTTATGGAGAAATCCGGCTTCGCCGGAGAAATTTCTCTGTCGAATAATGTACGGTACAAATTTAGCTTGCTGTCAAAACAAAAATATATATATGCTGGCTCGCTACCGCTCACCAGGAAAATATTGACACCTGAATGGGGGTAGTAGGCTGAATGGGGCCGAATGGACACAAGCCACAGAAAGAGAGGAAAGGAGAGAAAGAGAAAACAAAAGCAGGTGACCCCCCTTAAGGGAGATATAATGTTGGAGTTTATGTATGTATTTCAGAGTAGTTATATTAGTTACATTAACCCTCTCAGGCTCCAATGACACATTTCATTTATATTGTCTGGCTACTATTTGACTACTTTATTCAGATTCGGAAGGGTATATGAAAGTCAAAGGGTTAATAGAGATAGTCCTTACCCTTTTAAATGCCACAGATCGTTCCGAAGCTGTATAAAAGCGTCTAATTATAGCCAGAATAAACTGACACGAGCCTGAAGGGGTTAATACAGGTGAACAAGTGGGGGCAAAACTGATGTATTTATTATACTTTTTATCTTATTTTATTTATTTATTATTATTATTATTATCATCAAACGTTGATGTATTGATGAAATGTAGGAGGTGAAAGTGTGAGGTTATAGTGAAAGCTGTATGATACCCTAACTCATTAATACAAGATGTGCTGGTGGAGTAGATGATGTGCTGATGAAATGTAAGAGGTGAAAGTTATTAATACAAGATGTGCTGGTGAAATAGATGATGTGCTGATGAAATGTAAGAGGTGAAAGTGTTATGTTGGAGTGAAAGCTGTATTAAGGGGAGATGGGTCGTTTTTCTGGTACCCTTTCTCCCTCGTGTTTAGCCCTATTAGTTATGAGATTTAAAGACATTCGCCCCATTAGTTTGGCGATTTTCAGACCTTTTACCCCATTTCTTTGCCAATATTAAGACCTTTCGTGCCATTTAGATGTCGATTTTTTTTCCTGGCGAGCGATAGCGAGCCTGTATTTGAAGAGGAATCGGCCTCCGGCCGGGAAATTTTTCTACCAAAAAATGTACAAATTTATATCGAAGGGGGGTCTTGTGAGTGTTTTTTAAAGCTTGATAGAGGTTTAGAGAGCAAACTAAACCCCTTCCTTAAACCATTGAGCCGAACCAGTAAATAATGCTGCACAATACCGTCTGAGCTCCCTTAAGGGGAGGTTTTTAGTTGATTCCCTAGACTTCCATCAAGCTTAAAATTACTCCCCCTTGATCCCCTTTCAAGATAAATTTGTAAATTTTTCGGTAGAAAAATTTCCCGGCCGAAGGCCGGTTCCCCTTAAATTATTACAGGCTCGCTATCTCGCCAGGGAAAAATCGATACCTAAATGGCACGAATGGTCTTAAAATTGACAGAAATGGGGCGAGGGTTCTTAAAATCGCCAAACTAATGGGGCAAGCGTCTTTAAATCTCACAAGCAATGGGGCTAAACATGAGGGAGAAAGAGGTTCAGAAAAAAATCTTCCAGGTGGAAATCTGCCCTTAATATGTATATATCTATATCCTAACTAATAAACCCACCAGCGAGATCAAAACATACAATACGTACACCTCAAACTGTGATGTACTGGTGATGGCCATGTAAGAGATGCAAGTGTGATGTAGGAGTGGAAGCTGTATTATGCATTAGATCATTGGAGTACCACATGGATTCATTAGTTGTAGTGATTAAATTGATCGGGTTTATTTGTAAGTTAGTTGGTGGGTTGGTGATAATATGAATTTATACATACAATCATAAACACACAAGCGAGATAATTTATACATACAATCATAAACACACAAGCGAGATAAATATAATTATAGTACACGCCAAATTGCAATATGTATACACTGTCAGGCAGCAACAATTGTCAACATAATACTGCGCTTTAAGCTGCTGTGAACTAAATAAACCGCCGATTTGTCCACTTATTTGCTGTCATAACCATTTCACGCACATATGACGCAGAGGTTGCCAGATTAGCAATAAGAAATGGAGTTCTCTCACTCTTATACTTACCTCTTCAAAATTAGTTTTCTGCCCACAGCTAACTCAAAGACAACTACAGAGGTTGAAGTAACTAACCTAAAGGTTTCTAAATACCCCTGATGGTAACAAAGGCTTTAAAGTATCCCCAATAGGCTCAAAATTGCGTCATATGTCGGAGAGGGTTAATATCGTAAACTAAAGGTAGAACACCACTTAAACACGTACTAATTAATATGTCTAATTATTCACGGTCTTGATATCGTAAACTAAAGATAACACACCACTTAAACACGTAATAATTAGCAGGGTTTTCAATAGCTGTAAATGATCGCTTACGAGTTTCAGGCTATTAGGAAGTTGGGAGTTGTAGACATCGGGATTTAGCGGGATTACCAACTAAATACGGTTGTAGCGCATATATAAATAAATCAAATCACCTTCATTATACTTTCCATCAATCACAAACTGGCATAATTGTTAAATTTCTGTTTAATATTGAAGTTTACGGCTCGAACTTCCTCAGAGCCCGAAAATCGTAAGTGGTCCATTGACGGTTTTCCACTGTCAATGTTTACGGAGAGCGTATGTGCGCGTGCGGACGAGAGGGTATGTATGTATGTACGTTTCTAAGGAGCGGTATAGTGTGTACACTGAACAGGCCGGAGCAACACTGAACGCACTACACCTCACACACCGTCTACACACACACACACACACACTACTCTAACACTACTCCGGGGCCACCAGTATGACCTTGACGGGGTAGTGGCAGTGTGTGTGTGTGTGTGTGTGGGGGGGGGGGATATTTTGTGGGAAGCGGGGTATGGTAAGCCTGGCGTGGGGGAGTAGACGAGATGTGGGGGAGATGGGAGGGTCAGGAATGTTGTGGGAAGCTAGGGGGTGGGGGGGGGGGTTATAGGGAGCTTGATATGGGGTAGGGGGTGCGGTGGAGGTGTGGGGGAGATGGGAGGGGCAGGAATGTTGTGGGAAGCTAGGGGGTGGGGTGGGGGGTATAGGGAGCTTGATGTGGAGTAGGGGGTCGGGGTGGAGGTGTGGGGGAGATGGGAGGGGCAGGAATGCTGTGGGAAGCGGGAGTGTGGGGTATAGGGAGCTTGATGTGGGGTAGGGGTGGGGGTGGAGGTGTGGGGGAGATGTGAGGGGCAGGAATGTTGTGGGTAGCTATAGCGGGTGGGGTGGGGGTATAGGGAGCTTGATGTGGGGTAGGGGGTGGGGGTGGAGGGAGATATTACAGGTTTAGCGTATGCTGTGAGAAGGTGAGGGGGTAGGGAACTTGACTATAGAGAGTAGGGGGGTGTGGGGACTGGGAGGGGACGGGCATTTAGTGGACAACGGGGTGTGGGGTGTTTGAAGTGGGGAAGGTGGGAGTATAGAGGAGGTGTGGGGGAGGTTAGAGAAGGCAGATGTAATGTGGGCAGTAGGGTATGGGGAGTTTATAGTGGGGGAAGTTGTGGGAGAGGTGAGAGAGTGGGAAGGGGGTGAACTAGGGTTAGATATGAGAAAAGGCGAGATGATGAATATAAAAGAAAGAGAGAGAGAGAGAGAGAGAGATTTTTTTTTTTTTTTTTTTTTTTTTTTTTTTTTTTTAATATTATGCATCCAATACAACATTACAACGGCACACAATAGACCCGTGTACTAGGACTCTTCATTACATTAAGGGAGCCCACCTCGCTTTTTTGTTTCTCCTTCTCTCCCTCTCTCTTTGGCTTATAATCCATTCGGCGGCTTCTGCCCCATTCAGCCTACTGTTTTAAAACGTTTACCCCCTTCCAGGTGTCAATATTTTCCTGGCGAGCGGTAGCGAGCCAGCATATATATATTTTTGTTTTGACAGCAAGCTAAGTTTGTACATTTTTCGATAGAAAAATTTCTCCGGCGAAGCCAGATTTCTCCATACATTGCTGGCTCGCTATCGCTTGCCAGGAAGAAATCGACATCTGGATGGGGATAAAAGTCTTAACACAGTTGGTTGAATGGGGCCGAATGGATACAAGACAGGGAAAGAGAGAAAAGGAGAGAAAGATAAAAAAAATAAGCCGGTGACCCCCCTTAATTAGCATATAATAATGTTTATAATTGGAGTAAAATGCAATTAGTAATTAAACGGGCATTACCAAATTATGTTTATTAAATTACCTACTGTCGAATTCATGGTATATATGCTGTATATAATTATCTAGATATAATTAGTTGCTCTCTCTCTCTCTCTCTCTCTCTCTCTCTCTCTCTCTCTCTCTCTCTCTCTCCCTCTCTTTCTTTATCTTTGTCTTTCTTTCTTTTCTTTCTTTCTCTTTCTTTATTTTTTTCTTTCTTTCTCTTTCTTTCTTTCTTTCTTTCTTTCTTTCTTTCTTTCTTTCTTTCTTTCTTTCTTTCTTTCTTTCTATATATAGTACAGAAGAAAGTTTGATGTAGATGCATTGTTAATTCAGGATGCAAAGGTCATGAATTTAGGCTTAGCAAGTGATTTTAATTGGAGAGAGAGAGAGAGAGAGAGAGAGAGAGAGAGAGAGCTCAGACCACACAGACCTCGGGGTCCTTACTAGGCAGTCTGGCCTTACAAACTATATACAGGTATATATAAATACTGTATAATTATTCTATATATAATATATATATTATATATATATATATATACTATATATTATAATTATATATATATATACGGTATATATATATATATATATATATATATATATATATATCGGTATATATTATATATATATATATATATATATATATATACCGGTATATATCCCTGTATATATATATATAGGCCTATATATATATATATATATTTTTTTTTTCCATATCCCCTCTAGATAGAGGTCAAGGCTTCCCTTGAAAGCGTTTATTGTGTAGCTCTCCACCACTCTCGCTGGTAGTTTATTCCACTCTGTCACCACACTGTAGGTGAAGAAACTCTTTGTGACATCTAGGTTTGCCTTTTTGGTTTTTAATTTCATTCCATTTCTGCGAGTTTGAGTATTAATGTTTAATGTGAATAGCGCATTTATATCGACTTTGTCGAAGCCTTTCAGTATCTTAAAACACTCAACAAGTTGACCCCTCAACCTCTTCTTTTTTAATGAGAACAGGTTCAATCGTGTAAGTCTTTCTTCATATGGTTTATTTCTTAATGAGGGTATCATCTTCGTCGCTCTACGCTGTATTGACTCGAGTCTTACAATGTCCTTGCTCATATAAGGTGACCAGAACTGCACACCATATTCAAGGTGGGGCCTCACCATACTGTTGAACAGTGGCACTATTACGTTCTCATTTTTATATGTAAATTTTCGTTTAATAAAGTCCAATGCTCTGTTTGCCTTATTTGCAGCTGCTATACATTGGTTGGACATTTTTAGGTTTTCAGATATTAGTACCCCTAGGTCTTTTACTACCGTTGTGGTTTTTATTTGTTTGCCATTCATTTCGTATTTGTATTTCATATTTCTGCTACCAACCTGCAGCACCTGACATTTGTAGACATTGAAGGGCATCTGTCATTATTCAGACCACTCTGATATCTTGTTTAAATCAGACTGCAACGCATAGAGAGAGAGAGAGAGAGAGAGAGAGAGAGAGAGAGAGAGAGAGAGAGAGAGAGAGAGGCGTGGGAGGAGGGTAAGGGATTTGCTAGCCAGGATGGGAGAGTGGGGGGGGGGGATAGAGGGGAGGGGAATATATATGTACCACATGTAAAGGGTAAAAGGAGAAGAGGGAGAGGGGGGAGGGGGAGGAGGAGGGGGGAGGAATTGGAGGGGGCATGAAGAGGAGGAGGAAGAAGAGCGAGAAGTGGAAGAAAAGGAGTGAAGAAAGAGGAGGGGGAAAATGAGTAGGGGAGGGGAAGAGGAATGGGGAGAAAGTGGGTGGGGAATAAAGAGGAGGGGAGAGATAGAGGAAGAAGAGAAGGAGTGAAGAAAGTGGATGGCGAAGGAGGTTAGGAGGAGTAGGGGAGAGAGAGAGAGAGAGAGTGTGAGAGTACAAAGGAGTACAAAGGAAATCAAGCAACAACAGATCTAGTGACCCTTCTAGGTTGCTTGTCCTCCAAAACACTGAGGATCAAGTGTCCAAACAGTGGTTTAGAGTGGGTAAGGGAACATTGGAAAGGGAACTACTGCCCTGCCACTAACGTGGCAGGACTAGGAAGTTAGTAGGGGACATATGGGTTAGTAACTGAGGGGAGGATAAAGTTATTCATTTACAAACGCAGTCAGTCGCGGGTTTGATGCGAGATATTTGTCTAGGCGGAATTTAAATGAATCAACGGTGCTGCAGTCTATAACGTCTCGGGGAAGCCCATTCCACAAGTTGACAACTCGATTGAAGAAGAAATTCTTAGATTCGTGCGAGTTAAAAGATTTACCAATAATTTTGCAAACCGTTTCCCCGCGTGTAATTAGATTGGTCGATAGTGAAGTACTTATTACAGTTCATATTGTCGATGCCTTTGATGATTTTGAACACTTGAATTAAGTCGCCTCTTAATCTGCGCTGGGTTAAAGGAAATAGATTTAATTCTCTAAGACGCTCTTCGTATGGTTTGTTCTTTAGGCTAGGTATCATTTTGGTAACTCTACGTTGAACTCGTTCTAGCTTGTTTATATCTTTTTGGTAATAAGGGCACCAGGATTGAACGCAGTATTCCATAAGAGGGCGGACTAAGGAATTGTAAAGGGTTAGGATAACTTCTTTGGATTTATGCTCAAATGACCTGCCTATAAAGCCAATTATTTTGTTTGCCTTCTTAACAACTTCTGAACATTGTTGACTCGGTTTTAGGTTACTCAATATTGTTACTCCCAGATCAGTTTTCTCTGTTTACATTCTTAAGCTGAGTGCCATTCATCGAATAGTTTGCTTTCTCATTTAGGTATCCGACATGTAGTACTTTACATTTATCCGCATTGAAACTCATTTGCCAAATTTGGGCCCAACATGACAATTAATCTAGATTGTGTTGCATATCGTCAACTTGTTCTTTGAGAGTACGCTATTTGCAATTTTTGTATCGTCAGCAAATTTTGAGATTGTGCAGGTGAGACCCTCATCTATGTCGTTGATGTAAATTAGAAAGAGAATTGGTCCTAGTACCGATCCCTGGGGTACCCCGCTACTTACATTGGTCCATTTAGATGCCTTACCGTTTATGACTACCCTTTGCTTTCTGTTTGCTGAGCCAATTTTCTATCCATTTCAACACACCGTCTTGTATTCCATGCGCTTTTAGTTTTAGCAGTAAACGTTTGTGGGAACTTTGTCAAAGGCCTTTTGAAAATCAAGGTATATAATATCTACAGCTTTACTCTCATCGTAGAGGTTGAGGATATCGTGGAAGAAGTCTAAGAGGTTTGTTAAACAGGAACGTTTTTTTACGAAAGCCGTGTTGAGTATCTTTAAGTATGTTATTTTCCTCTAAGTGATTTACGAGTCTGTCTCGTATGACCGTTTCTAGCATTTTACATACAACTGAGGTTAAGCTAATTGGACGATAGTTACTGGGTAGGGATTTGCTGCCTTTTTTTGAATATCGGTGTTACGTTGGCTTGCTTCCACTGATCAGGCATAGTTCCAGACTGCAAGGATTTATTGAATAGTAATGTCAGTGGTTTGGAGAGCTCATTCTTAGCTTCCTTTAGAACTCTAGGCGAGATTGTATCAGGTCCTGGCGTTTTATTTACCTTGAGTTTATCTAAACAATTCAATACTTCTCTCTCTGTAACGGTGATATTGCTTAGAACATCTGAATTATCAATCTGAATCGGCGATGGTGTAGGGATATCACTGAGGTCTTCTGTTGTAAAAACTGATGCAAAGAAGGTATTGAGGGCATTACTCATTTGTACTTCGTCTTTGGTGTATTCTCCTTTTTCATCGACTAACGGTCCAACAGTTGAAGTAACTACTTTTTTCTTTCTGATATAACTATAGAATTCTTTCGGGTTTGTTTTACTTTGATTCGCAATATGTAACTCTAAGGTCTTTTTACTTTGCTTAATTAACTTTTTGGCTTTGCGTTGTAGCTCTACAAATTTTACCCGTTCTTCGTTATTTTGTGAGGATTTTAATCTATCATTAGCAATTTTTTTAGCAAGCAGGCAGTTTTGAAATATCTTTATTCCACCATTTGGGCTTATTATTATGGCCTGGACGCCGTATTTTCGATGGTATGCAGTCTTGCACTGCTTTTAGGTAAGTGGTTTCGAATAACTTCCAAGATGTATTTATGTCGTTATTGTTAATTAAAAAGCTCCAGTCAGTTTCTTTAAACATAGCTCTAAGTTTATGGAAGTTTGCTTTCTTGAAATTAGGGACTTTTTTCGATGCTACTATTTGGTTCGTTACTAGTAAACTTTAAAGTGAAAGTTATCGTACGATGGTCGCTGTTACTGAATTCATCACCAACATTCAAATTCTCTATCAATTCTTCTTTTGTTGCAAGTACAATGTCAAGAACGTTATTACCACGGGTCGGCATTCGAACAAATTGATAAAGCGAACTCTCTTGCAAGTTCGTATACAAGTCATGTCCTGAGTGTGAAGTAAGAGTATCGCCCCACTTGGTCACAGGTAAATTAAAGTCGCCAAAAATTACGGTATCTTGTGAGTTACTTACATCTGCAATTTGTTCGTAAATTTCTCGGTCAGTTTGCACTGATTGAGCTGGAGGTCTGTATATTAACGCAAGTATTATCTTGTGTATTGAGCCAAGATTCTGTTATGCCAATCACATCATAATTTTCTGTAAACACTAGTTCCTCTAAATCTGAAAATTTATTGCGTATGCTACGAGCGTTTGCATAGAAAACCTTTAAAGTTGCGGTTTTAGAACTCGCAGATCGTTCTTTCATCAAATTTTTGGTTCTTGTCGGATCTACATTTACATTCATGGCTGTCCTCGGTCCTCGGTCGTTATCCCTGACGGTTTTGAATTTGGGTCGTGTTGGTGGAGCTTTATCCAAATTCGCGGTTCTTGACGGATTAGTATTTAATTCCTTTGTAGATTGCCGTCCTCGCTGTCTTCGGTCCTCCTTCCTGGTTGTCCTGTGCTGAGTCGATTTCTTCTCCGAAAATCCTTCACCGCATCGTTGAGAAGACGCCCAAAACGCGCTGCTCCCACCTGGTTCAGATGAACTCCATCGTCCGAAAACAAATAGTCATCGTAGTAGAAATTGTCCCAGGTGTCGACGAATCCCACGTTCTCCTTCCTGCAGAGGTTTGCTAGACAACGATTTGTGCTGGTGGCTATGTTGTAAAATCGGCTCTCTACACCGAGCCGGGGGACGATTCCTGAGACGATTATCCTTGATGACTTCTCCTTAAACGACTTGATCAGCTGCTTGTACTTTAAAAGCAAATCTTCCGACCGGGTTCGCTGTACATCGTTGGATCCAACGTGGATGACGTACATTGTATAAGCAGGGGCCAGCTTTGATACTTCGTCAACTGCTGCAACTACGTCATCCACACCACCACCAGGGATACAAAAACGCTTCCTGGTCTTAGGTGCCCTGGCGCAAAACTCTGTGAGCTGACCATGTATCATCGAGTCTCCCACGAGCCGGACTTCTTCTATTTCCTCTTCGTCATCTGAGTCTGCGAGTATCTGGAAACGGTTTTGACACTCGGTAATCGGTATGTGTTTCCTGGTCTTGGGGCAAACGTTGTTCCTCACGACACGGAAGTTGTCTTGAGGGGGAAGAGAGTCGCTATTTGTATCTTGAGTATCGGAAACATCAGCTGAAATGGCTACTGTAGGCGTTGAATTGTTGGCAGTTGACGTTGGGGCGTTGGTGGCTGCTGGAGTTGCGGTGACAATTGAAGTTTGTGGCACTCCAACGTTGAGTGTTACAAACTCTTGGAGTGATTCCAGCTTCATGGTGAGGACGTTGATCTTGTTGTAGGCTTCATCTAATTTCACTGTAAAATTCTCTCGTTGCTGGCAGAGCCGGCAGACTTGAAGATCGATAGTAGCAAACATGGACTCACCAAACCTACCAGCGCAATTCGCACAAGCGCGAGGCATGGTGACAGTCACTTTCTTCAGATCACTTCACTCACTTAAAAAACAATTCACTCACTTTACAACACTTCACTCACTTTAAAAACACTTCAATCACTTCAACCGAAAACAAATATGCTGAAATACGCAGAAATAGGTTATCAGGGGTGATAGCCTAACCGAAAACAAAAATGTTGAGATACGCAGAATTAGGCTTCCAGGGGCGATAGCCTAACCAAAAGTGTTTTTTAAAAATTGAAATACGGAATAATAGGCTACCAGCGTTGAATAGCCTAACCGAATATAATAAAATTGAAATTCGCAGAAATAGGCTACCAGGTGTGATAACCTAACCTTAAACAAATATATGTATAACAGAATATGTAACTAAATATACAATTCACCAAATAGAGATTATATAAAAATAAAGTGTGACTGCACACAAGGGGTTAATATACTGTGTATATTAGTGAGTGAGTGAGTGAGTGAGTGAGTGAGTGAGTGAGGGGGGGGGAGAGATTTGTTGCGGTGAAGTGAGTAACCCCGCCCTTCTGTTTTGCTCAATTCCTTGTTTTCTTTAAAATACCACACACTTCCTTATTCCTCGCAGCTGTTTTGTTTTGCCATCACAATGTTTGTTTTTTTTTGGTTAAGGGGAGATGGGCCTTTGTTCTGGTCCTCCTTCTTCCTCATGCTTATCCCCATTAATTTTGAGATTTTAAGACGTTTTCCCCATTAGTTTTGAGATTTTAAAACCTTGCGCCCCATTTCTTTGTCAATATTAAGACCTTTCGTACTCTTTAGGTGTCGATTGTTCCCTGGCGAGCGATAGCGAGCCTGTAATAGTGGAGGAACCGGCTTTCGGCCGTGAAATTTTTCTACCGAAAAATGTAAAAATTAATCTAGAAGGGAGATCTAATGGATGAATGTTTAAGTGTGATGGAGGTCTAGGGAGGAAACTAAAAAATATATGAATATATAAATAAATAGACCCCCCCCAAATAACCACTATCCCCTTAACCCCTTCAGTACCGGCAACGTCCTTTTAACATTATTCTGGCTACTATTAGACGATTTTATTCAGTTTTAAAAGGGCCCCCAGCAATTAACAGGCTTCAAACGATCTCACTTACCCGGTTTTACTACCACCGATCATTCTTAAACTGCACACAATCGTCTAAGTATAGATAGAATAAAACACGAAAGACGTCGCCGGTACAGAAGGGGTTAAACATGTATGTATGTATGTATGTATGTATGTATGTTTTTGTATGTATGTTTTTGTATGTATTAAGCATGTATACTCCAGGGAATTCATGTTGACTTCCTTATGAATACTTGCATAGCGAAAACGAACCTTTGAAATGGCATGGAATATATACGGCGATATCATTCATATATTCATTTGAGATTGGGTCAAAAATTAATAAGAGAATGTGACAAAGAATGTCTATGGAATTAATTATGAGGTACTGTGAGAGAGAGAGAGAGAGAGAGAGAGAGAGAGAGAGAGAGAGAGAGAGAGAGAGAGAGAGAGAGAGAGAGAGAGAGAGAGAGAGAGAGAGAGAGAGAGAGAGAGAGGTAAGTGTTATTGTATGTTCCACCAACGAGTATATAAACCTGAATTTTCTCTCACTAAAGCAACAACGACTTGGCTGACTACATTCCCACCGATCCCCTCCCCCTGCTCTCGCTCTCTCTCTCTCTCTCTGTCTGTCTGTCTGTCTGTCTGTCTGTCTGTCTGTCTGTCTGTCTGTCTGTCTGTCTGTCTGTCTGTTGTGTGTGTGTGTGTGTGTGTGTGTGTGTGTGTGTGTGTGTGTGTGTGTGTGTGTGTGTGTGTGTGTGTGTGTGTGTGTGTGTGTGTGTGTGTGTGTGTGTACTTACTCTAGTTACTTACTCTAGTTGTATTGCGGGAGTGAGCATGCTCGTTATTTCCCGCCTCCTATATGTGTAGGTGTTATATGTATCGTTGGAATGGCTGTGGATGTGTGTGTAGTCTGTATTTTTAGCCAATTGGCGACATCGGAAACGAAGGCTTAGGGTGGATCTGTATGGTACCATTCTCACTATAGACGGTACCGTCTCGCCCGAAGGCTTAGGTAGCCATCAGCTTAGGTGAACCATATGATACCCATCTCGCCTTGTACCATTTTTGCCAACCCCAGATGGGACGTCACAACGTCGTCCACTTATTCCAGGTACCTATTTACAGCTAGGTGAACTGAGGCTAACACATGAAAGGAGACAAGCCCAATTTGTCTCCGCCCGGCCGGGGATTGAACCCCCGACCCCTCTCGTGTGTGTGTGTGTGTGTGTGTGTGTGTGTGTGTGTGTGTGTGTGTGTGTGTGTGTGTGTGTGTGTGGTTGTGTGTGTGTGTGGTTGTGTGTGTGTGTGTGTGTGTGTGTGTGTGTGTGTGTGTGTGTGTGTGTGTGTGTGTGTGTGTGTGTGAGAGAGAGAGAGAGAGAGAGAGAGAGAGGATAATGGATACTAAACGTGCTTGTGTCGCCAGCGTAAAGTGTACCTTTGCGAAATACGACCTCTTTTGTTACATAGGCAATTGTACTGCCTCTTGCTGTGTGTAACTGTATACTTATTGATCTCCATTGTTTTTTGTTGTTGTTAATGTATAACCTTTAAATCTGTACATCGTTATGGTATGTATTATTTATATGAATGTATGAATCAATATATACTTTGGCTTCATCGATTAGTAACCAATAAATATTATTATACATAAATGTATATATATATATATATATATATATATATATATATATATATATATATATATAATCATTCTCTCTCTCTCTCTGTATCTATCTATCTATCTATCTATATCTATCTATCTATATCTATCTATCTATATCTAGCTAGCTATCTATATCTAGCTAGCTATCTATATCTAGCTAGCTATCTATATCTATCTATATCTCTATCTATCTCTCTCTCTCTCTTTCTCTCTCTCTCTCTATTTATCTATCTATCTATCTATCTAGCTATCTATCTATCTATCTATCTATAGCTAGCTAGCTATCTATCTATCTGCGCCGTATATACATTGTAGTGAGTCAATTGAACCAAAGTATCCAATTTAGGTCAGTGTTAGGCTACAGGGGTGTTAGGCTCTGGGCTATGCTTGCCATTATTCACTATTATTGGCGAGGGTTAAGCTGGAGAGGTGCGGCTTTTATGGATCCCCCTCTCTCTCTCATGTTTAGCCCCATTAGTATACAGACAAAACAAATATAGAAAAAAGTGGGGATTGGGCCTGAGTTTATACATACATACATACATACATACATACATACATACATACACAGTTTGACCATTTTAAGACCTTTTGGGCCATTTAGGTGTCGATTTTTTCCTGGCGAGTGAAAGCGAGCTTTAATTTAGGAGGAACCAGCCTTCGGCCGGGAAATTTTTCTACCGAAAAATGTACACATTTATCTCGAAAGGTTGTCTTTTGTGTATTTTTTAAAGCTTGATGGCGGTCTTGGGAGGAAAGTAAAATTAGTATATAAATAAATAAATAAAAACAAATGAATACAAATAAATACAAATAAATAAAAACAAATGAATACAAATGAATACAAATAAATGAATACAAATAAATGAATACAAATAAATACAAATAAATGAATACGAATGAATACAAATAAATAAAAACAAATGAATACAAATGAATACAAATAAATAAAAACAAATTAATACAAATTAATACAAATAAATACAAACAAATACAAATAAATACAAATAAATACAAATAAATACAAACAAATGAATAAAAATAAATAAAAACAAATTAAAACAAATAAAAACAAATAAAATCAAATGAATACAAATAGATACAAAGCTCCCCTTAAGGCAGATTTGTTTGGTTACGTTCAGTTAAGGGGAGACGGACCGTTTTTTTTCTATTAATTAATTTATTCCTTTATTTCTTAGTTTTCTCACTAGACCTCCACCAAGCTTAGAAAAACACCCCCTAGACCCCCTTCAAGATAAATTTGTACATTTTTCGGTAGAAAAATGTCCCGGCCGAAGGTCAATTCCTCTTAAAATTTCAGGCTCGCTATCGCTCGCCAGGAAATAATCGACACCTAAATGGCACAAAAGGTCTTAAAATTGACAACGAAATGGGCCGAACGTCTTATAATCTCAAAACAAATGAGGCTTAACACGAGGGAGAAAGGGGAACAGAAATACGACCCATCTTCCCTTAATTAACCTCAACAGCCCATCACAGCCTCACCTTAAGTTAGAATACGTTTGACAGGAATACCTCGGCTTAGAGTAGAGTAGATGATGTTTATTGGCTGTTAGTAGAAAGGCTTGAATTAGTTGACTTAAGGGAGCCCACCTCGCTTTGTTTCTCTTTCTCTCCCTCCCTCTCTCTTTGGCTTGTATCCATTCGGCCCCATTCAGCCTACTGTTTTAAGACGTTTACCCTCATCCAGGTATTAATATTTTCCTGGCGAGCGGTAGCGAGCCAGCATATATATTTTTTGTTTTGATAGCAAGCTAACTTTTAACATTTTTCGATAGAAAAAAAAATCCGGCGAAGCCGGATTTCTCCATACAATGCTGGCTCGCTGTCGCTCGCCAGGAAGACATCGACACCTGGATGGGGATAAACGTCTTAAAACAGTTGGCTGAATGGGGCCGAATGGATACAAGCCAGGGAAAGAGAGAAAAGGAGAGAAAGATAAAAAAAAAAAATCCGGTGACGCCCCTTAAGTTGAACTACTAATTATTATAAGGACTCTAAACATTGTACCTCTTCTGCACGTCTTTGGTGCTTCAGGTTAGCTATATTTACACCATTTTGGGCTGGGCCGGTTTTCTGGACCACTTTCTCCCTCATGTTTAGCCCCATTAGTTTTCAGATGTCAAGATGTTTGCCCCATTAGTTAGTCGATTTTAAGACCTTTCGCCCCATTTCTTCGTCAATATTTAGACCTTTCGTGCCATTTAGGTGTCGATTTTTTCCCTGGCGAACGATAGTGAGCCTGTAATATTGGAAGAATCGGCCTTCGGCCGGAAAATTTTTCTACCGAAAAATGTACAAATTAATCTAGAAGGGGGATCTAATGGATGTTTTTTTTAATTTGATAGAGGTCTAGGGAGGAAACTAGAAAAATAATGAATACATGCAAAAATCGCCCAAAAAGTGAACCATCTGTTGGTACTACATAGGGTTAATTGAGATAGTTTGAAGCTTTTGAATTGCTGGAGGCCCTTTTTAAACTGAATAAAATCACCTAATAGTTGCCAGAATATAATGAAAAGGACGTCGCCGGTACAGAACGGGTTAACCATATGTAACTCAGGGAGGGCTGGAACAAATGGGCTGTAAATGTCCGCACCTGTTAACTATTTTATACTTCCCGGAGGGTAGAAATATAAGATCGATGGTTTCAAGGGGGATGGGCGTATTTATTTCCTCATTTATATATCTTTATATAATTATATATACTGTATATATACCGGAATATAGGCCTACTGTATATATATATATATATATATTTATTTTATTTTATTTTTTTCCTACGTAGACCTCCATGAAGCTTAAACTAACACCCCCCAAGACCCTCCTTGAAGATATATTTGTAATTTTTTTCGCTAGGCTCGCTATCGCTTGTCAGGAAAAAATCGACCCCTAAAATGACACGAAAAATCTTAATATTGACAAAGAAATGGGGCGAAAGGTCTTAAAATCGCCAAACTAATGGGCCGAACGTCATATAACCTGAACACTAATGGGACTAAACACGAGGAAGAAGGGGGACCGGAAAAACGCCCCATCTCCCCTTAAGTATTCTGTGAGTTATGAGAGATGGAGTGTTGGGATTTACAGCCTTGTCATAATGTATCGACTATAGGATGCTTTAGGTTAGGATAGAGTATGTTCATTTGGGTTATATATTGTAATAAGGGAGATTTTTTTTTTTTTTTTTTTTTTTTCTAGCTCTATTTGAACGATTTTGTGCAGTTTAAGAAGGATCTGTTGTCGTAAAAGGGGTTAAGTGAGATGGTTGGAAGCCTTTTGATTGCTGGAGGCCCTTTTGAAACTGAATAATACCGTTTAATACTAGCCAGAGTATAAGGTTAAAGGACAACACCGGGACAGAAAGGGTTAAGACAAATTTGGCGGGGGGGGGGGGGGGGGGAGCTTGCGTTGAGAAGTTGCCATTCAAAACATTCACACTTCTAAAAGGCTAAAACCAAGAACACCCATAGCCAAATTGACCACACCAATAGTGTTAATAGTCTCCTAGCCTAACTTAACCGAACCCAACTTAAGGAGGGAGATTTCCACTTGAGGGATTTTTTTCTTTACCCCTTTCTCCCTCATGTTTAGCCCCATTGCATTTGAGATTTTAAGACGTTCGCCCCATTAGTTTGGCGATTTTAAGAACTTTCACCCTATTTTTGTCACTTTTAAGACCTGTCGTCACATTTATGTGTCAATTTTTTCCTGGCGAGCGATAGCGAGTCTGTAATTTAAGAGGAATCGGCCTTCGGCCGGGACATTTTTCTACCGAAAAATGTACAAATTTATCTTGAAACCCCCTTTCACGGGGGTGTAATGTCAAGCTTGATGGAAGTCTAGGAAACACACTAACAACCTCCCCTTAACCTAGCCTAAACTAACCACACATATCCTTACCTATCCTAACCGAACTTAATCATACCTAATGCAACCAACTTTAGCTTAACATTGTGTATACTAACTTAACTTAATCTACCTAATGCAACCAACTTTAGCTTAACATTGTGTATACTAACTTAACTTAATCTACCTAATGCAACCAACTTTAGCTTAACATTGTGTATACTAACTTAACTTAATCTACCTAATGCAACCAACTTTAGCTTAACATTGTGTATACTAACTTAACTTAATCTACCTAATGTAACCAACTTTAGCTTAACATTGTGTATACTAACTTAACTTAATCTACCTAATGCAACCAACTTTAGCTTAACATTGTGTATACTAACTTAACTTAATCTACCTAATGCAACCAACTTTAGCTTAACATTGTGTATACTAACTTAACTTAATCTACCTAATGCAACCAACTTTAGCTTAACATTGTGTATACTAACTTAACTTAATCTACCTAATGCAACCAACTTTAGCTTAACATTGTGTATACTAACTTAACTTAATCTACCTAATGCAACCAACTTTAGCTTAACATTGTGTATACTAACTTAACTTAATCTACCTAATGCAACCAACTTTAGCTTAACATTGTGTATACTAACTTAACTTAATCTACCTAATGCAACCAACTTTAGCTTAACATTGTGTATACTAACTTAACTTAATCTACCTAATGCAACCAACTTTAGCTTAACATTGTGTATACTAACTTAACTTAATCTACCTAATGCAACCAACTTTAGCTTAACATTGTGTATACTAACTTAACTTAATCTACCTAATGCAACCAACTTTAGCTTAACATTGTGTATACTAACTTAACTTAATCTACCTAATGCAACCAACTTTAGCTTAACATTGTGTATACTAACTTAACTTAATCTACCTAATGCAACCAACTTTAGCTTAACATTGTGTATACTAACTTAACTTAATCTACCTAATGCAACCAACTTTAGCTTAACATTGTGTATACTAACTTAACTTAATCTACCTAATGCAACCAACTTTAGCTTAACATTGTGTATACTAACTTAACTTAATCTACCTAATGCAACCAACTTTAGCTTAACATTGTGTATACTAACTTAACTTAATCTACCTAATGCAACCAACTTTAGCTTAACATTGTGTATACTTAACTTAACTTAATCTACCTAATGCAACCAACTTTAGCTTAACATTGTGTATACTAACTTAACTTAATCTACCTAATGCAACCAACTTTAGCTTAACATTGTGTATACTAACTTAATTAATCTACCTAATGCAACCAACTTTAGCTTAACATTGTGTATACTAACTTAACTTAATCTACCTAATGCAACCAACTTTAGCTTAACATTGTGTATACTAACTTAACTTAATCTACCTAATGCAACCAACTTTAGCTTAACATTGTGTATACTAACTTAACTTAATCTAATATAATCGAACTTAGCCTTGGCTATTTAAGATTGTGGCCTTCTTGTCTATGGCCGTTTTGGTTATAGCTGTTTAGAAGTGTGGCCGTTTTTGGTGTGGCCGTTTTAGTTATGGACGTGGTTGTATTAGAGTGTGACCTATTTTATTTTCCGTTTCGATTATTTAAGAGTGT
The DNA here is from genome assembly GCA_032716605.1 of Paralithodes platypus. Taxonomy (NCBI): domain Eukaryota; kingdom Metazoa; phylum Arthropoda; class Malacostraca; order Decapoda; family Lithodidae; genus Paralithodes; species Paralithodes platypus. The sequence continues at coordinate 29,678,235 of CM064509.1, read as the reverse complement.
GGCCGATTTGGTTATGGATATGGTTGTATGGGATTGTGGCCGTTTGTCTGTGGCCATCTTGGTTACGGTTGTTTAGAAGTGTGAGCGTTTTGTGACTGTCTTGATTATGGCCATTTGGGATTGTGGCCTTTTAGGATTGTGACCGTTTGGGATTGTGACCGTTTGGGAGTGTGACCGTTTAGCATTGTAGCCGTTTTTCTGTGGCCGTCTTGGTTATGGCTGTTTTGGGAGTGTGGCCGTTTTGTCTGTGGCCGTTTAGGATTATGGCCATTTTGTCTGTGGCCTTCTTGGTTATGGCCACATGGGAGCGTGGCCGGTTTGACCCACCTACCGAGTCGACAAGGATAACCCCGCTGGTCTATATATACACTGAACAACTTGGCAGGGACTCTATGCCTTCATTACATTATTGGTGGTGCTTGGCTTACACTATGCTTGTTTAGGTGGGTTAGGTGGGGTTTAGGGGGGTCTAGATGGGTTTAGGGTGTGTAGGTGGGGTTAATGGGGGTGTAGGTGGGATTTATGTGGGTCTAAGTGGGGTTTATGGGGGTTTATGGGGGACTAGGGGGGTTTATGAGGGTGTTATGGGGGTCTAGGTGGGGTTGTAGGGGTCTAGGTGGGGTTTATGGGGGTCTAGGTGTACAAAGGAGTACAAAGGAAATCAAGCAACAACAGATCTGGTGGCTCTTCTAGGCTGCTTGTCCTCCAAAACACTGAGGATTAATTGTCCAAACAGTGGTTTAGAGTGGGTAAGGGAACATTGGAAAGGGAACTACTGCCCGGGAACTAATATCCGTGGCAGGATTAGGAAGTTAGTAGGGGACAGATGGGTTAGTAACTGAGGGGGGAATAATATAAAGTTATTCATTTACAAACGCAGTCAGTCGCGGGTTTGATGCGAGATATTTGTCTAGGCGAAGTTTAAATGAATCAACGGTGCTGCAGTCTATAGCGTCTCGGGGAAGCCCAATGGATGGGGTCTAGGTGGGGTTTATGGGGGTCTAGGTGGGTTAATGGGGGTCTAGGTGGGGTTTATGTGGGTCTAGGTGGTGTTTATGGGGGTCTTTAATGGGGGTCTAGGTGGTGTTTATGGGGGTCTAAATGGGGGTCTAGGTGGTGTTTATGGGGGTCTAAGTGGGGTTTATGGGTGTCTAATTGGGATTTATGGGGGTCTAGGTGGTGTTTATGGGGGTCTTTAATGGGGGTCTAGGTGGTGTTTATGGGGGTCTAAATGGGGGTCTAGGTGGTGTTTATGGGGGTCTAAGTGGGGTTTATGGGTGTCTAAGTGGGGTTTATGGGTGTCTAAGTGGGGTTTATGGGGGTCTAGGTGGTGTTTATGGGGGTCTAAGTGGGGTTTATGGGGGTCTAGGTGGGGTTTATGGGGGTCTAGGTGGTGTTTATGGAGGTCTAAGTGGGGTTTATGGGGGTTTATGGGGTCTAACTGGGGTTTATGGGGTCTAGATGGGGTTTATGGGGTCTAGGTGGGGTTTGTAATGGTATCCAAGTACAGTGTATGGTTTCTAGGTGGGTGTTCACCGGAATTATATATAGTTATGATGATGAACCGTGTAATTCTCCATGTTTATATTATTGTCTCCCATCTCTTCTTCATGCCCATGTATTTTTTTTTATCTTGCTATCTCTTTATATATACAGTATAGTGTTTGGTGACGGACAACTCAACCAGTAGACCATTTTAACCAGTAGCTCTCAACCAGTACCAAATCAATCAATACTGTTAGGTTAGGTTAGTACTATATTTTGGCACTGGTTTGGTTGGTCTTCGTTGATTTGGCACTGGTTGAGAGCTACTGGTTGAAATGGTCTACTGGTTGAGATGTCAGCGAACCATATAGTTTTATCTCCGACAAATTAAGTTTATGTTATCGTCGTTCATTGTCTATTTATAAGCATAATTTCTCAAAAAGCAATTGATGCATTTGCATGAATCTTAAGCTAGTATCAAACGGGCGCTTTTTCCCTCAATATTTATCCTCAACACTGGTCTGGCAGCTTTTGAGGTAAACTTTTTATATACTGTATGTCTGTCACCTAAAATTAGTTTTATCTACCTTCTATCTAGTTTTCAATACCCGAATGTTGACTATAAAAGCTCTCATGTGATATTGGCTTAAGTCAGTAACTTCATGTAGTAATAAAGTAGAAACTGTTTGATTTTTACCAATATCCCTCACAAACCATACCAGATGGCTGGAGTGAAGTAGGAAAGAAGAGCAAATGGACAGAGGAAGAACAAGCGGAGAAGTGAGAAGTACAGTAGAAGACTGAAAGTTCTCGGGCTCAACCAAGTAACGGACTATGAGATGTTTTTAGCCGATCCTCCTGATACTGTGAGACATACTGGATACCTAAATACACCCCCCCCCTCTCTCTCTCTCTCTCTCTCTCTCTCTCTCTCTCTCTCTCTCTCTCTCTCTCTCTCTCTCTCTCTCTCTCTCTCTCACACACACACACAGAGTACCCTCTACCAATCTCCTATCACAAGAAGCGCCATAATGGGTAAACAAAGGACAAAGACAACACTACAGATAAGAGATTATCACTATCGATATTGAAAACGAATTATTTTTATTGCTAACAATCTATCTATTTTGTTCTTCCTTCCTTTCTTCCTTACGTCATTCTTTCCTCTCTACTGTCCTTCCTTTCTTCTTCTTCCCTTTGTTTCTTCGTCTCGGTTTCCCCCTTTCCTTCCTTCCTTCTTCCTTTCTGCTTCCCTTCCTCCTTTCGTCTTTGCTTGACTTCCTTCCTTCCTTTCTACTGCCCCTCTTTCCTCCTTCCTTCCTTCATTTATTTCTCTTTCGGTTATAGCGATTCATTGATTTAATCTTCTTATCCATGTATCTACTGTATATATCTTTCTATGTATCTAATGTCGTATGTTATTCGTAACTTCTTACCCTTTCAAAGCTTATCAAATTCATCTGATGATAGCCAGAATATACTAAAAAAGACTGACAGAATGGGTTCATGGTATCTGATAATATTATCCCGGGCCTGGATTCATCAATGTTACATACCATCCACACTTACCACTTCCATGTACCACTGCAATACCATCATCATTAAACACCACAAGGGCATGTGATGATGTTAGTTGCGTACAATGATGATGGGTAAGTTATGGAAATTACAAAATTGAGTTACCATCGACTTTACCAGCGATCTTGATGGTGGTAAATAACTTGACGAATCCAGCCCCAGGTTGGTATAACTATAGTCTATTCAGTATTTAGGTCAAACGTCGTGCCCACTAACCTCGAAATATCCAAAAAAAACAAACAAACGAGGAATCAGCTAATATTTCTACCATATGTGAAGAGTCAGCCAGGGATTAGGTGTGGACATTTACAGCCCATTTGCTCTAGCCCATTTTTAGTTATAGAGGTTATGGTTCACGATGTCTGGCCTACTTATAATGAACGGGCTATAGTCACCCATTGTCTTAGGGGCAATTGTTTTATCAATAACTTTGGCAAACTTTCGGGGCGATTTTTGCATTGAAAGTAGAATCCATTTGTTAACAGGGTGGCGCAGAATGGAGTTACCCACGAATTTAACTGGTTAAGGGGAGATGGTCTATTTCTGCCCCACCCCTTCTCCCTCGTATTTAGCCCCATTCGTTTTAAGACGTTCGGCCCATTAGTTTGGCAATTTTAAGACCTTTCGCCCCATTTCGTTATCAATTTTAAGACCTTTCGTGCCATTTAGGTGTCGATATTTTCCTGGCGAGTGATAGCGAGCCTGAAATTTTAAGAGGAACTGGCCTTCGACCGGGACATTTTTCTACCTACAAATTTACAAATTAATCTTTTAGGGGCGTCTATTTTTTTGTGTGTGTTTTTTTTAAAGGCTTGATGGAAGTCTAGCGTGGAAACTAAACAATATATTAATAAGTGAATATACCAAAAAAAATAAAAATAAATAAATAAAAACAGCCACTAGCCCATTACCCGAATTGTGCGCCATCCTTTATAGGTAGATAATAATAGTATAATAATAGTATAGCTTACACTGAAGGGATGTACGGAGTGGAGTCCCTGGGGTCATAGTATAATAATAGTATAGTCTACACTGAAGGGATGTACTGAGTGGTGTCCCTGGGGTCATAGTATAATAATAGTATAGCCTACACTGAAGGGATGTACTGAGTGGTGTCCCTGGGGACATAGTATAATAATAGTATAGTCTACACTGAAGGGATGTACTGAGTGGTGTCCCTGGGGTCATAGTATAATAATAGTATAGTCTACACTGAAGGGATGTACGGAGTGGTGTCCCTAGGGTCATAGTATAATAATAGTATGTCTACACTGAAGGGATGTACGGAGTGGTGTCCCTGGGGTCATAGTATAATAATAGTATAATAATATTATAGCCTACACTGAAGGGATGTACGGAGTGGAGTCCCTGGGGTCATAGTATAATAATAGTATAGTCTACACTGAAGGGATGTACTGAGTGGTGTCCCTGGGGTCATAGTATAATAATAGTATAGTCTACACTGAAGGGATGTACTGAGTGGTGTCCCTGGGGTCATAGTATAATAATAGTATAGTCTACACTGAAGGGATGTACGGAGTGGTGTCCCTGGGGTCATAGTATAATAATAGTATAATAATAGTATAGCCTACACTGAAGGGATGTACTGAGTGGTGTCCCTGGGGTCATAGTATAATAATAGTATAGTCTACACTGAAGGGATGTACTGAGTGGTGTCCCTGGGGTCATAGTATAATAATAGTATAGTCTACACTGAAGGGATGTACGGAGTGGTGTCCCTGGGGTCATAGTATAATAATAGTATAGTCTACACTGAAGGGATGTACTGAGTGGTGTCCCTGGGGTCATAGTATAATAATAGTATAGTCTACACTGAAGGGATGTACTGAGTGGTGTCCCTGGGGTCATAGTATAATAATAGTATAGTCTACACTGAAGGGATGTACGGAGTGGTGTCCCTGGGGTCATAGTATAATAATAGTATAGTCTACACTGAAGGGATGTACTGAGTGGTGTCCCTGGGGTCATAGTATAATAATAGTATAGTCTACACTGAAGGGATGTACGGAGTGGTGTCCCTGGGGTCATAGTATAATAATAGTATGTCTACACTGAAGGGATGTACGGAGTGGTGTCCCTGGGGTCATAGTATAATAATAGTATAATAATAGTATAGCCTACACTGAAGGGATGTACGGAGTGGTGTCCCTGGGGTCATAGTATAATAATAGTATGTCTACACTGAAGGGATGTACGGAGTGGTGTCCCTGGGGTCATAGTATAATAATAGTATAATAATAGTATAGCCTACACTGAAGGGATGTACTGAGTGGTGTCCCTGGGGTCATAGTATAATAATAGTATAGTCTACACTGAAGGGATGTACTGAGTGGTGTCCCTGGGGTCATAGTATAATAATAGTATAGTCTACACTGAAGGGATGTACGGAGTGGTGTCCCTGGGGTCATAGTATAATAATAGTATGTCTACACTGAAGGGATGTACGGAGTGGTGTCCCTGGGGTCATAGTATAATAATAGTATAATAATAGTATAGCCTACACTGAAGGGATGTACGGAGTGGTGTCCCTGGGGTCATAGTATAATAATAGTATAATAATAGTATGTCTACACTGAAGGGATGTACGGAGTGGTGTCCCTGGGGTCATAGTATAATAATAGTATAATAATAGTATGTCTACACTGAAGGGATGTACGGAGTGGTGTCCCTGGGGTCATAGTATAATAATAGTATAATAATAGTATAGTCTACACTGAAGGGATGTACGGAGTGGTGTCCCTGGGGTCATAGTATAATAATAGTATAGCCTACACTGAAGGGATGTACGGAGTGGTGTCCCTGGGGTCATAGTATAATAATAGTATAATAATAGTATAGCCTACACTGAAGGGATGTACGGAGTGGTGTCCCTGGGGTCATAGTATAATAATAGTATAGTCTACACTGAAGGGATGTACTGAGTGGTGTCCCTGGGGTCATAGTATAATAATAGTATAGTCTACACTGAAGGGATGTACTGAGTGGTGTCCCTGGGGTCATAGTATAATAATAGTATAGCCTACACTGAAGGGATGTACTGAGTGGTGTCCCTGGGGTCATAGTATAATAATAGTATAGTCTACACTGAAGGGATGTACTGAGTGGTGTCCCTGGGGTCATAGTATAATAATAGTATAGTCTACACTGAAGGGATGTACGGAGTGGTGTCCCTGGGGTCATAGTATAATAATAGTATAGCCTACACTGAAGGGATGTACTGAGTGGTGTCCCTGGGGTCATAGTATAATAATAGTATAGCCTACACTGAAGGGATGTACTGAGTGGTGTCCCTGGGGTCATAGTATAATAATAGTATAGCCTACACTGAAGGGATGTACTGAGTGGTGTCCCTGGGGTCATAGTATAATAATAGTATAGTCTACACTGAAGGGATGTACTGAGTGGTGTCCCTGGGGTCATAGTATAATAATAGTATAGCCTACACTGAAGGGATGTACTGAGTGGTGTCCCTGGGGTCATAGTATAATAATAGTATAGCCTACACTGAAGGGATGTACTGAGTGGTGTCCCTGGGGTCATAGTATAATAATAGTATAGTCTACACTGAAGGGATGTACTGAGTGGTGTCTCTGGGGTCATAGTATAATAATAATATAATAATAATATAATAATAGTATAGCCTACACTGAAGGGATGTACTGAGTGGTGTCCCTGGGGTCAAAGCCTGGGTGTACTGGGGTTAGTAGGGGACGAATGGATATTATTAGATTAGCGCCGTAATTATGAGGCATCAGTGCTCTCTCTCACAGGCTCTCACACTTTTTCTTGGTCTCTTACTCTCACACTCACACTCACTCACTTTTTTTCTCTCTCTCTCTGTCTGTCTCTCTCTCTCGCTCACTGTCTCTCTCTCGCTCACTGTCTCTCTCTCTCTCTCTCTGACTCTCTCTGTCTCTCTCTCTCTCCACCTTTTCCCTGTTTTATCACCACTTACCATTCTTATCATATCGCTATAGCTCATCACTTACTACTCTCCTTCTTTTGTTTCTTTTTTATGTATTTTTATATTTTTTTAATGTTGCATCACTGACTATTTACATTTAATTTTTTTCACATTTGCCATATCATCATTTTTTTTTTTTTTTTTTTTTTGTGTCACATTTCATTCGTAGGCCCTATAGATTGACACATATTAATAATGTCACATCTTGTCGTACACCCTTCTTTCCCCTATCTCTAAAGGGGGCATTTTCTGGATCCCCTTATCATGCTTAGCCCCATTAGTTTTGTGATTTTAAGACATTCGCCCCATTAATTTTACGATTTTACGACCTTTCGTTCCATTTAGCTGTCGATTTTTCCGGGCGAGCGAAAGTGAGCCTGCAATTTAGGAGGAACCTTTCTACTGAAAAATGCACGATCCACCATGCCTTCAAACTGCCATGTCTCTGATAAAATTAGCACCCGTCCTTACATTTTCTCTGCTTAATGCTTTCACACCTTTCCCCATCTCATCTTGGCTGTGTTGTACCCTGTCATTTTACTATTTAATTTAATATCCTGCCTGTCTTTATTCATCAGTAAGACATATACTACCTTACTATTTAATATCCTGCCTGTCTGTATTCATCAGTAAGACATACACTACCTTACTATTTAATATCCTGCCTGTCTGTATCCATCAGTAAGACATATACTACCTTACTATTTAATATCCTGCCTGTCTGTATTCATCAGTAAGACATATACTACCTTACTATTTAATATCCTGCCTGTCTGTATTCATCAGTAAGACATATACTACCTTACTATTTAATATCCTGCCTGTCTGTATTCATCAGTAAGACATATACTACCTTACTATTTAATATCCTGCCTGTCTGTATTCATCAGTAAGACATATACTACCTTACTATTTAATATCCTGCCTGTCTGTATTCATCAGTAAGACATATACTACCTTACTATTTAATATCCTGCCTGTCTGTATTCATCAGTAAGACATATACTACCTTACTATTTCTTTGACAAGCTTAGTATTCTTATCATCTTCTAAAATTGTAATCATACTCTGCAATGTCTTCTTTATTGTATAAACTACCCTGTCAATTTTGTTCAGTAATGAATAATATCTAATTTTAATCCTACTCTGCAATGTCTTCAAATGTTGTTCAGTAATAAATATCCACGCTACCATTGTTCTATCCCTGTTGAACCATTTTCCAAGCTATCCTTGCATCACCCTGTCCAAAATAGTATCCTTCTCATCTGTGCTTTCCTATTATGAATGTTATCTTTATACGGTACCACATATCCTTTATATTTCCTATTATGAATGTTATCTGTATACGGTACCACATATCCTTTATATTTCTACCCTCCATCCTCTGTGTACGTTCCTTGCTGAGCCGTTACTTCAGTCTTCCCTTTCGTCACACAGTCAATCACCACCACCACCACCACCACCATCTTCACCACCACCACCATATACACACCACCACCACCATCTTCACTACTACCACATCCACCACCACCACCACCACCACCACTCTAGCCCAGGTAACACGCTTAACTCATTGTCTGGCCACCAATTAACACACCTGCTATTCTCTCTCTCTCTCTCTCTCCCACTATCGACCAATCTAATTACACTCGGGGAAACGGTTGCAAAATTATTGGTAAATCTTTTAACTCGCACGAATCTAAGAATTTCTTCTTCAATCGAGTTGTCAACTTTTGGAATGGGCTTCCCCGAGACGTTATAGACTGCATCACCGTTGATTCATTTAAACTCCGCCTAGACAAATATCTCTTATCAAACCCGCGACTGACTGCGTTTGTAAATGAATAACTTTATTTTATCCCCTCCTAAGTTACTAACCCATCTGTCCTCTACTAACTTCCTAATCCTGCCACGGACATTAGTTCCAGGGCAGTAATTCCCTTTCCAATGTTCCCTTACCCACTCTAAACCACTGTTTGGACACTTGATCCTCAGTGTTTTGGAGGACAAGCAACCTAGAAGGGTCACTAGAACTGTTGTTGCTTGATTTCCTTTGTACTCACTCTCTCTCTCTCTCTCTCTCTCTGAATATGTATTAGTGAAGACAGCTGGGAGGGTAGGATGCAAGAACAGAACTGTAACCTAGCAAAGTGGAATTATACAACATGCTACCAATGTCAGCAGAGATGTAGCGAAGTTGTTATACATCAGGGTGATTGTTTATTGAAGATGAAAAAGTGGCTGATGAACTGTAGAGTGTCACTTGTTTATATAATTTGTCATTAATTCTATTTTCTCAGTGTCAATCATGGTTCTTTGTGGTAGAATTAAATATTATGCTATACTTGCAGTATTTTTTTTATCGACCAAACGTGTGTGATGATTTTATCGTGAGCTTGAGACCATGTAATTTTTGTCAATATACCGTATATACTGTACAGTATATGTAACTGTTATACCAACAATAAAAATAGCATCCATGAACACCACCCCAGCAACCACACCAGAAGGACGTATAAGCCGTGCTTTTCTCGCGCGGGACAGCCTCCGCGTCAGCTACCACCAAAACAACATGCCTTCTACCACCACCAGATTAACAGAACGGGCCCTTCTAGCTCTCAACACCATTAATCAGGGCAACTCGACGAATGAAACACTATGATCAGCAACCAAGCAACCAGCATCAAAACAAAACTCCTATTTGTTTGATCACTGCTAGATGTGTTACTACCACGAGTTTGGGATCGCCGCCCCCTGTCAGGTGTGAGGCCGACCCCTTTGCCAAGTGTGATACTGGCTATAAGTCATGTGTGATACTGACACAAGTGCTACCTGTGAGGCACTTGGCTCACACGCTGTGTTTGAGACCGGTATCACAAGAGAAACAATTCACCTCTACCTACTCTAAGCCTGTGGTGTGAAACCTGGCAAGAACAAAAGCAGCCCAGAGAAGAGAACCACCTCTACCGACTTTAAAGCTTGTGGTGTGAGACCTAGCAACCATATGCCCCATAAAATAATACACACTACACTATCCTTAGTTACCCCTATTCAATATCCTTCGGTTACGATTGGACAGTCTGGTACCAACGTAACTAAAAGATATTTAATATTAGGAGTTCACTGATAATACAACACCCATTGTGAATATATTATAACTTAGTGAATTCCGAATATAGAAATAGTTATTGTTCCCCATGATCATGTTATTGAAGAGTTTGGCTAAAGAGAAAATGTATTGCAGTATAGATGTGGGCAGGCTTTACCAGTACTATTTTATTTCCAAATATTGAACTTAACATCAAGCACACCAAGACAATTTTCCATGTACTTTGATAGTATGTCATTAATGTATTATTATGATTTTCCTTAGAAATAAATTTTGATTAAGTCTTAAGAACCTACGGGAATATTTAATTCCATAAATATCATTACACGCAATTCAGGGCATATCTGTTTTTCACAATTCAAGTTCGTAAACATTTGAGCTTCAACAACTGAGCATTCTAACTCACCTTGTGTTTCTATTGTACTTATATATAGACCTCTTAGTTAGAAGAACTCCAATCCTAGTTTCGTCTAATTAATAGTAATTAATGTATATATTTATTACGAAATAAAGGTTTATTTGAATATATATATATATGTATATATATATATATATATATATATATATATATATATATATATAGTATATATAGTATATATATAGTATATACTGTATATAGTATAAATATATAGTATATATATATAGTATATATATATAGTATATATATATATATATATTAACTGATATAGCCAGTAACTCCCATTCTGCCTGACCCAATTACCCACTTGCCTACCCACTCAGCCCACACCATCTTTCCTAACACCATAATTACACCCTCTTACCCTGCATGCCCCGAGTCTTACCCACTATACCTCTCTCCCTCTCTCTCTCTCACACACTTTATATTTACAGTTTATATAGGCTACTATATATATATATATATATATATATATATATATACACACACACCTCAGTATCACGTCCCTGTATGCACACCTACTATAGAGAGAGCCATAAATAAAGGATACATTACTGTCTCAGTGTGTGTTTCTTGTAGCAGAATGCAAGCTATCATTACAGAATCATAAAAGAAAAAAAAGGATTAAGATTATGTACGGTACAATTTCCGTTACTTGCCTATTTTATTGATATTTACCTATACTCTTTGTGTTTCTGTAATGCTAGCTTGCAAATTGCTATCTGAAACTCATACTGAGATGGTACTGGTAATCTATTCATGGCTTTATTCAAGGCTCTGTAGTAGGTGTAAGTACAAGTAGTACTCCAGGCGGTTACCAGGGCCACGGAGATGACCCTGATGATGGAGTGAGGCTGAGCTATTCGGAGAGCAGGACCTGGGTTGTCGATCTTGTTAATAGGGTTGCTAATAGAGGAAACTTTCAGGATGACATCTGGAGGGTGCCAGGTGGTGTTGGTCTTACTGATATGATAGGTGACTTTGCTGAACTATTTCTGAAACTGGTAGGTGGCACTGACATACAACTTCTGGTGTTGGGGATAGGCAGCTGGGTCATGCTATCTTTGGTAGGTGGTATTGCTGTATTGCTTCTGGTGCTGGGAAAGGGCAGTGTTGCTTTTATTCATGTGCTGGGGATAGGCAGCAATGTGGCACTTCTGGTGCAATCAGGTACAATAAGGTCTTTAGGGAATTGGTTTGGTTTGAAGCCTGCTTCTGCCTTGCCAACCTTGTGCTCAGGTATGTAGGTAGATAGGTAGTGTGATTGGGTGGTAGGAGTTCTTGTGGTCTCCTGGTGCACCTCCGGGCAAGACTGACATGTGGTAAGGGAGGCAGAGGCAGGTTGATAGGTCTCTCTGGCCCTTATGGCTAGGACATCGAGGATATGTGGGGTGTTAAGAATATGTGCCGCCCTGGGTATCTGAAGAGTGAGGATTTAGGGTAGACTCTGCTATGTCGCTGATTGTAGCCATGAGTAGTGGCATATTAATCTCTTTAATCTCTATATATCACTTAATTTTCTACTTCTTACGGGTCATCCTTCCCCTACTTTTTCTTTTACCTGTTTCTCTTTCTCATCCTTTTCTCTTCTCTCCTTTCATTCCACTTTCTTCTTTTGTATCTGTTATTGTTGTGTGAATCTCATATCACCTTTTCTTTCTTGTCTACATACTTTTTCATTGTTTCGCATCTCATGCTAGGTTATGTTCTCCTCTTCTCTACTTCCTTGTTTTTCCTCCCCTATCCTTACTGTACCTCTTCCTATCTCTTCTCCCTTCTCTCTAATCTCCTTTCCATTCTTCCCACTACCTCTTCCTTTCTTTTCTCCCTCCTCTCTTCTCTTCCTCCTCCCTATCTCCTCTTCTCTCTTCTCTTTACTCCTCTCCTCTTCTTCTGCTACCTCTTCTCTTCTTCCTCCTCCCTCTCTTCGCTTCTCTCCTTCCTCTTCCTCATAACACTACCTTTCCGACCTTAATGATAATCCTCTTATCCTCGTGCCTCCTCCATCCTCTCTCTCTCTCTCTTATCTTTGCCCCCCCCTCCTTAATACCCCCCCCCCACCCCTAAATGTCGATATCCATGCACATCCTCCTCAAGCTCTTTCTATTGTGAGCGTTTCGACTACCTCATTGCAGTCATTGCCTATTGTGTAAACTTGGCATTGTCAGTCACAAATATGATAAATGCTGGGAATACCTAGAGATCCTACAGTACGAGAGACCGGATGTGTGTGTGTGTGTGTGTGTGTGTGTGTGTGTGTGTGTGTGTGTGTGTGTGTGTGTGTGTGTGTGTGTGTGTGTGTGTGTATATCAAACGACGGGGTGATATATATATTTGTATTGTCTATGATTATAATGTATATCCAAGGAACAAAAACTATGTATCCTGCTCAAGTATTGTGGAATGTTTTTGTATGAGTATGGACATATTATGTGAGTGTAAGGAGAGGCTAATGACACCACTGGCACCAATATGGCGGAGGTTGGCCTATTACTGTTCCTATAGGGTCTCCAGGGTTAATACAGATACCGGTAGTTTCTCCCCTAAGATTTCTAGAGGTCCATTCCTAGGCTGAATGAAATCAATGTATGTTAGCCAGCAGATGTGTTGGTGGTGTAATGGTTTAGATGCTTATGTTCTGGGTGTGGTATCCCGAGTTCGAATCCCGGGAGGACCATATGCTTTCATTAGTTTATTCAAGTACATTGGGGTTTGTAATTGATGATTAATGTTAAGAACGGGGTGTAACTTAATTGAAGGGGTTAAACCATGCTATAAACCCCACCTAAAGTGTTGCTATGGCAAAAATCTTGTTGTAGCATTGACGAGGCTGGCGGCACGGCCTTAGGAGGACTTGGTTCAACCTTGTTAAGGGGGGTCACCTGCTTTTTTCTCTTTCTCTCCTTTTCTCTGGCTTGTATCCATTCGGCCTCATTCAGCCAACTGTTTTAAGACGTTTATCCCCATCCAGGTGTCGATTTCGCGAGCCAGCATTGTATGGAGAAATCCGGCTTCGCCGGAGACATTTTTCTATCGAGAAATTTACAAATTTAGCTTGCTGTCAAAACAAAAATACATATATGCTGGCTTGCTACCGCTCGCCAGGAAAATATTGACACCTGGATGGGGGTAAAAGTCTTAAAACAGTAGGCTGAATGGGGCCGAATGGATACAAGCCAAAGAGAGAGGGAGAGAAAGAGAAAACAAAGCGAGGTGGGCTCCCTTAACCCTTTCGGGATCCATTTACGCATTTATTTTCTGTTTTCTGACTATTATTAGACGATTTTATTCAGATTAGGAAGGGTTCATGGAAGTCGGAGGGTTAATTGAGCTAGTCTTTACCCTTATAATTCCCACAGATCCTTCCTAACTTGTATACAATCGTCTAATGATAACTAAAATAAACTGTCAAAATGCGTCCTAATCTTGAAAGGGTTAATGGACTGTTAGCGCTTGTCCAACATGTGCTATAGGTAACGCCAACGAACTTGACAATTATCTCTATCCCTGACCTCTTCGTAACTCAGAAAAGACCTTGAGAAAACTGGCTGTAAATTTCCACATCTATTTCCTGGTGGACTCTTCCCAAATGCTATAAATGTCAGCCCGATTGCTTTTATTAATTTTGAGTTATAAGAAGTTAAGGGATGCAGATGTTCAAGTTCAAGACGTCAAGTTCGTTGGCGCTACCTATAGTGTTGACATCAATGAACAGGAGTTTATTGTGGTACGTAAACCCAACTGCTGAAAGGCTTAATTAACCCTGTCTGAGCCATTATAGTGTAGCCTAATAGAAGAGGACGTTAAGCTAATATATGTATGTATGTATGTGTAATGTGTATGTATATAAAACTTTACATACAAATACTGTACATACATCAAATAGTTTAGGGGGGATGGTTCACTTTTTGTATTTATTATTTTTCTAGTTTCCTCCCTAGACCTCCCATCAAAATTAAAAAAAACATCCATCCAGATTAATTTGTAAATTTTTCGGTAGAAAGATTTCCCGGCCGAAGGCCGGTTCTTCCAACATTACAGGCTCACTATCGTTCGCCAGGGAAAAAATCGACACCTCTATAGCACGAAAGGTCTAAATATTGACGAAGAAATGGGGCGAAAGGTCTTAAAATTGACTAACTAACGGGGCAAACATCTTAACATCTGAAAACTAATGGGGCTAAACATGAGGGAGAAAGTGGTCCATAAAAGCGGCCCCTCCCCCCTTAGCGTCCTTGTAGTATGCGGGGGTATCATATCATCAAGCCCCACACATTACTTTAAGGGGGCCCACCTCGCTTTTTTTTTCTTTCTCTTCCTCTCTTTGGCTTGTATCCATTCGGCCCCATTCAGCCTACTGTTTTAAGACGTTTACCCCCATCCACGTGTCAATATTTTTCTGGTGAGCGGTAGCGAGCCAGCATATGCATATTTTTGTTATGAGAGAAAGCTAAATTTGTAAATTTTTCGATAGAAAAATTTCTCCGGCAAAGCCGGATTTCTCCATACAATGATGGCTCGCTATCGCTCGCCAGGAAGATATTGACACCTGGATGGGGGTAAACGTCTTAAAACAGTTGGCTGAATGGGGCCGAATGGATACAAGCCAGGGAAAGAGAAACAAGGAGAGAAAGATAAAAAAGCCGGCGACCCCCCTTAATATTACCCTATATAATAATACCTCTTGTATAATATGTCATGACGCCTTTCTTAATTTGTTTATGTATAGTTTATATAAATATACCTTCCACCCCACTCCACTTTTCACTATCCAAGCTTCCGCCTCTCCCTTCTACCCCTCTATCTTGTTCCTCTTTATCCCCCTCTCCCCTCCCTCCCTTCCTCCCTTTCTCTCCCCTCCCCTCCTCTCCTCATCTCTCCCCTCCCATCCCTTCTCTTCCTCCTCTCCACCCTGTCTTCCACCCCTTCCCTCCCTCCCTCCCTCTCTCCCTCCCCTCCCCTCCCCTCCCCTCCCCCCCTCTCCTCATCTCTCCCCTCCCATCCCTTCTCTTCCTCCTCTCCACCCTGTCTTCCACCCCTTCCCTCCCTCCCTCCCTCTCTCCCTCCCCTCCCCTCCCCTCCCCTCCCCTCCCACCACCACAGCTTGCTCAGGGTACAGCATAACCTTTACAAAAACTGGTGCAAAACATGACTAGCTCAAGATGGTGGGGGCTTGGGGGTGTATTGATGGCGATAGTGGGGGTGCTGAATAAAGGGTTGATGATGATTTATGATGATGATGTTTTATATATTAATTTATTTATTGTATTGTTACTTTTTGATAGTGGTAGTGGTGAATGAAGGAAGATGCTGCTGCTGCTGATGATAATGATGATGACTAGAGCTTACCTATAGAAGCATGATATGGGTGTAACAACTATGGTGATGATGGTGGTGTTAATGGTGTACTGCTATGAGTGATGGTGCTAGTGGTGGTGAAGTGATTATAATTTTAAAATACTGTACACTCAAAAAATTATCGAACCCAAATAGGATGATAAATGTCAATACTGTGGTAGAGCTTACAGTATGTACTGTTGAAATAGTGTTGATATAGTGGTGATGGTGGTATGATTCATGGTGGTGGAATTGGAGGTATGTGTGGTGGAGTCCAGGGTTGTGGTGACATGATTAATTTGATGATATGTACACTGGAGATAGTGATGATAGTGGTGATAGTGTTGGATATAGTGATGTTAGTGGTGGTGGATGTAGTGGTGATAGTGATGTTAGTGGTGGTGGAAGTAGTGGTGTTAGTGTTTGATATAGTGATGTTAGTGGTGGTGGAAGTAGTGGTGATAGTGTTTGATATAGTGATGTTAGTGGTGGTGGAGGTAGTGGTGATAGTGATGATAGTGGTGGTGGAGGTAGTGGTGATAGTGTTGCAGATAGTCATGGAAGTAGTGGTGATAGTGTTGGAGATGCTGATGATAATAGTGGTAGAGGTAGTGGTGATAGTGGTAGAGGTAGTGGTAATACTGTTGCAGGTGGTGATGGTAAATTATCATACTAAATATTTTTGTGCTGTCTATCTTTCCCCTAACTCTACCGACTTTCCCAAATTCTTTGACTATCTAAACTCTAAAGTGGAACACATTCTATCCATCTCTCCCTTCTCTGAAATCTCCATCTTAGGAGATTTCAACGTTCACCACCGCCAATGGCTCTCCTCTCACACTACTGACCAATCTGGTGAACAAGCCTACGTCTGTTCTATCATAAATTACCTACAGTAGACTGGTGATGGGCTGGTCTATCAGAGTGAGAACTGAGCGATCTCTGCCATACCCATAGCTTACTCTGACTGTTCCTTGCACTTATATATTTTCTAGATCTCAAGTGACGGCGTCTCTTCCGTGGATTGACCTCCCAATCTACCAAGATTGGAAGCCAAAGCGTCACATTTTTCCTTCGCCCCTCAACTTTCTCTTCATAATTGCTGAGGGGCACAGAGCCCTGGGTGGGGCTTTGGTTTCCCGGGCGTTTCCGCACCCTCCTCAGCTCCCCGCCATGGAGTGGCTTCGGTCACCCAGGCTTTATTGTGGTCGGCAGTGAGGGTTCTGTGAGAGCGCTTGGTTATGGCCTTGCCCTTGCTCGGGGCCTTGGGGCTGTTCGGCCAGGCAGCTTAGGGAACAACAACAACAACAACAACAACCTACAGTAGAGCAGCTCGTCCAGCAACCCACCCGTATCCTGGAACGCTTCGGAGATCGGCCCAACATTCTTGACTTATTTCTGACTTCTAACCCTTCTTCTTGTACTGTCAATCTTTTCTCTCCTTTGGGCTCCTCCGATCATAAACTTATCTCCGTCACCTATCCTATCTCTTCGGTACGGCCACCCGATCCTACCAGCCAGCTGCGCTTGTATTGAATTGAATTGAATTGCCACTTTTTATTTAGCCAGTAGAACATACACATGATAATCATAATACAAAATTAACATTACATTGGCTGAGCCTTGTGAGAGGTATCTCTCTTAAAGGCACGTCAAGCTTAAACTCGAAAGCTTTTACAGTAATAATATGAAAACAAAGTAAATAATTTCAAAATTGTACACACTACAAGACAAATACCCGGGTCAAAATTAGATTTACTAATCAAATAGATATAGCAAAGTTTTTGTTTGTTCATAATTTTTATGTCGTTATAGTTCTTTTAGATACTCTACAGTTAAGGTTAATAAATAACTTGTGCAATTTAGTATCTGTATACTAGCGAAAAAATGAAAATATTTCCATAGAGAAAATATATAATCCAAGCGACCCCGAGATATTAGTCCAGACCCATGTAATTATTCCGTCTCTATTAGAAATTTAAAATATGGAAAACGATAGTTATTATATACACGCATTTACACTTACACCAAGATATCAACCTATACTCACTCATATACACACATATACTGGATGTACGTCCACACGCTGTACGTAAATACGCACTTACACATACGAACACATAATACCAACTTGTACACGCACATGCATTTACATATACGCATGCACCCAGAAGTACATACGTATTTATCCACACAAATATATACCCAAGGACTGCACACATACAAATACATATATAAAAATGAAATGTTAATATTTGGACAGTAGATGTCTTTTTAGTGGCACTTTGGCGCTGCTAATTGGGAGGCTCTCCGGCAGCACTTCTTTGAATTCCCATGGAATAACTTCTGCTTCCGTGGCTGAGGACCCTCGGAGAGTGCTGAACGCATTACCGAGGTAATCTTCTCGGGCATGGTGGCGTACATTCCATTTTCTTTCTCTCAGTCTAATGCCAAAAAATCTTGGTTTACTCACGCTTGTTCTACTGCTGTCCACAACAAGGAGGAAGCATTCAAACGGTACCGACACCTTAACACTCAAGAATCTCATTCTTCCTATGTTTCTGTCCGGAATCAAGCCAAATCTGTTCTTCGACTTGCCAAGCACTCTTTCATCAATAATAAATGCACTGAACTATCCAACTTTACCTCTTCCCAAGCTTTCTGGCATCTAGCCAAAAACCTCTCCAACAATTTTTCTTCCTCGTCTTTCCCTCCCCTTTTCCACGCTGATGGCACTACCATCACTTCTTCCTCTGACAAAGCTGAACTCTTCGCTCAAACTTTTGCTAGAAACTCCACCTTGGATGATTCCGATGCTATTCTTCCCTCTCCACCCCCCTCTCTCCTACTTATGCCTAATATCCTAATCTCTTCTAAAGATGTACTTTCTACCCTCTCTGGGCTTAATACTAAAAAGTTGTACGGTCCGGACGGTGTTCCTCCTGTTGTACTCAAAAACTGTGCTTCCGTGCTAACTCCCTGCCTAGGCAAACTCTTTTGTCTCTGTCTCTCCTCTAATGTCTTCCCTCCTTGCTGGAAGTTTGCTCTCATTCAACCTGTCCCAAAGAAGGGTGACCGCTCTCAACCCTCCAACTATCCTCCAATTGCTCTCATCTCTTGTATCTCCAAATTTTTTGAAACTATTCTTGCTTCCAAATTTCTTAAGCATTTCTCTTCTCTTAATCTGCTCTCAGATCGCCAGTATGGTTTCCTTAAGGGTCGCTCTACTGGTGATCTTCTTTCATATCTTACTAACTCTTGGTCATCCAACTTTCGGGACTTCGGTGAGACTTTTTCTGTTGCACTAGACATATCGAAGGTCTTCGATAGAGTCTGGCACAAATCTTTAACTTCCAAACTAACCTCCTTCGGTTTCTATCCCTCCATCTGTGCCTTTATCTCTAATTTCCTTTCCGGCCGTTCCATAGCTGCGGTTGTGGACGGCCATCGCTCACTTCCTCATCCTATCAACTCCTGTGTTCCTCAAGGTTCTGTCCTATCTCCTATTTAATTTAATTATCTTTCTAATTTTCATAAATGATCTTTTCAACTGTACCTTCAGTCCCATCCATTCATACACAGAGGACTCTACCTTACACTACTCAATTAGTTTTCCAGAACGCCCCAGCCAGCAATCCCTCAAAATCAAACGTAATGAAGCCATAAAACACTTATCTTCTGATCTAGCTACTATTTCCAATTGGGGTAGAGAAAACCTTGTTGCATTTAATGCTTCCAAGACCCAATTTATCCATCTTACTCCCGTCAGGAACCTCCAGAGGACTATCCCTTATTTTTCAACAATACAAAAATCAATCTCTCATCTTCTCTCAATATTCTCGGTGTCTCTTTTGTTCTGCTCTCTCTTGGAAGGACCATATAACCAGTCTTGCTAAGGCAGCCTCCCAGAAGCTGAGTGTGCTCAACCGCCTCAAGGGATTCTTTACCCCTGCACAGCTTCTTGCTCTGTACAGAGGCACAGTGTGTCCTTGTATTGAGTATTATTCACATGTGTGGGGAGGATCCTCTCACACCGCACTCCTAGACAAGTAGAAAGGAAAGCCTTTCGTATCATTAACTCCCGTACAGTCACCAACTCTCTGCAATCTCTTTTTCTTCGCCGCAATGTTGCATCTCTCTCGCTATTCTATCGCTACTACAATAATCAGTGTTCCTCAGAGCTTTCCCAGTGTATACCACCTCCCCTACGTAGGGTACGTAGTACCCGCCTTGCAACACAGTCCCACCCCTACTCTGTGCAACTCTCCAACCCAAGAGTGAAACGCTATTCTCAGACTTTCTTCTATTCAATTACTGAGCTCTGGAACTCTATCCCAGAATCAGTCTTTCCCTCTTCCTATGACTAAATTGCTTCAAACTCCGTGTGTTCAGGCATTTTAGCTCGAAAGTCCCTTGATTTTGGCCCTGTCACTTTCAAAACTGGGGGAGGCACTCGCTGCAGGCAGTTATGCCTTTTGTTTCCCTCATTCACATAGAAAAAAAAAGTAAAAACAAAAAAAGTAGAGGTAGTGGTGTGTGTGACATCGGTTACATGTGTGGTTGTGGTGACGGAGGCAGAGGTGGGTAGGGAAAGGGTGGGTGAGAGAAGAGAGATAGGGAAGAGGGAAGAGGGAAGGGAGGGAGAAAAGAGGAATAGTGGAAGGTAAAGGGGAGAGAGATGGAGGTGGGAATGGGGAGGGGGTGGGAAAGGTGGGTGGGAGAGTGAGGGGGGAGGGGGGAAGGAAGGAGAGAGGGAGAGAAGGGAGGAGAGAGGAAGGGAAGGGAGAGGGTGGGTGGGTGGGAGAGTGAGGTAGGTGGGTGGGAGAGGAAAGTAGGAAATAGGGGAGAGAAGAGGAAGAGAAAGGAAGGGAAGGGATAGGTAGGGAGAGGGTGGGTGGGTGGGTGGGAGAGGAAGGTAGGAAAGAGGGGAGAGAAGAGGAAGAGAGAGGAAGGGAAGGGAAGGGATAGGTAGGGAGAGGGTGGGTGGGTGGGTGGGAGAGGAAGGTAGGAAAGAGGGGAGAGAAGGGGAAGAGAAAGGAAGGGAAGGGATAGGTAGGGAGAGGGTGGGTGGGAGAGGAAGAGAAGAGGAAGAGAGAGGAAGGGGGTGAAGCAAAGCATCAAGTTCTTACAGGCCTCATGTTACCCTCTCAGTCTGAGTTATGATCCCGCACACCAGAAACCCTTTAGTAACAGTGAGCGGCCAACCTCTGATAAATTGGCCACTCGCGAGTTTCAGGCTATAAGGAAGTTGGTGCCGTAAACATCGATATTAAACACAAATACAGTAATTATGTAAGTTTCGGATGGATAAGTAGTATGTTGAATTTGGTTTTATGTATTAATAAATGTAATAAAACCGTATTATTGCTGGTTATTCTGCTAAATATGGATGTCTACAGATCCAACTTCCTTATAGCCTGAAACTAGCAAGTAGTCAATTGGTGCCTCTCTTTACACTCTAATACATAACAAACCCATTATCAACATTCGGTAATAATGGTACAGGATATACTGGGTTTAAATTCTAAATGATCATAACAAAATATAAAACATACGAACGTGTTATTTGAGAATTTTAAGGAGACTCTATGTTATTTATATGTGTATTTTCTATTATTACCGGTATACATTATAAACTTGTTTTAGTTTGTTCCCTAGACCTCTATCAAGCTTAAAGAGAAACATTCCAAAGACCCCCCTTTGAGATAAATTTATAGATTTTTGGTAGAAAAATGTCCGGGCCGAAGGCCGGTTCCTCCTATATTACAGGCTCGCATCGACACCTAAGTGACACAAAAGGTTCCTCCTATATTACAGGCTCGCATCACCTAAGTGACACAAAAGGTTCCTCCTATATTACAGGCTCGCATCGACACCTAAGTGACACAAAAGGTTCCTCCTATATTACAGGCTCGCATCACCTAAGTGACACAAAAGGTTCCTCCTAAATTACAGGCTCGCATCGACACCTAAGTGACACAAAAGGTTCCTCCTATATTACAGGCTCGCATCAACACCTAAGTGACACAAAAGGTTCCTCCTATATTACAGGCTCGCATCACCTAAGTGACACAAAAGGTTCCTCCTAAATTACAGGCTCGCATCGACACCTAAGTGACACAAAAGGTTCCTCCTATATTACAGGCTCGCATCGACACCTAAGTGACACAAAAGGTTCCTCCTATATTACAGGCTTGCATCGACACCTACGTGACACAAAAGGTTCCTCCTATATTACAGGCTCGCATCGACACCTAAGTGACACAAAAGGTTCCTCCTATATTACAGGCTCGCATCGACACCTAAGTGACACAAAAGGTTCCTCCTATATTACAGGCTCGCATCAACACCTAAGTGACACAAAAGGTTCCTCCTATATTACAGGCTCGCATCGACACCTAAGTGACACAAAAGGTTCCTCCTAAATTACAGGCTCGCAACTACACCTAAGTGACACAAAAGGTTCCTCCTATATTACAGGCTCGCATCAACACCTAAGTGACACAAAAGGTTCCTCCTATATTACAGGCTCGCATCAACACCTAAGTGACACAAAAGGTTCCTCCTATATTACAGGCTCGCATCAACACCTAAGTGACACAAAAGGTTCCTCCTAAATTACAGGCTCGCATCGACACCTAAGTAACACAAAAGGTTCCTCCTAAATTACAGGCTCGCATCGACACCTAAGTAACACAAAAGGTTCCTCCTAAATTACAGGCTCGCATCGACACCTAAGTGACACAAAAGGTTCCTCCTATATTACAGGCTCGCATCGACACCTAAGTAACACAAAAGGTTCCTCCTAAATTACAGGCTCGCATCGACACCTAAGTGACACAAAAGGTTCCTCCTATATTACAGGCTCGCATCGACACCTAAGTAACACAAAAGGTTCCTCCTAAATTACAGGCTCGCATCGACACCTAAGTAACACAAAAGGTTCCTCCTAAATTACAGGCTCGCATCGACACCTAAGTGACACAAAAGGTTCCTCCTATATTACAGGCTCGCATCGACACCTAAGTAACACAAAAGGTTCCTCCTAAATTACAGGCTCGCATCGACACCTAAGTGACACAAAAGGTTCCTCCTATATTACAGGCTCGCATCGACACCTAAGTAACACAAAAGGTTCCTCCTAAATTACAGGCTCGCATCGACACCTAAGTGACACAAAAGGTTCCTCCTATATTACAGGCTCGCATCGGCACCTAAGTGACACAAAAGGTCTTAATATAGACAATGCAATGGGGGAAACTCTTAACACTTGAACACTAATGTGGCTAAATATAAAGGAGAAGGGGTTTCAGAAACAAAACCGATACTTCCCCTTAATGGACCGGTTTTTCTGGTCCCCCTTCTCCCTCATGTTTAGCATATTAGTTTTGAAATGTTAATACGTTCGTTCCATTATTTTAACGAATTTGAGACCTTTCGCCTCATTTCTTAGTCAATGTTAATACCTGTCATGCCATTAAGGTGTCGATTTTTCCTTGCGAGCGAAAGCGAGCCTGCAATTTTAGAAGGAATCGGCCTTCGGCCGGGACATTTTTCTACCGAAAAATGTGCACATTTATCTTGAAAGGGGTTCTAAGGAGTGTTTTATTTTAAGCTTGATAGAAGTCTAGCGAGGAAACTAGAAAAACAATAATAAATAAATGAAAAAAATCGACCAACAAGTGAATCATCCCCACGCCATAATAGCGTCCGTGGCATATAGCTGAGCGATGCCTGCCTCACTGTAGGGTCTCTATTACACTCTTAAGGGGAGGGTTATTCTTTATGGACACCCTTCTTCCTCATATTTAGACCCATTAGTTTTAGAGTTTAAGACATTCGCTCCATTAGTTTGGCGATTTTAAGACCTTTCGCCCAATGTGTTTGTCAATTTTAAGACCTTTCGCCCAATGTGTTTGTAAATTTTAAGACCGTTCGTGCCATTTACTGTAGGTGTCGCTTTTCTCATGGCGCTGAAAAATGCACAAATTTATCTCGAAGGGGGAGGGGGTCCTTTGGGGTATACTGTATATTTATCTCGAAGGGGGAGGGGGTCCTTTGGGGTATACTGTATATTTATCTCGAAGGGGGAGGGGGCCCTTTGGGGTATACTGTATATTATCTCGAAGGGGGAGGGGGTCCTTTGGGGTATACTGTATATTATCTCGAAGGGGGAGGGGGTCCTTTGGGGTATACTGTATATTATCTCGAAGGGGGAGGGGGTCCTTTGGGGTATACTGTATATTATCTCGAAGGGGGAGGGGGTCCTTTGGGGTATACTGTATATTATCTCGAAGGGGGAGGGGGTCCTTTGGGGTATACTGTATATTATCTCGAAGGGGGAGGGGGTCCTTTGGGGTATACTGTATATTATCTCGAAGGGGGAGGGGGTCCTTTGGGGTATACTGTATATTATCTCGAAGGGGGAGGGGGTCCTTTGGGGTATACTGTATATTATCTCGAAGGGGGAGGGGGTCCTTTGGGGTATACTGTATATTTATCTCGAAGGGGGAGGGGGTCCTTTGGGGTATACTGTATATTATCTCGAAGGGGGAGGGGGTCCTTTGGGGTATACTGTATATTTATCTCGAAGGGGGAGGGGGTCCTTTGGGGTATACTGTATATTATCTCGAAGGGGAAGAGGGTCCTTTGGGGTATACTGTATATTTATCTCGAAGGGGGAGGGGGTCCTTTGGGGTATACTGTATATTTATCTCGAAGGGGGAGGGGGTCCTTTGGGGTATACTGTATATTTTAAAGCTTGATGGAAGTCTAAGGAGGAAACTACAAATAATTAAGTTAACAAAATAACACTTTAAAATAATCTCTCCTGAAGGGGCGTCACCGTTTTTCTGTTGTTCATCTTTCTCTCCTTTTCTCTCTTTCCCTGGCTTTTATCCATTCGGCCCCATTCAGCCAACTGTTTTAAGACTTTTATCCCCATCCAGGTGTCGATATCTTCCTGGCGAGCGATAGCGAGCCTGCATTGTATGGAGAAATCCGGCTTCGTCGGAGACATTTTTCTATCGAAAAATGTACAAATTTAGCTTGCTCTCTCTCTCTCAAAAAAAAAAAAAAAAAAAAAAAAAAAAAAAAAAAATATATATATATATATATATATATGCTGGCTCGCTACCGCTCACCAGGAAAATATTGACACCTGGATGGGGGTAAACTTCTTAAAACAGTAGGCTGAATGGGGCCGAATGGATACAAGCCAAAAGAGAGAGGGAGAGAAAGATAAACAAAAAAAGCGAGGTGGGCTCCCTTAACATTAATCATCAATTACAAACCCCAATATAATTGAATACACTTGAATAAAATTAACTATAATAAACTAATAATTGAGAGATCAGACTACTCTCCCAGTATTAGGGGGGGGGGGGTTAGTTTGTTCCTTAGACTTCCATCATGCTTATATAAAAATACCCCCAGGACCCCCCCCCCCCCCCCGAGACAAATTTGTATATTTATCGGTAGAATAATTCATCCTAAATTGCAGGCTCACGCAGGAAAAAAAAAAAAAAAAAAAAAAACAGAAAAAAAAAAAGACACCTAAATGACAGATGATGTCTTATAAAGAAATGTGGGGGAAGGTCTTAAAATCGTCAAACTAATGGGGCGAACGTCTTAGAATCTCAATACAAATGAGTGTAAACATGAGGGAGAAGGCGGTCCAGAAAATACAAAAACCTCCCCTCTAATTGTTCATGACTTAAGGGGAGGTTTTTAGTTGATTCCCTAGACTTCCATCAAGCTTAAAATTACTCCCCCTTGATCCCCTTTCAAGATAAATTTGTACATTTTTCGGTAGACAAATGTCCCGGCCGAAGGCCGGTTCCCCTTAAATTACAGGCTCGCTATCGCTCGCCAGGGAAAAATCGACACCTAAATGGCACGAATGGTCTTAAAATTGACAGAAATGGGGCGAGGTTTCTTAAAATCGCCAAACTAATGGGGCAAGCGTCTTTAAATCTCACAAGCAATGGGGCTAAACATGAGGGAGAAAGAGGTTCAGAAAAAAATCTTCCAGGTGGAAATCTGCCCTTAAGGATATTTTGAATGTTACTTTTCACAAACTCTGTTATATCATTCTCACGTAGGGCTAGTGGGCTGATATATCCTTCTCACGTAGGGCTAGTGGGCTGATATATCCTTCTCACGTAGGGCTAGTGGGCTGATTTATCCTTCTCACGTAGGGCTAGTGGGCTGATTTATCCTTCTCACGTAGGGCTAGTGGGCTGATTTATCCTTGTCACGTAGGGCTAGTGGGCTGATTTATCCTTCTCACGTAGGGCTAGTGGGCTGATTTATCCTTCTCACGTAGGGCTAGTGGGCTGATATATCCTTCTCACGTAGGGCTAGTAGGCTGATTTATCCTTCTCACGTAGGGCTAGTGGGCTGATTTATCCTTCTCACGTAGGGCTAGTGGGCTGATTTATCCTTCTCACGTAGGGCTAGTGGGCTGATTTATCCTTTTAAGGGGGGTCACCAGATGTTTTCATCTTTCTCTTCTTTTCTCTCTCTCCCTGGCTTGTATCCATTCGGCCCCATTCAACCAAATGTTTTAAGACGTTTATCCCCATCCAGGTGTCGTTATCTTCCTGGCGAGCGATAGCGAGCCAGCATTGTATGGAGAAATCCGGCTTCGTCGGAGACATTTTTCTATCGAAAAATGTACAAATTTAGCTTACTCTCAAAACAAAAACATATATATATATATGCTGGCTCGCTACCGCTCACCAGGAAAATATTGACACCTGGATGGGGATAAACGTCTTAAAACAGTAGGCTGAATAGGGCCGAATGGATACAAGTCAAAGAGAGAGGGAGAGAAGAGAAAACACGCGAGGTGGGCTCCCTTAAATCATTCCTGTGTAACATTGCGTACTTTTTAAAACCCCTTCGGGATACGATGATGCGTTATTTTTTGTATTGATTGTATTTATATGTTTTTTGTTATTGATTGTATTTTTTTTTTTATTGATTGTATTTTTTTTTTTTATTGATTGTATTTTTTTTTTTATTGATTGTATTTTTTTTTTATTGATTGTATTTTTTTTTGTATTGATTGTATTTTTTTTTATTGATTGTATTTTTTTTTATTGATTGTATTTTTTTTTTTATTGTATTTTTTTTGTATTGATTGTATTTTTTTTATTGATTGTATTTTTTTTTGATAGTATTTTTGTTTTATTGATTGTATTTTTTTTATTGATTGTATTTGTTTTTTTATTGATTGTATTTTTTTTATTGATTGTTTTTTTTGTATTGATTGTATTTTTTTTATTTTTTTTTTTTTATTTTTTTTTTTATTTTTTTTTTATTGATTGTATTTTTTTTTATTGATTGTATTTGTTTTTTTATTGATTGTATTTGTTTTTTTATTGATTGTATTTTTTTTTTTATTGATTGTATTTATGTTTTTTTTATTGATTGTATTTTTTTTTTTTTTATTGATTGTATTTATATGTTTTTGTTTTTCCTTTGCATCTTGTTTTTATTGGAGGATTGTATGGAGCTTTGGAAGGATCTCTCGGAATCAAAGAGGCACAAACTATCGCAACTAACCCCGTGGCATCCAAAACTCCTTCCTAAACGGAATAGAATCGTCTACTGATACCATGAATAACTTGATGAAACGCGTCCTACTACAGAAGGGGTTAACTCCTTCTGTACCGGCGACGTCTATTTAATTATATTCTAGCTATATATTTAGACGATTATATGCAGTTTAAGAAGGATCTGTGGTAGTAAAATGGGTTAAGTGGGATAGTTCGAAGCCTGTTGATTGCTGGAGGCCTTTTTTAAACTGAATAAACTCGTCTAATAGTAGCCAGAATAAAGTTAAAAAGACGTTGCGATACAGAAGGGGTTAATGTTTATCTTAGGCCGGTGATTACAATGTTTCAAATTATTCCCCTGTTCACGAAGAGCACCATGACGTGTTTTTTAACTTTTATTATGGCTTAACTTAGATGATTTTATGCCGTTTAAGAAGAACCTATGTTATTTTAGATGATTTTATACAGTTGAAGAAGAACCTATTTCATTAAGAGGGTTTATTGAGACTGTATTCACCCATATCATTCGCAAAGGCAGACCATAAACTAAAGAAAATCGTCTAATGGTAACCAGAATATGATGAACAGTACGTAATGGTGGTGAAGGGGTTAAGGGGACAGTGGCTCTTTGTTTGGTCTATTAATTCATTTATTTATATATTTGTTTTAGTTTCCTCCCTAGACCTCCATCAAGCTTAGAAAAAACACCCTTTAGACCCTCCTTTAAGATAGATTTGAAACATTTTCGGTAGAAAAAAAGTCCCGACCAAAAGCCGATTCCTACCAAAATTACAGGCTCGCTATCGCTCCCCAGGAAAAACTCGACACCCAAATGGCACGAATGGTCCTATTATTGACAAAGAAATGGACCGAGACATCACTTATTAGGCCGACTGTACAGTTACGCTAGTAAGTCATGTCTCAGCTGTCATTACGTTTGTCTTGTTCTGTGCTGTATTAATGTCTGTCAGATGTTGCATAGAATGGGTAAGTATAGGAACATGTTTGTATATCTCACTCGAAAGGAAGAAATCGTGTTTAAATATTGCTGATACCAATTAGTGATCAAAACATGATTGGTACCGAGACATCACTTATTAGGCCGACTGTACATGGAAGGGTCGTTATAGGGTTATTTTTAGTGAGTTTGTCTTAAGGGGGGAGGGTTGATTTTTTTTTTTTTTTTCCTCCCTAGACCTCCATCGAACTTTAAAAACAAAAAACAAAAAATCAACAACCATCCATTAGATCCCCCTTCGTGATTAATTTGTAAATTTGTTGATAGAATAATTTGTACATTTGTAGAATAATTTGTACATTTTTCGATAGAATAATTTCCCGGTCGAAGGCCGATACCTCCACAATTACAGGCTCGGTATCGCTCGTCAGGGAAAACAAACTAATGGGGCTAAGCATGAGAGAGAGGGGGTTCTATAAAAGCGACCCATCTCCTAACAGTTTTACCCTTGGACTTGGAAATATTCTGCATATTTTGTGTTCATGTGGTAGATAGGACAAGACATAAACCCTTTCAGTACGAATGACGCCTGGCTCAGTTTATTTGAGTTAACATAGAAGATATTTTAGATTAGGAAAGACGTCTGAGGGTCAAGTGGCTTAACCCTTTATACGGTAAGTGGCCACATTTGATCATAACTCTCTGAAGAACACCCCCGCTCCACAAGGGGTTAACACTATCTGGTGCAACGTCTTTGGGATTGTTAAGATATTTGTTATACTGTTACTGTGGGGTTTGATTTTCGGAATGTATTTTTAGTTTCCCTCTGAACTAAAAACAAAAACACCTCCACAAACTCTCTTCAAACTAAAACGCCACCCAGACCCCCTTCAAGATAGATGTACCGGCCAAAGGCTGGCTTCTCCTACATTATAGGCTTGCTATCACTCGCCCAGAATAAATCGACTCCTGAATGGGGTGAAGTGTCTTAAAATAACCGAACTAATGAGATGAAACATATACAAATCTCCAAACCAATGGAGTGAAACAGGCCGCCCCCCAAAAGACCCGCCTTGCACCAGATAGGGTTAACATACCTTGAGACACTCCTCCAATACAATGATGCCTTGATAGCTTGTATTATGGTTACCAATAGATGATTTTATTACACTCATGAAAAGCTCTTTCGCCATTAATGGGGCGCACACGTAAAGTAAAAATCGACACCTGGATGGGGCGAAGCATTTTTTAATCGCCAAGCTATTGGGGAGAAACGTTATACAATTCTATTACTGATGGGACGCAACACAAACTTTATGACATTTGAATATATGACGATGAAGCAAACTATAATATAAAATCAAATATATTATCCTTTAGATTTCGAGATATTTTTCCTAAGCTTAATAAAATAATCTGAACGCTGATATAAAACATTAATAGCATAATAAATAATCCCTGCTTTCCCGAAAATGATGTTGTCTGAGAGTTGTTCGCCCACGGGTTGTTTGCACTATAATGAAATTCCTGGTATTTCATTAATCATACCAAGCATTCCTCGCAAAGCACCATTTAGGACAGTATCAGCCTTACATGCGCTCAAAGTAATATTATCAAAAATGTATTTTACACAATTATTTAAGCTGGTCAAATTCAGTATGGAATAACAGCAATATTTGAATAAATATATAAATAAACTATGTACGCACACACACACGTGTGTATATATATATATGCATATATAAAAATATATACATGTTTTTTTTTTTGCAAAATTATAGACGTGCGCACTATAATTAAATACTATACCAAGATATATTCTCTCTCTCTATGTTTTCTATGTATACCGTGTATGCAGTATATATATATATATATATATATATATATATATATATATATTGCTGAAAGCAGTGAAGAGCATGTATGAGGGTGCAGAGGCAGCAGTGCATTTGTAGAATGAACAGAACGAGTTCTTTGATCTGAATGTTGGGTTAAAGCAAGGGTGTGTGATGTCCCCATGGTTGTTCAATACATATATATATATATATATATATATATACCGTATATATATATATATATGTATGGATGGAGCCATGAAAGAAATACAAGGAAGAGCAGTGGATGTTGGTTTACCGCTGATAAGGGAAGGAAATAAGTAGAAGTTGCCTGTACTGCAGTTTGCTGATTATACAGTTCTGATGAACGATTGTGAATGGTAGTTGCAGAGTCAGGTAAATATGTTTGAAACAGTGTGTGAAAAACGGAATCTGAGGTAAATGTGGGGAAGAGCAAGGTCATGATCTTTGAAAGGGGTGCAGCCACAGAGTGTGAGGTGACGTTGAATGGTCAGGTTATGGAGAATGTCAGCTCATTTAACCCCTTCTTTACCGTAATGTCCCTTTAACTTTATTCTGCCTACTATTAGATCATTTTATTCAGTTTGAAAAGGACCTTCAGCAATTAACAGGCTTCGAACTATATACCTAAATCCTTTTTACTACCACAGATCCTTCTAAAGGTGCTGGAAATAGTCTAAATATAGAAAGAAAATCATAAAAAGATGTCTCCAGTACAGAAGGGGTTAAGTACTTGGGCAGTGTGTAGAGTAAAGATGGGAGTATGGAGAAAGAAGTGCGGGAGAGGGTGCAACAGGGGAAGAGGGTTGTAGGAATGCTGAAAGCAGTAACAAGAAATAGGGTGGTAAGCATGGAAGTAAAGAAGTCCTTGCAAGATAGTGTGGTAATACTGACATTGACATACGGGAGTAAAGCATGGACATAGTTGGAAAGACACAAACGAAGAGTGAGAGGGGTGGAAATGAGTTACTTGAGAAGTGCGTGCAGAGTTACATGGAGGGATAGACAGACAAATGACGAAATACGAGAGCGGTGTGGATGTAGATGTGCTGGAAAGTGTGAAAAGGAACACTTTGAGATGGTTTGGCCATGTGGAACGTATTTGAAGCAAGAGAGTGTCTGAGAGTGAAGTGGAAGGACAGAGAGGGATATGTAAACCATGAGAGAGGTGAAAGGATGGAGTTAAGAAGTATATGCGTGAAAGCGGTGCTGGATGGGAGAAGGGGCTTAGACTGACTGGGGACAGAGGTGCATAAGGGCGATTCATTCATGACCACCCCTTCGGGGATCACGGTATCCAGCAATAAATATATATATACAACACTTATCTTCTGATCTAACTACTATTTCCAATTGGGGCAGAGAAAACCTTGTTGTTGTTGTTGTTCCCTAAGCTGCCTGGCCGAACAGCCCCGAGTCCCTAAGGAAGGCCATGGCCACGGTCGGGCTTTCCCACAGAGCTCTCAAGGAGTGTAGATTGTGTTGTTGGCGTAAGTGGTTGTGTGAAATGCAGTCTTCTATGATGTGTTTAATGGTATGGGGTGCTGTGTTACAACCCGGGCAGGTGTCGACGACGGAGTCATCCAATCTCTTCTGATAGCTCAGAAGAGCTGGATGGTGTCCGCATCTCGGCCTGGCCAGGTGGACTCAGTCCTCGCAAGGAAGGGAGGATTCAGAAGGATGGATTTCGGAAGGTCGTGCCTGCAGCTGCGTGTTGTATACGAGTGATTGGATGGAACAGCGAGAGATATGAGTATGGATGTGCTTCTGGAAGCTGGTTTGGGGTGGGCAGGGAGGGAGAGAAGACAGTATTTGTGTGTGATACTGTGTGCTGGGTGTTGTTTTGATATTTCTTGGTGTCTGTGGGTGTGTTGCCATGTAGTATAGTGAGTGGTGTTGGTTCGTGGAGGCTGCTGCCAGGAATTTGAGTGCCTCTCATGTCCAGATGGTCTTTGACTTTGAGGACTTTGGTTTCTTGATGTAGGTGATCTGTAGGTGTAGTAGCTGTGCAGCCTGTGATGATTTTTAGGGCTTTATTTTGCATAGTCTGTAAGGTCTTATGATGTGTTTCAGCTAGGTTAAAAGCCCAGGCCGGGCTTGTATATTCCATCACTGATCTTCTGTATTATTTGTAAACTGTGGTGATGGTTTCTTTGTTATGTCCAAATGTTGTGTGGGCAGGTGGCCTGAGGGCGTTAAGTCTGGGTGTCACTTTCTTTTTCATGTTTGTGGTGTGCTATTTGAATGTCATTAAAGTATCTTACTCCTAGAATTTTGGGTGAGTGTGTGTGTGTTAGGGATGTGATGTTTATGGTGAGTTGCGGGGTGTATTTGTGATCTCCTGTCCAGCTTGTGAGGAGGGTTGCATTGGATTTGGCTCGGGCTAAATTGAGTCTGTTTGTAGTGCACCAGTCATGTAATGTATTGAGATAGAGTTGAAGGAGACGTGTTGCTGTGTCTAGGTCTTGGTGTGTGCATGTGAGTGTTATGTCATCTGTGTAGAAGGCTATGTTTATTTGGGGTGTATTAGCTGTATTTATATCATGCATGTACAGATTGAAGAGTGCGGATGACAGGACTGATCCTTGCTGGACTCCGTTTGGGAAATTTCTGATGCTAGGTGACTGACCGGCAAAAGATACGTGTGCACATCTGCCTGCTAGGAAGTTGGCCAGCCACCTTTTGTATTGTTGTGCATGTTTGTGTCGTAGATTTTGTTTGTTAAGTTGTGGCGGGGGATGGCATCGAAGGCTTTACTAATGTCGAGTGTGGCAAGTAGTGATCTGTGTGGAGGTCTGGCTGAGTTCCAGATGTCTGGTATTGTGTTGTGTGAATAACTGTAGTTTGATATGTTAGTGAGTGCTTGTATACCTTGTGGTCCCAGGTGTCTGAGGTGTATGTTGCTTATGTTGTCTAGGCCACAGGTGGGTGAGTGCTTGAGATTGTTGATGATGTGCTTTGTCTGGTAGTTGGTAACCTTGTTACCTTTAATGCTTCCAAAACCCAATTCCTCCATATATCTACCCGCCGTGAGCTCCCAAAAGACTATCCCTTATACTTCAACAATATAAAAATCAACCTTTCATCTTCTCTCAATATTCTCGGTGTCTTTTTTTCTTCTTGTTTCTCGTGGAAGGACCGAGATGTTATAGACTGCAGCACCGTTGATTCATTTAAACTTCGCCTGGACAAATATCTCGCATCAAACCCGCGACTGACTGCGTTTGTAAATGAATAACTTTATTTTATCCTCCCCTCAGTTACTAACCCATCTGTCCCCTACTAACTTCCCAATCCTGCCACGGACATTAGTTCCAGGGCAGTAGTTCCCTTTCCAATGTTCCCTTACCCACTCTAAACCACTGGTTGGACACTTGATCCTCAGTGTTTTGAAGGACAAGAAGCCTAGAAGAAGGGTCACTAGACCTGTTGTTGCTTGATTTCCTTTGTACTCCTTTGTATATCACCACTCTTGCTAAGGCGGCCTCCCAGAAGCTGGGTGTGCTTAACCGGCTCAAGGGGTTCTTTACCCTTGCACAGCTTCTTGCTCTGTACAGGGGCACAGTGCGTCCTTGTATTCACATGTGTGGATAGGATCCTCTCACACAGCACTTCTAGACAAAGTAAAAAGGAAAGCCTTTCGTATAATTAACTCCCGTTCACTCACTGACTCTCTGCAATCTCTGTCTATTCGCCGCAATGTTACATCTCTCTCGCTATTCTATCGCTACTACAATAATCAGTGTTCCTCCGAGCTCTCTCAGTGTATACCACCTCTACATCGGGTACGTAATACCCATCTTGAAACACAATCCAACCCCTACTCTGTACAACTCTCCAGCTCAAGAGTGAAACGATACTTCCAATCTTTTTTCTATTCAACAGCTGACCTCTGGAACTCTCTCGCTGAATCAATCTTTCCCTCATCCTATGACTTAAGTTGCTTTAAACTCAGTGTGTCCAGACATTTTGGCTCGAACGTTCCTTGATTTTGGCCCTGTCACTCTTTCAACTCTGAGGGAGGCACTCGTCACAGACAGATTTGCCTTTTGTCTCCCCCATCCACAAAAATATAAATAAATAAATAAATATATATATATACGGTATATATATACACTTTATACAGTATATATATATATATATATATATATATATATATATATATATATATATATATATATATATATATATATATATATATATATATATATATATATATCAATTACAATATACCGGTATTGTATATATATATATATATATATATATATATATATATATATATATATACATACAGTATATACTGTATATATAACTAACATACAAGGTATAATTGCATCTAGTGTATACTCCATTCAACCCTGTACCCTATATATAGTCCCAGTAATACACACACAAACAAGCCTTCATTAGAGCAGTAACTTGTGTATAACTAGTGGTGAGAACAGGGACTTACAGACAAGAGACCGGAGTTCTCGCAGAGAGGCTCCAGTCCTGACTCTATTCTCTAATCTAATCTAATTGGGTTGATAGTCTCTGAAGTCCTATTTAAAAAAAAAAAAATCATAGAACATGATAGAAGAGACTGGAGTTCTCGAAAAAGAGCTCCAGTCCTGATGTTATTCTTGACTTTAAGTTTGCTGGCTTAATCCAATAGGGTTGATAAAATAACTAACTAGACACACACGCACCTACCTACAAACACAGCTACACACACACACACACACACACACACACACACACACACACACACACACACACACACACACGCGCACACTCACACACACACGCACACGCACACACACACAGTAACTTACCTACTGGCTCTTGATTCACCCAAGTTACCAACCCGTAGACTTGGCCTTCGTGTTTGGTGAGCGGACAATAATTCAACCAGTATATATAGACTAGTTCAACCAGTAAGTCAACCAGTACTGTTAGTTTTAGGGGAGTTTTTTTGTTTGTTCCCTATAGACCTCCATCAAGCTTAACGTTACACCCCCTAGACCCCCTTTCAAGATAGATTTGTACATTTTTCGGTAGAAAAATGTCCTGGCCGAAGGCCGAATCCTTTTAAATTACAGGCTCGCTATCACTCGCCAAGAACAATTCGACACCTTAATGGCACGAAAAGTCTTAATTTTGACCGAAATGGGGCAAAGTCTCTTAAAATCGCCAAACTAATGGAGCGAACGTCTTAAGATATAAAAAACAATGGGACTAAACACGAGGGAGAAATGGGTCTAGAAAAAAATCCCACAAGTGGAAATCTCCCCTCAAGTGCAGTTGGGTATGTTTGGTTAAGAGTAGGCTATAGTTGGCACAGGTTAAAATGTTCCTGGTTGAGATCTACAGGTTCATATGGTCTACCGTACTGCTTAAGGGGAGGTTTTTAGTGTGTTTCCTAGATTTCCATCAAGCTTGAAATTACACCCCCTTGACCCCCTTTCAAGATAAATTTGTACATTTTTCGGTAGAAAAATGTCCCGGCCGAAGGCCGATTCCTCTTAAATTGCAGGCTCGCTATCGCTCGCCAGGAAAAAATCGACACCTAAATGGGACGAAAGGTCTTAAAAGTGACATAAATTGGGTGAAAGTTCTTAAAATCGCCAAACTAATGGGGCGAACGTCTTAAAATTTCAAAAGCAATGGGGCTAAACATGAGGGAGAAGGGGGTAAAGAAAAAAATCCCCTAAGTGGAAATCTCCCCTTAAGTTGTTTGATTACCATTCCCATTTTAATCACCATTATCATTTTAATCACCATTCCCATTTTAACCACCATTCCCATTTTAACCACCATTCCCATTTTAACCACCATTCCCATTTTAATCACCATTCCCATTTTAACCACCATTCCCATTTTAACCACCATTCCCATTTTAACCACCATTCCCATTTTAATCACCATTCCCATTTTAACCACCATTCCCATTTTAACCACCATTCCCATTTTAATCACCATTCCCATTTTAACCACCATTCCCATTTTAACCACCATTCCCATTTTAATCACCATTCCCATTTTAATCACCATTCCCATTTTAACCACCATTCCCATTTTAATCACCATTCCCATTTTAACCACCATTCCCATTTTAACCACCATTCCCATTTTAACCACCATTCCCATTTTAACACCCAATTCCACTGTACTACCACCCTCATCATTTCCACAATCATCAACTAATTGGCCAGATAATGGGATGGTTGAGGTCAGAGTAGGTGCACACTAATTAGTGGCTACATGGCATTACTGGTACATAAGTCGAGCTACATAATGCCGAAGGAGTCGTTTTTGTATTTACTAGTCATTATTTGTTCATTTATTGATATATTTAAATATTTATGTTGAGTTTCCTCCCAAGACATCCATCAATTTTGTTTAAATCCCCCCAAATTCCCCCTTCGAGATAAATTTGAACATTTTTGGGTAGAAAAACGTCCCGGCTAAAGGCCGGTTCCTTCTAAATTACAGGCTCCCTATCACTCGCAAGGAAAATATTTACACCTAAATGACACAAGAGGTCTTTAAATGGCCAAACTATTGGGGTTAAGCATGAGGGAGAAGGGGGTCCGGGGAGATTTCCACTTGAGGGATTTTCTTCTTGACCCCTTTCTCCCTAATGTTTAGCCCCATTGCTTTAGAAATTTTAAGACGTTAACCCCATTAGTTTGGCGATTTTATGAACTCTCGCTCCATTTCTGTCAATTTCAAGACCTTTAGTGCCATTTAGGTGTCGATCTTATCCGGGCAAGGCAAGCGTAAGCGAGCCTGTAATTTAATAGGAACAGGCCTTCGGCCGAGAGATTTTGCTACCTAAAAATGTACAAATACATCTTGAAAGGGGGTCAAGGGGGGTGTAATTTTAAACTTAATAGAGGTTTAGGAAACAAACTAAAACCCTCCCCTTAATCATGCAGCAGTGAGTTGAACACAGCAAAGGTGTTCTTCTGGCATGTCGGTGTTCTTATGGTATACCTTAGTACTGTACGGTAAGTGAATGTACCTCAAATTTCCCCCAATAACATCTACCTTAGCTAGTACATCGGGATTCGAACACACCTGGTTACTACAATCTATTCACTAAAGTTAGGCCAGAAATCTTGACCAATAACTTCTTTAACTCAAAAAGGGCTGGGGTAAATGAGCTATAAAACACTACAACTAGCCTATTCCTTGGTTGACTCTTCCTAAATATTATACTATTAGCTCGATACTCTACTCCATTTTGGGTTATAAAGGTTATTGATCAAGACTTCTGGCCAAATTATACTGAACTGACTATAATCCACTACAATAGCCAGGAGTTTGCGGATAGGCTTCCAAATATACCTGGTTGACCGTAGAGATAGTATTGACGCACCTAGAGAACGTAGAGATAGTATTGACCCACCTAGAGAACGTAGAGATAGTATTAACCCACCTAGAGAATGTAGAGATAGTATTGACCCACCTAGAGAACGTAGAGATAGTATTAACCCACCTAGAGAACGTAGAGATAGTATTGACCCACCTAGAGAACGTAGAGATAGTATTGACCCACCTAGAGAACGTAGAGATAGTATTAACCCACCTAGAGAACGTAGAGATAGTATTGACCCACCTAGAGAACGAAGAGATAGTATTGACCCACCTAGAGAACGTAGAGATAGTATTAACCCACCTAGAGAACGTAGAGATAGTATTGACCCACCTAGAGAACGAAGAGATAGTATTGACCCACCTAGAGAATGTAGAGATAGTATTGACCCACCTAGAGAACGTAGAGATAGTATTGACCCACCTAGAGACCGTAGAGATAGTATTGACCCACCTAGAGACCGTAGAGATAGTATTGACCCACCTAGAGAACGTAGAGATAGTATTAACCCACCTAGAGAACGTAGGGATAGTATTAACCCACCTAGAGAACGTAGAGATAGTATTGACCCACCTAGAAAACGAAGAGATAGTATTGACCCACCTAGAGAACGAAGAGATAGTATTGACCCACCTAGAGAACGTAGAGATAGTATTGACCCACCTAGAGAACGAAGAGATAGTATTGACCCACCTAGAGAACGAAGAGATAGTATTGACCCACCTAGAGAACGTAGAGATAGTATTGACCCACCTAGAGAACGAAGAGATAGTATTGACCCACCTAGAGAACGTAGAGATAGTATTGACCCACCTAGAGAACGAAGAGATAGTATTGACCCACCTAGAGAACGAAGAGATAGTATTGACCCACCTAGAGAACGAAGAGATAGTATTGACCCACCTAGAGAATGAAGAGATAGTATTGACCCACCTAGAGAACGTAGAGATAGTATTGACCCACCTAGAGAACGTAGAGATAGTATTAACCCACCTAGGGAACGTAGAGATAGTATTAACCCACCTAGGGAACGTAGAGATAGTGTTCTGGTATTGACCCACCTAGAGAACGTAGAGATAGTATTGACCCACCTAGAGAACGTAGAGATAGTATTAACCCACCTAGGGAACGTAGAGATAGTGTTCTGGTATTGACCCCGCTAGAGTTACTGAGGCCAGCCAGGAAGTTATATCCCCCATATTACTAAGTTAACCACCAGGGGCCACAACCACCAATGCACTTTAATCCCTCACCACACGTTCCACTTGTGGTGGTTCGGTCATGTGGAGTGTGTGGTGAGTGAGATAATTACTAAAAGAATGAGGTGGAAGGGTAGAGAGGGAGAGGCAGACCAAGAATGAGGTGGAGGAATGGAGTTGAGAGGAATAGGAGTGAAATTGGTCACCCCTCGGGAATCAAGGCGTCTGGCAATATACAGTTAGATGTTTAATTCCAATACTGAATAAATGCTGTAAAGTGACCCTAAACATGCAGTCTACATAATAAATGCTGTAAAGTGACCCTAAACATGCAGTCTACATAATAAATGCTGTAAAGTGACCCTAAACATGCAGTCTACATAATAAATGCTGTAAAGTGACCCTAAACATGCAGTCTACATAATAAATGCTGTAAAGTGACCCTAAACATGCAGTCTACATAATAAATGCTGTAAAGTGACCCTAAACATGCAGTCTACATAATAAATGCTGTAACGTGACCCTAAACATGCAGTCTACATAATAAATGCTGTAAAGTGACCCTAAACATGCAGTCTACATAATAAATGCTGTAAAGTGACCCTAAACATGCAGTCTACATAATAAATGCTGTAAAGTGACCCTTAACATGCAGTCTACATAGTAAATGCTGTAAAGTGACCCTAAACATGCAGTCTACATAATAAATGCTGTAAAGTGACCCTAAACATGCAGCCTACATAATAAATGCTGTAAAGTGACCCTAAACATGCAGTCTACATAATAAATACTGTAAAGTGACCCTAAACATGCAGTCTACATAATAAATGCTGTAAAGTGACCCTAAACATGCAGTCTACATAATAAATGCTGTAAAGTGACCCTAAACATGCAGTCTACATAATAAATGCTGTAAAGTGACCCTAAACATGCAGTCTACATAATAAATGCTGTAAAGTGACCCTAAACATGCAGTCTACATAATAAATGCTGTAAAGTGACCCTAAACATGCAGTCTACATAAAGTGACCCTAAACTTGTCATGTGTAAGAATGAAGGCGATGCGTCTTCTAATATACTGACTCGTATTAAAGAAAAAGAAAAACAACAACTGAACCTCACGTTACAAGCTAGTAAGTTTAAACATACTAATACGAAAGTTGTATTGCTTATTGATTGTGTTTATGAGCCGACTATAATGTACTATATGTAGCATAAGAAGTGCAGCATCATTAGTAACGTTGCCATGATAGATGTTTGGGGTTGATGCTGAGAAAACTACCAGCAATACGTTGTTCAAAAAGTGTTCCTCCTCATGTAGTTCTTACATTCATTGTCTTTTTTTTTTTTTTTTTTTTTACTGTAGTACCGGTATGCGATTCTTTGTATAAATGTGTATTATTAGATCAACTTACCGTACAAACTATGCCATCAATAATATTCCTAAAACAACACTGGCTGAAAGAATCTGTAATACATGATTTTATCTCCAATGTGATGAATTCTGAAACTATACTAGCCCCCATTTCGACCTCACCCCCCCCCTCCACCCCCCCCCCCCCCCCCGCCTCTCTCTCTCTCTCACTCTCTCTCTCTCTCTCTCTCTCTCAATAACAAATTATCAGACTAATATGTTGGGCGTCACATTCCCTTAACAATAGCAGCTCCGACGTTAAAGGGTGTTATTATGGGTGTTATTATTCTAATTATTATTAGTAGTAGTAGTTGTAGTTGTAGTAGTAGTAGTAGTAGTAGTAGTAGTAGTAGTAATAATAAAATTGACCGTTTTGGTTGTGTGTGGAAAATTCAAGCAGTTTTATAGTTTGCCCCCTGGATTTCCTTCCACCTAACTTTTTTACTCATGTTAAGAGGAACTGTGTGCGTCTGAAGGCTAATTGAGACAATGTTTACCCCTTTAATTCCCAGAGGTCCTTCCTTAGTCAAGTAGTATCGTGTAATGGTAGTTTAATGTATTGACACGGGGGTCATTATACTGAAGAGCTGAACCCTTTCAATGCACATAGCATAATTTTACTTGTACTCTGGCTGACATTAAATGAGTAAATTCAACTTAGGAATGATCTAGAAATAGAATGAGTAAATATTAACATATATACATAGCTTTCCAACCCACAGAACATTCCTAAGCTGCATATGATCGTCTAGATAATGCTAAAACAATATAAAAAGCACCATCGCATTGAAAGGGTTAAGCAATGCAGGTCTGAATCTGGACTGTGGGTCAGGGATTCCCCGCAGTGGGCAGCGGGGAGAAAATGTAACACCCTCCGCTTTCTACTGCACACACACAAACAAAAAATAAACACACGCACGCACGCACACACACACATACAAACACATACACACAAACACATACACACACACACTAGCTCCACCACCACCGGATTTCAGATGGTCTGCTGATACGAAGGCAAGGCGACAACAGACGTGGTAACATCCGAATCAACAGTTAACCACAACAACAACAACACTACCATAACTCACAATCATCACCACCACCACCAACAGAAACAACCTAAACAACATCAACTACATTATCATCACAACAATGGCATGATTCACCACCATCATCACCATCACTGTCACCACTACCATCGCCATCAATATCACCACCACCACTACCACTATTAATACTACTAATACCAACATCAACCTCTAACCTCCCTTTACTACCCCTACCCCTCACCCTCCGAACCACTATCACCTCTACCAACGCTAACCTCACCACCACCACCATCATAACCACTATCACCACCACCTCCACTACCACCTTCATCCCCACCGCTGTTACCACCAGCACTACTATCAATATAATCCCCAACACCACCACCCCTTCACCACTACCACCTTCATCCCCACCAGTCACCACTACCACCACCCTCACCCCCCACTGTCCCCACTACTACCACCACCCCCACCACTGTCACCACCCCCACCACTACCATCAATATCATCCCCAACACCACCACCCCTTTACCACCACCACCACCACCTCCACTACCACCTTCATCCCCACCAGTCACCACTACCACCACCCTCACCCCCCACTGTCCCCACTACTACCACCACCCACATCACTGTCACCACCCCCACCACTGTCACCACCACCACCACCACTACCATCAATATCATCCCCAACACCACCACCCCTTCACCACCACCACCTCCACTACCACCTTCATCCCCACCAGTCACCACTACCACCACCCTCACCCCCCCCTGTCCCCCCTACTACCACCACCCCCACCACTGTCACCACCACCACCACTACCATCAATATCATCCCCAACACCACCACCCCTTCACCACCACCACCACCACCCACCACCACCTTCATCCCCACCAGTCGCCACTACCCTCACCCCCCCCCCCCCCCCACT
The DNA here is from genome assembly GCA_032716605.1 of Paralithodes platypus. NCBI lineage: Eukaryota > Metazoa > Arthropoda > Malacostraca > Decapoda > Lithodidae > Paralithodes > Paralithodes platypus. The sequence continues at coordinate 29,635,985 of CM064509.1, read as the reverse complement.
GTCCCCACTACTACCACCACCCCCACCACCACCACTACCATCAATATCATCCCCAACACCACCACCACCACTGTCACCAGCACCACCACCAGTATAACATGATGGTAAGAGGAACGTCTAAACCCGAGCTCCCAAATAAGATCTCACCTGGCTATTTTATCTATCAGGTGTGTGTGTGTGTGTGTGTGTGTGTGTGTGTGTGTGTGTGTGTGTGTGTGTGTGTGTGTGTGTGTGTGTGTGTGTGTGTGTGTGTGTGTGTGTGTGTGTGTGTGTGTGTGTGTGTGTGTGTGTGTGTGTGTGTGTGTGGTGAGGAAATGCGGGAGGGGGAGGATAAAGTCAAATATAATATACTAAGTGTTTATCAGCGAGGTTAATGGATGATATTATTTAAGGACATAAGAAGAATATTATATTATTTAATCCTAACCTGTTTGATATAATGGAGGAGGACAGAGAATACACCGATATAATCCTAAAATGTCCACTATATTTATTTTATGTATGCTTTCCCAATACCGAGCCATACATGTTGTGTTGCAAAATTTCACTCGCCTTTCTATCCATTCACACTGAAACTCCCATTGCAAGCCCCCCCCCCCTCTCTCTCTCTCTCTCTCTCTCTCTCTCTCTCTCTCTCTCTCTCTCTCTCTCTCTCTCTCTCTCTCTCTCTCTCTCTCTCTCTCTCTCTCTCTCTCTCTCTCTCTCTCTCTCTCTCTCTCTCTCTCTCTCTCTCTCTCTCTCTCTCTCTCTCTCTCTCTCTCTCTCTCTCTCTCTCTCTCTCTCTCTCTCTCTCTCAAGTTTACATTATATCTCCACCAAACATGAGCAAGAAGTGACTCCCGAACGGGTTTTCTCCTTCCTTCTTCTGGCTTTGTTTACATTGTGATTGGCAGGTCCTCTCCTCAGGATGTTTTGATCTGGGTGTTTATTTAATTTGCTGTTGTAATGTTTCAGTGTGGTTAAGTTTGAGTTTAACCCTTTCTGTACCGGTGACGTCCCTTTTCAGTATATTCTATCAACTTGGACTTTTATTCTGCTTAGGAAGGACGTCTACCAATTAAAAGGCTACAGACTATCTCAATAAATCCTTTTAGCTACCATATATCCTTCCCAAGCTTCATAAAATCGTCTACATATAGAACGAATATAATTACAAAGACGCCGCCGGTACAGAAGAGGTTAAGAGGATGTTCGGATGTGTGTGTATGTGTAATTTATTATATGCTGCATTGTTTAAGGCTAAGCTTTTTTATGCAGATGATTGGTTTTGTGTTTTATATATATTTTGTAGTGTTTATTGTTAGTTTATGAATAGGATTTTTGGATTTGTGTGTATATTTTATTGTTTTAAGGGGGGTGACCTGTGTTTGTTTTGTCCTTTTCCATCTTTCTCTGGCTTGTATCCATTTGGCCCCATTCAGCCCATTCAGCTTAGTAATAATAATAATAATAATAATAGTAATAGTAGTAGAATTTGTAGTAATCGTAGTAGTATTCTTATAAATGTTATACCCATACACTGACCAGGATTCGAACCCACTCACTCCAGGTATCTTTGGAAGAGTTGAGCACCTTATACAGTCAACCATGAGCGGATACCTCTCTCCAAACCTGTCCGACATTATCCTTAGACCCATACACTATATTACCATCACATTATCCTTAGACCCATACACTATATTACCATCACATTATCCTTAGACCCATACACTATATTACCATCACACATTATCCTTAGACCCATACACTATATTACCATCACACATTATCCTTAGACCCATACACTATATTACCATCACACAATTATCCTTAGACCCATACACTATATTACCATCACACATTATCCTTAGACCCATACACTATATTACCATCACACATTATCCTTAGACCCATACACTATATTACCATCACATTATCCTTAGACCCATACAGTATATTACCATCACATTATCCTTTGACCCATACACTATATTACCATTACACATTATCCTTAGACCCATACACTATATTACCATCACATTATCCTTAGATCCATACACTATATTACCATCACATTATCCTTAGACCCATACACTATATTACCATCACATTATCCTTAGACCCATACACTATATTACCATCACACATTATCCTTAGACCCATACACTATATTACCATCACATTATCCTTAGACCCATACACTATATTACCATCACACATTATCCTTAGACCCATACACTATATTACCATCACATTATCCTTAGACCCATACACTATATTACCATCACATTATCCTTAGACCCATACACTATATTACCATCACACATTATCCTTAGACCCATACACTATATTACCATCACATTATCCTTAGACCCATACACTATATTACCATCACATTATCCTTAGACCCATACACTATATTACCATCACATTATCCTTAGACCCATACACTATATTACCATCACACATTATCCTTAGACCCATACACTATATTACCATCACATTATCCTTAGACCCATACACTATATTACCATCACACATTATCCTTAGACCCATACACTATATTACCATCACATTATCCTTAGACCCATACACTATATTACCATCACATTATCCTTAGACCCATACACTATATTACCATCACATTATCCTTAGACCCATACACTATATTACCATCACATTATCCTTAGACCCATACACTATATTACCATCACACATTATCCTTAGACCCATACACTATATTACCATCACATTATCCTTAGACCCATACACTATATTACCATCACACATTATCCTTAGACCCATACACTATATTACCATCACACAATTACTACAACTATTAAGGGGGGGGGGGTCACCGGATTTTTTTTTATCTTGCTCTCCCTTTCTCTCTTTCCCTGGCTTGTATCCATTCGGCCCCATTTAGCCAACTGTTTTAAGATGTTTAAACCCATCCAGGTGTCGAATTCTTCCTGGCGAGCGATAGCGAGCCAGCATTGTATGGAGAAATCCGGCTTCGCCGGAGAAATTTTTCTATAGAAAAATGTACAAATTTAGCTTGCTGTCAAAAAATATATATATACTGTATATATTATGCTGGCTCGCTACCGCTCGCCAGGAAAATATTGACACCTGGATGGGGGTAAACGTCTTAAAAAGGTAGGCTGAATGGGTCCGAATGGATAAAAAGCCAAAGAGAGAGGGAGAGAAAGAGAAACAAAAATGCGAGGTGGGTTCCCTTAATATTATCTCAGTTTCTCTATGTTATTAAATATTGAACCTAAAATAAATCATGATCGGATTGAAGGTAGGTTAGAGAAAGTGAGACCTTGGATTCTGTACTGCATGTATTAATTTGTTTACCATGTATTTGTATAAACAGTGTCTGAGCTTTCTCCTTGTCACCACTCCTGTTGTTGTCGTGTTCAATGTGTTTACCGAGTGATAAGCAACACACTTTAACATGCAGTGTTTATTATTGTTATTATTACAATTTTATTTTTATTATTTTTATTATTTTTTATTATTTTTATTATTATTTTTATTATTATTATTAGGGGGGTTTAACCCCTTCTGTAACGACAACGTCTTTTGTTAAATATTCTACCTATATTTAGACGATTTTATGCAGTTTAAGAAGTATCTGTGGTGGTACAAAAGGTTATGTGACATAGTTCGAAGCCTGGTAATTGCTGGAGGCCCTTTTTTAAACTGAATAAAATCATCTAATAGTTGCCAGAATACAGTGAAAAGGACGTACCGGTACTGAACGGGTTAATGGCATAGTTTGTACCTCTTTGAATCCAAGTGGTCCTGCCTAAGCTGAGGAAAATCGTCGGGTGTTTGCCAAAATAATAATGATATAATTATATGACGCTTACACACTGCAAGGACTAGGGTTCTCATTGTTCAGGGGAGATGGGGCGTTATTCTGGACCCCTTCTCCCTCATGTTTAGCCCCATTAGTTTTCAGATTTTAAGATGTTTGCCCCATTAGTTTGTCGATTTTAAGACTTTTCGCCCCATTTCTTTGTCAATATTTAGATCTTTCGTGCTATTTAGGTGTCGATTTATTTCCTGGCGAACGAAAGTGAGCCTGTAATTTTGGAAGAACCGGCCTTCGGCCGCTACATATTTCTACCGAAAAATTTACAAATTAATCTAGAAGGGGGATGTAAATTTTTTTTTTTTAAGCTTGATGGAGGTGTAGGGAGGAGACTACCGGTACTACAATAATAAACAGATACATAAATGAGCCAATAATTACGCCCGTCTTCCTTTAAGGGCAGATACTGTAGGTCGTTTATATTGGATTATTTATGTATCTTTTTACTATTTGATTAGTTTCCTCCCTAGACCTCCATCAAGCTTAAAAAACACCCACCCAAGACCCTCCTTCAAGATATATTTGTACATTTTTCGATAGAAAAATGTCCCGGCCGTAGGCCGGTTCCTCTTAAATTATAGGCTCGCTATCGCTCGCCAGGAACAAATTGACTCCTAAATGGCACGAAAAATCTTTATATTGACCAAGAAATGGGGTCTTAAAATAGCCAAACTAATGTGCCTAACGTCTTTTAATCTGAAAACTAATGGGGCTAAGCATGAGGAAGAAGGGTGACCAGAAAAACGGCCCATCTCCCCTTAAGCGGATGGGGTGGCTGTGTCAATTCCAATATGCAACTGAATATAAGAGTCGAGTGTTAATATTTGGAAAGGAATACCATATCACCCACTTTCTTAATGCTAGCAGTATTATAATTCCACTGATATCGTTCAACTAGGCAATGCGTTTCACTGTACTAAGATATAAGTAACATCTCGTTCTTAACGTTAATCATCAATTACAAACCCCAATGCACTTGAATAAACTAATGAAAGCAATTATGGTCCTCCCGGGATTCGAACTCGGGACACCATATTTAAGGAGGGGGTTTAGTTTGCTCTCTAAACCTCTATCAAACTTTAAAAAAACACTCACAAGTCCCACCTTTGATATAAATCTGTACATTTTTCGGTAGAAAAATGTCCCGGCCGAAGGCCGTCTCCTCTTCAAATACAGGCTTGCTATCGCTCGCCATGAAAAAAATCGACACCTAAATGGCACGAAAGGTCCTAATATTGGCAAAGAAATGGGGCAAAAGGTCTGAATGGGGCGAATGTCTTGAAATCTCCTAACTAATAGGGCTAAACATGAGGAAGGAGGAGGACTCTAAAAACCAACTGACTCCCCTTAATATACCAAATGATTATACAGTATATACCAAATGATTATACAGTATATATCAAATGATTATACAGTATATATCAAATGATTATACAGTATATATCAAATGATTATACAGTATATATCAAATGATTATACAGTATATACCAAATGATTATACAGTATATATCAAATGATTATACAGTATATATCAAATGATTATACAGTATATATCAAATGATTATACAGTATATACCAAATGATTATACAGTATATATCAAATGATTATACAGTATATCAAATGATTATACAGTATATACCAAATGATTATACAGTATATACCGAATGATTATACAGTATATATCAAATGATTATACAGTATATATCAAATGATTATACAGTATATACCAAATGATTATACAGTATATATCAAATGATTATACAGTATATATCAAATGATTATACAGTATATACCAAATGATTATACAGTATATATCAAATGATTATACAGTATATACCAAATGATTATACAGTATATATCAAATGATTATACAGTATATATCAAATGATTATACAGTATATATCAAATGATTATACAGTATATACCAAATGATTATACAGTATATATCAAATGATTATACAGTATATATCAAATGATTATACAGTATATACCAAATGATTATACAGTATATACCGAATGATTATACAGTATATATCAAATGATTATACAGTATATATCAAATGATTATACAGTATATACCAAATGATTATACAGTATATACCGAATGATTATACAGTATATATCAAATGATTATACAGTATATATCAAATGATTATACAGTATATATCAAATGATTATACAGTATATACCAAATGATTATACAGTATATATCAAATGATTATACAGTATATATCAAATTTGATACCCACTTGATACTCTTTGTTTGTTAATTGTATGTGTGAGATCAAAGATGCATAACAGATCAAATATGTAATGGTCTGTTTTCAGCTCATGGTAAAGTGTCATATCCTCACTCATGGCTCGATCGTCCCTTGATTTTGGCCCTGTCACTCTTTCAACTATGGGGGAGGCACTCGCTATAGGCAATTCTGCCTTTTGCCTCCCTCAATCACATAGAAAAAAACAAAACAAAATCTTGATTAATTAGGTATGGCGATGATTTGGTAGCGAAATATATTGTTAATTATGAAAGACTTGGTGTATATATAATTATGTTGCAGAGACATTACAGCAGTTTCGTGTTTTGCCATCAAGCATCGATAAATCAGCTGCTAAGATATTTAATATTCCATCAGCTGGGACAAAAATGTATTAAGTGATTTGATTTCTTATGCCTTGACACGTATCGACCATCTTTATCTTTGGACTCCATTTTGGTGCCGAAGTGATCAAACAAGGAGGTGATATTTTGATAGTTATTATTTCGCATTTATATTTTAACACTTACGCTGCGGGCATATTTCCGCCTATTTCCACCATATTAGGGCTCATTCAGGCACTCCTGATTGATTAAGCAAGTGTCTGAATGAAATGAAATTATTCAGCCGAAAACTAAAAGAAAATAGCTTCAAAATGACACCAAAACGATTTTCGTAGCTCGCGGGGTTCACTCGCAGCGCTATCATAGACATTCGCTAAAATTAGCAATTATCGCTAATGTCGCACTACATTTGCCTTTGGCCGCACTGTATATCTCGTGAGAATCTGACTCAGAGCCCTCAGAGCCGCGACCGCCTGGCTGGGGGAAGGACGTGTGGCCTGTCGCGCTCCCGCTCCCTTGCACTCGATTCTACAGGCTTTAACCCTTTCAGACTCATATGACGCAGAGGTTGCCAGATTAGCAATAAGAAATAGAGTTCTCTCACTCTTATTATTTCCTCTCTAAAATTAGTTTTCTGCCCACAGCTAACTCAAAGACAACTGCAGAGGTTGAAGTAACTAAACTAAAGGTTTCTAAATACCCCTGATGGTAACAAAGGTTTTAAAGTATCCCTAATAGGCTCAAAATTGCATCATATTATTATGTTCTCTCCATCAACCAACTCTACTCCTAAAATCGGTTAATGAAATTAACAGACACATATGTCGGAGAGGGTTAAGAGGCTTTAAAAGCCTGTAAATTGCTGTAAATTGCCATGGCATTCGGGAACGTCTCCCGCAGGCGAAGGGTTAAAGACCAAACCATAATTATATTGTGTGCCATACGTATTGCCGATTTTATAGTATGGGCAAGGGCATGTTTAGTGTAAAGAGGGACTAATGACTCCAATGTGGCGGAGGTTGACCGATCTCTGTTGGTATAGGGTCTGTAGTGTGATGAGTGTGAGAGTGAGCTGTATATATTACTACGTCTGGTAGAGGAATACAAAAATGCTTATCTTAGACGTTGCGTTATTTAGTTTGATATGTAGTCTTTTAGGTGGACAGATAGTACTCTGAAGAATGAGTGCATTTAAGGAGATATGGCAAGGTCAATTAAATTGTTCATATTTAATTACCTTTCAAAGATACATTAGTAGTTATAAAGGCATTTAGAAGACGAATAGAAAGGCATATCTAATAAGTATAGCCATATAATCACTATCAATATACCCAACCAGCTGTTTTAGTTATAATTAGTTGCATGAGCGAATTTGAAAGAAGAACAGAAAGGTATATCTAGCAATCAAAAGTAAATCATTGTCATATATTGATAGTGATTAAGGGAGGTCACCTTTTTTTTTTTTTTTTATCTTTCTCTCCTTTTCTCTCTTTCCCTGGCTTGTGTCCATTCGGCCCCATTCAGCCAACTGTTTTAAGAAGTTTATACCCATCTAGGTTTCGATTTCTTCCTGGCGAGCGATAGCGAGCCAGCATTGTATGGAGAAAGCCGGAGAAATTTTTCTGTCGAAAAATGTACAAATTTAGCTTGCTGTCAAAGCAAAAATATATATATATGCTGGCTTGCTACCGCTCGCCAGGAAAATATTGACACCTGGATGGGGGTAAACGTCTTAAAACAGTAGGCTGAATGGGGCCAAATAGATAAAAGCCAAAGAGAGAGGGAGAGAAAGAGAAAACAAAGCGAGGTGGGCTCCCTTAAACTTTGATAAGCCTTTCTATTCTTCTATCCAACACTTTTATCCGCCAACAAAGGTTATGGTTGTATAATAAAGCTATAAGGAAGGTCGCTATGCTTTGCTAGTGGGTGGACCCAAGTAATAAGATAGTGGGAAGCAAAAGACACTCTCCCTCAAGGTCATGGGGCACTGTAGAAGAGGCTGGACAATGTTGCCAACACTTTATTTGTAGTTTTTCTTCTTAAATTATGAATTGTGTGTGTATGTGTGTGACTGTGTGTTTGTATTTGTGTGTGTGCATCCGTGTATGATTGAATGTGCACGCTTTGTTTAATCAATATTTGTTTACTATAAAAATCAATATTTGTTTACTATAATAATCAATATTTGTTTACTATAATAATCAATATTTGTTTACTATAATAATCAAGATTTGTTTACTATAATAATCAAAATTTTATTATTTTATTAATCAAGCCTTCGTAAAATTATATACAGTATATACAGAGAGTACAAAGTACAAAGGAAATCAAGCAACAACAGATCTAGTGACCCTTCTAGGTTGCTTGTCCTCCAAAACACTGAGGATCAAGTGTCCAAACAGTGGTTTAGAGTGGGTAAGGGAACATTGGAAAGGGAACTACTGCCCTGCCACTAACGTGGCAGGACTAGGAAGTTAGTAGGGGACAGATGGGTTAGTAACTGAGGGGAGGATAAAGTTATTCATTTACAAACGCAGTCAGTCGCGGGTTTGATGCGAGATATTTGTCTAGGCGGAATTTAAATGAATCAACGGTGCTGCAGTCTATAACGTCTCGGGGAAGCCCATTCCACAAGTTGACAACTCGATTGAAGAAGAAATTCTTAGATTCGTGCGAGTTAAAAGATTTACCAATAATTTTGCAACCGTTTCCCCGCGTGTAATTAGATTGGTCGATAGTGAAGTACTTACTACAGTTCATATTGTCGATGCCTTTGATGATTTTGAACACTTGAATTAAGTCGCCTCTTAATCTGCGCTGGGTTAAAGGAAATAGATTTAATTCTCTAAGACGCTCTTCGTATGGTTTGTTCTTTAGGCTAGGTATCATTTTGGTAACTCTACGTTGAACTCGTTCTAGCTTGTTTATATCTTTTTGGTAATAAGGGCACCAGGATTGAACGCAGTATTCCAGAAGAGGGCGGACTAAGGAATTGTAAAGGGTTAGGATAACTTCTTTGGATTTATGCTCAAATGACCTGCCTATAAAGCCAATTATTTTGTTTGCCTTCTTAACAACTTCTGAACATTGTTGACTCGGTTTTAGGTTACTCGATATTGTTACTCCCAGATCAGTTTCTCTGTTTACATTCTTAAGCTGAGTGCCATTCATCGAATAGTTTGCTTTCTCATTTAGGTATCCGACATGTAGTACTTTACATTTATCCGCATTGAAACTCATTTGCCAAATTTGGGCCCAACATGACAATTTATCTAGATTGTGTTGCATATCGTCAACTTGTTCTTTTGAGAGTACGCTATTTGCAATTTTTGTATCGTCAGCAAATTTTGAGATTGTGCAGGTGAGACCCTCATCTATGTCGTTGATGTAAATTAGAAAGAGAATTGGTCCTAGTACCGATCCCTGGGGTACCCCGCTACTTACATTGGTCCATTTAGATGCCTTACCGTTTATGACTACCCTTTGCTTTCTGTTGCTGAGCCAATTTTCTATCCATTTCAACACACCGTCTTGTATTCCATGCGCTTTTAGTTTTAGCAGTAAACGTTTGTGGGGAACTTTGTCAAAGGCCTTTTGAAAATCAAGGTATATAATATCTACAGCTTTACTCTCATCGTAGAGGTTGAGGATATCGTGGAAGAAGTCTAAGAGGTTTGTTAAACAGGAACGTTTTTTACGAAAGCCGTGTTGAGTATCTTTAAGTATGTTATTTTCCTCCAAGTGATTTACGAGTCTGTCTCGTATGACCGTTTCTAGCATTTTACATACAACTGAGGTTAAGCTAATTGGACGATAGTTACTGGGTAGGGATTTGCTGCCTTTTTGAATATCGGTGTTACGTTGGCTAGCTTCCACTGATCAGGCATAGTTCCAGACTGCAAGGATTTATTGAATAGTAATGTCAGTGGTTTGGAGAGCTCATTCTTAGCTTCCTTTAGAACTCTAGGCGAGATTGTATCAGGTCCTGGCGTTTTATTTACCTTGAGTTTATCTAAACAATTCAATACTTCTCTCTCTGTAACGGTGATATTGCTTAGAACATCTGAATTATCAATCTGAATCGGCGATGGTGTAGGGATATCACTGAGGTCTTCTGTTGTAAAAACTGATGCAAAGAAGGTATTGAGGGCATTACTCATTTGTACTTCGTCTTTGGTGTATTCTCCTTTTTCACAGAGAGAGAGAGAGAGAGAGAGAGAGAGAGAAAGAGAGAGAGAGAATGATATATTTGCTTTGTGAAGTTTTGTAATTTTCTTATTGCATCATCAAATATATAAGTAAGATATATTTGGCTTAATATACAGTATATGAAAACACTATTTACATTTTAGTCCTCCCCCAACTAGATATATTATTTAATTCATTTATAATTATAATAATAACAATAATAATAGTAATAAATATAACATCTTGATTTTTCAATATTGACCTTAAGTGCAAGAAAACGCAACTTCAATTAGCAAGTAGAATTACTTTAAGGGGGTCACCTGCTTTTTTTGTCTCTTTCTCTCCTTTTCTCTCTTTCTCTGACTTGTATCCATTCGGCTCCATTCAGCCAACTGTTTTAAGAAGTTTATCCCCATCCAGGTGTCAATTTCTTCCTGGCGAGCGATAGCGATCCAACATTGCATGGAGAAATCCGGCTTCGCCGGAGAAATTTTTGTATCGAAAAATGTACAAATTTAGCTTGCTGTCAAAACAAAAATATATATATGCTGGCTCGCTACCGCTCGCCAGGTAAATATTGACACCTGGATGGAGGTAAACGTCATAAAACAGTAGGCTGAATGGAGCCGAATGGATATTAGCCAAAGAGAGAGGGAGAGAAACAGAAAAAAAGTGAGGTGGGTTCCCTTAAATATGTTGTATATTCTGTTTACGTGACCTTTTCTGTATACATACATACATACATACATACATACATACATACATACATACATACATACATACATACATATAGGAAAGAGGGACAAGCCATCACATATATATATAGATAGCACTTCACAACAGTCCACTTACACCCGGTCCCTATGTATACTGTTGCGCTAATAAGTCATGTCCCAGCTGTCATTACGTTTGGCTCTCTCTGTGCTGTATTAATGTCTGTCAGATGTTGAATAGGGTGGGTAAGTGAAGGTACATGTTTGTATATTTAACTTGATATGAAGAAATGAAGCTTATATATGGCTGATTCCAATTATTGATCAAGACATACTTGGTGCCGAGACATCACTTGTTAGCGCGACTGTACGCTTTATAGTGTACAGTCGGCCAAATAAGTGATGTCTCGGCACCAATTATATTTTGATCAATAATTGGTATAAGCAATATCTAAACATGAATTTTTCATTTCGTGTGAGATAAACAAACATGTTCCTACACTTACCCACCCTATTCAACATTTGACAGCCATTAATCCATTGGCTGCGGCTATGTTTGGGCTATTTAGGGCATATTCAGGCACTCCTGAATGATAAATCAAGCATCTGCATTAAATGAACTGTATTTTGCCGAAAACTAGGCGAAAATAGATTCAAAATGAAACCAGAGCGGGCCCCGTACGTGCTCTGGTTCACCCGCAGCGTTGCCAGGAAAACGCGGGAAACCCGCTATTGGTACCACTCGTTCGCTTGGCTACACTGTTGAGAGAGAGACCCGCGCGAGACACAGCCTACCTCAGTGAGCCGCTCGCTGCTCTAAGGGACGGGGGTGGGCCCCTCACACTCCCGCCCACTGACACTCGATTTTACGGTTTTTACAGGCTTTTAAAGCCTGGAAATTGCTGTAACTTGCCAGGACGTTCCAGAACCTCACCCGCAGCCAAAGGGTTAAGGGAACCCACCTCGCTTTTTTTCTCTTTCTCTCCCTCTCTCTTTGGCTTGTATCCATTCGGCCCCATTCAGCCTACTGTTTTAAGACGTTTACCCCCATCCAGGTGTCAATATTTTCCTGGCGAGCGGTAGCGAACCAGCATATACTGTATCGGTATATAGTTTTGTTTTGACAGTAAGCTAAATTTGTAAATTTTTCGATAGAAAAAGGTCTCCGGCAAAGCTGGATTTCTCCATACAATGCTGGCTCGCTATCGCTCAACAGGAAGAAATTGACACCTGGATGGGGATAAACTTCTTAAAACAGTTGGCTGAATGGGGCCGAATGGATACAAGCCAGAGCAAGAGAGAAAAGGAGAGAAAGATAAAAAAGCAGGTGACCCCCCTTAAGATTTTGAAACCTTCCCTTTAGCTACATGCCTCAAGTTAGTGTTTCCCTATATACTGTTTATAATATGTTCACTGTCTCTGGTGTATCATATAGCACTGTACCACCCACATGCACGGGCAATTCTACATGCAAAGGGATGTGTGTGTGTGTGTGCGTGTGTCAAAATAAGTGTGCGTCTATGTTATGGCGTGTATACCTTATCCTTTACCTATATTTACCCTCCAGTACAAGCGCCAACATCCTGAGGAACAGTTGTTGTTGAAGGGGTGAGTCTTGTGAGTGTAATCAAGTACGATTGTCATATTTTCTATTGTATATTTACCTTTCATGTATAAGCTGTAGTCACCCATCAGCACAAACCCCAACACTGAGGAACATGTAACTCAAGCGAGTGGCAATGTGAGTGTCAGCGTGTGTTGAAGGGGGGGGGGGGATGGGTTGTTTTTCTGGCACCCCCTTTCTCCTTCATGTTTAGCCCGATTTGTATGAGATTATAAGACGTTCGGCCCATTAGTTTGACAATTTAACACCTTTCGCCCCATTTCGTTGTCAATTTTAAGACCTTTTTTGCTATTTATGTGTCGATTTATTTTCCTGGCGAGCGATAGCGAGCCTGTAATTTTAAGAGGAACCGGCCTTCGGCCAGGACATTTTTCTACCGAAAAATTTACAAAATTTCTCTTGAAGGGGGTTCTAGGGGGTGTTTGTTTAAGCTTGATGGAGGTCTAGCGAGGAAATATATATAATAAAGTAAGATATAAAGTAATAGACCAACAAAAAAGGCCCATCTCCCCTTAACTGTGATTGATTAAATGTTCGTGGGTGCATTAGGCTCATTCTGATTGGTCAGTTTTCATACAGCCTTATAGTTACGCCTGAAAAGTTATTAAAAGAAAACCGTCCTGGATAATAACAGAAAATGAAATATTGTAGGGGTAATTAATGTATTATTGTGTATTGTGAATGTTATGTTTCACCTCAGCTTGTTAGGGCTATTATATTGATACACGTTCACTTCTGTCTGTCGTGGCACCCGCAGAGGGCAGTTCTCGGACAGTATAGAGTTACTGGGTAAACCTTAAGGGGGGATGGTTCACTTTTGGGGCGATTTTTGCATGTATTCATTATTTTTCTAGTTTCCTCCCTAGACCTCTATCAAATTAAAAAAAAAAACATCCATTATATCCTCCTACTAGATTAAATTGTACATTTTTCGGTAGAAAAATGTCCAGGCCGAAGGCCGGTCCTTCCAAAATTACAGGCTGACTATCGTTCGCCAGGGAAAAAATCGACACCTAAATAGCACGAAAGGTACAAATATTGACGACGAAATGGGGTGAAAGGTCTTAAAATCGACTAACTAATGGGGCAAACATCTTATCATCTGAAAACTAATGGGGCTAAACATGAGGGAGAAAGTGGTCCAGAAAACCGGCTCATCCCCCCTTTTAAGAAATGTAGCCTACATCAATTATGTCTGCGTCTGTTTGGTTTGTTTTTCATAAGAATATTTGTTGGTGTGGTTTATTCGATTATGACATTCCTTTCCATCCGAAAACACTGATTACCTAACTTACCCTAACTGACCTATCCTTCTTTTCTTCTTCTTCTTCTTCCTAACCTAGCTAACAGGTAAATCCTCAGCTTAGGTCCAGTAATTTATTTCGTTATTTACCTCTTGCATTTCGTTCTTGTTGACCCTGTAGTAATTAACCCCTTCAGTACCATTACGCATTTGTACCTTTGATTCTGGCTATAATTAAACTATTTATGCAGTTTAGGAAGGACCTATGTTATTAACCCCTTCTGTACCGGCGAGATCTTTGTTATTATAGTCTAGTTATATTTAAACGATGTGTGCAGCTTAAGAAGGATCTGTAGTAATAATATGGGTTACTTAAGATACTTCGAAGCCTGTTGTGTGCTGGAGGCCCTTCTTAAACTTAATAAAATCGCCTAATAGTAGCCAGCATAAAGTGAAAAGGACGTCGCCGGTACGGAAGGGGTTAAGAGGGATTATTGAGATCGTGTTTACCCATTTGAGTCGTAGAGGGAGATATTAACTCAAGATAATAGGGTGACCAGAATAGGATGGAAGTTACGTACAGGTGGTGAAGGGGAGAGGGTTGTTTTTGTAGACCCCCTTCTCCCTCATGTTTAACACCATTAGTTTTCAGATTTTAAGATGTTTGCCCAATTAGTTTGTCGATGTTAAGACCTTTCGCCCCATTTATTTGTCAATATTAAGACCTTTCGTTCTATGTAGGTGTCGATTTTTTTCCTGGCGAACGATAGTGAGCCTGTAATTTTGGAAGAATCGGCCTTCGGCCGGGACATTTTTCTACCGAAAAATGTACACATTTATCTAGAAGGCGGATCTAAAGGATGTTTTTTAAAAGTTTGATGGAGGTCTAGGGAGGAAACTAGGAAAATTATTAATAAACGAAAAAAATCAACCAAAAAGCGAGAGATCGGCCTTGTTTACTTTGGTGCCGTACTTATCAAACAACGGGGGGATACAGTACTTTGGTGCCGTACTTATCAAACAACGGGGGGATACAGTACTTTGGTGCCGTACTTATCAAACAACGGGGGGATACAGTACTTTGGTGCCGTACTTATCAAACAACGGGGGGATACAGTACTTTGGTGCCGTACTTATCAAACAACGGGGGGATACAGTACTTTGGTGCCGTACTTATCAAACAACGGGGGGGATACAGTACTTTGGTGCCGTACTTATCAAACAACGGGGGGATACAGTACTTTGGTGCCGTACTTATCAAACAAGGAGGGGATACAGTACTTTGGTGCCGTACTTATCAAACGGGGGGATACAGTACTTTGGTGCCGTACTTATCAAACAACGGGGGGATACAGTACTTTGGTGCCGTACTTATCAAACAACGGGGGGATACAGTACTTTGGTGCCGTACTTATCAAACAACGGGGGGATACTTCATTATTTGTTATTTAGAATTTAGAATAGACTCATGTACCCCAAATGCTACTTATATCCTGTACCAGTGTTGCCGAGGGTTTGTTATGGGCATGGACATATGTGACTGATATCCATCTATTCTGTTGTATATACTCAGGCCCAATCCCAATTCTTCCTGGGTTTTTTTTTTCTCCCTCTTTTCCTTGTTTTTTCTTGTTTTTTGGGGGGTGTGGCCGACTCAAGACAAAGCCAGAATAGGGACAACACAACGGAAAACAATGAACACACAAAAAACAAAATACAAGTTCACACACATCTAGTGATACCAATGGCACCAATAGGGAGGAAGTTGGCTGATCTCTGTTACTTTAAGGTTTCTAGGATATTGTAGTGCATATAACTATGAAGGTTTTTGTTATTTATGTATTACAAATCAGAGAAGGTTGGGGCAGGGAGGGGGGGGGGGCAGGGAGGGGGGCAGGGCGGGGGAGGTTGGGTGCATGGGGTGGGTTACCTATTAACCCCTACAGTACCAGGGACTTCCTTTTTTATCATATTCTAGCCACTATTAGACGATTTTATTCAATTTAGGAAGGCCCTCTAGCAATAATAAGGCTTCAAACTAGCTCGAGCAACCCTTTTAACTACCACAGATCCTTTCTAAGCTGCACAATATCGTCTAAATACAGCTAGACTAAAGTAGTTTTGTGCGAGTCATATAACGCAAACCATTATTTGGATGCAATTTTTCTTTAGCTCCTCAGACATCACTCAGGGACTAGAAGATAGATTTATTTGCCCCGTGGACCCCGTCAACTTGTGAGATAAATATATAAGTAAATCAATATATAGCAAAAAATATGTAAAAAAATACTTAACATTAAACACCTCCCCCCCCCCCTTCCAAGATGAATGTGTACATTTGTCGTTAGAAAAATAGCCCGGCCGAAGACCAGTTTCTCCCATATTGAAGACTCATTATCGCTTGTCAGGAAAAAATGACACCTAAATAGGGCGAAACGTCTCATAATCGTCTACTATATGTTGCACTGTTTCTTAAAGTCGCCAAACTAATGAAACGCAATAGAATGGACCTAACAGCACCAAAAAATAAAAAATAAAAATAAAAAAATAAATAAACGTGATTAAGATCCAGTGACGTCCGCCAGAAAAGGGCTGCCCTTGGTCCTTGATACTTAAGGGGAGGCACACCGTTTTTCTGGACCCGCTTCTCCCTAATGTTTAGCCCCACTAGTTTTGAGATTATAAGACGTTCGGCCCATTAGTTTGGCGATTTTAACACCTTTTGCCCCATTTCGTTGTCAATTTTAAGACCTTTCGTGCCATTTAGGTGTCGATTTTTTCCTGGCGAGCGATAGCGAGTCTATAATTTTAAGAGGCACCGGCCTTCGGCCGGGAAATTTTTCTGCCGAAAAATGTACAAGGGGGTGTTTTTCTAAGCTTGATGGAGGTATAGGGAGGAAACTAAAAATATATATGAATAAATGAATTAATAGACCAAACAAACGGCCAGTTTCCCCTTAAACAAATTACAATGTCGCATCTTCCTGTCACCGTCGTATCTTGAGAGCCTACGCCGTAACTCGTGGCAGAAATACTCAGACTGGTAATATCTGGGTATGATAACTTACGACTAGCTAATCTTCCTGAAGCTAATCTTCCTGAGTATGGGCAAGAATTCTGAGTGAGTTTTGTTGTCGTCTCCAGAACCTTTGACACACTACTCCTCCTAAACGGCTGCCTCCACGATATTAAACATTTAACCCCAAAGTTGTTAGCAAAGTTGTCATAGGATGAGGGAAATAAAGATTGAGGGAGAGAGTTCCAGAGTTTACTTGTTGAGCAAAAGAAAGACTGATAAAATCGGTTCACTCCTGGGTTAGAAAGTTGGACAGAACAGGGGTGGGAATCTGTTGAAAGGCAGGTGCCACCCACTCCCCGTAAGGGAGGAGGTATACACTGAGCTAGCTCTGAATAACACTGGTTGTTGTAATAGTAGTAGAAGAGTGAGAGATCCAACATAGCAGCGTCTAGTGAGTAATTATAGGGAATTAGTAACAGGAGGAAAGTTGATGGAGACAAAATTATTTGAATGTACCTTTTCAAGAGGTGCGGTATTACTTTTTAACATAGTTCTTAACACCAATAACCTCTAAATTAAATTAATGAAAGCATGTGATCCTCCCTGGATTCGAACCTAGGATATCTCTTACAGAAATTACACATTTCTAACCACTACACCATCAAGACAGTTATAAGTACAGCACATGACTACGATTAATATCCATTTATCAAATACTGGATATTAATCTAATCATCTACTGAACCCAACTGCACTATGAATAGCCTAATGATTACCGGTATACGAAAGGAAAGAACCTTTTATGGGGCACAGATCACATAGGACCGACCTCGTTACAAAATGTTCCTGAAACCTCCCCACACATGCAAGTCTTCACTTTTACATGAGCGCACTGTGCCCCTGTACAGAGCAAGCAGCTGTGCGGGGGTGGACAACCCATTATGACAATTGAACTGCTATAGCAAGAGTTGCAATATGGTCTTTCCAAGAAAGAGCAGGAGAAAAAGAGACACAGAGAATATTGAGAGAAGACGAAGGGTTGATTTGTGTGATGTAGAAGAGTAAGGGGTGGACTTGTGGAAGATTGTGACGGGTAAATAGATGGAGAAAATGGGTTTTGGAAGCATTGAAATTAATAAGACTTGCTCTGCCCCAATCGGAAATAGTTGATAGGTCAGAAGATAGGCGTGTTATGGTCTCATCACATGAGTTTTGGAGTGATTGTATGGTGGGACGTTGTAGAAAACTAAAGTAGTTGAATAAGTGTTACATAAGGTAGAGTCATCAGCACATGAGTAGATAGGACTAGAGGTACAGTTGAGAAAATCATTAACGAATATTTGAAATAGAACTAGAGATAGGACAGAGCCCTGATGAACACCGGTGTTGATAGCTTGAGGAATTGAGCGATGGCCGTCCCTCAGCTATAGAACGGCCATAAAGTAAATTGGAGATAAAGTCACAGATAGAGGGACAGAAGCCGAAGGAGAGTAGTTTGGAAATACTATATTTAATTTGTGCCAGATTCTTTCGAAGACAAGCGCATGTCTACTCAATTCACTTTCTGTCTTCTAAAACTCCTTCCCAAACTGAATAAAACCGTCTACTGATAGCCAAAGTAAAACAAGGAAATACGTCCTCAAATACAAAAGGATTTAAGGGGAGACTGGCCGTTTGTTTGCTCCATTAATTAATTTATTCATATATGTTTTTAGTTTCCTCCCTAGACCTCCATCAAGCTTAGAAAAAAAAACCTAGACCCCCCTTCCGGATAAATTTATACATTTTTCGGTAGAAAAATGTTCCGGCCGAAGGCCGGTTCCTCTTAAATGTGCAGGCTCGCTTTCGCTCGCCAGGAAATAATCGACACCTTAATGGCACGAAAGGTCTTAAAATTGACAACGAAATGGGGCGAAAGGTGTTAAAATCGCCAAAGTAATGGGCCGAACGTCTTATAATCTC
>CM064509.1:29554268-29606768 GCA_032716605.1 Paralithodes platypus | reverse complement strand
AGGTATCATTTTGGTAACTCTACGTTGAACTCGTTCTAGCTTGTTTATGTCTTTTTGGTAATAAGGGCACCAGCATTGAACGCAGTATTCCAGAAGAGGGCGGACTAATGAATTGTAAAGGGTTAGGATAACTTCTTTGGATTTATGCTCAAATGACCTGCCTATAAAGCCAATTATTTTGTTTGCCTTCTTAACAACTTCTGAACATTGTTGAATCGGTTTTAGGTTACTCGATATTGTTACTCCCAGATCGGTTTCTCTGTTTACATTCTTAAGCTGAGTGCCATTCATCGAATAGTTTGCTTTCTCATTTAGGTATCCGATATGTAGTACTTTACATTTATCCGTAAGTGTAGAGCACGTATAAAATACCTGTATAGACAGGTGGGATGCTTGCCCGCGGCGACCAAAAAGACCCTCTGCCAAGCGCTTGTTCAATGTCATTTTGACTATTCTGTGTCATCCTGGTACTCTGCATCATCTAAATCAGCACAGCACAAACTTCAGGTCACTCAAAATAAAATGGTTAGGTTCATGCTGAACCTAGGACCCAGATCACATGTTGGCCAGGAACAACTTCAGTCACTAGGTATGCTCAATGTCGCTGACCGGGCCAAACAAATCAGGCTCACTAATGCCTTCAAAATTTTCTATGACAGAGCTCCAGAGTACCTAAAGAATGATTTTGTTAAAGCAAATGAGAGGAGTGGACATAATACAAGAAACAGGATGTTTAATTTTAAGGTCCCGAGAATCCAAGGACAGGGTAAGCAAACATTCTTCTTCAACCGCCATCAAAGACTGGAACGACCTACCCCAGTCAGTCCGTGAAAAGAGAACACTGTATTCCTTCAGACGTAGCCTGAAGGAACACCTGAACCGGACAGCTGCGAGAAGGGAGCACCAAGCTTATGTCTACTACTAAATGCGACATAAGAGATAGACAAATCAAACTGAAATGATTACTGATTACGGATTACTGATATTTACTATAGGATGTAAGGTATCTTAAAATAACCCCCTAGAAATACTTTCTCTAAAGTATCTATTTCTTTATCCTCCCCATTTTCCCCAGCTAACCTAATCCCACAAGGACCCCAATGGAAATACGCCTAACGGCCTTATTGGGCTATCCTTAGTTGGAATTATGCAAGGCTGGTACATGTCATATTTGTAACAAACTATATGGTACCAACTCTGTAAATTGCTAACTGAATAAATATTATTATTATTATTATTATTATTATTAAACTCATTTGCCAAATTTGGGCCCAACATGACAATTTATCTAGATTGAGTTGCATATCGTCAACTTGATCTTTTGAGAGTACGCTATTTGCAATTTTTGTATCGTCAGCAAATTTTGAGATTGTACAGGTGAGACCCTCATCTATGTCGTTGATGTAAATTAGAAAGATAATTGGTCCTAGTACTGATCCCTGGGGTACCCCGCTACTTACATTGGTCCATTTAGATGCCTTACCGTTTATGACTACTCTTTGCTTTCTGTCGCTGAGCCAATTTTCTATCCATTTCAACACACCGTCTTGTATTCCATGCGCTTTTAGTTTTAGCAGTAAACGTTTGTGGGGAACTTTGTCAAAGGCCTTTTGAAAATCAAGGTATATAATATCTACAGCTTTACTCTCATCGTAGAGGTTGAGGATATCGTGGAAGAAGTCTAAGAGGTTTGTTAAACAGGAACGTTTTTTACGAAAGCCGTGTTGAGTATCTTTAAGTATGTTATTTTCCTCTAAGTGATTTACGAGTCTGCCTTTTATGACCGTTTCTAGCATTTTACATACAACTGAGGTTAAGCTAATTGGACGATAGTTACTGGGTAGGGATTTGCTGCCTTTTTTGAATATCGGTGTTACGTTGGCTATCTTCCACTGATCAGGCATAGTTCCAGACTGCAAGGATTTATTGAATAGTAATGTCAGTGGTTTGGAGAGCTCATTCTTAGCTTCCTTTAGAACTCTAGGCGAGATTGTATGAGGTCCAGGCGTTTTATTTACCTTGACTTTATCTAAACAATTCAATACTTCTCTCTCTGTAACGGTGATATTGCTTAGAACATCTGAATTATCAATCTGAATCGGCGATGGTGTAGGGATATCACTGAGGTCTTCTGTTGTAAAAACTGATGCAAAGAAGGTATTGAGGGCATTACTCATTTGTACTTCGTCTTTGGTGTATTCTCCATTTTCATCAACTAACGGTCCAACAGTTGAAGTAACTACTTTTTTCTTTCTGATATAACTATAGAATTCTTTCGGGTTTGTTTTACTTTGATTCGCAATATGTAACTCTAAGGTCTTTTTACTTTGCTTAATTAACTTTTTGGCTTTGCGTCGTAGCTCAACAAATTTCAGCCGTTCTTCGTCATTTTGTGAGGATTTTAATCTATCATTAGCAAATTTTTTAGCAAGCAGGCAGTTTGAAATATCTTAATTCCACCATTTGGGCTTATTATTATGGCCTGGACGCCGTATTTTCGATGGTATGCAGTCTTGCACTGCTTTTAGGTAAGTGGCTTCGAATAACTTCCAAGATGTATTTATGTCGTTATTGTGAATTAAAAAGCTCCAGTCAGTTTCTTTAAACATAGCTCTAAGTTTATGGAAGTTTGCTTTCTTGAAATTAGGACTTTTTCGATGCTACTATTTGGTTCGTTACTAGTAAACTTTAAAGTGAAAGTTATCGTACGATGGTCGCTGTTACTGAATTCATCACCAACATTCAAATTCTCTATTAATTCTTCTTTTGTTGCAAGTACAATGTCAAGAACGTTATTACCACGGGTTGGCTGGCGTTCGAACAAATTGATAAAGCGAACTCTCTTGCAAGTTCGTATACAAGTCATGTCCGGAGTGTGAAGTAAGAGTATCGCCCCACTTGGTCACAGGTAAATTAAAGTCGCCAAAAATTACGGTATCTTGTGAGTTACTTACATCTGCAATTTGTTCGTAAATTTCTCGGTCAGTTTGCACTGATTGAGCTGGAGGTCTGTATATTAATGCAAGTATTATTTTTGTACCTTTATTATTCTTTATTAGCACAAAAGATGCGTCGACGTTCACAATTTGAGGTTTTGACAAGAGGATAGGGTTAAGACTTTCTTTGATATAAAGTAAAACGCCACCTCCATTTCGATTTATTCGGCTTTTCTCAAACATTACATAACCGGGAAGTGAATACTCTGCTAAAAAGTCTCTATCTTCTGTATTGAGCCAAGATTCTGTTATGCCAATCACATCATAATTTTCTGTAAACACTAGTTCCTCTAAATCTGAAAATTTATTGCGTATGCTACGAGCGTTTGCATAGAAAATCTTTAAATTTGTTATTTTAGAACTCACGGAACGCTCTTTAATAATATTTTTGGTTCTTGTCGGATCTACATTTATGTTCATGGCTGTCCTCGGTCCTCGCTGTCTTCGGTCCTTATCGCTGGTGGTCCTCGGTTGCCTCTGTTTTTTTCTTGGCGTTGGATGATTTATGTCACTGCTGCTTCTTCTCGGATGGCGTTTTTTTTATCCATGGCTGCGGACTGCTTCGTGTAGGAGACGACCCATGCGTGCTGAACCCACAGGGTTTAGATGAGTGCCATCCTTGCGGAACAGAGTAGGCTGGTTGTAGAAGTTGTCCCAGAGGTTGATGAATTCAACTTCTTCCCTCAGACACAAATATTTTAGTCGGCTATTTGTGCTGAAGGCCTTGTCGTAGAATTTGTCAGGTGCGTCGATCTTGGGGAGAATGCCTGAGATGATGATATTCCTTGACTTGTTTTTGTAGTGCTGGATCATCTTGCGATATTTCTCCATCAACTCTTCGGATCTGGTGCGCATGACGTCATTTGAACCAGCATGGATGACAAAAAGGGTATTTTCATTTGCATCCTTTGTGGTATCTTCGAAGGCTTCCACAATGTCGTCCAGTCCAGCTCCTGGGATGCAAAATCTTTTTCGTTGATTTGGGACTCTGTCGCAGAACTCTTCGACCTGTCCTCGTAGGATGGAATCCCCAACAAGCCTGGTCTCCTCTGGTTCGTCTTCCATCTCTACCAATATCTCAAATCTGTTTGACATTGTGACTGGTAGATGAGAGAGAGAGACTGATGAGAGAGAGAGAGAGAGAGAGAGAGAGAGACCACTTTATACGATGTGTTTGAAAGAGACTGTGTCCCTCCACTGTTTATGATCGCAGTGTTTTTATATTTATATCTGTTACGCATCCTAATGGCTTAAGGGGACAGTGGCTGTTTGTTTGGTCTTCATATTTTGTTTAGTTTCATCCCTAGACCTCCATTAAGCTTAGAAAACACCCCCTAGACACCCCTTCAAGATAACTTTTTTAAATTTTTCGGTAGAAAAATGTCCCAGCCGAAGGCCGATTCCTCTTAAAATTACAGGCTCGCTTACTCTCGCCAGGAAAAATTCGACACCTAAATGGCACGAAGGGTCGTAATATTGACAAAGACATGGAGTGAAAGGTCATAAAATCCACACACTAATGGAACCAACGTCTTAAAATCTCAAAACTATTGGGGCTAAAAATTAGGGAGAAGGGGGCCCAGAAAAACGGTCTGTCTCCCCTGAAGATTATACATACAGTATAATTTAGCTTGTACGGCGCCATAATATGTTGTTGCGATGCCATCTTCTCAATCATCAGTCAATCATCATCAACTCAACTACAACCACCACTTCACCTTTCACCACTACTACCACAATCTGCCTTTGACTTAGCCACCACAGTCACCCATGCCAACACGGCCACTGTCACCACACTTCTATGTATGTATGTATGTACAGTCGCGCTAATAAGTCATGGCTCGGCACCAAGTAGGTTTCGATCAATAATTGGTAGGCTATCAGCAATATCTAAGCTTCAATTTTTCATATCGAGTGAAATATGCAAACATACCCACCCTATTCAACATCTGACCGACATTAATACAGCACAGAGCAAGCGAAGCGTAATTACAGCTGGGACCTGACTTATTAGCGCGACCGTATCAACATCACCAACACCACAACTCTCTCTACATCTACCACCACCAACCCTTACCACTATAACTACACCATACCACCACCACCACCACCAAACATCTTTGTACCGACCCCCCCCCCCCCCCCTCTCTCTCTCTCTCTCTCTCTCTCTCTCTCTCTCTCTCTCTCGTTTGAGTGCTTTAAGATACTAAAAGGTTTCGACAAAGTCGATGTAAATGCACTTATTCACATTAAAAAATACTAATCAAACTCGCGGAAATGGAATGAAATTAAAAACCAAAAAGGCAAACCTAGATGTCACAAAGAGTTTCTTCACCTACAGTGTGGCGACAGAGTGGAATAAACTACCAGCGCGAGTGGTGGAGAGCGACACAATAAACGCCTTCAAGGGAAGGCTTGACCTCTATCTGCAGAGGGCTGGGGTGATATGAATGGAAAAAAAAAAAAAAAAAAAAAAAAAAAATGTATGTATATGTATGTGTGTGCACTGTACAGAATGTATATATATACTGTATATATATGTGTGTATGTATGTATGTGTATATGTATGTGTATATATATGTATATATATATGTATATGTATTTATGTGTATGTGTGTATGTGTATATATGCATATATGCATATTATAGTTGTAAGGCCAGACTGCCTAGTAAGGACCTTGAGGTCTGTGTGGTCTGTGTATCTATGTAGCTCTATGTAGCTCTCTCTCTCTCTCTCTCTCTCTCTCTCTCTCTCTCTCTCTCTCTCTCTCTCTCTCTCTCTCTCTCTCTCTCTCTCTCTCTCTCTCAGCTCATTGAAGTTTTTAAAATACTTAAAGGGTTTGACAATGTGGATTATAACAATGTTTAGCCTCAATATAAATACAACACGCAACCCATGGTTGGGAAATTAGAATTGAAAAGGTTGAGCACTAGTATCTGTGGGCACTTTTTCACATATAAGATAAGATCTGTTTTACCTGGAACAAAACAAACTTCAGAGCAAACAAAGAGCAGTTCAAGAAGATAGTAGGTAGTATTTTGCACACTCTGTAAAGAGTGTAGTGCACTAAACAGTCTCTCTCCTTACACTTCGAGTATCTCTTCAGAATGGACCGCAAGGTCTCTGAGATACTAACTATTCCTTGTTAATCTCTCTCTCTCTCTCTCTCTCACACACACACACACACACACACACACACACACACACACACACACACACACACACACACACACACACACACACAGAGACCTGCCACCACCACGACAATAATCCATTTTTACCACCACCTGTTTACCTTTTAAGGGGGCCCACCTCGCTTTTTTGCTCTTTCTCTACCTCTCTCTTTGGCTTGTATCCATTCGGCCCCATTCAGCCTACTGTTTTAAGACGTTTACTCCCATCCAGGTGTCAACATTTTCCTGGCGAGCGGTAGCGAGCCAGCATATATATGTTTTTGTTTTGACATCAAGCTAAATTTGTACATTTTTCGGTAGAACATTTTTTCCGGCGAAGCCGGATTTCTCCATACAATGCTGGCTCGCTATCGCTCGCCAGGAAGAAATCAACACCTGGATGGGGATAAACGTCTTAAAACAGTTGGCTGAATGGGGCCAAATGGATACAAGCCAGGGAAAGAGAGAAAAGGAGAGAAATATACAAAAAAAGTCGGTGACCGCCTTAACTTTTATCCCTTGGCACCCACTGTAGGACTCCCTCCCTAGTCACCAAGGCAACTAAAATAACGTTTGCATCTCATTAGCGTTCAGTTTCATTTCGCTTTATTTAGTTTCGCTTAATTTTGTTTATTGTCGCTTAGTTTTTTTTCTCGATCAGTTTTGTTTATTTTCGCTTAGTTTCCTTTCGCTTCGTTTTGTTTCGCTAAGTTTCATTTCGCTTCGTTTTGTTTCTTGTGAGCTTGCCATATTTTCAGGGACTGGCCTTTGTATCGGCACTGGCTCAGGGTAGTAAGAGAAGAGGCTCATGTTCAGGGGAGGCTGGCCGTTTGTTTGGTCTATTAATTAATGTATTCATATATTTTTTTAGTTTCCTCCCTAGACCTCCATCAAGCTTAGAAAAACACCCCCTAGACCCCCCTTCAAGATAAATTCGTACATTTTTCGGTAGAAAAATGTCCTGGCCGAAGGCCGGTTCCTCTTCAAATTGCAGGCTCGCTTCGCTCGCCAGGAAATAATCGACACCTTAATAGCACAAAAGGTCTTAAAATTGACAACGAAATGGGGCTAAAGGTGTTAAAATCGCCAAACTAATGGGCTGAACGACTTATAATCTCAAAACTAGTGGGGCTAAACATTAGGGAGAAGGGGGTCCAGAAAAACGGTCTGCCTCTCCTTAATAGTCTATTCGTTGTAAGTAGGCGAGAAATCATGACCTCTATCCTCTGTAACTCAAAAAGGGCTAGAGCAAATTGGCTGTACATTTCTACATAAATTCCTTGACTGACTCTTCCCAAATGGTAGCACTATTAGCTGGATTACTCTAGTTGTGTTTTAGTTACAGAGGTTAGAGGTCATGATATCTCGCCAACTTGCAGCAAATATACTTACTGTATAGGAGAGTTTTTGTGTGTGTTACCCTTCATTAGACCCCGTTCGTTTTGGCCTTTTCCAATGACCGACTTGCGAGTTGCGTTCTATAAGGAAGTTGGAGCTGTAGACAACGATATTTAACCGAATTTACAGGTAAAATACGGTTGTAATACAGCGTTAGATATATAACACCCAACTCAACAAAACATTTATGTATCAGAAACCTACATTACTGCTGTTAATGCTATACTGCTATACTGTATATACTGCTGTTAATGCTATACTGCTATACTGTATATACTGCTGTTAATGCTATACTGCTATACTGTATATACTGCTGTTTGCGGATGATACAGTTCTGATGAGTGATAATGAATGGGAGTTGCAGGGTCTGGTAAATGAGTTTGGAACAGTGTGCGAAAAACGGAATTTGAAGGTAAATGCGGGGAAGAGCAAGGTTATGGTCTTCGAAAGGGGTGAAGTCACAGAGTGTGAGGTGAAGCTGAACGGTCAGGCTATGGAGATCGGCAGCTCTTTTAAGTATCTGGGCAGTGTGTTGAGTAAAGATGGGACTATGGATGAAGAAGTGCGGGAGAGGGTACAACAGGGGAAGAGGGTTGTAGGAACGCTAAAAGCAGTAACAAGAAATAGGGTGGTCAGTATGGAAGTGAAGTGAAGAAGTCCTTGCATGACAGTGCGGTAATCCCGACACTGACTTACGGAAGCTAAGCATGGACGTTGGTTGAGAGACTCAGACCAAGAGTGAGAGCAGTGGAAATGAATTACTTAAGGAGTGCGTGCGGAGTTACATGGAGGGATAGACAGACTAATGAGGAAGTAAGAAGGAGGTGTGGTGTGGAGGTAGATGTGCTGGAACGTGTGAAAAGGACAACTTGAGATGGTTCGGCCATATGGAACGTATGGACAGCGAGAGAATGACTAAGAGGGTGTACGAGAGCGAGGTGGAGGGACAGAGAGGGAGAGGTAGACCGAATATGAGGTGGAAGGATGGAGTGAGGAAGTACATGAACGAGGGCGGTGCTGGTTGGGGGGAGGGGCGTCGACTGACTGGGGACAGAGGTGCATGGGGGCGGTTCGTTCGTGGCCACCCCTTCGGGGATCACGGCGTCAGGCAATAGATAGATAGATAGAAACTTACATTATTATTATTGTATTTCTGTTTAAGGGGAGATATCCACTTGAGGGATTTTTTTCTGGACCCCTTTCTCCCCCATGTTTACCCCATTGCTTTTGAGAATTTAAGACAGTCGACCCATTAGTTTGGCGATTTTAAGAACTTTCGCCCCATTTCCGTCAATTTTAAGACCTTTCGTGCAATTTAGGTGTCGATTTTATCCTGGCGAGCGATAGCGAGCCTGTAATTTAAGAGGAACCGGCTTTCAGCCGGGACATTTTTCTACCGAAAAATGTACAAATTTATCCTGAAAAGGGCTCAAGGGGGTGTAATCTTAAAGCTTGATGGATATCTAGAGACCAAACTAAAAACCTGCCCTTAATATCGATGTTCACGGCTCCAACTTCCTTATAGAACGAAACTTGCGAGTGGTCAATCCTCGCACAATAGTTTCCCTGCCCCAACGAAGAAGAAGGAAGTGATGAAGGTTAGTTGGACCTCGGCTTCAGGGGGTGGGTTAGGCGGAGACAAGGTGTACAGTTAATCTGTCAAACGTTCGTGGACCTCACCTATTTTGAGGGGGGGGGGGGGTGCTGGTTAGTTTTTGGTTTATTTATTTATTAATTCATATATTTCTTAGTTTCCTCGCTAGACCTCCACAATCTTAAAAATACACTCCCTAGACCTCCCTTCAACATAAATTTGTACATTTTTCGGTAGAAAAATTTCCCGGCCAAAGGCCGGTTCTTCTTAAAAATACAGGCTCGCTTTCGCTCGCCAGGAAAAAAATGGACACTTTAATGGCACGAAAGGTCTTAAAAGTGACAAGGAAATGAGGCGAAAGGTGGTAAAATCGCCAAACTAATGGGCCGAACGTCTTAAATTCTCAAAACTAATGGGGCTAAACATGAGGGAGAAGGGGAGCCATAAAAACCCTCTGCCTCCCCTTAAATTGTGGAAGTACGGCACTGTATATCTCTGGAAATATAAGTTATGAATATATTTGTCTATATATCGACTACAAAACTGTATACGATTTATTGCAAAAAACAAGGTCCATCCAAATATCAATCCAGAGAGTTAGAACTGAATAAAACACAAAGAGGTCCTTGACAATTGATAAGTGACTGTACAGGGATGAAGCAAAGGGCACTCATATAGTGTTTGGTGGACTATACCCTATTCCAAGTAAGTGAGCCAAAACTCTTGAACATTAACCTCTATAACTCACAAGCAACTAGAGTAATCAAGCCAATATTAATACCATTTGGAAAGGGTCAGCCAGGGAATAGGTGTGAAAAGTTACAGCCCAATTGTTCAAGTCCCTTTGAAAGAGATGCAACATTGTGGCGTGTAGAAAGAGATTGCAGGGAACAAGTAAGAAGAAGTGAGTTGATGAGGCGAAATGCTTTTGAAACTACTCTTTCGAGAAGGGTACTATGGGTGGAACCTCACCACACATGCAAACAATACTCGATACATGTGTATACTGTGCCCTTATACAGAGCAAGAAGCTGTTTGCGGGTGGAGAAGCCACGGAGAAGGTTAAGCACACCTAACTTCTGGGAAGCTGTTTTAGCAAGAGTGGTAATATGATATTCCAAGAAAGGTTGGTTGAATAAGATACACCAAGAGTATCGAGAGAAGATTAAGGGGTGATTTGCGTATTGTTGAAGAGTAATTAATAGTCTTGTGGAAGATTGCGATGGGTAGGTAGAAGGAGTAATTGGTTCTTAGAGGCATTGAAAGTATCAAGATTTTCTCTGTCCCATTGAAAACAATAATTGATAGACCAGAAGGTAGGACTGCTATGGCCTTGTCGCATGACATTTGAAGTGATTGCTTGTTGGGTTGTTGTGAAAAACTAGTTGAAAAGTGTAGGGTAGAGTCATCAGCATATGAGTCGATAGGATTAGAGGTACAGTTGAGGAGATAATTAATTAATACTAGAAAGAGAACTGGAGACAGGTCAGAACCCTGAGGAAAACCGAAGTTGATAGGTTGAAGAAGTGAGTTATGGCCATCCACAACTGCAGCTATTGAACGGTCAGAAAGTAAATTAGAGACAATGGCACACAGAGAGAGGGATATAAACCAAAGGAGGGTAGTTTGGAGAGTATAAATTTGTGTCGGACTCTATCGAAGGATAGAGTAGAAGGTAGTACGAGACGGGTCGTATTTGTGTCATGAATTAAGAATTTTAAGGGGACATGGGCTGTTTTTCTGGTCACCCTTCTTCCTCATGCTTACCCCCAATAGTTTTCAGATTTTATGACGTTCGGCCCATTAGTTTGGCGATTTTAATACCTTTTGCCCCATTTCGGTGTCAATTTTTAAGACTTTTCGTGCCATTTAGGTGTCGATTTTTCTTGGCGAGCGATAGCGAGCCTGTAATCTTAAGAGTAGGCCGGGACATTTTTCTACCGAAAAATGTACAAATTAATCTAGAAGGGGGATCTGATGGATGTTTTTTTAAATTTGATGGAGTCTATGGAGGAAACTAAAGAAAATAATAAATAAATGAGAAAATCTACCAAAAAGTGAACCATCCCCCCTTAAGAGGAAGTGTAGCATGTAAGGTGTTAAGAGGAAGTGTAGCATGTAAGGTGTTAGTAATGTGGTGTATTGAAAGAGAGAGAAGGTGTTTAGGAGGGCACACTGTGGTTGCCCTCTGTTTAGGCGAGGCACGGAAAGGATCAACTAGGGAGGCCAGGTGGTGAAACAGGAGTTTCCTTAAGACCCACCTAGGCTATAACACTTTACCTTTCAACTATTTTCGTACCCTTAATTTTTGACAGCGTTATTATTCCACCTGTATTATGCCTATTGTGTTTGCTGTTCTAACTATACTGTATATAACAACTGCAGTGTCAAACAAGATATATACTATATATATATATATATATATATAGAGAGAGAGAGAGAGAGATAAACTTGTTCTTCTATGTGAGTGAGGGAGACAAAAGGCAGAACTGCCTGTAGCGAGTGCCTCTCCCAAAGTTGAAAGAGTGACAGGGCCAAAATCAAGGGACGTTCGAGCCAAAATGCCTGGACACACGAAGTTTGAAGCAATTTAAGTCATAGGAAGATGGAAAGTCTGATTCTGGGAGAGAGTTCCAGAGCTCAGCTGTTGAGGAGATGAAAGACTGAGAATAACGTTTCACTCTTGGGTTTGGAGAGTTGCACAGAGTAGGAGTGGGATTGTGTTGCAAGACGGGGACCACGTGCCATACAAAAAGGAGGTGGTATATACTGGGAGAGCTCTGAGGAACACTGATTATTGTAGTAGCAATAGAGAGATGCAACATTGCGGCGAAGAGAGCGAAAGATTGCTGAGAGTTGGTGAGTGGACGGGAGTTAATGATACAAAAGGCTTTCCTTTCTACTTTGTCTAGGAGTGCGGTGTGAAAGGATCCTCCCCACACATGTGAACAATACTCAATACAAGGACGCACTGTGCCCCTGTACAGAGCAAGAAGCTGTGCAGGGGTAAAGAACCCCTTGAGGCGGTTGATCACATCCATCATCTGGGAGGCTGCCTTAGCAAGACTGGTTATATGGTCCTTCCAAGAGAGAGCAGAACAAAAGAGACACCGAGAATATTGAGAGTAGATGAGGGATTGATTTTTGTATTGTTGAAGAATAAGGGATAGTCCTCTGGGAGTTCCCGACTGGTAGTAAGATGGATAAATTGGGTTTTGGAAGCATTAAAGGCAACAAGGTTTTCTCTGTTCCAATTGGACATAGTAGTTAGAGAAGGAGATAAGTGTTCTATGACTTCATTACGTTTGTTTTTGAGGGATTGCTGGCTGGGGCGTTCTGGAAAACTAATTGAGTACGGTAGTGTAAGGTAGAGTCGTCTGCGTATATATATATACACACACACTTAACACTAGCTCTACCGACATACTGGGGAGAGGGGGGTGGGGGATTTATTATTATTTGTATTATTATTATTATTATTAGTAGTAGTAGTAGAAGTAGTACCGGTAGTAGATGTAGTTGTAGTACCGTAGTAGTAGTATCTCCTATATTGAAGACCCGCCTCCGCTCGCCCAGAACAAACTGACACCCGCATGGAAACACCTTTTAATTAAACGCCAAACTAATTATGAGAAATAGAGGTGATAAACAATACACACACACACACACACACACACACACACACACACACACACACACACACACACACACACACACACACACACACACGGATAAATTGGATTAGCCTGTATATAGCTGAAGTATAATTTTGTGTGTGAACTTAACCCTTTGAAGATTAGGACGCATTTTGACAGTTTATTCTGGCTATCATTAAACGATTTTATACAATTTCGGAAGGATCTGTGGGAATTATAAGGGTAAACACAATCTCAATTAACTCTCTGATTTCGGTATACCCTTCTTAATATAAATAAAATTGTTTAAATAATAGCCAGAAAACAGAAAAGATATACGTAAAACTGCACCATATGTTAGCGTGGCAAATTAAACCTACATACAGACCTACAGACATGGAAATAGATAACAGACCAAGAGACGGTACCTTCGTCACCAAAACAGCCTCCGAAGTTTCAGTGAAGTTAGGGAGGTCTATTTTTACAGCCAGAGTTTGTCAGCCTACTCTCTGGACACGTGGTATGGTAGGCAGAGCGATCGATCCGTTTGGTTTCGTTTCTAGTTAGCTGGAAGTGTATAGTTAGCTGGAAGTGTATAGTTAGCTGGAAGTGTATATGGAATTATTAAGTTTTGTTTACACCAACCAACTTCACATCTGAACTAAATTAATTAAATCAACAATTACATGTGGCACTCAGAGGACTCGAACCCAGGATACTCACATCGAAATTCCGCGCACTATGCACTTTGCCTTTTAACTCTCACAGATTCTTCCTAAGCTATATAAAATCGTCTAATGATGCCGTTGTGAAGGCTTATCCCTCAATACCTTCATCTGACCCATACCTTCACTTGGCACATAACAAAGCCACTCCAACAGCTTCCTCTCTCTCCAACACCCCTTCTCCCCTCTCTACACTCTTCAGAACAATAGGAAAAGTAGAATGTAGATACGAGGTGCCGTTGTAAAGGCTTATCCCTCAATACCTTCACACACATAACAAAGCCACTCCAACAGCTTCCTCTCTCTCCAACACCCCTTCTCCCCTCTCTACACTCTTCAGAAAAATAGGAAAAGTAGAATGTAGATACGAGGTGCCGTTGTAAAGGCTTATCTCGCAATACCTTCACCTGACCCATACCTTCACCTGGCTCTACTTCCAGAGACCGACCTTTGTATCGGCTCTAGCTCTGTGTTAGTAAAAGAGGAGAGTTAACCCCTAATGTACCGACGACGTCTTTTTCATTATATTCTGGTTATATTTAGACGATTTTGTGCAGTTTAAGAAGGATCCGTGGTAGTATATAGGGTTAAGTGAGATTCTTAGACCCGAGTGAAGAGAATTATTTAATATTTCTGTTAAAGGGTAACTAATTTCTCCTTTACATTAATACTTTAGGAAATGTGGAGTCCGGCCCATATGACTTTTGTGGTTTTAGCTTGTCTTAACTGATCAAGTACATCATTTCTACTTATGTATATTTTACTTAAAATATAACCATTCCTCACCTCGCTATTAATTAGACCTAACCTATATAGAAGTGAACCGTACCCTTCCAACGTAACACACACACACACACACACACACACACAAACCCAATACCCCCCCCCCCCACACCCACAGTGGTATAATAATAGACAGGTAAACCTTTTGACCTCACAGTTACCAAAATACTCCCGAGATGTAATAATGGTTATGTTACCCCCATCCGTCCTTATATGAGCATCCTGGGTTCGAGTCCAACTGCCACATGTGTTTGTAAATTTCATTAATCGATTTTAGGAGTATGGTTGGTTGTTGGAAGGAACATAATAATAGGCCTACTGTACTGTATATAACCTCTCAGATCCGCGTGGTCAATTTTAGCTACAAACATAATCCCATCAACAAATACCTGGTTTATTGAATGCTATTGTAACCCTATACAAATATGTTCAGCTCACTAATGCAAAATGCAAGGCTTATTGCGTATATATATTACTAAGACGTTATTCTCTTTTTCCCAGATATACGTAATATCACTTATTACTTTATGTTACTAACCCATCTGTTCCCTACTAACTTCCTAATCCTGCCACGGACATTAGTTCCAGGGCAGTATTTCCCTTTCCAATGTTCCATTACCCACTCTAAACCATTCTTTGGACACTTGATCCTCAGTGTTTTGGAGGACAAGCAGCCTAGAAGGGTCACTAGACCTGTTGTTGCTTGATTTCATTTGTACTCCTTTGTACTCTCTCTCTCTCTCTCTCTCTCTCTCTCTCTTTCTCTCTCTCTCTCTCTCTCTCTCTCTCTCTCTCTCTCTCTCTCTCCTCCTTGTATGTAAACTGCTAGAAACGGTCATAAGAGACAGACTCGTAAATCACTTAGAGGAAAATAACATACTTAAAGATACTCAACACGGCTTTCGTAAAAAACGTTCCTGTTTAACAAACCTCTTAGACTTCTTCCACGATATCCTCAACCTCTACGATGAGAGTAAAGCTGTAGATATTATATACCTTGATTTTCAAAAGGCCTTTGACAAAGTTCCCCACAAACGTTTACTGCTAAAACTAAAAGCGCATGGAATACAAGACGGTGTGTTGAAATGGATAGAAAATTGGCTCAGCGACAGAAAGCAAAGAGTAGTCATAAACGGTAAGGCATCTAAATGGACCAATGTAAGTAGCGGGGTACCCCAGGGATCGGTACTAGGACCAATTCTCTTTCTAATTTACATCAACGACATAGATGAGGGTCTCACCTGTACAGTCTCAAAATTTGCTGACGATACAAAAATTGAAAATAGCGTACTCTCAAAAGATCAAGTTGACGATATGCAACACAATCTAGATAAATTGTCACATTGGGCCCAAATTTGGCAAATGAGTTTCAATACGAATAAATGTAAAGTACTACATATCGGATACCTAAATGAGAAAGCAAACTATTCGATGAATGGCACTCAGCTTAAGAATGTAAACAGAGAAACCGATCTGGGAGTAACAATATCGAGTAACCTAAAACCGAGTCAACAATGTTCAGAAGTTGTTAAGAAGGCAAACAAAATAATTGGCTTTATAGGCAGGTCATTTGAGCATAAATCCAAAGAAGTTATCCTAACCCTTTACAATTCCTTAGTCCGCCCTCTTCTGGAATACTGCGTTCAATCCTGGTGCCCTTATTACCAAAAAGATATAAACAAGCTAGAACGAGTTCAACGTAGAGTTACCAAAATGATACCTAGCCTAAAGAACAAACCATACGAAGAGCGTCTTAGAGAATTAAATCTATTTCCTTTAACCCAGCGCAGATTAAGAGGTGACTTAATTCAAGTGTTCAAAATCATCAAAGGCATCGACAGTATGAACTGTAGTAAGTACTTCACTATCGACCAATCTAATTACACGCGGGGAAACGGTTGCAAAATTATTGGTAAATCTTTTAACTCACACGAATCTAAGAACTTCTTCTTCAATCGAGTTGTCAACTTGTGGAATGGGCTTCCCCGAAACGTTATAGACTGCATCACCGTTGATTCATTTAAACTCCGCCTAGACAAATATCTCGCATCAAACCCGCGACTGACTGCGTTTGTAAATGAATAACTTTATTTTATCCCCCCTCAGTTACTAACCCATCTGTCCCCTACTAACTTCCTAATCCTGCCACGGATATTAGTTCCAGGGCAGTAATTCCCTTTCCAATGTTCCCTTACCCACTCTAAACCACTGTTTGGACACTTGATCCTCAGTGTTTTGGAGGACAACCAACCTAGAAGGGTCACTAGATCTGTTGTTGCTTGATTTCCTTTGTACTCCTTTGTACTCCTTCCCCTCCTCCTACCCCTTCTCCTACCCCTTCTCCTCCACCTCCTTCTGTTGGTCCCGGATAGAAGGCTATACTGTATATTGATCTCGTGCTAATGCCTGGTAATAGAAGAAGAAGGAGGGACGTCCCGGCTGGGAGAGTTTCATCAATGGCAGGTTACCTATGGACACAGACCCAACATACCAAGCGTTGATAGGCTATGCTAATATACCCTATAGGATATGTACAGCAAGGGGGGGGGGGGGAGTAAGTGGAGGTTATATCTCGTCTATATGTACAGCAAGGGGGGGGGGGGGAAGTAAGTGGAGGTTATATCTTGTCTATATATACAGCAAGGGGGGGGGGGGAGTAAGTGGAGGTTATATCTCGTCTATATGTACAGCAAGGGGGGGGGGGGAGGAAGTGGAGGTTATATCTTGTCTATATATACAGCAGGGGGGGGGGGGGAGTAAGTGGAGGTTATATCTCGTCTATATGTACAGCAAGGGGGGGGGGGAGTAAGTGGAGGTTATATCTCGTCTATAAGTACAGCAAGGGGGGGGGGGGAAGTGGAGGTTATATCTCGTCTATATGTACAGCAAGGGGGGGAGGGGGGGGTAAGTGGAGGTTATATCTCGTCTATATGTACAGCAAGGGGGGGGGGGGTAAGTGGAGGTTTATATCTCGTCTATATGTACAGCAAGGGGGGGGGGGGTAAGTGGAGGTTATATCTCGTCTATATGTACAGCAAGGGGGGGGGGGTAAGTGGAGGTTATATTTCGTCTATATGTACAGCAAGGGGGGGGGGAGTAAGTGGAGGTTATATCTTGTCTATATGTACAGCAAGGGGGGGGGGGGAGTAAGTGGAGGTTATATCTCGTCTATATGTACAGCAAGGGGGGGGGGGTAAGTGGAGGTTATATTTCGTCTATATGTTCCCCTATATTATGTTTATATGACTATCCATCAATGTATCTATCTATCCATCTGTATATCTATTGTTCTCTCTGTCTATCATACCAAGCGTTAAAGGGTATGTACTTATACTCCAAGATATATATAACATGGGGTAATTATAGATGTTGTCTATACGGTCACTAGCTATATCTATGTTTATCTGACTATCTATCTATTTATCTATCTGTCTATC
The DNA here is from genome assembly GCA_032716605.1 of Paralithodes platypus. Classification (NCBI taxonomy): domain Eukaryota; kingdom Metazoa; phylum Arthropoda; class Malacostraca; order Decapoda; family Lithodidae; genus Paralithodes; species Paralithodes platypus. The sequence continues at coordinate 29,589,026 of CM064509.1, read as the reverse complement.
TTACCAAGCGTTGACAGGCTATGCAATATACTCCCAGATAATAATAGCTTGATGGCAGATAAAGGTGGTTATGTGTCGATATATTCACCTATTTATATGTTTATTTATCTATTTGTCTATATATCTATCAATCTCTATATTTATCTATCCCTCTATCCAGTTGTCTATCTATCATACCAATCGTTGACAGGCTATGCTAAAAATAATACCCTAGGATCACAAATAGCCTGGGAGTTAATGAAGGGTACATGTTCACCAATGTTTATGTTTATTTGACTATCTATCTATTTATCTGTCTATCTATCTACAGTATATGTATCTAATCATACCAAGCGTTGACAGCCTATGCTATTGTACTCAAAGATAACAAATTACAAAGAAAGCTGTCTTCTATATGCGGACTAACTATATCTATTATATGCGGACTAGCTATATCTATTTGTATGTGACTGTCTATCTAGTTATCTATCTGTCTATCATACCAAGCGTTGACAGGCTATGTAATATACTCCAAGATGAAAATAGCATGACAGTTATATAATGGCGATAATTTGCTATATGTGCTATGTAATATATACTCCAAGATAATAATAACTGACGGTTAATACAGGCGATAATTTGTCTATATGTTCCGTTATACCCTTTAGTAGTTGACTATCTTTCTATCTGTCTGTCCGTATCTGTCTATCATACCAAGCTTTGATAGGCTATGTTAATATACACACAAACCAATATTGCTTCAAGGTAAATAAAGGCGATAAGTTGTCTATATGTTTACCTATTTATATATGTTTATCGGACTATCTATCTATCTGTATCTATCTATGTATCTATATATGTGATTGTCTATATATCGTACCACGCGTTGACAGACTTTGCTAATAATATATACGATAATATATAAGAAAGGCGTCTTCTATATTTATGGACACCAGCTTTATCCACGTTTCTATTAATCTATTTACTGTATCTATCTTATCTATTGATCATCCAAAATGGACCATAAGATCTGTCGTAATAATCTCTCCTATAAATGATATACCGGTACTCCGTGATAATAATAAATAATGATACTTTTACTGATTATTTAGGTTTTCTGATGCAGAATAATGCTTTGTCTGTACATTTATCTATGAAGGGAGCCCACCTCGATTTTTTTTCTCTTTCTCTCCCTCTCTCTTTGGCTTGTATGCATTCGGCCCCATTTAGCCTACTGTTTTAAGACGTTTACCCCCATCCAGGTGTCAATATTTTCCTGGCGAGCGGTAGCGAGCCAGCATATATATTTTTTTTTTGACAGCAAGCTAAATTTGTACATTTTTCGATAGAAAAATGTGTCCGGTGAAGCCGGATTTCTCTATACAATGCTGGCTCGCTATCGCTCGCCAGGAAGAAATCGACACCTGAATGAGGATAAACGTCTTAAAACAGTTGGCTGAATGGGGACGAATGGATACAAGCCAGGGAAAGAGAGAAAAGAAGAGAAAGTTAAAAAGGCTGGTGACCCCCCTTGTTAAGGTACTAATGCATTGCGATAACATAATGAACCCATAATTCGAGTCTAGGCATAGTTGTTTACATTGCCTTACCTATTGTCAATTAAGACACCTGGCGACTTCCCCCGAATCTCTCGCTCTTGCTCTCGTTCTAGCTTTTGTTCTCTCTCTCTCTCTCTCTCTCTCTCTCTCTCTCTCTCTCTCTCTCTCTCTCTCTCTCTCTCTCTCTCTCTCTCTCTCTCTCTCTCTCTCTCTCTCTCTCTCTCTCTCTCTCTCTCTCTGTCTCTCTCTCTCTCTCTCTCCTATATATTCCTGTGTGGGGTAACAGATGACAGTAGGCACCGTGCTCCTACATACACACACACACATCATCAGCAGCCTTTCTATAAACTATAGGGTCTGTTCCTATTGCAACCCAGTCTGGTATACGTCACCGGAAGCTTAACTTAAGGGAGCCCGCCTCGCTTGTCTTCTCTTTCTCTCCCTCTCTCTTTGGTTTGTACCCATTCGGCCTCATTCAGCCTACTGTTTGAAGACATCTACCCCCATTCAGGTGTCAATATTTTCCTGGCGAGAGGTAGCGAACCAGCATATATATATTTTTGTTTTGACAGCAAGCTAAATTTGTACATTTTTCGACAGAAAAATGTCTCCGGCGAAGCCGGATTTATCCATACAATGCTGGCTCGCTATAGCTCGCCAGGAATTAATCGACAGCTGGATGGAGATAAACTTCTTAAAACAACTGGCTGAATGGGGCCGAATGGATACAAGCCAGGGAAAGAGAGAAAAGGAGAGAAAGATAAAAAAAAACGGTGACCCCCTTAATGTTCTGCTGGTTTTTGTTTTATAAGCAAAAGAGAACAACATTCCCTTCACAGTTTATGGTTGGACCAAGCAAAACGCGAACACGTTATCTGGTTACTCTCGGTTGACGTACCAAGATTCGCTATTAAGTGTGTGTGTGTGTGTGTGTGTGTGTGTGTGTGTGTGTGTGTGTGTGTGTGTGTGTGTGTGTGTGTGTGTGTGTGTGTGTGTGTGTGTGTGTGTGTGTGTATGTGTGAGGTGTGTGTGTGTATGTGAGGTGTGTGTGTGTGTGTGTGAGGTGTGTGTGTGTGTGTGTGTGTGTGTGTGTGTGTGTGTGTGTGTGTGTGTGTGTGTGTGTGTGTGTGTGTGTGTGTGTGTGTGTGTGTGTGTGTGTGTGTGTGTGTGTGTGTGTGTGTGTGTGTCCTAGTGTTTCTGTGTGTGTGTGTGCCCTAGTGTTTCTGTGTGTGTGTGTGTCCTAGTGTGTGTGTGTGTGTGTATTTGTCGTAGTGTGTTTGTCCTAGGGTGTGTGTGTGTGTGTGTGTCCTAGTGTGTCTGTCTGTGTCCTAGTATGTGTCAGTGTGTCCGTGTGTGTGTGTGTGTGTGTGTGTGTGTGCCCTAGTGTGTGTGTGTGTGTGTGTGTATGTGTCCTTGTGTGTGTGTGTGTGTCCTAGTGTGTGTGTGTGTGTGTGTGTCCTAGTGTGTGTGTGTCTCACTTTATCTCATGCTAAATATGTTTCAATACTTTTTGACGTAGTTAATGGATTTCTTCTTCGATATCCGACAACAAAATGTGACTTCCCCAATTTAAACTAACTGATTTTGTCTACTCTACTTCTGACTATCAAATTGACTTCCCGAATTTATCAACCCCCTGATTTTGACTATTTCATTAGTACTATACTACTTTTTCTTTTAGGGCAAACACTCTACACCAGGTATTATAGAGATAGCCGGTTTGCCACAGTTATATCAGAAAACCGATTACGGCGGATGGCTGTGGCCTGATGAAGTCCATCCGCCTCTCTATTTTGCCTTGGGGTGGGTGTTTGACTGTCTCTCTATATTTTTCATATATCTGTGTAAATTTCAACTCTTTTCACATGTGTGTCCTAGTGTGTGAGTCTGTGTGTGTGTGTGTGTGTGTGTGTGTGTGTGTGTGTGAACTACAGGGCAGCATAACCTGGAGAGTATATACCAATCACACACCCTATGCCGTCTTAAGGGAACCCACCTCGCTTTTTTTCTCTCTCTCTCCCTCTCTCTCTTTGGCTTTTATCCATTCGGCCCCATTCAGCCTACTGTTTTAAGCCGTTTACCCCCACCCAGGTGTCAATATTTTCCTGGCGAGCGGTAGCGAGCCAGCATATATATATATATATATACACCTAAACATCTACAAAACAAACAAACAAACAAATCTTTTTGTTTTGACAGCAAGCTAAATTTGTACATTTTTTGATAGAAAAATGTCTCCGGCGAAGCCGGATTTCTCCGTACAATGCTGGCTCGCTATCGCTCGCCAGGAAGAAATCGACACCTGGATGGGGATAAACGTCTTAAAACAGTTGGCTGAATGGGGCCGAATGGATACAAGCCAGGGAAAGAGAGAAAAGGAGAGAAAGATAAAACAAGCCGGTGACCCCCCCTTAAGCACTAATAGGAAACATTTGGATATCATTAAGCACTGTATTATCTTGTTTGGATTCGATACCGATTGATGGCACTTATTAACCCCCTCGGTACCTGGGACGCCTTTGTTGTTATATCCTAGCTATATTTAGACGATTCTGTGCAGCTTAAGGGACCCCACCTTGCTTTTGTTTCTCTTTCTCTCCCTTTCTCTTTGGGTTGTATCCCTTCCTCCATTCAGCCTACTGTTATACGACGTTTACCCCCATCCAGGGGTCAATGTTTTCCTGCCGAGCGGTAGCAAGCCAGCATATTTATATTTTTGTTTTGACAGCAAGTTAAATTTGTACATTTTTTGATAGAAAAATTTCTCCGGCAAAGCCGGATTTCTCCATACAATGCTGGCTCGCTATCGCTCGCCAGGAAGAAATCAACACTTGGATGGGGATAAAAGTCTTAAAACAGTTGGCTGAATAGGGCAAAATAGATACAAGCCAGGGAAAGAGAGAAAAGGACAGAAAGATAAACAAAGCCGGTGACCCCCCTTAAGAAGGATCTGTGTTCGTCAAATGGGTCCAGTAAGACAGTTCGTAGCCTGTTCATTGCTGGAGGTCCTTTTTAAAGTGAATAGCATCGTCTAATAGTAGCCAGCATAATACTAAAAGGACGGCACCGGTACAGAAGGGGTTAATGGTCACGCCTCTATGCCAGCTTCTCTACTCTGGACCTAAATCTGGGATACTCAAATATGCCTAAAGTGGGAAGGGCTGTATTTATTTGATCATTTATACAGTATATTTTTATATATTTTGTATATACTGTACATATTTGTTTTTCCCTCTTTAGACATCCACCAAGCTTTCCCCCCCCCCCCCCCCCCAAAAAAAAAAAAATCCCAAGACCCTCCTGCAAGGTACGTTTGTACATTTTTCGATAGACAAATGGTTCCTTAAACTAATGGGCCAATCGTTTTAAAATTTGAAAACTAATGAGGCTAAACATGAGGAAGAAGGGAGTCAGAAAAACGAACGATCTCCCCTTAAAGAAACACCCCCAAATCCCCCCTTCGATAAATATGTGTACAATTGTCGGTGGAAAAATGTCCCAACCGAAGGCCGGTTCCTCCTAAATTACAGGCTCTCTATCGCGCGCCAGGAAGACAATGACACCTTAAGGGGGGTCACCGTTTTTTTTGTTTTTATCTTTCTCTCCTTTTCTCCCTTTCCCTGGTTTGTATCCATTCGGCCCCATTCAGCCAACTGTTGTTAAGACGTTTATCCCCATCCAGGTGTCGATATCTTCCTGGCGAGCGATAGCTAGCCAGCATTGTATGGAGAAGTCCGGCTTCGCCTGAGACATTTTTCTATCGAAAAATGTAAAAATTTAGCTTGCTGTCAAAACAAAAATATATATATGCTGGCTCGCTACCGCTCGACAGGAAAATATTGACACCTGGATGGGGGTAAACTTCTTGAAACAGTAGGCTGAATGGGGCCGAATGGATACAAACCAAAGAGAGAGGGAGAGAAAGAGAAAAAGAGCGAGGTGGGCTCCCTTAAAGGCACGCAAGGTCCTGAAATTTTCAAGAAAATTAGCAAATGTCTTTAAATCGCCAAACTAAAGGGGTGAACTTCTTAACAACTCAAAACACTAATGGGGCTAAACATGAAGGAAAAGGGGAGTCCAGAAAAAAATAAAATAAATGTTCCCAAATGCTTCCGAACATGGCTTTAAATAAGGGTTCAACTATATGTAAAGGGGCATAGTCATATTACTGTTCCCGACTGTACATACACGAGTAACCCCCCCCCCCCCCCCAGGAGACAGAAGGTAAGCGCCCCCCGCGGCCACAATGGTGTATACAGCATTGTCTTGCACCCAATTAACCTGCCTCTTTCATGTTACATAATAGTGATAAAACAGACATAGTGTATACTGTATGAAGCATAATAAAACAGACATAGTGTATACTGTATTATGTAGCATAATAAAACAGACATACTGTATACTGTATGTAGCATAATAAAACAGACATACTGTATACTGTATGTAGCATAATAAAACAGACATACTGTATACTGTATGTAGCATAATAAAACAGACATAGTGTATACTGTATTATGTAGCATAATAAAACAGACATACTGTATACTGTATGTAGCATAATAAAACAGACATAATGTATACTGTATTATGTAGCATAATAAAACAGACATACTGTATACTGTATGTAGCATAATAAAACAGACATAGTGTATACTGTATTATGTAGCATAATAAAAACAGACATACTGTATACTGTATGTAGCATAATAAAACAGACATAGTGTATACTGTATTATGTAGCATAATAAAACAGACATACTGTATACTGTATGTAGCATAATAAAACAGACATAGTGTATACTGTATTATGTAGCATAATAAAACAGACATACTGTATACTGTATGTAGCATAATAAAACAGACATAGTGTATACTGTATTATGTAGCATAATAAAACAGACATACTGTATACTGTAGCATAATAAAACAGACATAGTGTATACTGTATTATGTAGCATAATAAAAGGTTCAAATAAGTCTTATATCTTAACGAGAGAGGGGTTGTTTTTCTGGGTCCCCTTTCTCCCTCGTGTTAAACCCCATTTGTTTTGAGATTATTAGGCGTTCGGCCCATTAGTTTGGTGATTTTAACACCTTTCGCCCTATTTCGTTGTAAATTTGAAGACTTTTCGTGCCATTTAGGTGTCGATATTTTCCTGGCGAGCGATAGCGAGCCTGGAATTGTAAGAGGAAACGGCCTTTGGCCGGGACATTTTTCTACCGAAAAATTTACAAATTTATCTTGAAGGGGGTCTAAGCTTGATGGAGGTCATACGAGGAAACTAAGAAATAGTGGAATAAATGAATTAATAGACCAACAAAATAGTCCATCTCCTCTTAACTGAGAGAGAGAGAGAGAGAGAGAGAGAGAGAGAGAGCTAGAGAGAGAGCTAGAGAGAGAGCTAGAAAGAAAGAAAGAGTGAGCTGAGAGTGAACGTACCAAGACTATACACGAGGACTGAGGTAGATGTAAATGTTTGAGTTGGTTTACCTTCCCCAGGCGACAGTGAGAGAGAGAGAGAGAGTACACAGGAGTACAAAGGAAATCAAGCAACAACAGGTCTAGTGACCCTTCTAGGCTGCTTGTCCTCCAAAACACTGAGGATCAAGTGTCCAAACAGTGGTTTAGAGTGGGTGAGGGAACATTGGAAAGGGAACTACTGCCCAGGAACTAATGTCCGTGGCAGGATTAGGAAGTTAGTAGGGGACAGATGGGTTAGTAACTGAGGGGGGGATAAAATAAAGTTATTCATTTACAAACGCAGTCAGTCGCGGGTTTGATGCGAGATATTTGTCTAGGCGGAGTTTAAATGAATCAACGGTGTTGCAGTCTATAACGTCTCAGGAAGCCCATTCCACAAGTTGACAACTCGATTGAAGAAGAAATTCTTAGATTCGTGTGAGTTAAAAGATTTACCAATAATTTTGCAACCGTTTCCCCGCGTGTAATTAGATTGGTCGATAGTGAAGTACTTACTACAGTTCATATTGTCGATGTCTTTGATGATTTTGAACGCTTGAATTAAGTCACCTCTTAATCTGCGCTTGGTTAAAGGAAATAGATATAATTCTCTAAGACGCTCTTCGTATGGTTTGTTCTTTAGGCTAGGTATCATTTTGGTAACTCTACGTTGAACTCGTTCTAGCTTGTTTATATCTTTTTGGTAATAAGGGCACCAGGATTGAACGCAGTATTCCAGAAGAGGGCGGACTAAGGAATTGTAAAGGGTTAGGATAACTTCTTTGGATTTATGCTCAAATGACCTGCCTATAAAGCCAATTATTTTGTTTGCCTTCTTAACAACTTCTGAACATTGTTGACTCAGTTTTAGGTTACTCGATATTGTTACTCCCAGATCGGTTTCTCTGCATATCGTCAACTTGTTCTTTTGAGAGTACGCCATTTGCAATTTTTGTATCGTCAGCAAATTTTGAGATTGTACAGGTGAGACCCTCCTCTATGTCGTTGATGTAAATTAGAAAGAGAATTGGTCCTAGTACCGATCCCTGGGATACCCCGCTACTTACATTGGTCCATTTAGATGCCTTACCGTTTATGACTACTCTTTGCTTTCTGTCGCTGAGCCAATTTTCTATCCATTTCAACACACCGTCTTGTATTCCATGCGCTTTTAGTTTTAGTAGTAAATGTTTGTGGGGAACTTTGTCAAAGGCCTTTTGAAAATCAAGGTATATAATATCTACAGCTTTACTCTCATCGTAGAGGTTGAGGATATCGTGGAAGAAATCTAAGAGGTTTGTTAAACAGGAAAGTTTTTTTTACGAAAGCCGTGTTGAGTATCTTTAAATAAGTTATTTGCCTCTAAGTGATTTACGAGTCTGTCTCTTATGACCGTTTCTAGCATTTTACATACAATTGAGGTTAACCCTGGTGCACCATCGAGATTGCATTTGTGCAACCAACGCATGCACAAACACGATTATTTTCGCGCCACTCAGCCCTGGCGGGCAATATCTTGGTTCTCGGACTGCGCCAGGGCAGTCTGAGGCATGCCTCATTGGTGAGTAGACCTACGCCGCTCCAGCTCCAGCTCAGCAAGTTTTCCGGTTGCATTGGTGCAACTGCGATAGGAATATTACCTTTTGTTGTTTATGCAATACTTGCATATTTAGCAGATTGTGAGCCATATATAGTAACTAGTCTATGATATTTCGACCGTATATGCATGTAAGCCTAATCTAACAGGAATCGGCCATATGGTTTGGGTAGGGTAGGCCTATGCTGACTAGAGGCTCTGAAACCTGATAGGAAATATTTCCAATTTTGCAAAACTTTCACATTTGATGCTGGTATTTGAATATATTGTGGCTATATATATTTTGTTAATTAAATATGATAGAATAACTTACTTTTGCCTTAAACCTGAGAGTATACTAAGGAATGATAGATTAATGTTGTGTAGGAAGGATAATGAAAAAATGGTTATGAGATTATGTTTTTAAAGTGGCAGTAGCAAATGTGCAACAGCGATAGATGAATATCTCACTTTTGGAGCGATAGTGTTCCAATCGTCTAATTGGATGATAGTTACTGGGTAGGGATTTGCTGCCTTTTTTTAATATCGGTGTTACGTTGGCTAGCTTCCACTGATCAGGCATAGTCCCAGACTGCAAGGATTCATTGAATAGCAATGTCAGTGGTTTGGAGAGCTCATCCTTAGCTTCCTTTAGAACTCTACGCGAGATTGTATCAGGTCCAGGCATTTTATTTACCTTGAGTTTATCTAAACAATTCAATACTTCTCTCTCTGTAACGGTGATATTGCTTAGAACATCTGAATTATCAACTTGAATCGGCGATGGTGTAGGGATATCACTGATGTCTTCGGTTGTAAAAACTGATGCAAAGAAGGTATTGAGGGCATTACTCATTTGTACTTCGTCTTTGGTGTATTCTCCATTTTCATCGACTAACGGTCCAACAGTTGAAGTAACTACTTTTTTCTTTCTGATATAACTATAGAATTCTTTCGGGTTTGTTTTACTTTGATTCACAACATGTAACTCCAGGGTCTTTTTACTTTGCTTAATTAACTTTTTGGCATTGCGTCGTAGCTCTACAAATTTCACCCGTTCTTCGTCATTTTGTGAGGATTTTAATCTATCATTAGCAAATTTTTTAGCAAGCAGACAGTCTAAAATATCTTTATTCCACCATTTGGGCTTATCATTATGGCCTGGACGCCGTATTTTCGATGGTATGCAGTCTTGCACTGCCTTAAGGTAAGTGGTTGTGAAACACTCCCAAGATGTATTAAGTCGTTATTGTTAGTCAGAAAGCTCCAGTCAGTTTCTTTAAGCTTTGATTTAAGTTTATGAAAATTTGCTTTCTTGAAATTAGGGACTTTCTCAATGCTGTTATTTGATTTGTTACTAGTAAACTTTAAAGTGAAAGTTATCGTACGATGGTCGCTGTTACTGAATTCATCACCAACATTCAAATTCTCTATTCATTCTTTTGTTGCGAGTACAAGGTCAAGCACATTATTACCACGGGTCGGAGATTGTACAAATTGAAAAAGTGAACTCTCTTGCAAGTTAGCATAGAGGTTGTGTCCAGAGTGTGAAGTAAGAATATCGCCCCATTTAGTCACGGGTAAGTTGAAATCGACAAGAATTACAGTATCTTGTATGTTAGTTATTTCTGCAATTTGTTCATAAATTTCACTGTCAGTTTGCACTGATTGAGCTGGGGGTCTGTATAATAAAGCTAGTGTTATTTTAGTTCCTCGTTTATTATTTAATAGTACGTAAGATATGTCTATATTCGCAATTTGAGGTTTTGACATTAAGACGGGATTAAGACTTTCCTATATAAAAAACAGAACTCCTCCTCCATTTCTATTGATCCGACTTTTCTCAAACATTGTATAACCAGGAAGCGTATATTCGGCTAAAAAGTCTCTGTCTTCCGTAGTTAACCAAGATTCTGTAATGCCGATTATATCATAATGTTCTGTAAACACGATTTCCTCTAGATCTGAAAATTTATTGCGTATGCTACGAGCATTTACACAAAACACCTTAAGAGTATTAGAGTTGGATGTTACTGATTGTGCATTGTCTGAATTTTCAGTTCGTATTTGACTTCCACTACCCTGTCTGGTTAACCCCGGTTGACCCCGTTTTTTGAACGGAAATCCTTGACTGCATCGTTCAGCAGACGACCAAGGCGTGCAGCTCCTACTTCATTGAGAGAGAGAGAGAGAGAGAGAGAGAGAGAGAGAGAGAGAGAGAGAGAGAGAGAGAGAGAGAGAGAGAGAGAGAGAGAGAGAGAGAGAGAGAGAGAGAGAGAGAGAGAGAGAGAGAGAGAGAGAGAGAGAGAGAGAGAGAGAGAGAGAGAGAGAGAGAGAGAGAGAGAGAGAGAGAGAGAGAGAGAGAGAGAGAGAGAGAGAGAGAGAGAGAGAGAGAGAGAGAGAGAGAGAGAGAGAGAGAGAGAGAGAGAGAGAGAGAGAGAGAGAGAGAGAGAGAGAGAGAGAGAGAGAGAGAGAGAGAGAGAGAGAGAGAGAGAGAGAGAGAGAGAGAGAGGAAGAGAGAGAGAGAGAGAGAGAGAGAGAGAGAGAGAGAGAGAGAGAGAGAGAGAGAGAGAGAGAGAGAGAGAGAGAGAGAGAGAGAGACCAGGAAACTCATTGATGTCTTAACACTATTTGTTCCCATGAGGGGCTTTTTGGACCTACCCTGTATCGCTTAAGACCTTTCACCCCATTACTTTGGCGATAATAAGACGCTTTACCCCATTCAGGTGTCAATTTTGTTCTGGGCGTGTGAAGCGAACCTGTTGCTTAAAAGAAATCAGTCTAAACATGTACACATTTACAGTAGCTTGAAGGGGGTCTGGGTGGACATTTACAGTAGCTTGAAGGGGGTCTGGGTGGACATTTTATTTTAGTTTGAAGGAAGTCTGGGAAGGCATATTTGTTAGTCGAGGGGACAAACTTAAATACATAGCTCGAAAATGGAAAAAGCAAACATAATGGTCCATAATAATTAAAACCCATATCATAATAACCCCCAAGACGTCGGACCAGGAGGTGTTAACCCCTTCTGTACCGGCGACGTCTTTTTAATATTATTCTAGCTGTATTTATATAATTTTTTGCAGTTTAAGAAGGATCTGTGGTAGTAAAAAGGGGCTAAGTGAGATAGTTCGAAGCCTGATAGTTACTGGAGGCCCTTTTTAAACTGAATAAAATCGTCTAATAGTAACGAGAATATAACCCGAGCCCCTGTATCCGATAATGGGTATCAGAGTCTGATATCTAAAGGGATCTGCCGTGTGTGTGCCAATTCTCCCTACCAGGAATTCACCGGAGACCTCTGGTGGATGCTTCCGAAGTAGCACCAGAGCTACGTCTGTCGACATAAACAATACTCAACACCTAGGCTATGCAAAGTTTATCACGATTTCTTACGATTCTGCATGTTTTTACTATATACTAGAAGGCTACACTAAGTGCTTATATAATGGCGCGGCAACTCCAAGAATTTCTGGTAGGGAGAATCGTCTCTCTGCAGACTCCCGTTTTCTTATGTTCTTATCTCGCAATCATTTAGTAGTCTAGTTTGGAGTAGTTTGCTAATTGACCCCTTGCGATTTTCAGGCTATAAGGAAGTTGGAGCCGTAAACTTCCATGTTAAGGGGATATGGGTCGCTATTCTGGTCCCCCTTTTCCCTCATGTTTAGTCCAATTAGTTATCAGATTTTATGACGTTCGGCCCTTTAGTTTGGCAATTTGATAGCCTTCATCCCATGCCATTGTCAATTTTAATGTCAATTAGATCCCTCTTCGAGATCAATTTGTAAATTTTTCGGTAGAAAAATGTCAGGGCCGAAGGCCGGTTCCTCCACAATTACAGGCTCGCTATCGCTCGCCAGGAATAAAATCGACACCTAAAGGGCACGAAAGGTAATTGACAAACTAATGGGCAAACGTCTTACAATCTCAAAACTAATGGGGATAAACATGAGGAAGAAAGGGGGCCAGAAAAACAGCCCATCTCCCCTTAAGAATGATGTAAACAAATATTTCTACCATTTGGGAGGACTCGGCCCGGGAATAGGTGTGAACACTTACGGCTCATTTGTTATAGACATTTTTGAGTTACAGAGGATAAATGTAAACAATAACTGGCTCACCCGGTACCTATAATGAACAGACTAGGCGGATATTTGTGGTATGGAAGGCCTGAGGTGTACAGTAGGTGTCATGGTTTTATGGTTTACGCAATATACTTCCTAGAGCATCAGCACCAATTGTTATGATTAATTGGTTAGTGTGGAATATGTATATATACTGTATATATATATATATATATATATATATATATATATATATATATATATATATATACCGGTACAATATATATACAGCATATATAGGGGAGGTGTGGCAGAGTGGTCTTGCCACTGGACTGGTAATCCAATGGACCCTGGTTCGAATCCCAATATGTCAATGGGAAGATATTATTGGGGTGGCATTTGTGCTGTACCTAGTTTCAGTGCATTACCACAGCACACCGAAATGCCAAATAAAATACCCTCATTGTTCCCTGATTAAATAGCATTGTATGAATATTCCCATATTCAAAATATGCTACAGGGGGGCAATGCCTAGTGAGTTAATTGCTCAATAGGTGGTGTTCTGAGAGTGAGTGTCCGAGCCTGGGGAGTGAGACTGTGAGGCGCAGAGGCGAAGCAGCTTCAGAGATGGAGTTGGGTTCGAGCCGTGAATGGGTGCTTCGCATGTCTCACTCCCTAGACTGGAACAAGACCTCACGGGCCTCACCGTGTTCAGCGGTAGAGTGTAAAGGCTATCAGCCTATGCCCGAGATGGAGTAGTTGGAATATAGAAAAAAAAAAAAAATATATATACCGGTATATATTTTTAAGATATTATTGTGATGGAATTGGTGCTGTACCTGGTATCAATACATTCCCACAATGTCCACCGACACGCCATATACTCTCACTGTCTCCAATAAAATAGCATTGTATGAATATTCCCATATTCAAAATATGCTAATGGAGGCAATGCCTAGAGAGTTAAGAGCTCGTGTTGAGCGGTTTAATATACAGGTTATAAGCCTATGTCCGTAGGTAGAAGCTGGAAATAGAAGTATATATATATATATATATATATATATATATATATATATATATATATATATATATATATATACTGTATATACCGTATATATATATACATATACATATATACTTCTTTTTCCAGCTTCTACCTACGGACATAGGCTTATAACCTGTATATTAAACCGCTCAACACGAGCTCTTAACTCTCTAGGCATTGCCTCCATTAGCATATATATATACAGTATATATATATATATATATATATATATATGTAAATATCAGACCTGCACATCATATTTACCTCCTACAGTACCGGGGAAGTCCTTTTCATTAGATTCTGGCAACTACTGTAGGTGATTTTATAAAGCTTAGGAAGGACCTCTAACCACACACTATCTCACTGCATCGTTTTAGCCACCACTGATCATCCCGAAGTTGCACGAAACCGTTTAAATATAGCTAGAATAAAACACAAAATACGTGGCTGGTACAGAAGTGGTTCAATGGTTGAATATACAGTATATTTAGATGGCTCGACGTTTAAGGGGAGGTTTTTAGTTTGCTCTCTAGAGTCTAGACCACCATCAAGTTTTAACAAAAACACCCCCTTGACCCCCCTTCCAGATAAATGTGAAACTTTCGGTAGCAAAATGTCCCGGCCGAATGCCGGCTCTTCCTAAAGTACAGGCTCGCTATCACTCGCCAGGAAAACATCGACACCTTAATGACATGAAAGGTCTTATAATTGACAGTAATGGGGTGAAAGGTCTTAAAATCGCCAAACAATTGGGGCGAACGTCTTATACATTCAAAGCGAGTGAGGCTAAACATGAGGGAGGCTCAAAATAAATGATCCGTAAGTGAAACATCACCCTTTAGGAAGAGGCCACCCCTGGACAATAGATATCACAAAAACTGAAGTTTTCTTTTGCAACGGTCGTGAGCCAATTTCTTGATTCAAAGGACAGTATATATATATATATATATATATATATATATATATATATATATATATATATATTATCGTGTGTGAGTGTTAAATGTATGGCATTGTTTAATGTTTGGTCGTAGATTGTTGACATTCGAATATCATTATTTTTTGGATTATGAATCTGGTAGAAGTTTTTTTATGTCTAATATATTTTCTTAATGCGAATTCACACTTCACTATTTTCAACGGTTTTATTATGTCATGTTTTTATGCAATATTCTGTAGTCCACCAAACCCCAAACCCAGTTTAAAGTTCTATTTAGGAAGTATTTCTTCACCAAATATTATAAATAGCATTTACAATAGATTTATGATTGGAATCTTTCATAAAGATTGCAAATTTATATTTTTTGCAGACTAATTTGAAGTGCTATACTGAAGAGAATATGCCTAGAATGTTAATGTTACACACACACACACACACACCGCGGCTCTTATATAACTCTGATGTCCACCTGTAGCCCGTAAAATATATTATATTAATGACAATAAATACTTACCTTGGACACAACACATAAATTAAGTACCGTATTATAGAATACCGGTACATACTGGTATATTTATCTTGAATTAAAGACATATAGAATATAAGCTATCTGCGAAACGTTGTCAATAAAGTGCTCTTCCTCAGATGGTGTTTTTTATCCATTCTGTCTACTTTTCAAGTACCGGTACCACTCAACACATATATAATATACTTACTGTATTATGAACACTGGAATATAAAGAATAGAACCTTATCTATATCTATCTTATCTATCTATCTATATCTGTATGTGTGTGTGTGTGTAGAAAAAAAGTAACTCACACATATATACGGTAAATAAGTATATATATATATATATATATATATATATATATATATATATATATATATATATATATATATATATTGCCTACCGTAAAATGGATTAACTTCGGACAGGGAATTGTTCGGACATTACTAGGTAAAATGTAATGAACCTCAGCAGTGAAAAAATTTCTATTAGGGAAAACCTTTGGTATATGTGTTACTCCATAGTATTGAGCCATGTTCCCATAACTTTCAGTACATTACCTCTTTTCCAGTAGGCTACTGTCAAATGTTATCTCCTTGTCCAAAGTTACCCCATAGTACAGATAACTTGAAATGTAAACAAAAATACAGAAACTACCTTGAAATTTAAAATAAAATACAGAAACTACCTGAAATGTAACCGAAAATGCAGAAACTACCTTGATATATAACCAGACAAACAGAAACTACCTTGAAATGTTAACTAAAACCTAGAAAATACCTTTAAATATAAAGAAAAATACAGAAACTACCTTAAAATGTAACCAGATATACAGGAACTACCTTGAAATAATCATACAAAGCGTAAATTACCTTGAAATGTAACCAGAAATACAGAAACTATTTTGAAATATTAACTAAAGCATAAAAACTACCATGAAATGTAGCAAGAAATACAGAAAGTACGTGAAATATAATTAGAAATATAGAAAATACCTTGAAACTTAACTCCGAATACAGAAACTACCTGGATGCATAATCATAAATAAAAAACTATCTTGAAATTTAACCAGAGATACAGAAAATATCTTTGATTGTAACCAGAAAATATCTTTGATTGTAACCAGAAAATATCTTTGATTGTAACCAGAAAATCAGAAACTATGTGAAATATAACCAGAAATACAGAAAATAACTTGAAATTTTAAATGTAAACTAAAACTCAGAAACTACCTTGAATTATAATCAGAAATACAGACAGTACGGTACCTTGAAATGTAACCAGAAGTATAGAAACTACGTGAAATATAACTAGAAATGCAGAAACTGCCTTGAAATGTAAACAGAAACACAGAAAATACCTTGAAATGTAACCAAAAATATAGAAACTGTGTGAAATATTACCTGAAATACAGAACATACCCAAAAATTTAACCAGAAATACAGGAACTACGTGAAATATAACTAGAAATTCAGATAATACCTTGAAATGTAAAATAGAACACAGCAACTAAATGAAATATAAACAGCAATCCCGGACGTACCTTGTGAGGACTGCAGGTGGGCCTCGTCCGTCTCCCCCACTAAGACACTTCTGGTGGGCATGGTGCTACACTCTCCTGAACTGTCCTGAATACTATAACTCTCTGGTTTCTTTTCACTGGCACTTCTATCCGTGTTGCTCTGGCGCGAGGTCTTCCGGTGTGCGGGGGTTTGGTGGGACTCTGGTTCGGGGCCCACGGAGTCCTGACCGCACCGGCCTGAACACACTAGCCCCATGGAGGTTGTCTAGGCCCTCCGAGACTATACCCCATTCATCTTAACCGGGCGAGAAAGAATATCATCCCCTCAGAGTAGCCAATTTCCTTGATTGCGGAATAGGAACCTGCTACATCTCCGCTTCTCCACTTCACAAATGTCATCCCTTAAGAGGCGGTTTCTTGACGCTTCATAGCACAATACTAAACTGCTCCTTCTGTTTACACTTCATACGTTTCATCCGTAGCAGCCAATTTCCTGACATTTGATAGCGGAGGAAGAATCTGCTATATCATCTGCCCTTCATAGTCCTAGCTTGCTTTCATAATGGACAATGGATTCCAGCATGAACATCAAGTCACTTAATAGTCATCAAGAGAGGGACGCTGCCACTTCTCGCCCGGTCAAGAGGAACAGAGTATACATCCTTCTCAACACCATTATAACTTCACTCTCACATCCACTCCTAATACCCGTAGGGCCTTGTTTCAGGAGCTTGCTGGGGAGGCTAACTGTTGCCCTGCCCCTCCAAACACACTATAGTATCCTTGGTCCATTGTATCACCTTCCACCATTAGCAATATCATCGGGACATGCTCTTAAATAGTAAGGTTCTGCCTGTAAACAAGAATTATATTATATATTTGTTGTCACTAAATTTTATAATTTCCCATTATGCATTAATAATGTTATCCATGCACCGGATTTGAATCTTCTCCTTTTAACTAAGATTACTTTCCGGGCGTGTACTAATAACGTTACTAAGTACCAAGTTTGATCATAATGTTCATGTGACCATAGGAAACACATTACTGATTTATGAGTTGGAACATGAATAAAACGCTACATAGATTTGTCAACATAATTCACATTTGTATTTGGTTCATGACAACTCTTTTGGACAGATTATGATGCATTGTGAGCACTACCACTGTTTATATCAACCTTGTGAGCACTACCACTGTTTATATCAACCTTGTGAGCACTACCACTGTTTATATCAACCTTGTGAGCACTACCACTGTTTATATCAACATTGTGAGCACTACCACTGTTTATATCAACCTTGTGAGCACTACCACTGTTTATATCAACCTTGTGAGCACTACCACTGTTTATATCAACCTTGTGAGCACTACCACTGTTTATATCAACATTGTGAGCACTACCACTGTTTATATCAACCTTGTGAGCACTACCACTGTTATATCAACCTTGTGAGCACTACCACTGTTTATATCAACATTGTGAGCACTACCACTGTTTATATCAACCTTGTGAGCACTACCACTGTTTATATCAACCTTGTGAGCACTACCACTGTTTATATCAACCTTGTGAGCACTACCACTGTTTATATCAACCTTGTGAGCACTACCACTGTTTATATCAACCTTGTGAGCACTACCACTGTTTATATCAACCTTGTGAGCACTACCACTGTTTATATCAACCTTGTGAGCACTACCACTGTTTATATCAACCTTGTGAGCACTACCACTGTTTATATCAACCTTGTGAGCACTACCACTGTTTATATCAACCTTGTGAGCACTACCACTGTTTATATCAACCTTGTGAGCACAACCACTGTTTATATCAACCTTGTGAGCACTACCACTGTTTATATCAACCTTGTGAGCACTACCACTGTTTATATCAACCTTGTGAGCACTACCACTGTTTATATCAACCTTGTGAGCACTACCACTGTTTATATCAACCTTGTGAGCACTACCACTGTTTATATCAACCTTGTGAGCACTACCACTGTTTATATCAACCTTGTGAGCACTACCACTGTTTATATCAACCTTGTGAGCACTACCACTGTTTATATCAACCTTGTGAGCACTACCACTGTTTATATCAACCTTGTGAGCACTACCACTGTTTATATCAACCTTGTGAGCACTACCACTGTTTATATCAACCTTGTGAGCACTACCACTGTTTATATCAACATTGTGAGCACTACCACTGTTTATATCAACCTTGTGAGCACTACCACTGTTTATATCAACCTTGTGAGCACTACCACTGTTTATATCAACATTGTGAGCACTACCACTGTTTATATCAACATTGTGAGCACTACCACTGTTTATATCAACCTTGTGAGCACTACCACTGTTTATATCAACATTGTGAGCACTACCACTGTTTATCAACCTTGTGAGCACTACCACTGTTTATATCAACCTTGTGAGCACTACCACTGTTTATATCAACCTTGTGAGCACTACCACTGTTTATATCAACATTGTGAGCACTACCACTGTTTATATCAACATTGTGAGCACTACCACTGTTTATATCAACCTTGTGAGCACTACCACTGTTTATATCAACCTTGTGAGCACTACCACTGTTTATATCAACATTGTGAGCACTACCACTGTTTATATCAACCTTGTGAGCACTACCACTGTTTATATCAACCTTGTGAGCACTACCACTGTTTATATCAACCTTGTGAGCACTACCACTGTTTATATCAACCTTGTGAGCACTACCACTGTTTATATCAACATTGTGAGCACTACCACTGTTTATATCAACATTGTGAGCACTACCACTGTTTATATGAACCTTGTGAGCACTACCACTGTTTATATCAACATTGTGAGCACTACCACTGTTTATATCAACATTGTGAGCACTACCACTGTTTATATCAACCTTGGACATGAAAATACCAGCTAGAAAATTAGTGCAGAAATTCAATTCAGGCTGGGATACTTTCAAACATTTCTAGACAAGATTAATGACTGCGACTATACAATCAATAGACAAATGTTAAAATGTAGTGATAAGGCTGTACCACAGAACATTGAAAACCCCAAGAAAGGGACAGTGATGGAAATATAACGTCCCTACAAGAATACACTACCGATTGTATGGTACGGGGGAGCGGCCGGCCTTTCATTTGGACGCCATTTTGGTTCTGTAATTATCTAACAACAAGGGTGATATTGTCTTTTGGATCATGTAGAACGTAGATCCAAAGACCAAACTATATTTCCTACACTGTTTTTTTTTATTTTGTTTTATTTTTTATTTTTTTACAGCAGTATTGTGTTGCCTTTTACATTATTTCTGATTGTGTAACATTAAGAACCAAAGACCAAACAATATATCCTATAGTTCTGTATTGCCTAATGTTGGTTTTATTAATGGGGTTTTTATGGCCCCCTTTCTTCCTCGTGTTTACTCCCATTAGTTCTCAGATTTTAAGACGTTCGCCCCATTACTTTGTCGATTTTAAAACCTTTCGTCCCATTTGTATATATATGAAGACCTTTCGTGCCATTAAGGTGTCGATTTTTTCCTGGCGAGCGATAGCGAGCCTGTAATATTAAGAGATACCGGCCTTGGGCCGGGACATTTTTCTATCGAAAAATGTACACATCCATCTTGAAGGTGGGTCTAGGGAGTGTTTTCAAGCTTGATGGAGGTCTAGCGAGGAAACTTAAAAAATATATAAATATATAAATATATAGACCCCCACAATAACCAGTGTCCCCTTAACCCTCTGAGGATCGATGACGCACTTCTTTTGTTTCTGGCTATTATTAGACGATTTTATTCAGATTAGGAAGGGTATATGGAAGTCAGAGGGTTGATCGAGATAGTATTTACCCTTGTAATACCCACAGATACTTCCTAAGCTGCATAAAATCGTCTAATGACAGCCAAAATAAAACCGCTAAAACGCATCAGAGCTTCAAGGGGTTAAGGACGTATATGACTCCAGTGGCACCAACATGGCCGAGGATGGCTACTCAACTCGGTTACAATAGAACCTGTATTTGCAGCTGATGCTAAATTGAAACTCTTATAGAAACTTATATCTCTAGACATATTGGCAATACATCAAACTACCATGTCTCTGCGTCATATAAATACCAAACATATATTAAGGCAGCCCACCTCGCATTTTTGCTCTTTCTCTCCCTCTCTCTTTGGCTTGTATTCATTCGGCCCCATTCAGTCTACTGTTTTAAGACGTTTACCCCCATCCAGGTGTCAATATTATCCTGGTGAGCGGTAGCGAGCCAGCATATATATATATTTTTGTTTCGAGAGCAAGCTAAATTTGTAAATTTTTCGATAGAATTTTTTTTCCGGCGAAGCCGGATTTCTCCATACAATGCTGGCTCGCTATCGCTCGCCAGGAAGATATCGACACCTGGATGGGGATAACAGTCTTAAAACAGTTGGCCGAATGGGGCCGAATGGATACAAGCCAGAGAAAGAGAGAAAAGGAGAGAAAGATATAAAAAGCCGGTGACCCCCCTTAATAAATACATATTTTGGTCCAGAACATTTGTAATCAATGTGTAATAAATCCTGATGAGGACATGTCAATGTACCCTCAGCTGATAATGGACCGCCTACAGTACACACACTATGCCTATAAACTAGCCTCACTTACTAACTATCCTCATTTACTATCCCTGAACTAGTACGTTACAAATGCCAACCCCTGAAGCTAGACGACGACCATCCACCCCCCCAAAAAAACAAAACAAAAAACCAAGTAAATAAAAAAATAAATACAAAAATAAATAAACATATAAATAAATAAATCTATATAGAAATACTATCAAGCGCAGTGGATGTTGGTGTATCGCTGAAAAGGGAGGGAATTGAGTGGAAGCTGCCTATACTGATGTTTGCGGATGATACAGTTCTGATGAGTGATAATGAATGGGAGTTGCAGGGTCTGGTAAAACAGTGTGCGAAAAACGGAATTTGAAGGTAAATACGGGGAAGAGCAAGGTTATGGTCTTCGAAAGGGGTGAAGTCACAGAGTGTGAGGTGAAGCTGAACGGTCAGGCTATGGAGATCGTCAACTCTTTTAAGTATCTGGGCAGTGTGTTGAGTAAAGATGGGACTATGGATGAGGAAGTGCGGGAGAGGGTACAACAGGGGAAGAGGGTTGTAGGAACGCTAAAAGCAGTAACAAGAAATAGGGTGGTCAGTATGGAAGTGAAGAAGTCCTTGCATGACAGTGTGGTAATCCCGACACTGACTTACGGAAGCTAAGCATGGACGTTGGTTGAGAGACTCAGACCAAGAGTGAGAGCAGTGGAAATGAATTACTTAAGGAGTGCGTGCGGAGTTACATGGAGGGATAGACAGACTAATGAGGAAGTAAGAAGGAGGTGTGGTGTGGAGGTAGATGTGCTGGAAAGTGTGAAAAGGAACAACTTGAGATGGTTCGGCCATATGGAACGTATGGAAAGCGAGAGAATGACTAAGAGGGTGTACGAGAGCGAGGTGGAGGGACAGAGAGGGAGAGGTAGACCGAATGAGAGGTGTAAGGATGGAGTGAGGAAGTACATGAACGAAGGCGGTGCTGGTTGGGGGGAGGGGCGTCGACTGACTGGGGACAGAGGTGCATGGGGGCGGTTCGTTCGTGGCCACCCCTTCGGGGATCACGGCGTCAGGCAATAGATATATATATATATATATATATATATATATAAAATAATATACAATATATAAATAAAAAAACAGCGTATTCACCATTATTACGAGCAATACCAATTCAAATATTTATGTGAGCTTTTCTACTCTCCCGATAAAACGTGTGAATCAAGTTAATGGCCCGTGGTCTGTGTGTTTGTAGATGGCCAGGGAAGGAGGGAGGGAGGGGAGGAGGAGGAGGAGGAGGAGGAGGAGGAGGAGTAGTAGGAGGGGGAGATAGGAAAGAAGAAAGGAGGGGGGAGGGGAGAGAAAGAAGGACATTTAAGGGGAGATGGTCCGTTTTTTGGGTGTATTAATATTCATCTATTCCTTTATTTCTTAGTTTCCTCCCTAGACCTCCATCAAGCTTAGGAAAACACCCCCTAGACCCCCTTTCAAGATTAATTTGTAAATTTTTCGGTAGAAAGATGTTCCGGCTGAAGGTCGGTTCCTCTTAAAATTTCAGGCTAGCTATCGCTCGTCAGGAAGAAAGATACACCTAAAAGGCAGGAAAGGTATTAAATTTGACATTTGGCCCATTAGTTTTGATATTTTAAGACATTTGCCCCATTCATTTGACGATTATAAGACCTTTCGCCCTGCTTCTTTACCAATTGTAAGACCCCTCTTGCCATTTAGGGGTCGATTTTTTCCTGGCGAGCAACAGCGAGCTTGTACAGTATATTTGTGTTTTAGGGTAAAACAATTTACCCTAAAATTTTACAAAGTAAAAAGGGGGAAAGGGGAAGGGGGGTCTTGGAGATGTTTTTAACCCCTTCAGCACGCTGTCGTAATTCTCATAAATGTTTTTCCTTTCGCTTAATGGTTCACTTAAGGGGTTCACTTAAGGGGGCCCCCGATGGTTCACTTTTTGGGCGATTTTTGCATGTATTCATTATTTGTCTAGTTTCCTCCCTAGACCTCCATCAAATTTAAAACAACATCCATTATATCGACCTTCTAGATTAATTTGTACATTTTTCGGTAGAAAAATGTTCCGGCCGAAGGCCGGTTCTTCCAACATTACAGGCTCACTATCGTTCGCCAGGGAAAAAATCGACACCTAAATAGCACGAAAGGTCTAAATATTGACGACGAAATGGGGCGAAAGGTCTTAAAATCGACAAACTAATGGGGCAAACATCTTAACATCTGAACACTAATGGGGCTAAACATGAGGGGAAAAGCGGTCCAGAAAAGCGGCCCATGTCCCCTTAAGCACTAGGCTATGTATAGTGCAGTTGACGACAATACATTATTACATTAATATCCAGTATTTGATAAATGGATATCAATTGTGGTCATGTGCTGTATTCATAACCGTCTTGATGGTGTAGTGGTTAGAGTGTTTGAGATCTGTATGTATTAAGGGGAGGTTTTTAGTTGATTCCCTAGACTTCCATCAAACTTAAAATTACTCACCCTAGACCCCCTTTCAAGATAAATGTTTACATTTTTCGGTAGAAAAATGTCCCGGCCGAAGGCCGATTCCCCTTAAATTACAGGCTCGCTATCGCTCGCCCGGAAAAAATCGACACCTAAATGCCACGAATGGTCTTAAAATTGACAGAAATGGGGCGAGGGTTCTTAAAAACGCCAAACTAATGGGGCGAACGTCTTAAAATCTCAAAAGCAATGAGGCTAAACATGAGGGAGAAAGGAGTCAAGAAAAAACTCCCTCAAGTGGATATCTCCCCTTAACCCAGGTGGTCTAACTCTCCATGTACGGTAACCTAAGAACGTTATGCTATATTTTGCATTATTAAGTGACTTGGACCAACACCACACTCACTGTGGTTCGAATTTGTTCGAACGCCGACCCGTGGTAATAACGTTCTTGATATTGTACTTGCAACAAAAGAAGAATTAATAGAGAATTTGAATGTTGGTGATGAATTCAGTAACAGCGACCATCGTACGATAACTTTCACTTTAAAGTTTACTAGTAACGAACCAAATAGTAGCATCGAAAAAGTCCCTAATTTCAAGAAAGCAAACTTCCATAAACTTACAGCTGTTTAAAGAAACTGACTGGAGCTTTTTAATTAACAATAACGACATAAATACATCTTGGAAGTTGTTCGAAACCACTTACCTAAAAGCAGTGCAAGACTGCATACCATCGAAAATACGGCGTCCAGGCCATAATAATAAGCCCAAATGGTGGAATAAAGATATTTCAAACTGCCTGCTTGCTAACAAATTTGCTAACGATAGATTAAAATCCTCACAAAATTACGAAGAACGGGTGAAATTTGTAGAGCTACGACGCAAAGCCAAAATGTTAATTAAGCTAAGTAAAAAGACCTTAGAGTTACATATTGCGAATCAAAGTAAAACAAACCCGAAAGAATTCTATAGTTATATCAGAAAGAAAAAAGTAGTTACTTCAACTGTTGGACCGTTAGTCGATGAAAATAGAGAATACACCAAAGACGAAGTACAAATGAGTAATGCCCTCAATACCTTCTTTGCATCAGTTTTTACAACAGAAGACCTCAGTGATATCCCTACACCATCGCCGATTCAGATTGATAATTCAGATGTTCTAAGCAATATCACCGTTACAGAGAGAGAAGTATTGAATTGTTTAGATAAACTCAAGGTAAATAAAACGCCTGGACCTGATACAATCTCGCCTAGAGTTCTAAAGGAAGCTAAGGATGAGCTCTCCAAACCACTGACATTACTATTCAATAAATCCTTGCAGTCTGGAACTATGCCTGATCAGTGGAAGCTAGCCAACGTAACACCGATATTCAAACAAGGCAGCAAATCCCTACCCAGTAACTATCGTCCAATTAGCTTAACCTCAGTTGTATGTAAATTGCTAGAAACGGTCATTCGAGACAGACTCGTAAATCACTAGAGGAAAATAACATACTTAAAGATACTCAACACGGTTTTCGTAAAAAACGTTCCTGTTTAACAAACCTCTTGGACTTCTTCCACGATATCCTCAACCTCTACGATGAGAGTAAAGCTGTAGATATTATATACCTTGATTTTCAAAAGGCCTTTGACAAAGTTCCCCACAAACGTTTACTGCTAAAACTAAAAGCGCATGGAATACAAGACGGTGTGTTGAAATGGATAGAAAATTGGCTCAGCAACAGAAAGCAAAGAGTAGTCATAAACGGTAAGGCATCTAAATGGACCAATGTAAGTAGCGGGGTACCCCAGGGATCGGTACTAGGACCAATTCTCTTTCTAATTTACATCAACGACATAGATGAGGGTCTCACCTGTACAATCTTAAAATTTGCTGACGATACAAAAATTGCAAATAGCGTACTCTCAAAAGAACAAGTTGACGATATGCAACACATCTAGATAAATTGTCATGTTGGGCCCAAATTTGGCAAATGAGTTTCAATGCGGATAAATGTAAAGTACTACATATCGGATACCTAAATGGGAAAGCAAACTATTCGATGAATGGCACTCAGCTTAAGAATGTAAACAGAGAAACCGATCTGGGAGTAACAATATCGAGTAACCTAAAACCGAGTCAACAATGTTCAGAAGTTGTTAAGAAGGCAAACAAAATAATTGGCTTTATAGGCAGGTCATTTGAGCATACATCCAAAGAAGTTATCCTAACCCTTTACAATTCCTTAGTCCGCCCTCTTCTGGACTACTGTGTTCAATCCTGGTGCCCTTATTACCAAAAAGATATAAACAAGCTAGAACGAGTTCAACGTAGAGTTACCAAAATGATCGCTAGCCTAAAGAACAAACCATACGAAGAGCGTCTTAGAGAATTAAATCTATTTCCTTTAACCCAGCGCAGATTAAGAGGTGACTTAATTCAAGTGTTCAAAATCATGAAAGGCATCGACAATATAAGAACATAAGAAAATGGGAGTCTGCAGAAAGCCGATTGGCCTAAGCAAGGCAGATCCCTGTGAACTGTAGTAAGTACTTCACTATCGACCAATCTAATTACACGCGGGGAAACGGTTGCAAAATTATTGGTAAATCTTTTAACTCGCACGAATCTAAGAATTTCTTCTTCAAGTTGTCAACTTGTGGAATGGGCTTCCCTGAAACGTTATAGACTGCATCACCGTTGATTCATTTAAACTCCGCCTAGACAAATATCTTGCATCAAACCCGCGACTGACTGCGTTTGTAAATGAATAACTTTATTTTATCCCCCCCTCAGTTACTAACCCATCTGTCCTCTACTAACTTCCTAATCCTGCCGCAGACATTAGTTCCAGGGCAGTAATTCCCTTTCCAATGCTCCCTTACCCACTCTAAACCACTGTTTGGACACTTGATCCTCAGTGTTTTGGCGGACAAGCAACCTAGAAGGGTCACTAGATCTGTTGTTGCTTGATTTCCTTTGTACTCCTTTGTACTGTTTACAATGTACTGTACTACTAAAGGACACACACATTATCACACACACACACACACACACACACACACACACACACACACACACACACACACACACACACACACACACACACACACACACCTATACACTATATTGTACGGTACATCAAACGGCCCCTACCTCGATGTTGTTACACCTTAATTGGTGATCCGAGGGGGTGGGGGAGACATCTAATACTGAGAGAGACATAACGAGAGGGGAAGGAGAGTGAGACAGAGAGATAAAGGGAGAGAGAGAGAGAGAGTGGGTGAGGGAGAGAAAGAGGGGGTGAAAGTGGGAGAGAGAGAGAGAGGGGGGGGGACAGCGTTACAAAGGGGGTAAGAAGGTAAGAGAGAGAGAGGGTGAGAGAGGGGGGAAGTGACATTGAGACAAAGAGAGTAAGAGAGAGAGAGAGGGAGGTGGATTAATTAAGGAATGGATGGATAATTAGATGCACTTATTGGATTTAGATTAGTATAATCTGCCAATATTACGTGATCACTTGTATGTAAATGTCGTGATTACAAGACTGGAGAAGTTAACCTACAGTACATAGCGATAATACTGTAGTTATCGTAAAGACAAGGCAATTTTGATCTTAAAAAACATAAACAAAAACACATTATAACCCCCCCCCCCACACACACAAACACACTCCTACCCTCCTCCCCCCCCCCCCCCCCCACACACACACACAAACACACTCCTACCCTCCCCCCCCCCCCCCCCCCCCCGCCCCCGCCCCCGCACACACACACACACACACACACACACACACACATATCAGACTTTTTCTATTGCACTAGACATATCGAAAGCCTTCGATAGAGTCTGGCATAAATCTTTAATTTCTAAACTACCCTCCTTCGGTTTCTATCCCTCCATCTGTGCCTTTGTCTCTAATTTCCTTTCCGGCCGTTCCATAGCCGCGGTTGTGGACGGCCTTTGTTCACTTCCTCACCCTATAAACTCCGGTGTTACTCAGGGCTCTGTCCTATCTCCTATTCTCTTTCTAATTTTTATAAATGATCTTAACTGTACCTTAATTCCCATCCATTCATACGCAGACGACTCAACCTTACACTACTCCATTAGTTTTTCAGAACGCCCCAGCCAGCAATCCCTCAACGACAAACGTAATGAAGCCATGGAACTCTTAAATTCTGATCTAAATACTATTTCCAATTGGGGCAGAGAAAACCTTGTTAACTTTAATGCTTCCAAAACCCAATTTCTCCATCTATCTACCCGTCAGGATCTCCCAGCGGACTATCCCTTATTCTTCAACAATACAAAAATCAACCCTTCATCTTCTCTCAATATTCTTGGTGTCTCTTTTTCTTCTGCTCTCATTTGGAAGGACCATATTACCAGTCTTGCTAAGGCAGCCTCCCAGAAGCTGGGTGTGCTCAACCGCCTTAGGGGGTTCTTTTCCCCTGCACAGCTTCTTGCTCTGTACAGGGGCATAGTGCGCCCTTGTATTGAGTATTGTTCACATGTGTGGGGAGGTTCCTCTCACACCGCTCTCCTAGACAAAGTTGAAAGGAAAGCCTTTCGTATCATTAACTCCCGTCCACTCACCAACTCTCTGCAATCTCTCTCTCTCCGCCGCAATGTTGCATCTCTCTCGCTATTCTATCGCTACTATAATAATCAGTGTTCCTCAGAGCTATCCCAGTGCATACCACCTCCTTTACGTAGGGCACGTGGTACCCGTCTTGCAACTCAATCCCACCCCTACTCTGTGCAACTCTCCAACCCAAGAGTGAAACGTTACTCTCAAACTTTCTTCTACTCAACAGCTGAGCTCTGGAACTCTCTCCCAGAATCAGTCTTTCCCTCTTCCTATGACTTAAATTGCTTCAAACTCCGTGTGTCCAGGCATTTTGGCTCGAACGTCCCTTGATTTTGGCCCTGTCACTCTTTCAACTATGGGGGAGGCACTCGCTATAGGCAGTTATGCCTTTTGCCTCCCTCAATCACATAGAAAAAAAAATACACAGATAGATATATATGTCTATTAACCACAGCTTACAATATTTACATACAATACAAATATAATTTAGTACAACACAACAAACTAATTTGATTACTGTTGTTATTGTAAACCAAACTGTAGTCCATGCCATTTGATTACTGTTGTTATTGTAAACCAAACTGTAGTCCATGCCATTTGATTACTGTTGTTATTGTAAACCAAACTGTAGTCCATGCCATTTGATTACTGTTGTTATTGTAAACCAAACTGTAGTCCATGCCATTTGATTACTGTTGTTATTGTAAACCAAACTGTAGTCCATGCCATTTGATTACTGTTGTTATTGTAAACCAAACTGTAGTCCATGCCATTTGATTACTGTTGTTATTGTAAACCAAACTGTAGTCCATGCCATTTGATTACTGTTGTTATTGTAAACCAAACTGTAGTCCATGCCATTTGATTACTGTTGTTATTGTAAACCAAACTGTAGTCCATGCCATTTGATTACTGTTGTTATTGTAAACCAAACTGTAGTCCATGCCATTTGATTACTGTTGTTATTGTAAACCAAACTGTAGTCCATGCCATTTGATTACTGTTGTTATTGTAAACCAAACTGTAGTCCATGCCATTTGATTACTGTTGTTATTGTAAACCAAACTGTAGTCCATGCCATTTGATTACTGTTGTTATTGTAAACCAAACTGTAGTCCATGCCATTGATTACTGTTGTTATTGTAAACCAAACTGTAGTCCATGCCATTTGATTACTGTTGTTATTGTAAACCAAACTGTAGTCCATGCCATTTGATTACTGTTGTTATTGTAAACCAAACTGTAGTCCATGCCATTTGATTACTGTTGTTATTGTAAACCAAACTGTAGTCCATGCCATTTGATTACTGTTGTTATTGTAAACCAAACTGTAGTCCATGCCATTTGATTACTGTTGTTATTGTAAACCAAACTGTAGTCCATGCCATTTGATTACTGTTGTTATTGTAAACCAAACTGTAGTCCATGCCATTTGATTACTGTTGTTATTGTAAACCAAACTGTAGTCCATGCCATTTGATTACTGTTGTTATTGTAAACCAAACTGTAGTCCATGCCATTTGATTACTGTTGTTATTGTAAACCAAACTGTAGTCCATGCCATTTGATTACTGTTGTTATTGTAAACCAAACTGTATTCCATGCCATTTGATTACTGTTGTTATTGTAAACCAAACTGTAGTCCATGCCATTTGATTACTGTTGTTATTGTAAACCAAACTGTAGTCCATGCCATTTTTCTTTCAAAGTTTGGTTTAAGATTGGCAACATATTTACATTGGTTCTTATTATATTAGTTTTGTCTTTTTTCTTTTTCTAAATCATATATACAATTTGAGAAGTTCACGGATTCTTTCACACATTATATCTTGGGAAAATGTGTCTGAAAATATATCTTCTAAAGTGTTAAGTTGATATACATGTCTACACCCCCACACCCCCACATAATACAACCCCCCCCCCCCCACTATCCCTCCACACACACACACACACACACACACACACACACACACACACACACACACATTATACACCCCCCTTCCCCCCACACACACATTATAACCACCCCCCCCCCCCCCACCCTCCACACACACACACGCCCACACACACACCATCGGTTGCAAAATTATTGGTAAATCTTTTAACTCACACGAATCTAAGAATTTCTTCTTCAATCGAGTTGTCAACTTGTGGAATGGGCTTCCCCGAGACGTTATAGACTGCAGCACCATTGATTCATTTAAACTCCGCTTAGACAAATATCTCTCATCAAACCCGCGACTGACTGCGTTTGTAAATGAATAACTTTATTTTATCCCCCCCTCAGTTACTAACCCATCTGTCCCCTACTAACTTCCTAATCCTGCCACGGACATTAGTTCTAGGGCAGTAGTTCCCTTTCCAATGTTCCCTTACCCACTCTAAACCACTGTTTGGACACTTGATCCTCAGTGTTTTGGAGGACAAGCAGCCTAGAAGGGTCACTAGACATGTTGTTGCTTGATTTCCTTTGTACTCCTTTGTACTTTGTACACACACACACACACATCATGTACACATTCTCGTTCCTTGCATTGTGTATTCATTATAGACCACATAGACTTTGTACACACACACACACACACATCATGTACACATTCTCGTTCCTTGCATTGTGTATTCATTATAGACCACATAGACTTTGTACACACACACACACACACACACACACATCATGTACACATTCTCGTTCCTTGCATTGTGTATTCATTATAGACCACATAGACTTTGTACACACACACACACACACACACACACACACACATCATGTACACATTCTCGTTCCTTGCATTGTGTATTCATTATAGACCACATAGACTTTGTACACACACACACACACACATCATGTACACATTCTCGTTCCTTGCATTGTGTATTCATTATAGACCACATAGACTTTGTACACACACACACACATCATACACCCCCCTCCCCCCACACACACATTATAACCCCCCCCCCACCATCCCTCCACACACACACACACACATCATGTACACATTCTCGTTCCTTGCATTGTGTATTCATTATAGACCACATAGACTTGAGTTAAGGGAACCCACCTCGCTTTTTTCTCTTTCTCCCTCTCTCTCTCTATCTTTGGCTTGTATCCATTCGGCCCCATTCAGCCTACTGTTTTAAGACGTTTACCCCATCCAGGTGTCAATATTTTAGCGAGCCAGCATATACATATTTTGTTTTGACAGCAAGCTAAATTTGTAAATTTTTCGATAGAAAAATGTCTCCGGTGAAGCCGGATTTCTGCATACAATGCTGGCTCGCTATCGCTCGCCAGGAATAAATCGACACCTGGACGGGGATACACGTCTTAAAACAGTTGGCTGAATGGAGCCGAATAGATACAAGCCAGGGAAAGAGAGAAAAGAAGAGACAGATAAAAAAGAAAAAGCCGGTGACCTCCCTTAATCTGGTATGCATTATGAGTATTAAATTGAACACGTGTTGAAATTTATCAATATTTTGTCATTCATTCCCAAACACAATATTCACTATCTATGTGTAATAAAGAATGACAGAGGTGTTTGCTTGGTATGCAGAACGATTGTTGCATTGTTGTTGCAAATTGTGTTACATTGTACATAAAACCGTTGCAGTGTTGTAGTTATGCTATGCAATGTGCGTTGAACTGGAAACAATTCATTATTCAATATCTTTCCAATAATTATTTAAGCTATCCGATCCCAACATATGGTTAGTCATTAGCCCGTTCCGTACCGTCCATTTCATCATATTCTGACAACTATTAGACGACTTTATTCAGCTTAGGAATGACCTTTATCGATAATCAGACTTCAAACTATCTCAACCAACCCTTTTAACTACCACAGATCCTTCCTAAGCTGCATAATATCGTCTAGACTACAATATAACCCCCGTCGCTGGTACTCAAAGGGTTAGTATACTGTATATGTTGAAAATACTACGGTACGTACAAACGGTAAAGCCCTCTCTATTACAATGAAGGGGGGGTCACCGTTTTTTGTTTTATCTTTCTCTCCTTTTCTCTCTTTCCCTGGCTTGTATCCATTCGGCCCCATTCAGCCAACTGTTTTAAGACGTTTATCCCCATCCAGGTGTCGATTTCTTTCTGGCGAACGATAGCGAGCCAGCATTGTATGGAGAAATCCGGCTTCGCCGGATATTTTGTTCTATCGAAAAATGTACAAATTTAGCTTGCTGTCAAAAAAAAATATGTATGCTGACTCGCTACCACTCGCCAGGGAAATATTGACACCTGGATGGGGGTAAACGTCTTTAAACAGTAGGCTGAATGGGTCCGAATCGATACATGCCAGAGAAAGAGAGAAAAGGAGAGAAAAAAAGAGAGGTGGGCCCCCTTAAACGCGTAATTATAAGCAGTGTAAAGGTTCTGTGGTCTATATTATGTTCTAGTGTTCACATATTATACAGCACCTTTCTCTGCTGCGTAATGTTCTGTGGTCTATATGTTCTAGTGTTCACATATTATACAGCACCTTTCTCTGCTGCGTAATGTTCTGTGGTCTATATGTTCTAGTGTTCACATATTATACAGCACCTTTCTCTGCTGCGTAAAGTCGGTGGATGGAAGGTAGCAGGACGGAAAGTAAAAAGGTTAATGTATTCGGAAAAGTGGATAATTATAAAGGTACACATTTATCTTGAGGGGGGGGGGGGGGTCTAGGGGGTGTATTTGTAGGTTGATGGAGATCTTGGGAGGAAACTTAAGAAAATATTATAAAGATAAAACAATAAGTAAATGAAAACGACCCCTCTCCCCTTGAATCATATCGGCTGGTGATAGTAAGGGTCGGTATCACACGAGAGCTTTTATAGTCAACATTCGATAAACAACATTTTTCTGGCAACATTCCTGGCATATTTTGCACTGGTATCGGAAACTAGACTGACGATTGAGGAACTTAGGTGACCGAAATATATAAAATGTCGACCCCATAGGCTGCCAGACCAGTGTTGATTATAACTGTTGAGTGAAAAAGCGCTCGTGTGATGCCGGCTTAAGGGTCAAACATAATATATATTACTCTTATGTCTAATGGAAGTAAGTTAAACATGACAAGACGGTACAGCAGCTATAGTCTATTCGCTGTCAGTAGGCGAGAGATTTTAACTTCTATCCTCTGTAACTTAAAAACGGCTAGTACAAATGGGACGTAATTAATTCCCACACACACATACTTCCTGGGGCTGATTCTTCCCAAATGGTAGACATTTTAGCTCGATTACTCTAGTCCTGTTTGAGTTATGAGAGGTTAGGGGTTAAGAGCTCTCGCCTACTTATAATAATGAACGGAATATAGTATATACCGTATATCTATCCTGTATAATATAGTATATACCGTATATCTATCCTGTATAATATAGTATATACCGTATATATATCTATCCTGTATAATATAGTATATACCGTATATATATCTATCCTGTATAATATAGTATATACCGTATATATATCTATCCTGTATAATATAGTATATACCGTATATATATCTATCCTGTATAATATAGTATATACCGTATATATATATCTATCCTGTATAATATAGACTAATGCTCAGTAGGATGGAAAGGCCTAAAGTTGATGATTAAGGGGAGATTTACACTTGAGGGATTTTTTTCTAGACCCTTTTCTCCCTCATGTTGTTTTTTAGATTTTGTTTATAGAGTTTATGACGTTCGCCCCATTAGTTTGGCGGTTTTAAGAACTTTCGCTCGATTTCTGTCAATTGTAAGGCCTTTCGTGCTATTTAGGAGTCGATTTTTTCCCGGCGACGATAGCGAGCCTGTAATTTAAGAGGAACCGGCCTTCGGCCAGGACATTTTTGTACCGAAAAATTTACAAATTTATCTTGAAAGGGGGTCTAGGGGGTGTAATTTTAAGCTTGATGGAAGTCTAGGGAACAAACTAATAACTTCCCCTTAAATGAGAGCATGGGTGTGGGCTAGGTATAATGACGGAGGGGGAGATGTGCTGTCTGAATCAATAGTTCCCACACAACCATGTTCATTAACGTTATAACATCTATATTGTAATACAGTGTTGCTAATTCTCAAGTGTTTCTCATATTTCGTGTTTAGTAGTACTTGTATTTCGTATGGTAGCAGCGTCGAGTTAGTATCTATTTCGTCCATAGATTTTCCATATCAATTAAAATATTACCAAGGTTTTCAACGACCTTATTAATTTGACCGAGTATTCATAACAAGTGGGCTTTAATGAATATATTTGAAGGTAGCAAGACAAAATATGTATATCTATCTCTATATATCTATCTATCTATCTATCTCTCTCTCTCTCTCTCTCTCTCTCTCTCTCTCTCTCTCTCTCTCTCTCTCTCTCTCTCTCTCTCTCTCTCTCTCTCTCTCTCTCTCTCTCTCTCTCTCTCTCTCTCTATCTATCATCTATC
>CM064509.1:29519268-29549268 GCA_032716605.1 Paralithodes platypus | reverse complement strand
ATTAATTTGATTTTGTTTTCCGGGTTGGTTGGGTGGACATGCTTGGAGATTATTTCTTTTAAGACGGCCTCGTCATTTTTGTGTTCAGAGGACATGTAATTGCGGTAGAAGATCTTAATTTCATTGGGGGGGTCAATGTTGGGAGGGCTTTGGGTGTACCATTTTTCAAGATGGTGGTTGATGGTGCTGGAGATGTCGGAGTTGGAGTATCCGTTATTTACTAAAACTTGGGATAGTCTTTCTAGTTCCTGGTGGGTGTCGGCCCAGGTAGAGCAGTGCGTGAGGGCTCTCCTAACATAGGCGGAGATGGAGGATAGAAGATAACGGCGGGGGCATTCACTATCGCCGTTGAGGCATTGTCCTGTGTTAGTAGGTTTAATGTAGACGGTGGTTTTGAACCCATGGTCGTTCAGAGCTACGAGGATGTCGAGGAAGGGGAGTTGTCCATTGTTAGATTTTTCAAAGGTGAAGTTAAGTCCGGAGGAGGTCATGAAGCGACGCTGGAGTTCCTGTAGTTCGTGGAGGTCCTTGATTTGCACGAAGATGTCATCCACGTATCTACAGTAGACGGCTGGTCTATCCCAAGTTTTAGTAAATAACGGATACTCCAACTCCGACATCTCCAGCACCATCAACCACCATCTTGAAAAATGGTACACCCAAAGCCCTCCCAACATTGACCCCCCCAATGAAATTAAGATCTTCTACCGCAATTACATGTCCTCTGAACACAAAAATGACGAGGCCGTCTTAAAAGAAATAATCTCCAAGCATGTCCACCCAACCAACCCGGAAAACAAAATCAAATTAATAATTTATTACAAATCCCCCAAGACCTCCAACCTCGTTCTCCGCAACAAACCAGCCTCCACCAAGATAAAGAGCCCGATGACCGACGATCACGTCATTTACCAACATACCTGTAATTATGAGGACTGTGGACCTCATTCCTATATTGGTATGACGCAGACTCGTCTTTCACGTCGGTTAACTCTTCACCTTCAGGCTGGAGCCATCAAAGACCACTATCTCACCCCTAACCACCCTCACCTCACACGCAACGAGTTAGAGAAACACACCACCATACTCGATAAAGAAAGTGACCCAAGGAGATTACCTATACTCGAAGCTTTATATATCCAAGCCTTACATCCCAACATCAACAACCAAACTCTGGACCTTCAGATCCTTCCTTCTGCCAAAAGGCACTACCCTACAGGACCTAACACCCTCCTCGCCCCCGGTGCCCTTGACGCAGCCCCCCGCGCTACCTCCTTCAGCTTCGTCTTCTGCAGGCGCCACACAACTTAGGCCACGCCCCTCGACACGCAGCCAATCAGCTTCGACCCCACCTACTGACCACCATCCCGCATCCAGTGCGCATGCGTGAAGCGGTTAACCCCTTTCTCTCCTAATTTACGCTTCCACCAATAGCAGACTTTTGCCCCCTGTTTTCCGCCTCCTCTGATCCTCCACCCTCTATATATACCCTTCCTGTTTACCTTTTATATCATTCCTTCCTTACTTGATAATGCTGGTTGTCCAGTGAAACGCGTCGTATATCCTGTATCATCATGTACATTTATGTAACCCTGTACCACCATGAATTTTGCTCATCTCCTTCATCTACTTCCTGCCACCCAGCGAAAACTCATCAGAGACCTGGAAACTTTGAATAATAAAATTTCCAACGCAGAAATTGCCATTTCTTTCAACCTCGTATGCATTAAAGAAAATTTATTACCTGGCTTTACTAATATATATATATATATATATATATATATATATATATATATATATATATATATATATATATATATATAACGTATATACTGTATATACAGTATATATATACTTATTTATGTATTACCTTTTCCTCCCTAGACCTCCATCAGGCTTTAAGAAAATGCCCACCAAGACCCCACTTAGAGATACATTTGTGCATTTTAGACAAATTTCCCGGCCAAAGGCCGATTCCTCCTAAGTTGCAGGCTTGCTATCGTTCACTAGGAAAAAATCGACACCTAAATGGCACAACTGTCTTAGAATTGACAAAGAGATTGAGCTAAATATTTTGAAATAGCCAAACTAATGAGGGAGGAGCAGGTCCAGACAAATAACCCTTAATCCCATAATATTACATAGTGTATCGGTTTACAATATATATAGTATATATACAGTATATATACTGTATATACAGTATATATACTGTATATATACTGTATATACTATATATACTGTATATATATATATATATCGTATATATACAGTATACTGTATATATATACAGTATACAGTATATATACTGTATATACAGTATATATACTGTATATATACTGTATATATACAGTATATATACAGTATATATACTGTATATATACAGTATATATACAGTATATACTGTATATATACAGTATATATACAGTATATATACAGATATATACAGTATATATACAGTATATATACAGTATATATACTGTATATATACAGTATATATACAGTATATATACTGTATATATACAGTATATAGATATGACATTATTATATACCGATATTAACTTTCGTCTTGACGGTATTTTGCATCTTGAAGTTCATGATATTGAAAAGTCAAACGAAATCGAGAACATAGAACACATATTTACTATTAACCCCTTCAGCACCATGACGCCATTTTACCTTTGATCCTAGTTATAATTAGATGACTTATGCAGTTTAAGAAGGACCTGTGTTACTAAGAGGGTTTATTGAGATCGTATTAACCCATTTGAGTCGTATAGGTAGATTACAAACTAAAGAAAATCGTCTAATGGTAACCAGACCATGATGAACATTACGTAATAGTGGTCAAGGGTACGAAAAAGGTAGAGTAGTCGGCCAGAAATTGTAACCCTTAACCTCTGTAACTAAAAATGGGCTAGAACAAATGGGCTGTAAATTTCCACATCTACTCCCTGGCTGACCCTTCCCAAATGGCAGAAATATTAGCTCGATTACTCTATTCGTTTTTTAAGTTACGAGAGGTTGGGGTGGGGATTTCTGGCCTACCTATAATGAACAGGGTATAGACAGTGTTGCCAAGTAATGAACAGGGTATAGACAGTGTTGCCAATTAATAAACAGGGTATAGACAGTGTTGCCAATTAATGAACAGGTTATAGACAGTGTTGCCAATTTAGCTGCTTTCCCGCTAGATCTAGAGTATTTACTTCGATCTAGCAGCATTTTTTTCACATTTAGTTAATTCTAGCGATTTTTGTTTATATATTTTAACCATTTTTTAGCGACATTCTCGAAATTATGTATTATTTTAGCGATTTCTGGGATTTATTCTTGTCTATCTGACGACATTCCAGCGACTTTTGAGAACGGATCTAGAAGTATTTTGTCTTTTATTTTGGTAACCCTGGAAGTAAAGAAGAAACATTCGATCTTAAGGGGGTCACCTGCTTTTTGTTTTATCTTTCTCTCCTTTTCTCTCTTTGTCTGGCTTGTATCCATTCGGCCCCATTCAGCCAACTGTTTTAAGACGTTTATCCCCATCCAGGTGTCAATTTCTTCCTGGCGAGCGATAGCGAGCCAGCATTGTTTGGAGAAATCCGGCTTCGCCGGAGACATTTTTCTATCGAAAAATGTACAAATTTAGCTTACTGTCAAAACGAATATATATACTGTATATGCTGGCTCGCTACCGCTCGCCAGGAAAATATTGACACCTGGATGGGGGTAAACGTCCTAAAACAGTAGGCTGAATGGGGCCGAATGGATACAAGCCAAAGAGAGAGAGAGAGAGAGAGTGAAAGAGAGAAAAACGAGGTGGGCTCCCTTAAGGGTTTTATGTGGACTCATTCATCCTCATGTTTAGCCCCATTATTTTACAGATTTTAAGACTTTCGCCTCATTAGTTTGTCGGTTTTGAAATCATCCACCCCATTCTGTTGTCAACATTAACAACTTTCGTACCATTTAGGTGTTGAATTTGTCCTGGCAAGTGATAGCGAGCCAACAGTTTAATAGGAACCAGCCGATTTTTTTCTGCCAAAAAAATGCACCAATTTATGTGGAAGGGGAGTCGTTGGAGTATTATTTTAAGCTTGATAGACAACAACAAAGATACATAACATAAATACATAGACAAGTAAATAAAACAAGATCAATAAATACATAGGTAAATGTATAACCAATTGTGTCCTTACAGATGCTTGTGTGCTACCTACCGGCTTAAGGGCAGGTTTCTAGTTTGTTTCCTACTCCTCCAGCAATCTTAAAATTTCACCCCCTTGACCCCCTTAAAAGATAAATTTGTACATTTTTCGGTAGAAAAATGTCCCGGCCGAAGGCCGATTACTCTTAAATTACAGGCTCGCTATCGCTCGCCAGGATAAAATCGACACCTAAATGGCATGAAAGGTCTTAAAATTGACAGAATGGGGCGGAAATTCTTAAAAATCACCAAACTAATGGGGCAAACGTCTTAAAATCTCAAAAGCAATGGGGCTAGACATGAGGGAGAAAGGGGTCAAGAACCAAGTCCCTCAAGTGGAAATCTCGGCTTAACAATGCTGATGACAGGTTTTGGTTCTGGAGGGGGGAGGCTTTGTATAGTGTGTATGGGTTCTTGTCAGCTGGCAAGGATGTGTGTGTGTGTGTGTGTAAGTGTGTGTGTGTGTGTTTGTAAGTGTGTGTGTGTGTGTGTGTGTGTGTGTGTGTGTGTGTGTGTAAGTGTGTGTGTGTGTGTAAGTGTGTGTGTGTGTGTGTGTGTGTGTGTGTGTGTGTGTAAGTGTGTGTGTGTGTGTGTAAGTGTGTGTGTGTGTGTAAGTGTGTGTGTGTGTGTGTGTGTGTGTGTGTGTGTGTGTGTGTGTGTGTGTGTGTGTGTGTGCAATAATAAAAATAATCGGTATAATTCAAGCCGACAGTTAATGAAGCTAAAAATACACAATTCCTTAACCTAGCTTATCCTAAGTAGTCAACAGGGTGACTTTGGTTGCCACGAGAGACCTACATACCCCCAGAGGGAGTAGGATGTGAGCTGGGAACCAGGGGGAACCCAGAGGTGGCGCATCTACACCTAACCTCCACAGACAGAAACGTTTGTTTAACAGAAAGCTCACCTGCAGGTAGCTGGGATCGAACCCGCGCTACCAGAGTCAAGCGACAAGAGTACAACGACTCTGTATGTATGTGTGTGTGTTTAGAGAGAGAGAGAGAGAGAGAGAGAGAGAGAGAGAGAGAGAGAGAACATAAAAAGGGTGTATATGGAGAAGAGGACTAGATCAACAGCTCCACCACCACCCGTGCGTCATACCAACAATATGTACCTTTATCTATGTGTGAGAGAGAGAGAGAGAGAGAGAGTAAGTGAGAGAGAGAGAGTACAAATGAGTACAAAGGAAATTAAGCAACAACAGGTCTAATGACCCTTCTAGGCTGCTTGTCTCCAAAACACTGAGGATCAAGTGTCCAAACAGTGGTTTAGAGTGGGTAAGGGAACATTGGAAAGGGAACTACTGCCCTGGAACTAATGTCCTGGCAGGATTAGGAAGTTAGTAGGGGACAGATGGGTTAGTAACTGAGGGGGGATAAAATAAAGTTATTCATTTACAAACGCATTCAGTCGCGGGTTTGATGCGAGATATTTGTCTAGGCGGAGTTTAAATGAATCAACGGTGCTGCAGTCTATAACGTCTCGGGGAAGCCCATTCCACAAGTTGACAACTCGATTGAAGAAGAAATTCTTAGATTCGTGTGAGTTAAAAGATTTACCAATAATTTTGTAACCGTTTCCCCGCGTGTAATTAGATTGGTCGATAGTGAAGTACTTACTACAGTTCATATTGTCTATGCCTTTGATGATTTTGAACACTTGAATTAAGTCACCTCTTAATCTGCGCTGGATTAAAGGAAATAGATTTAATTATCTAAGACGCTCCTCGTATGGTTTGTTCTTTAGGCTAGGTATCATTTTGGTAACTCTACGTTGAACTCGTTCTAGCTTGTTTATATCTTTTTGGTAATAAGGGCACCAGGATTGAACGCAGTATTCCAGAAGAGGGCGGACTAAGGAATTGTAAAAGGTTAGGATAACGTCTTTGGATTTATGCTCAAATGACCTGCCTATAAAGCCAATTATTTTGTTTGCCTTCTTAACAACTTCTGAACATTGTTGACTCGGTGTTAAGTTACTCGATATTGTTACTCCCAGATCGGTTTCTCGGTTTACATTCTTAAGCTGAGTGCCATTCATCGAATAGTTTGCTTTCTCATTTAGGTATCCGATATGTAGTACTTTTACATTTTATCCGCATTGAAACTCATTTGCCAAATTTGGGCCCAACATGACAATTTATCTAGATTGTGTTGCATATCGTCAACTTGTTCTTTTGAGAGTACGCTATTTGCAATTTTTGTATCGTCAGCAAATTTTGAGATTGTACAGGTGAGACCCTCATCTATGTCGTTGATGTAAATTAGAAAGAGAATTGGTCCTAGTACCGATCCCTGGGGTACCCCGCTACTTACATTGGTCCATTTAGATGCCTTACCGTTTATGACTACTCTTTGCTTTTTGTCGCCGAGCCAATTTTCTATCCAGAGAGAGAGAGAGAGAGAGAGAGAGAGAGAGAGAGAGAGAGAGAGAGAGAGCATAAAAATGGTGTATATGGAGAAGAGGACTAGATCAACAGCTCCACCACCACCCGTGCGTCATACCAACAATATGTACCTTTATCTGTGTGAGAGAGAGAGAGAGAGAGAGAGAGGGAGAGAGAGAGAGAGAGAGAGAGAGTGTGAAGGAGTACATGCTTCTCTCTCTCTCTCTCTGTCTCTCACCCACACACACAACCTTTCCAGCAGACATACACTCATACACACACACACACACACACACACACACACACTATAAAATATGCCCCCTCCAGAACCGGAATAGCTCCATTGAGTATTTACCAGAACCTATCATCATCTCTTTCCTTAACCCTATTTGGGCCGAGGGGCGTCTGTTTTGTTTTTGTTTTGTTTTTTACCTCCTATGTTTCACTTCAGTGGGTTAGATATTTTAACACGTTTCACCCCGTATGTTTGGCGATGATAAGACGCTTCATCCCATTCAGGTGTCGATCTTTTTCTAGGCGAGCGATGACGAGCCTGTTACTTAGAAGAAATCGGGCTTTGACCGGGGGTGGGAAGTCTGGGAAGGCAATTCTGTT
Source organism: Paralithodes platypus (assembly GCA_032716605.1). NCBI lineage: Eukaryota > Metazoa > Arthropoda > Malacostraca > Decapoda > Lithodidae > Paralithodes > Paralithodes platypus. Next base: position 29,542,066 of record CM064509.1, on the reverse strand, counting down.
AGCCTAGGGGACAAACTGAAATGCATTGCTCGAAAATGGTAGAAGCACGCAAAATCCGCAATGAAGACCAATAATATAATATAATATAGTATTATTTGGCTTGTCCTCAATTAAACACATCATAATAACCCCCAAGACGTCGGCCCAGATAGTGTTAAGGGGAGACAGACCGTTTTTCTGGACCCCCCCTTCTCCCTAATGTTTAGCCCCAATAGTTTTGAGATTTGAAGACGTTGGTTCCATTAGTTTGGGGATTTTATGACCTTTCACCCCATTTCTTTGTCAATATTAGGACCCTTCGTGTCATTTAGATGTCTTTTTTTTACCTGGCGAGCGACAGCGAGCCTGTAAATTTAGGAGGAATCGGCCTTTGGCTGGGACATTCTTAAACATAAATTTAATCTTTCAGATTTTATAGACTATAATTATAATACGCTTAAAGCTGATTTAATAAATTTACATAAACATTTTGTAATCACTACAGTAGATAAAGCCAGCAATAATTATAGCTTCACATGTAAGAAATTTTATCTTGAAAACATGAACAAATAATTAGGTATTAAGGGTAACATATTACGTAAAAATATTTGCGGTAATTCTGTTTATGAAATTCAAAATAATCTGAATATTGATAACTTATCGATGAACATACCAAGAAAAATATAACATTTGATATTAAACTTTCTGATAAGAACAAGTGCATTGCAAAATTATACATGTTACCTAAATTTCATAAAAGACCTTATAAATATCGCTTTATTGCCGGAGCAAAATTTGCTACCACTAAAACTCTATCAGAACAAGTCGTAAATTGCTTAAAATACATTAAAAGTACTCATAAAAGATATTGTAATACCATCATGAGAAGAACTGGCATTAACTATTATTGGAGTGTTGACAATTCGTTAGAAGTTATTGATAAAATAAATACCATGCCGAAAGTTACCTCGGTACATAGCTTCGACTTTTCAACTTTGTATACCAATTTGCCTTTAGATTTAGTATATTCAGAGCTTTGCTTTATTATAGATTTGCACTTTGACAGGTTCGTTAGGAATGGTAATTATTTCATAAATGTTTATACATATTTTAATAATGCATCACTTAGCTCTACTCCCACTAGTTCTGTATATTTTGATAGAACTAAACTTAAAGATGCCCTTACATTCCTCCTTTTCAATACTTATGTTAGATTCGGGCCGTACATTTTCAAACAAATATTAGGAATTCCTATGGGTGGAAATGCTAGCCCTTTAATTGCAGACTTATTCTTGCTTGCTTTAGAATTTAAATATATAAAAGACTTAGTTGACAGTAGCGAGAAAAATAAAATCCCAGAAAAATTAGCACTTGCTAAATTGTTAAGTAATAATAGTAGATATATTGATGATATTCTCGTTTGCAATTTGTTAAATTTTAATCAAGTTGCTAAACTTATTTACCCTAATTCTATTCCCCTCACACAATGTAACGTAAATTATAAAGTTGAAAATTTTCTTGATATAAATATAGAGATTGTTAATGAACAGTGCATACTTAAAGTATATCACAAAGTTGATGATTTTAATTTTAACGTAATAAACTTTCCTTTCCCTAGTAGTAATATCGATAGTAAAATAACTTATAATTGTTTTTATTCCCAATTAATAAGATTATGTAAAATCTGCACTAAAGTAGATGACTTTTGGGCTAGAGCTAGGTTACTATACAGACTCTTAGTGGACAGAGGTTTTGAGGCAAGTAAATTGTTCCATAAATTTAATCTTTTTAGGGTCAATTATTGTGACTGTATTCTAAAATTTGACATCAATAATTTTAATCAAGCATTATTAACTTGAAGTTTCTTGTATAACCTCTGCTTACTTTTTGTCTGTATTTATTGTTTTTGTCTGTATTTTTATCTTTTTCTTTTCTATTATTAATATTAATATTGATGATTTTTTAAATGTATTGTTCTTGTTAAAAGAGTACTCTTTGTTTAAATCTGTTGTTACTTCATATTTTGCAATTATTTGTCTTTATATTATATGTATTCATTGTCGATAGTATCAATTGCTTACTTTTGCGATTTCCTTAGTTTATTTGTGCTATAAATGTAGGTTATTTGTAGGGTAGTAATTGATAGGGGTCACTTGAGGCATGCTATGCTTACAGGTACCTACCCGATAGCACTATCGTTAGTGAGTGCTGTACTGTATTTTATATATTATTTTGTAATAGTATAGATATCTTATCAATATTTGTATTTTGTACTATTGTTAATGTCTTGTCATGTTGCAAATTTGATTTTAAATAATATTTTGACATTTAACATGTAGTTTCTTTATTCATGCAGAGTTTAGTAAAATTTGCCAGAACGTCCCGGACTTCCCAAACTTGACTACTTCCTTTAACGTGACGATAGTGCGTTGTTATATGTGCGATTAGTTTGCTTGGGAAACATATTAACTTGCTCATGTAGTAATGTACACCCTATGTGGTGGATTGTGTTCTTTTATTTAATAATTTTCATTTTAGTAAGCGTTGTTTCCACATAGCGATTTTGATAATTTAATTTGACTTTATATTGTCCTTGTCCCAATTTTGGTTTGTTTAGTTTGCAAGTTTTACATTTTAACTTAGAAGAAATCGGGCTTTGACCGGGGGTGGGAAGTCTGGGAAGGCAACTCTGTTAGCCTAGGGGACAAACTGAAATGCATTGCTCGAAAAATGGTAGAAGCACGCAAAATCCGCAATGAAGACCAATAATATAATATAATATAGTATTATTGGGCTTGTCCTCAATTAAACACATCATAATAACCCCCAAGACGTCGGCCCAGATAATGTTAAGGGGAGACAGACCGTTTTTCTGGACCCCCCCCCCCCTTCTCCCTAATGTTTAGCCCCAATAGGTTTGAGATTTGAAGACGTTGGTTCCATTAGTTTGGGGATTTTATGACCTTTCACCCCATTTCTTTGTCAATATTAGGACCCTTCGTGTCATTTAGATGTCTTTTTTTTCCCTGGCGAGCGATAGCGAGCCTGTAATTTTAGGAGGAATCGGCCTTTGGCTGGGACATTTTTCTACCGAAAAATTTACAAATCTATCTTGAAGGGGGGTCTAGGGGGTGTTTTTCTAAGCTTGATGGAGGTCTAGGGAGGAAACTAAGCAAATATATGAATAAATGAATTAATAGACCAAACAAACAGCCACTGTCCCCAACTCTACCACCAACTCTACCACAACTCTACCACAACTCTACCACCAATACCTCACTCCAGTCTAGTCACCGATACCAGTGCAAAATAGTCTCGACAGTTTACCAGAATACAGTTACAGAGCCAAACTTGACGGTAAAAGCTCTCGTGTGCTACCCACCCCCTTTACCGGTACCCAGAACAACAACGACAATAACAACAACAAAAACTACAACAACAATCAAAACAAATGCAACAATTACAACAACAACAACAACAACAACAATACAAACAGCAACTATAACAGCAACAATAACAGCAACTATAACAGCAACAATAACAGCAACTATAACAGCAACAATAACAGCAACTATAACAGCAACAATAACAGCAACTATAACAGCAACAATAACAGCAACTATAACAGCAACTATAACAGCAACTATAACAGCAACAATAACAGCAACTATAACAGCAACAATAACAGCAACTATAACAGCAACAATAACAGCAACTATAACAGCAACAATAACAGCAACAATAACAGCAACAATAACAGCAACAATAACAGCAACAATAACAGCAACTATAACAGCAACAATAACAGCAACTATAACAGCAACAATAACAGCAACAATAACAGCAACAATAACAGCAACAATAACAGCAACTATAACAGCAACAATAACAACAACTATAACAGCAACAATAACAGCAACAATAACAGCAACAATAACAGCAACTACTGTATAACAGCAACAATAACAGCAACTATAACAGCAACAATAACAGCAACAATAACAGCAATTATAACAGCAACTATAACAGCAACAATAACAGCAACTATAACAGCAACAATAACAGCAACTATAACAGCAACAATAACAGCAACTATAACAGCAACAATAACAACGACGTAAACGGGTCCCACCTCGCTTGTTTTCACTTTCTCTCTCTCTCTCTTTGGCTTGTATTCATTCGGCCCCATTCAGCCTACTGTTTTAAGACGTTTACCCGCATCCAGGTGTCAATATTTTCTTGGCGAGCGGTAGCGGACAGCATATATATATATATATATATATATTTTGTTGTACAGCAAGCTAAATTTGTAAATTTTTTGATAGAAAAATGTCTCCGGCGAAGCCGGATTTCTCCATACAATGATGGCTCGCTATCGCTCGCCAGGAAAAAATCAACACCTGGATGGGGATAAACGTCTTAAACAGTTGGCTGAATGTGGCCGAATGGATACAAGCCAGAGAAAGAGAAAAAAGGAGGGAATGATAAAACAAATCCGGTGACCCCCCTTAAGGGGAGGTATTTAGTTTGGTCCCTAGATATCCATCAAACTAAAGATTACGCCCCCTTGAGCCCCTTTCAAGATAAATTTGTAAATTTTTCGGTAGAAAAATGTCCCGGCTGAAAGCCGGTTCCTCTTAAATTACAGGCTCGCTATCGCTCGCCAGGATAAAATTGACACCTAAATTGCACGAAAGGTCTTAAAATTGACGGAAATGGGGCGAAAGTTCTTAAAATCGCCAAACTAATGGGGCGACTGTCTTAAAATCTCAAAAGCAATGGGGTTAAACATGAGGGAGAAAGGGGTCCAGAAAAAAATCCCTCAAGTCGATATCTCCCCTTAACCTTATCAGTATTTGAGGTACCGGCACCATTACACTTGATTCTGGTTGTCATTAGACGATTGTTTGTGGTGCGGAAGTATCTCTAGGAACCCCAGAGGTAAATATACTATCTCCATGAACGCTCTACTTCCTACAACTTCTTAAACTAAACAATATCGTCTAACCATAGCCATAATAAACTGTTAAAGCGCGGCTTAATCCTCAAGGCGGTTTATTTCCTTATTTATGTATTTATTTTTACCACCGAAATCATCATTATAAATAGTCTTTTATACCCTATTCCATCGTATATGCTATCTATATATATATATTATTATTATTATGTTCTGTCCACCAACCAACTTTACTCCCAAACTCGATTAATGAAATTAAAAAAACACATGTGGCAGTCCGGGGATTCGAACCCAGGACGCTCACATCGAAAAATCTATATTCTTATTTACTCTTATTTCCTTGGTTTCAGCATAGCCCGGTACGACAACATGGCTGCCATCACGCTAAACAGGTACGTCCACTTCAATGTAGTTCCTTGTTTATATATATATTACACACCCCACCATCACCTGCCCCACTCCTTCTCTTGTTATTGTTATTGTTCTTGGGCAGGTGTCGTTTTGGATCATCTCGTGTGATGCCTGTTTAATCTGCATAATTATGTTTCCAATACTTAACCCCTTTAACTGTATATAATTCGTATGATGGTATTTTGGGAACTTCAAGCTTCGCCCCATTAATTTACCGATATTAAGACATTTCGTCCCATTTGTTTGGCGTCTATGCTGAAACACGTTATGTTTTCCCTATTTATTTTTTATTTTTGAGATAGAGTGTATTTCTGTGATCGTCGCAGAGGTCCTTCCTAGGCTGCATAGAGACGTTTCGTGTTAGCAAGAATAAGTTGGATAATACAGCTCGTTACTAAAGGGAGGAGGGGCGTCGACTGACTGGGGACAGACATGGGGGCGGTTCGTTCGTGGCCACCCCTTCAGGGATCACGGCGTCAGGCAATAGATAGATAGATAGATAGACTAAAGGGTTAATGATGCCATCTGGGGATCAAAGGGGTAAAGACTATAACGATCAAACATTAACCCCCGCAGAGCCTTCCTAAGCTGCAGACAATAATAGGTATTAAGCAGGTAATACAATTGTTGGTGATAAGCTGCAGACAATAATAGGTATTAAGCAGGTAATACAATTGTTGATGATAAGCTGCAGACAATAATAGGTATTAAGCAGGTAATACAATTGTTGATGATAAGCTGCAGACAATAATAGGTATTAAGCAGGTAATACAATTGTTGATGATAAGCTGCAGACAATAATAGGTATTAAGCAGGTAATACAATTGTTGATGATAAGCTGCAGACAATAATAGGTATTAAGCAGGTAATACAATTGTTGATGATAAGCTGCAGACAATAATAGGTATTAAGCAGGTAATACAATTGTTGATGATAAGCTGCAGACAATAATAGGTATTAAGCAGGTAATACAATTGTTGGTGGTAATATACGCTTATAAAGGTATACTAGTGTTAAGGGGAGATTTCCACCTGGAGGATTTTTTTCTGAACCTCTTTCTCCCTCATGTTTAGCCCCATTGCTTTTGAGATTTTAAGACGTTCGCCCTAGTATTTTTGACATTTTAAGACATTTTGCCCCATTTTTGTCAATTTTAAGACCTTTCGTGCCATTAAGGTGTCGATTTTTTCCTGGCGAGCGATAGCGAGCCTGTAATTTAAGAGCAACCGGCCTCTGGCCGGGAAATTTTTCTACCGAAAAATGTACAAATTTATCTTGAAAGGGGGTCTAGGGGGTGTAATTTTAAGCTTGATGAAAACGTAGGGAACAAACTAAATACCTCCCCTTAATAAACCCATCTAATATGAGGATGGAAAGGTGAATGACTATCAACATACCCAATGATGGTATATACCGTATTAATACCCTTTGAATACCCGTAACATTTTACAGCTTAAGGGGAGACTGACCGTTTGTTTGACCTATTAATTAATTTATTCATATATTTTTTTAGTTTCCTCCCTAGACCTCCATCAAGCTTAGAAAAACACCCCCTAGACACCCCTTCAAGATAAATTTGTACATTTTTCGGTAGAAATATGTCCCGGCCAAAGGTCGGTTCCTCTTAAAATTGCAAGCTTGCTATCGCTCGCCAGGAAATAATCGACACATAAATGGCACGAAAGGTCTTAAAATTGACAACGAAATGGGGCGAAAGGTGTTAAAATCGCCAAACTAATTGGCCGAACGTCTTAAAACTAGTGGGGCTAAACATTAGGGAGAAGGGGGTCCAGAAAAACGGTCTTCCTCCCCTTAATCTGAAGAAAATGATCTAATGATAACGGTAACAAATCAACCCCGGTCAATATACTAAAAAGGTGAACTAACTTGAAAGGAATCACGATGGGTGTCCTCTAAATGGCAATCTCTCAACCATTAGGATAAGTAAATTCGCAGACGATACCAAAATAGGGAGAGCAATAGATTCAGATAGCGATATAGAGTGCCTCCAAAGGGATCTAGATACCTTACACGAATGGTCAGTAAATTGGCAGATGAATTTTAACATTGACAAATGCAAGGTATTAAAGATAGGGAAGACGAATACTAATGCAAAATATAAACTAGCTAATACGGAATTAGAAAACTCAGACTGTGAGAAAGATTTGGGTGTGTTTGTTAGCAACGATTTGAAGCCTAGAAAACAGTGTATAAGCGTTCGCAACAAGGCAAACAGGATTCTAGGGTTCATCTCAAGGAGTGTAAGTAACAGAACTGCCGATGTTATCTTGAAACTTTACTTGTCATTAGTAAGACCTCATATGGATTATGCTGTCCAATTTTGGTGTCCTTATTACAGAATGGACATAGATTCGTTGGAGAGAGTACAGCGAAAAATGACAAAAATTATTCATAATATTAGAAATCTACCATATGAAAAAAGGTTGAAACAATTAGGCTTACATTCGTTAGAAAGACGCAGAGTTAGAGGGGATATGATAGAAGTGTTCAAGTGGGTTAGTGGGATAAATAAAGGGGACATGACAAATGTATTGAAGCTCAGTGATAGCGAAAGAACTCGAACAAATGGTTTCAAATTAGATAAATTTCGTTTCAGAAAAGATATAGGCAAATATTGGTTTGGTAACAGAGTTGTAGATGGGTGGAATAGGCTACCAAGTGATATAGTGGGATCAAGAACGATAGGGAGCTTTAAGATAAAATTAGATAGGCATATGGACGAGATGGGTTGGGTGTGAGGGGGATCTGCCGGGTGTTGGCAAATCGGCGCTCAGCAGATCCCCGTAATCTTGTGCTAATCCCTGACCGTTTGGTGGGGTCAGTGCTCAAGGTATTAGTGAGTTGGGCCTATAATTGGGCCTTGTAATTAGTGTTGGGTGTAACAGGGATCTGCCTTGTGTGGGCCGATCGGCTTTTTGCAGACTCCCATTTTCTTATGTTCTTATTACAGGATTACCTATGTATAAGCCATGTCCACTAGCACTCAACAGGTTATCCCCTTAAGAGGAGATGGGCCCTTTTTTTGGTCTATTAATTAATTTATTCCTTTATTTCTTAGTTTCCTGGCTAGACCTCCACCAAACTTGGAAAAATATCCATTAGATCCCTCTTCTAGATTATTTGTACATTTTTCGGTAGACAAATTTCCCGGCTGAAGGCCGGTTCTTCCAACATTACAGGCTCACTATCGTTCGCCAGGGAAATATCGACACCTAAATAGCACGAAAGGTCTAAATATTGACGAAGAAAGGGGGCGAAAGGTCTTAAAATCGACTAACTAATAGGGCAAACATCTTAACATCTGAAAACTAATGGGGAGAAAAGGTTCCAGAAAAGTGACCCATCTCCGCTTAACCCCTATCTAATAAACCACGGGTGGTCTTTTAGGATCAACCTTGTTTTGTCCCATTAGTTTGGCGACTATAAGACGGTTCACCCCATTAACTTAGCTATTATAAGACGCTTCACCCAATTCAGGTGTCACTTTTTCCGGGCGAACGATGGCGAACCCACTTTTTTTGTTCTATTAACACTTTCACGCATTTATGACGCAGAGGTTGCCAGATTAGCAATAAGAAATAGAGTTCTCTCACTCTTATAATTACCTCTCCAAAATTATTTTTCTGCCCACAGCTAACTCAAAGACAACTGCAGAGGTTGAAGTAACTAAACTAAAGGTTTCTAAATACCCCTGATGGTAACAAAGGCTTTAAAGTATCCCCTATAGGCTCAAAATTGCGTCATATGCGTGAAGGGGTTAAACAGTATATATAGATATATTTTGTCGAGGGGGAAGGTTTATATAATTATTGTGTTTGTATATATTTATTTATTTATTTAATTTTTGTTTTGCCTTAAGGGGAGGTTTTTAGTTTGGTCTCTAGATATCCATCAAGCTTAAGATTACACCCCCTTGAGCCCCTTTCAAGATAAATTTGTACATTTTTCGGTAGAAAAATTTCCCGGCTGAAAGTCGGTTCCTCTTAAATAACAGGCTCGCTATCGCTCGCCAGGATAAAATCGACACCTAAATGGCACGAAAGGTCTTAAAATTGACAGCAATGGGTCGAAAGTTCTTAAAATCTTCAAAATAATGGGGCGAACGTCTTAAAATTAGATAAGCAATGGGGCTAAACATGAGGGAGAAAGGAGTCAAGAAAAAATCCCTCAAGTGGAAACCTCCCCTTAATAGGGTCTGGGAAGGCATTTTATACCGTAGCTTAGGGACCAAACTGAAAACAAATGGCTCGAAAATGACATAAACAATAACACCTCTCCATAATAATGACATAAACAATAACACCTCTCCATAATAATGACATAAACAATAACACCTCTCCATAATAATGACATAAACAATAACACCTCTCCATAATAATCAATAAAGGCAGCACACACGTCGGATGGGCTAGTATCGCTCCAGACTGTATTAGAGGGTATCACACGAGAGCATTTAGCGGCAATTTTACGATGGTCAACATTTTCCCGGCAATATTTTCTGGCATCTTTTGTACGGATATCGGAAAGTAGATCGAGGTGGGACTACTTTAACCTTTTGAGTACCGCGGACTGGTTTCTTATTGGATTTTAGCTACATTTAGATGATTTTATGAAGCTTAGTAAGAATATATGGTAGCTAAACGGGTTAATTGCGATAGTCCTTAGCTGTTTAATGGATATATGTTCTTCGTAAGCTTAAATATTATCGTCTAATCATTGCCAGAATATAACAAAGGATGTCACCGGTACTGAAAGGGTTAAGTGACGTAATTCTATAAACAGTTGACCTCCTAAGCTGCCAGACCAGTGGTGATGATGGAAGTTGAGGGGAAAGGGGCTCGTGTAATAGCGGCTTACGGGGGTGTTTTTTCTGGACCCCCTTCTCACTCCTGCTTAACCCTATTAATGTTGAGATTTGAAAGCGTTTGCCCCATTTCTGTGTTAACTTTAAAGACCTTTCGTGCCATTTAGATTTGTTTTCCTGGCAAGCAATAGTGAACTTGCAATTCAGATGGAGCCGGACATTTTTTTACCGAAAAATGCTCAAATAGATCTCGAAGGGAGGTCTTGTGGGTAATAGATCTCGAAGGGAGGTCTTGTGGGTAATAGATCTCGAAGGGAGGTCTTGTGGGTAATAGATCTCGAAGGGAGGTCTTGTGGGTAATAGATCTCGAAGGGAGGTCTTGTGGGTAATAGATCTCGAAGGGAGGTCTTGTTATATATCTCGAAGGGAGGTCTTGTTATATATCTCGAAGGGAGGTCTTGTTATATATCTCGAAGGGAGGTCTTGGTAATAGATCTCGAAGGGAGGTCTTGTGGGTAATAGATCTCGAAGGGAGGTCTTGTGGGTAATAGATCTCGAAGGGAGGTCTTGTGGGTAATAGATCTCGAAGGGAGGTCTTGTGGGTAATAGATCTCGAAGGGAGGTCTTGTGGGTAATAGATCTCGAAGGGAGGTCTTGTGGGTAATAGATCTCGAAGGGAGGTCTTGTGGGTAATAGATCTCGAAGGGAGGTCTTGTGGGTAATAGATCTCGAAGGGAGGTCTTGTGGGTAATAGATCTCGAAGGGAGGTCTTGTTGGTAATAGATCTCGAAGGGAGGTCTTGTGGGTAATTTTAAGGTTGACGGAGGTCCGGGAAAAAACTTTTATATATTTATAATAATAATAATAATTATTATAAATATATTCTGTCCATAGCCAATTGTGTACTAAGAGTTAGACCAACGATTTAACCCCTTTGGAAGGTGACGTCATTATTATTCTATTTTGGCTACCGGTAGACCATTGTATGCAGTTTTTGAAAGGTTTTAAGAAATATAAAGGATTAAGAATTACCCTTTTTATTCCCAGAAGACTTTCCTAAGTTGAGTAAGATCATCTAATATTAATTAGAATAAAGATATAAAGGTTTCATAGTAGTGAAAGGGTTAAGGGGATTTTCTAATTAATTAATTATTATTATTATTATTATTATTATTATTATTATTATTATTATTATTATTATTGGTATTATATTAGTTTAACAAAACTCCCCCAAGAACCCTTCGAGATAAATTTGTGCATTGTTCGTTGGAAAAATGTCCTGGCCATTGCAGGCTTTGCTATCGTTTTTCAGGAAAAAAATCGACACCTAAATGGCACGAAATGTCTTAAAATTGACACAGAAATGGAGAGAAAGGTCTTGAAATAGTCAAACTAATGGGTCGAACGTCAACTTAAAACTAATGGGGCTAAGCATGAGGGAGACGGGGGCCCAGAAAAGAAAAACACACCCTTAACAACACGTAAGATATCTCTGAACCATCGTGGGATTACTCTCATATAATCCCAACCGATTTGCACTCAACAGGTAAATCCTCTTTTTACAAGTTAATCCATTTTGTGTCAAGCAGTTTATCAACACGTAGACAATGGAGTCTCCTTTATAAGGCCATCGTCAATAGTTTACTTTGTCAATATACAGGTAGTTTAAGGGGGGTGACCTGCTTTTTGTTATTTCTGTCCTTTTCTCTCTTTCCCTGGCTTGTATCCATTCGGCCCCATTCAGCCAACTATTTTAAGACGTTTATCCCCATCTAGGTGTCGATTTCTTCCTGGCGAGCGATAGCGAGCCAGCATTATATGAAGAAGTCCGGCTTCGCCGGAGACATTTTTCTATCGAAAAATGTAGAAATTTAGCCTGCTGTCAAACAAAAATAACAAATATGCTGGCTCGCTATCGCTCACCAGTAAAAAATTGACACCTGGACGGGGATAAACGTCTTAAAACAGTAGGCTGAATGGGGCCAAATGGATACAAGCCAGAGAAAGATAGAAAAGGGCAGAACACAAACAGGTGACCCCCCTTTAATCTCTTCAGTATAGTTATCCCTTCGATATACAAACCCTTTCAGGAAAGTGTAATCCATTTTTAAAGTTTAATCCCTCCAGTATATTTTAATCCAATAAGTATATATAGTTTTATCCAATCATGTATAGTTTAATCCGTTCAGTATAGTTTTATCCAATCATGTATAGTTTAATCCGTTCAGTGTAGTTTAATCTGTTCAGTATAGGCTAGATTAATCCATTCAGTATTTTATTATTTGTTTATGTGTGTGGAAGAGAAAAAAAGGTAGGTTGCCTGTAACGAGTGTCGCCAAAAATTACAAAAGTGACAGAGCCAAATTCAAGGGACGTTGGAGTCAAAATGCCTGGACATACGAAGTTTAAAGCAGTCTAAGTCATAGGATGAAGGCACAATTTATTGAGGGACAGAGTTCCAAAGTTCACTTGTTGAGTAGATGAAAGACTGAGAAAATTTGCCAATTATTGGGTTGGAGAGCTGGACAGAATGGGAGTATGACTGTGTTGAACGGCGGGTGCCTCACACTCGCCGCAAGAGAGGGGGTATACAATGAGAGAGCTCTGAAGAACACTGATTATTGTAATAGCGATAGAAGAGTGAAAGACATTTAACATTGCTGCGTGTAGAAAGAGATTTTAGGGAACTAGTAAGAGGAAGTGAGTTGATGAGGTGAAATGCTTCTCGTTCGAGAAGTGCGGTATGGGTGGTACCTCCCCACACATGCGAACATTACTCAATACAGGCCCCGATACAGAGGAAGAAGCTGTGTCATAGAGACGGTTGAACACACTTAACTTTTTGGAAGCTTTTTTAGCAAGAGTGTTAATATGATGTTTCCAAGAAAGGTCAGAAGTAGATATATATAACTAAATTTAGAATGTTGAGTATTTAGTGTAATCCATTCATGTATACATTTAGTTTAATCTATTCAGTATAGTATATTATAACCAGTATAGTTTAAGTCACTCATATATAGTTTAATCCCTATAGTATAGTTTAATCCATTCATGTATAGTTTAATCCCTATAGTAAATTGTAATCCGTTCATGTATAGTTTAATCCCTATAGTACAGTTTAATCCGTTCATGTATAGATTAATCCCTATAGTACAGTTTAATCCGTTCATGTATAGATTAATCCCTATAGTACAGCTTAATCCGTTCATGTATAGTTTAATCCCTATAGTACAGTTTAATCCGTTCATGTATAGTTTAATCCCTATAGTACATTTTAATCCATTCATGTATAGTTTAATCCCTATAGTACAGTTTAATCCATTCATGTATAGTTTAATCCCTATAGTACAGTTTATTCCATTCATGTTTAGTTTAATCCCTATAGTACATTTTAATCCATTCATGTTTAGTTTAATCCCTATAGTACATTTTAATCCATTCATGTATAGTTTAATCCCTATAGTACAGTTTAATCCATTCATGTTTAGTTTAATCCCTATAGTACATTTTAATCCATTCATGTTTAGTTTAATCCCTATAGTACATTTTAATCCATTCATGTTTAGTTTAATCCCTATAGTACATTTTAATCCATTCATGTATAGTTTAATCCCTATAGTACAGTTTATTCCATTCATGTATAGAGAGCGAGGTGGAGGAACAGAGAGCGAGAGGTAGACCGAATGAGAGGTGGAAGGATGGAGTGAGGAAGTACATGAACGAAGGCGGTGCTGGTTGGGGGAAGGGGCGTCGACTGACTGGGGACAGAGGTGCATGGGGGCGGTTCGTTCGGGGATCACGGCGTCAGGCAATAGATAGATAGATGGATGTATAGTTTCATCCCTATAGTACAATTTATTCCATTCATGTATAGTATGGCACGTTTTGGCAGTTAATTCTGGCTATTGTTAGACGATTTTATTTAGATTAAGAAGCGTATATGGAAATCAGAGGTTTAATTGAGACAGTCTGTACCCATTTAACTCACACATCCTTCCTCAGATGTTATAGACTGCAGCACCGTTGATTCATTTAAACTTCGCCTAGACAAATATCTCGCATCAAACCCGCGACTGACTGTGTTTGTAAATGAATAACTTTATTTTATCCTCCCCTCAGTTACTAACCCATCTGTCCCCTACTAACTTCCTAATCCTGCCACGGACATTAGTTCCAGGGCAGTAGTTCCCTTTGCCACTCTAAACCACTGTTTGGACACTTCATCCTCAGTGTTTTGGAGGACAAGCAGCCTAGAAGGGTCACCAGACCTGTTGTTGCTTGATTTCCTATGTACTCCGCTGTATAAAATCGTGTAATGATAGCCAGAATAAACTTAAAACACCGCGTCATTATTATATGCTTAAAATTAACTGCATTAAATCATCTAATGTTAGCCAGAATCGAAAGTAAAAGTACATCATCGTACTGAAGGGGTTAATTCGTTTCGAGGGAGGTCTTTTTGAGTTATCCCTGTTTCGCTCCACTAGTTTGGAGATTTTAAGACGTTTCACCTCATTAGTTTGACGATAATAGGACGTTTCATCCCGTTCATATGTCTATTTCTAGGGCGAGCGATCGTGAGCTTGTACCTTGACCGGAACATATTTCTATAGAATATTTTTACAAATTTCCCATGAACATGGTCTAATTTGTTTAGTTTGAAGGATGTTTGTTAGCCTAGCGAACAAACTAAAATACAGTACTCGAAAATGGCAAAAGCAAGCATATCAATCAAATAACTACAAATAATCATAACCCCCAAGATGTCGGAGCAGATAGTGTTAAAGAGCATATACGGTATTGCCCAGTATTGGAAGGTTTGGAAATACCCAACACATACGACAAGGAATATAAAGGGTTGAAATACCCAACACATACGACAAGGAATATAAAGGTTTGGAAATACCCAACACATACGACAAGGAATATAAAGGGTTGAAATCCACGCACGAGTTCAGGTTTGGGAGGTATAGAATGTTCTTTTTGAGCGTCGGTGGTGAATGACGGTCTTGCAAGCGATATACACCACTATGTACAGTCACGATCAATACTTCACCAACAATATATATATCGTAAACTGTGCCATATTTATTTGCTGTACACATTTAAGGGGGGGTGGGCCGGTTTTCTGGACCACTTTCTCCCTCATGTTTAGCCCCATTAGTTTTCAGATGTTAAGATGTTTGCCCCATTAGTTAGTCGATTTTAAGACCTTTTGCCCCATTTCTTCGTCAATATTTAGACCTTTTGTGCTATTTAGGTGTCGATGTTTTCCCTGGCGAACGATAGTGAGCCTGTAATGTTGGAAGAACCGGCCTTCGGCCGGGAATTTTTTCTACCGAAAAATGTATAAATTAATCTAGAAGGGGGATCTAATGGATGTTTTTTTTTTTTTTAATTTGATGGAGGTCTAGGGAGGAAACTAGAAAAATAATGAATACATGCCAAAATCGGCCAAAAAGTGAACCATCCCCCCTTAATAGCTTGGGTTTGAATACGTTTTAGATAACCTCACTGATTTAGGAACACTGGTGCACATTTTAAGAACATGGATTTGAACACGTTTTGATAACCTCAATTATTTGGCAAAGCTGGTACGTGTTTACGGTAATTGTCTCAGTGTTCATGTAATTCTAATGGCCCGCTATTACCCCTCTTTCTTTGTCAGTGTTTACGGTAATTGTCTCAGTGTTCATGTAATTCTAATGGCCCGCTATTACCCCTCTTTCTTTGTCAGTGTTTACGGTAATTGTCTCAGTGTTCATGTAATTCTAATGACCCGTTATTACCCCTCTTTCTCTCACGGGATAGACATGTTGAGTTAACCCTTTCCGTACCGGCGACATGTTTTCTCATTATATTCTAGCTGTATGTAGAGGATGTTACGCAGCTTAAGAAGGTTCTGTGGTAGTAAAAAGGGTTAAGTGAGATAGTTCGAAGCCTGTTAATTGCTGGAGGCCCTTTTGAAACTGAATACAACCGTGTGATAATAGCCAGCATTACGTTAAAAGGACGTCGCCGGTACTGAAGGGGTTAACATCTCAGGTCAATTATCATCAATGTTTTCGGCGACCTACTGATTTTGGTTGTACTGTATATATGGCTGACTAACTTAAGGGGAGGCAGACCGTTTGGTTGTACTGTATATATGGCTGACTAACTTAAGGGGAGGCAGACCGTTTGGTTGTACTGTATATATGGCTGACTAACTTAAGGGGAGGCAGACCGTTTGGTTGTACTGTATATATGGCTGACTAACTTAAGGGGAGGAAGACCGTTTGGTTGTACTGTATATATGGCTGACTAACTTAAGGGGAGGCAGACCGTTTGGTTGTACTGTATATATGGCTGACTAACTTAAGGGGAGGCAGACCGTTTGGTTGTACTGTATATATGGCTGACTAACTTAAGGGGAGGCAGACCGTTTGGTTGTACTGTATATATGGCTGACTAACTTAAGGGGAGGCAGACCGTTTTTCTGGACCCCCTTCTCCCTCATGTTTAGCCCCATTAGTTTTGAGATTAAAAGACGTTCGGCCCATTAGTTTGGCGATTTTAACACCTTTCGCCCCATTTCGTTGTCAATTTTAAGACCTTTCGTGCCATTTAGGTGCCGATTATTTCCTAGCGAGCGATAGCGAGCCTGCAATTTTAAGAGGAAGCGGCCTTCGGCCGTGACATTTTTCTACCGAAAAATGTACAAATTTATCTTGAGGGGGGGGGGGGTCTAGGGGGTGTTTTTCTAAGCTTGATGGAGGTCTAGGGAGGAAACTAAAAACATATATGAAAACATTAATTAATAGACCAAACAAACGGTCAGTCTCCCCTTAACCCTTCTAGTGAATCCTGACGCCTGTCTTCATTTGGTTGTTATTAACAATATATAATCTAATTCTACTTAGCAATGATCTGGATATAATCTAATTCTACTTAGCAATGATCTGGATATAATCTAATTCTACTTAGCAATGATCTGGATATAATCTAATTCTACTTAGCAATGATCTGGATATAATCTAATTCTACTTAGCAATGATCTGGATATAATCTAATTCTACTTAGCAATGATCTGGATATAATCTAATTCTACTTAGCAATGATCTGGATATAATCTAATTCTACTTAGCAATGATCTGGATATAATCTAATTCTACTTAGCAATGATCTGGATATAATCTAATTCTACTTAGCAATGATCTGGATATAATCTAATTCTACTTAGCAATGATCTGGATATAATCTAATTCTACTTAGCAATGATCTGGATATAATCTAATTCTACTTAGCAATGATCTGGATATAATCTAATTCTACTTAGCAATGATCTGGATATAATCGAGTATAATATATCTAATTATGGACAAGACTAAAGACAAATATCACCTACAGTACCTATTTCTATGTATTACCTCTTGTCAACGAAATTGGAGGAGGTTATGTTTTTTATTCCGTTTGTTTGTCTGTTTGTCTGTAAAAAAGATATGAACTGTTTTTCATGCATGTTGGTTGGCACTTGGCAGATAGGATATGCGTTAAGGAAGAAGCAATTACAATTCAGATACTGATCGGTGGAGCGCATACCTCCTCCAGTGTAGGCGGCTCACAAAGTTATGATCCAGTTTTCATGACATTTGGTGGGTAGATATGCGCCAAGGAAAAGGTGATTACATTTAGGAGGTGATCGGTAGAGCGCATACCTCCGCCAGCGTATGTGGAGGTATGCGCTCTACCGAGTGACCTTCTAGTCATTTATATGTTTAACCAATTTCTCCATCGGTGGTACTCACGTTATATATTCTATATTTCTTTGATGTCACTCTATGTCAACATTCCTTTACCAAGCTCTGTGGAAATAGTTTGCAAAATGTTGAAATGTGGTGGACCATGTGGGACTGGTATAAACCCGGCCTCTCACCGACGTATACACCAAATATACGGACATTCGGGATTTACCTACACGGTAAATATTGCGTGTGACTGTGTGTGTAATATTGCGTGTGACTGTGTGTGTAATATTGCGTGTGACTGTGTGTGTAATATTGCGTGTGACTGTGTGTAATATTGCGTGTGACTGTGTGTGTAATATTGCGTGTGACTGTGTGTGTAATATTGCGTGTGACTGTGTGTGTAATATTGCGTGTGACTGTGTGTGTAATATTGCGTGTGACTGTGTGTGTAATATTGCGTGTGACTGTGTGTGTAATATTGCGTGTGACTGTGTGTAATAGAAAAATACCGCTGGCAGAACCGGTACACATTTTAAGGGGAGAATTTGTATTTGTTTATTTAATTTAATAATGTATTTATTCATTTATATATATATTTATATATTTATATATATATACCGGTATATATATATATATATATATATATATATATATATATATATATATATATATATTATATATATAACGGTATATATAATTTATAAACATAATATATATATATATATAAAATATATATATATATAATATATATATATATATATATATATATATATATATACCGGCATATTATATATATATATATATATATATATATATATATATATATATATATATATATATATATATATATCAAAGAGATAAACCATGAACAACAAAAATCTGAAGCAATCTGGGCCAAACAAAAGGACTCATTCTCCCCCGAAACTGAGAAGGAACACGATGAACAGTCCCAACCACCGCATCGAGAACCTAGAACAAATCAAAACTACCCTAGACAGAATAGACCATACAACTTGCATCACAATGGTAACCAGAATCATCAGAGACAAAGAACATACAACTCTCGATATAATGGGAACCAGAACTACCCTAGACAAAGAACACACAACTCTCGATATGATGGGAACCAGAACTACCCTAGACAATGAACTAAAAACTCTCAATGGAACACTCGGCATTATCAAAGGCAGCAAACCTATGACTCTCAAAGGACGAATACCAATAATGTAGATTGGAGTAAAATCGGAGGAATCCTTATGAACCTCGCAAACACAAACATTGACTCATCTAATAACCCTAGGCAGAATGATCACCTTGACAGCCAAAACCAGTTTTTTCAAAGGAACCGCAATTGGAGGACAAATCCGAACTAAAGGTAAACACTAAAATAGTAAACCTATCGTCCCACATCCTCACAAAACAGGAAACTGCAACCCTCTCAAAAGGCCTAAAATTCTGCCCTACTCCCCTTACCAATAATACCCAGGAGCTGACGCATGATATCAATAGTTTTTGCAGGAATTTACGTTTGAGGGAGTTCTTTAATGAAAGCGAATTTGTAGATGAATCGATAGTTACTCAAAAGTTCTCTTGGGAACCTGAAAAGGGTAGAAATGACACTTTGGATATAGCTATCGATTTCTTGAAACACCAACCACCACCAGTAAAACATTAATCAAAGTCAAACATTTTCAAATCAGAGAGGAATGCGGTCACTAATTTGAATAATAATAACCAAATAGTAATAAAGGAGGCTGACAAAGGTTCGAGTGTTGTTATCATGAATGAGAAATTTTATGAAGAACAAATTCTAGAATTGCTTAACGATAATTGCACATATGAAGAAATTCCCAGCAATATTGATTTACAAGTAATAAATAAAATAAAGAAATTAACTTCAAAATATAAAAACCAACTAATGCATAAAGAGACCTCTTATATTACTAACTTTGATTATAAAACCAGTAAATTTTATGGCCTTCCCAAAATACATAAATCTGAAAAAATAAATAACGAAATTTTAAAGCATAATGCCATCAGTGTATCCATAGAAGATCCTGCAGACTTAAAACTGAGACCCATAGTAGCAGGGCCAGCATGTACCACACACCGTCTAAGTCATGTTCTAGACTTATTATTACAGCCATTTGTAGGAAATATTGACTCATATGTTAAAGACTCTGTAGACTTATTAAATAAACTACCTACCACTCTAAATAAGAACGAAATTTTCATAACATTCGATGTAGTCAGTCTCTATTGTAATATTGAGCATAATTTGGGCTTAAGAGCACTTGAATACTGGCTTGCAAAATACCCTGAACACTTACATGAACGTTTCAGCCCTGAGTTTATTATAGAAGGATGCAAACTAATCCTAGAGAATAACTCTTTTCAATTCAACTCTACCAATTACAAGCAAATACTTGGCACGGCAATGGGAAAACAATTTGCTCCCGCATATGCTACATTAGCATTAGGTTTCTTGGAAGAAAAACTCTTTCAAAACTTGAGCAACAAATTCCCTGTAAATATTATCACTGACATAAAGAAAAAATACTTTAGACATCTCAATGATATCTTATGTATATGGAATGTTGAAAGGGGAGATATTTCATCTTTTGAGACAGAATTACAAGTCTTGGATGACCGCCTAACTTTTAAATGCGATCAATTTGGCAATGAGGTGACCTTCTTGGACCTAAAAATAATTAAAGAGGATAATTTAATTCATACAGATATTTTCTATAAACCCACGGATTCGAACCAATATCTTGACTTTCACTCTAGTCATCGCCGGCATATTAAAACAAATATACCGTTAAATTTAGCAAGACGAATTTGCACTTTAGTCTCAAAACCCCAATGGAAAAACATTCGCCTAAATGAACTTTCACAATTCTTAAAACAATGAACTATCCAAACGTTTTAATTCAAAACGGCATTAAGAAGGCTTCAGAAATCCCTACAGATCAACTCAGAAATCAGAATAAAGACGGTAAGAGTAGTTATAATATATGCTACATTTCAACGTTCAATCCGAACTATGAAGATCATTCGGAAACTGTAAATCAAACCTTTAATTTCCTAAAAAAGTGCCCTGGGACTAAAAATCTTTACAAAAATTCCAACTTAATAAAATCAAAGAGGCAGCCACCAAATCTTAAAAATCTTTTAACCAATGCAACATTTTCAAAAACAGATTTTTTTTCTGTTAAGATGTGCAAAAATAAAAGATGTCAAATATGCCAAATTATAATTGAGGGCGACTCTTTTAAGTTTAATGACTCAACGTTCAGAATAAACGAAAACATGGACTGCAATACTCGAAACTGTATATACGTCATAAGGTGTGATGGATGTGGAAAATTATACATTGGGAAGACGTCAAACTTTAGATTACGAACAAACTTACATAAAAACCATGTAAACAAATGTGAAGGCCTGTATATGTAAGCAAACATATATCTCTTTGCTGCAAAAATAGTAAATTACCTTTCAAAATAATGCCCTTCTATAAAGTAAAAAAAGATGATGAGAAAATAAAAAAGGAGAAAGAACAATATTTCATAAATAAATTTAAACCAGAGTTGAACAAATAAGTAATTCGCCTCATGTTTGTCTCAAGAAATGATTTCTTCGCGGGTTCAAACCATTGAGTCTCGCTTGGATATCTGGTTAATATCCTTCCAAGACAAAAGAGGGCGGTAGTATACCATAAATCTCAGCAGTGGGGAATTTTGCCTCGGTCCCTCAGTCCTGTCTTAGACACCGCATAGTAAACACTAGCCACTGAGGATCCACGACAGTGGAGAAATGCATTTGGCATAATTTTAACATATTTCTTCCTATTGTCTTTGCAAATATCTTATTGGCATATTTTTAACATATTGCCCTTTTTCTTGACATATTTTTTTTGATAAATGATTAAGCATATGGCATGAATAAATGTTTATCCTTTTTAAGTAGACTCCGCATAGTTGAGCTTCGATCTTTTATTTACATAAAGAACTAAGACATCTTGAGTCACAAATCTTTTTAATTACCTGCAACAAAGTGAAGCATACTTTTTTAAACTTTATTAAGCACTTTGCATGAATAAATGTTTTAAATGTTTATGTACAGCCAGCATAAGTTGAGCTTAGTTGTATAATTGCATTCCTGATTTGGCATAAAGAACGTCTAATAAGACTTCTTGAGCCACTAACTTTTTTAATTTTCGCAACAATACGCAGCATACTTGAGCTCAGTCTGTTATGTGCATTTTGTATTTGGCATCAAGCATATCTAAAACTATATCTGGAGCCACAGACCATTTATATTTGGGCCCACAAAGTTTGTTTCTCTGCACCATATATCTCTTTTCTGTATATATATATATATATATATATGTATGTATGTATGTATGTATGTATGTATTATATATATATATATATATATATATATATATATATATATATATATATATATATACTGTATATATACAGTATATATATATATATTAGTGTCCTCCCTATACATCTTCCAAGCTTAACAAAAATAACGCCAACATCCACCTTTAAGATAAATTTGTGCATTTCTCAACAGAAAAATGCCCCGGCCGAAGGCTGGTTCCTCATATATTACAGGTTCGCTATCACAAGGCTGGTTCCTCATATATTACAGGTTCGCTATCACAAGGCTGGTTACTCATATATTACAGGTTCGCTATCACAAGGCTGGTTCCTCATATATTACAGGTTCGCTATCACAAGGCTGGTTCCTCATATATTACAGGTTCGCTATCACAAGGCTGGTTCCTCATATATTACAGGTTCGCTATCACAAGGCTGGTTCCTCATATATTACAGGTTCGCTATCACAAGGCTGGTTCCTCATATATTACAGGTTCGCTATCAC
>CM064509.1:29421076-29519168 GCA_032716605.1 Paralithodes platypus | reverse complement strand
GTGTGTGGATGTATGTATGTATGTATGTATGTATGTATGTTTAGTATGTATGTGTGTGGCGCGAGTGTGTGTGTGTGTGTGTGTGTGTGTGTGTGTGTGTGTGTGTGTGTGTGTGTTAAATGAAGGAGTACAGACTATATATTAATGCCGATGTTGCTTATAACGATGATAATGCAGACTGAAGAGAAATAAGGTCCAACAAGAAATAACAATGACCAAACTCTATTTGAGGGGGTCACCGGCTTTTTTTTTTATCTTTCTCTCCTTTTCTCTCTTTTCCTGGCTCGTATCCATTCGGCCCCATTCAGCCAATTGTTTTAAGACGTTTATCCCCATCCAGGTGTTGATTTCTTCCTGGCGAGCGATAGCGAGCCAGCATTGTATGGAGAAATCCGGCTTCGCCGGATTTTTTTTTCTATCGAAAAATGTACAAATTTAGCTTGCTGTCAAAACAAAAAAAATATCTATGCTAGCTCGCTACCGCTCGCCAGGAAAATATTGACACCTGGATGGGGGTAAACGTCTTAAAACAGTAGGCTGATTGGGGCCGAATCGATACAAGCTAAAGAGAGAGGGAGAGAAAGAGAACACAATCGAGGTGGGGTCCCTTAACACCTTATTGGCGGGCTAGGCTGTCTATTTGACCGTACCGCACAGCGTTTTGTTTTTACCCTAAATAGGGTTGTTTATGTGATTATTTTCATGCCTAAATAAGACCCAGAGCATAAAACAAATATCTATCCCTGAAAGGGCGTAAACAGAGCTTTCCAATTACACCCGAACCATCCTTGTACGACCACTGGTTCTCTTGCAACGATCGTGCAACACGAGTGCAAAAACCCTGAAATAAGGTAATTTCCTTACATAATTCCCTGTGTAGCGAGTGAGAAAGGGGAGAGGAAAGTAGAATACAGTTCAGTATGTCCACGGTGGTTGTGGGGAGCGGTCATAAGGTTACTACGCTCGTCCCACCGCTCAGCTCTCTCTCTCAGCAACATTACGTGCTGAAAATGGCGCTCGACAGCTGTCGTGCACCGCTACTTAGTCCAAATTTATTTCACTCTACATATGTTGCGCGCCGCCAGTTAGGCTAAGGGTTAATAAGGCATGATGAAATTGTTGGATGTTGATGATGATGGTAAAATTTAATAGTGATAGTATTGATGTAGGAGATGATATATATGGTGATGATATTGATGGTGATGATAATATTGATGTAGGAGATGATAAATATGGTGATGATATTGATGGTGATGATAATATTGATGTAGGAGATGATGATAAATATGGTGATGATAATATTGATGTAGGAGATGATGATAAATATGGTGATGATATTGATGGTGGTGATAATATTGATGTAGGAGATGATGATGAATATGGTGATGATATTGATGGTGATGATAATATTGATGTAGGAGATGATATTGACGGTGGTGATAACGACGATGGCGGTGGTGGTGATAATGATAGGACTTATAATACTGATAACGATAAATATAACTAATGATAATGATAAAGATGATGATGATAATGATAAAGATGATGATGATGATGATAATGATGATGATGATGATAAAGATGATAATAATGATAATGATAAAATGATGATGAAGATAATGATGATGATGATGATAATGATGATGATAATGATGATGATGAAGATAATGATGATGATGATGATAATGATGATGATAAAGATGATAATAATGATGATGATAATGATGATGAAGATAATGATGATGATGATAATGGTGAAGATGATGAAGATTATGATGATATTTATGAAGGGAAAAGGGAAAAAAGAGAGAGAAGGCTTTAAACCCGAAGGGAACGGGGGCTGAATGTTGAGAAATTAAAAGTGAGGAAATTAAGACTCCACCGAGAAGAAAAATAGGAAAAAAAAAATAGTTAGGCCAGAATGAAAAGAGGATGTGTGGCCGAAGGTGGAGAGAGAGAGAGAGAGAGAGAGAGAGAGAGAGAGAGAGAGAGAGAGATAGAGATTTATCCGCCCTGCATATAATACACACATTAGTTTTCATAATTGGCACTATATTTGACCGCAATATCTTCGTAATAGCTGAGTAAAAGAAGGAGAGGACATGGCAGTTTACCGCCAGCTGGGAAAACTCCACTGTAGAGTATAAGTAACTAGATATGGTTTGGTTAGGTAGTAGTAGTAGTAGTGGTGGTGGTAGTAGTAGTAGTAGTAGTGGTGGTGGTGGTGGTGGTGGTAGTAGTAGCAGCAACAGTAATAGTAGTAGTAGTGGTTAGGTTAGACAAGGAGGTTAGACTAGTTTCGGCGGTGCCAAATGTAGTAGTAGTAGTAGTAGTATTAGTGGTGGTGGTGGTGGTGGTGGTGGTGGTAGTAGCAGCAGTGCAGCAGTAATAGTAGTAGTAGTGGTTAGGTTAGACAAGGAGGTTAGACTAGTTT
Source organism: Paralithodes platypus (assembly GCA_032716605.1). Lineage (NCBI taxonomy): Eukaryota > Metazoa > Arthropoda > Malacostraca > Decapoda > Lithodidae > Paralithodes > Paralithodes platypus. Next base: position 29,516,734 of record CM064509.1, on the reverse strand, counting down.
CGGCGGTGCCAAATGTATCAACTGCTCGTCCCCTCCCCCCTTCTCAAAAAAGACGACCAAATTGCAAGGGGGGGTGAAACCTAAAAATCCTGTAGAGGAAACCCCACCGCTGACCCGGAGATGAACGGTAATTAACGGGAGATTTCCACCTGGAGGATTTTTTTCTGGACCCCTTGCTCCCTCATGTTTAGCCCCATTGCTTTTGAGATTTTAAGACGTTCGCCCTAGTAGTTTGGACATTTTAAGACATTTTGCCCCATTTCTGTCAATTTTAAGATCTTTCGTGCCATTTAGGTGTCGATTTTATCCTGGCGAGCGATAGCGAGCCTGTAATGTAAGAGGAACCGGTCTTCGGCCGGGACATTTTTCTACCGAAAAATGTACAAATTTATCTTGAAAGGGACTCCAGGGGGTGTAATTTTAAGCTTGATGGAGGTCTAGGGAACAAACTAAATACCTCCCCTTAACACGTAATTGAGCATATATGCAATAGGATGATGGTCTGAGGAAATGACTGAGAATCTGTAAATATTTCTCTGGGGATTCATACACTTTATTGCGGATATACCGGGTACTATAGTCAATTAGCTGTAAGGAGGCGAGAAAGCATAACCTCTAACCTCAGAAACTAAAAAAACGACTAGAGTACGGTAATCGAGCTAATATTTCTACCATTTGGGAAGAGTCAGTCAAGGAATAGATGTGGAGATTTACAGCCCATTGGCTCTAGCCCTTTTTGAGTTACAGAGGATAGAGGTCATGATTTCTCGCCTACTTACAGTGAATAAGGCTTGTGGACTGGGGAATTGTCTGAGCAGCAGGAAGTATATATAACGAAGGATCTAAGCGCTTTCCAGATCCGATAACGCATTTCATTTCTGTTTGCTGGCTATTATTAAACGATTTTATTCAGATTAGGCAGGGTGTATGGAATTCAGAGGGTTAATATTTGAGTTATTCTTTACCCTTATAATCCCACCGATCCTTCTTAGACTGTATAAGATCGTCTAATGATAGCCAGCATAAAGTGTCCATATACGTTATAATCTTCACAGGGTTAATTAGTACTATAAGGGGGGTTAAGGGGGTAGTGCTTGTACTATAAGGGGGGTTAAGGGGGTAGTGCTTGTTAATTAGTACTATAAGCGGGTTTAAGGGGGTAGTGCTTGTACTATAAGGGGGGTTAAGGGGGTAGTGCTTGTACTATAAGGGGGGTTAAGGGGGTAGTGCTTGTACTATAAGGGGGGTTAAGGGGTAGTGCTTGTACTATAAGGGGGGTTAAGGGGGTAGTGCTTGTACTATAAGGGGGGTTAAGGGGTAGTGCTTGTACTATAAGGGGGTTAAGGGGTAGTGCTTGTACTATAAGGGGGGGTTAAGGGGGTAGTGCTTGTTAATTAGTACTATAAGGGGGGTTAAGGGGGTAGTGCTTGTACTATAAGGGGGGTTAAGGGGGTAGTGCTTGTACTATAAGGGGGGTTAAGGGGGTAGTGCTTGTTAATTAGTACTATAAGGGGGGTTAAGGGGGTAGTGCTTGTACTATAAGGGGGGTTTAAGGGGGTAGTGCTTGTACTATAAGGGGGGTTAAGGGGGTAGTGCTTGTTAATTAGTACTATAAGGGGGGTTAAGGGGGTAGTGCTTGTACTATAAGGGGGGGTTAAGGGGGTAGTGCTTGTACTATAAGGGGGGGTTAAGGGGTAGTGCTTGTTACTATAAGGGGGTTAAGGGGGTAGTGCTTGTACTATAAGGGGGGTTAAGGGGGTAGTGCTTGTACTATAAGGGGGGTTAAGGGGGTAGTGCTTGTTAATTAGTACTATAAAGGGGGTTAAGGGGGGGTAGTGCTTGTACTATAAGGGGGTTAAGGGGGTAGTGCTTGTACTATAAGGGGGGTTAAGGGGGTAGTGCTTGTTAATTAGTACTATAAGGGGGGTTAAGGGGGTAGTGCTTGTACTATAAGGGGGGTTAAGGGGGTAGTGCTTGTACTATAAGGGGGGTTAAGGGGGTATTGCTTGTTAATTAGTACTATAAGGGGGGTTAAGGGGGTAGTGCTTGTACTATAAGGGGGGTTAAGGGGGTAGTGCTTGTACTATAAGGGGGGTTAAGGGGTAGTGCTTGTACTATAAGGGGGGTTAAGGGGGTAGTGCTTGTACTATAAGGGGGGTTAAGGGGGTAGTGCTTGTACTATAAGGGGGGTTAAGGGGGTAGTGCTTGTTAATTAGTACTATAAGGGGGGTTAAGGGGGTAGTGCTTGTTTTTTGGTCTATGTATTTATTTATTACTTATTTTGAGTTTCCTCGCCAGACCTCCATCAAGCTTAAACAAACACCTCCTAGACCCCCTTTCAAGATAAATTTGTACATTTTTCGGTAGAAAAATGTCCCGGCCTAAGGCCGATTCCTTCTAAAATTACACGGTTCCTTCTAAAATTACAGACTCGCTATTGCTGGCCAGGAAAAAATCGACACCTAAATGGCACGACAATTTTAATATTGACAAAAAAATGGTGCGAAAGGTCTCAAAATCGGCAAACTAATGGAACGAACGTCTTAAAATCTCAAAACTAATATGCTAGACATGAGGGAGTACAAAGGAGTACAAAAGAAATCAAGCAACAACAGCCCTGGTGACTCTTCTAGGCTGCTTGTCCTCCAAAACACCGAGGATCAATTGTCCAAACAGTGGTTTAGAGTGGGTAAGGGAACATTGGAAAGGGAAATACTGCCCTGGAATTAATGTCCGTGGCAGGATTAGGAAGTTAGTAGGGGACAGATGGGTTAGTAATTGAGGGGGGGATAAAATAAAGTTATTCATTTACAAACGCAGTCAGACGCGGGTTTGATGCAAGATATTTGTCTAGGCGAAATTTAAATGAATCAACGGTGCTGCAGTCTATAACGTCTCGGGCAAGCCCATTCCACAAGTTGACAACTCGATTGAAGAAGAAATTCTTAGATTCGTGCGAGTTAAAAGATTTACCAATAATTTTGCAACTGTTTCCCCGCGTGTAATTAGATTGGTCGATAGTGAAGTACTTACTACAGTTCATATTGTCGATGCCTTTGATGATTTTGAACACTTGAATTAAGTCGCCTCTTAACCCTTTCACGTTTTTATGACGCAGAGGTTGCCAGATTAGCAATAAGAAATAGAGTTCTCTCACTCTTATAATTACCTCTCCAAAATTAGTTTTCTGCCCACAGCTAACTCAAAGACAACTGCAGAGGTTGAAGTAACTAAACTAAAGGTTTCTAAATACCCCTGATGGTAACAAAGGCTTTATAGTATCCCTATTAGGCTCAAAATTGCGTCATATGTCGGAGAGGGTTAATCTGCGCTGGGTTAAAGGAAATAGATTTAATTCTCTAAGACGCTCTTCGTATGGTTTGTTCTTTAGGCTAGGTATCATTTTGGTAATAAGGGCACCAGGATTGAACGCAGTATTCCAGAAGAGGGCGGACTAAGGAATTGTAAAGGATTAGGATAACTTCTTTGGATTTATGCTCAAATCTATCTATCTATCTATTGCCTGACGCCGTGATCCCCGAAGGGGTGAACACGAACGAACCGCCCCCATGCACCTCTGTCCCCAGTCAGGCGACGCCCCTCCCCCCAACCAGCACCGCCTTCGTTCATCTAGTTCCTCACTCCATCCTTCCACCTCATATTCGGTCTACCTCTCCCCCTCTGTCCCTCCACCTCGCTCTCGTACACCCTCTTAGTCATTCTCTCGCTTTCCATACGTTCCATATGGCCGAACCATCTCAAGTTGTTCCTTTTCACACTTTCCAGCACATCTACCTCCACACCACACCTCCTTCTTACTTCCTCATTAGTCTGTCTATCCCTCCATGTAACTCCGCACGCACTCCTTAAGTAATTCATTTCCACTGCTCTCACTCTTGGTCTGAGTCTCTCAACCAACGTCCATGCTTCACTTCCGTAAGTCAGTGTCGGGATTACCACACTGTCATGCAAGGACTTCTTCACTTCCATACTGACCACCTTATTTCTTGTTACTGCTTTTAGCGTTCCTACAACCCTCTTCCCCTGTTGTACCCTCTCCCGCACCTCTTCATCCATAGTCCCATCTTTACTCAACACACTGCCCAGATACTTAAAAGAGTTGACGATCTCCATAGCCTGACCGTTCAGCTTCACCTCACACTCTGTGACTTCACCCCTTTCGAAGACCATAACCTTGCTCTTCCCCGTATTTACCTTCAAATTCCGTTTTTCGCACACTGTTCCAAACTCATTTACCAGACCCTGCAACTCCCATTCATTATCACTCATCAGAACTGTATCATCCGCAAACAGCAGTATAGGTAGCTTCCACTCAATTCCCTCCCTTTTCAGCGATACACCAACATCCACTGCTCTTGATAGTATTTCTTTCATAACTCCATCCATATATACAGTAAACAACCATGGGGACATCACACAGCCCTGTTTCAAACCAACATTCAGGTCAAAGAACTCGCTCTGCTCACTCTCCACACGTACTGCCGCCTTTGCACCCTCATACATGCTCTTCACTGCTTTCAGCAACTTGCCCTCTACTCCGTATATTCTATGCTCAAATGACCTGCCTATAAAGCCAATTATTTTGTTTGCCTTCTTAACAACTTCTGAACATTGTTGACTCGGTTTTAGGTTACTCGATATTGTTACTCCCAGATCGGTTTCTCTGTTTACATTCTTAAGCTGAGTGCTATTCATCGAATAGTTTGCTTTCTCATTTTGGTATCCGATATGTAGTACTTTACATTTATCCGCATTGAAACTCATTTGCCAAATTTGGGCCCAACATGACAAATTATCTAGATTGTGTTGCATATCGTCAACTTGTTCTTTTGAGAGTACGCTATTTGCAATTTTTGTATCGTCAGAAAATTTTGAGATTGTACAGGTGAGGCCCTCATCTATGTTGTTGATGTAAATTAGAAAGATAATTGGTCTTAGTACCGATCCCTTGGGTACCCCGCTAGTTACATTGGTCCATTTAGATGCCTTACCGTTTATGACTATTCTTTGCTTTCTGTCGCGGAGCCAATTTTCTATCCATTTCAACACACCGTCTTGTATTCCATGCGCTTTTAGTTTTAGCAGTAAACGTTTGTGGGGAACTTTGTCAAAGGCCTTTTGAAAATCAAGGTATATATAATATCTACAGCTTTACTCTAATCATAGAGGTTGAGGATATCGTGGAAGAAGTCCAAGAAATTTGTTAAACAGGAACATTTGCTACGAAAGCCGTGTTGAGTATCTTTATGTATGTTATTTTCCTCTAAGTGATTTACGAGTCTGTCTCTTATGAGCGTTTCTAGCATTTTACATACAACTGAGGTTAAGCTAATTGGACGATAGTTACTGGGTAGGGATTTGCTGCATTTTTTAAAAATCTGTGTTACGTTAGCTAGCTTCCACTGATCAGGCATAGTTCCAGACTGCAAGGATTTATTGAATAGCAATGTCAGTGGTTTGGAGAGCTCATCCTTAGCTTCCTTTAGAACTCTAGGTGAGATTGTATCAGGTCCGGGCGTTTTATTTACCTTGAGTTTATCTAAACATTTCAATACTTCTCTCTCTGTAATGGTGATATTGCTTAGAACATCAGAATTATCTATCTGAATCGGCGATGGTGTAGGGATATCACTGAGGTCTTCTGTTGTAAAAACTGATGCAAAGAAGGTATTGAGGGCATTACTCATTTGTAATTCGTCTTTGGTATATTCTCCATTTTCATCGACTAACGGTCCTACAGCTGAAGTAACTACTCTCTTCTTTCTGATATAACTATAGATTTTTTTTGGGTTTGTTTTACTTTGATTCGCAACATGTAACTCCAGGGTCTTTTTACTTTGCTTAATTAACCTTTTGGCTTTGCGTCGTAGTTCTACAAATTTCACCCGTTCTTCGTAATTTTGTGAGGATTTTAATCTATCATTAGCAAACTGTTTAGCAAGCAGACAGTTTGAAATATCTTTATTCCACAATTTGGGCTTATCATTATGGCCTGTACGCCGTATTTTCGATGGTATGCAGTCTTGCACTGCTTTTAGGTAAGTGTTTGCAAATGATTCCCAAGATGTATTTATGTCGTTATTGTTAATTAAAAAACTCCAGTCAGTTTCTTTAAACATTGCTCTAAGTTTTCGAAAGTTTGCTTGCTTGAAATTAGGGACTTTCTCGATGCTGCTATTTGGTTCGTTACTAGTAAACTTTAAACTGAAAGTTATCGTACGATGGTCGCTGTTACTGAATTCATCACCGACATTCAAATTCTCTATCAATTCTTCTTTTGTTGAAAGTACAAGGCCAAGGACATTATTTCCACGGGTTGGAGATCTAACAAATTGATATAGCGAACGCTCTTGCAAATTTGCATACAGGTGTTGTCCAGAGTGTGAAGTAATACTATCTCCCCACTTGGTCACAGATAAATTGAAGTCGCCAAAAATTACGGTATCTTGCGAGTTACTTAAGTCTGCAAATTGCTCATAAATTTCTCGGTCAGTTTGCACTGATTGAGCTGGAGGTCTGTATATTAACGCAAGTATTATTTGTGTACCTTTATTATTCTTTATTAGCACAAAAGGATGTGTCGACGTTCACAATTTGAGGTTTTGACAAGAGGGTCGGGTTAAGACTTTCTTTGATAAAAAATAAAACAGGGAGAAGGGGATTCAGAAAAAACGACTACCTCCCCCCTTAACTGAGGAATTATTGACTGTAAATTTGCATCTACTCAATCTCTACATTACCAAGGCGCCAGTATTAAGGGGAGGTTTTTAGTTTGTTCCCTAGACCTCCATCAAGCTTAAAATTACACCCCTAGACCCCCTTTAGGTTTTTAGTTTGTTGCCTAGACCTCTATCAAGCTTAAATTTACACCCCCTAGACCCTCTTTCAAGATGAATTTGTACATTTTTCGGTAGAAAAATGTCCCGGCCGAAGGCCGCTTCCTCTTAAATTACAGGTTCGCTATCGCTCGCCAGGAAAAAATCGACACCTAAATGGCACGAAAGGTCTTAAATTGACAGAAATGGGGCCAAGGTTCTTAAAATCTCAAAACAAACTAATTAGGCGAACGTCTTAAAATCTCAAAAGCAATGGGGCTAAACATGAGCGAGAAAGGGGTCCAGAAAAAAATCCCTGAAGTGGAAATCTCCCCTTAACTTATTCTGGCTGATCTTAGCAGATTTTGTTCTGACTTGGACGGACCTTTAGAAATTAATTAAGTGGGTAAAACCAATCTAGTCTAACTTTGCCAATCCCACAGGTCCTTTTTAAGCTGAATGATATCTTGCAATGATAGCCTAGTCAATCCCACAGGTCCTTTTTAAGCTGAATGATATCTTGCAATGGTAGCCAAGTCAACCCCACAGGTCCTTCTTAAGCTGAATGATATCTTGCAATGATAGCCAAGTCAACCCCACAGGTCCTTCTTAAGCTGAATGATATCTTGCAATGGTAGCCAAGTCAACCCCACAGGTCCTTTTTAAGCTGAATGATATCTTGCAATGGTAGCCAAGTCAACCCCACAGGTCCTTTTTAAGCTGAATGATATCTTGGAATGGTAGCCAAGTCAACCCACAGGTCCTTTTTAAGCTGAATGATATCTTGCAATGGTAGCCAAGTCAACCCCACAGGTCCTTTTTAAGCTGAATGATATCTTGCAATGGTAGCCAAGTCAACCCCACAGGTCCTTTTTAAGCTGAATGATATCTTGCAATGGTAGCCAAGTCAACCCCACAGGTCCTTTTTAAGCTGAATGATATCTTGCAATGGTAGCCAAGTCAACCCCACAGGTCCTTTTTAAGCTGAATGATATCTTGCAATGGTAGCCAAGTCAACCCCACAGGTCCTTTTTAAGCTGAATGATATCTTGCAATGGTAGCCAAGTCAACCCCACAGGTCCTTTTTAAGCTGAATGATATCTTGCAATGGTAGCCAAGTCAACCCCACAGGTCCTTTTTAAGCTGAATGATATCTTGCAATGATAGCCAAGTCAACCCCACAGGTCCTTCTTAAGCTGAATGATATCTTGCAATGGTAGCCAGGTCAACCCCACAGGTCCTTTTTAAGCTGAATGATATCTTGCAATGATAGCCAAGTCAATCCCACAGGTCCTTCTTAAGCTGAATGATATCTTGCAATGGTAGCCAAGTCAACCCCACAGGTCCTTTTTAAGCTGAATGATATCTTGCAATGGTAGCCAAGTCAACCCCACAGGTCCTTTTTAAGCTGAATGATATCTTGCAATGGTAGCCAAGTCAACCCCACAGGTCCTTTTTAAGCTGAATGATATCTTGCAATGGTAGCCAAGTCAACCCCACAGGTCCTTTTTAAGCTGAATGATATCTTGCAATGGTAGCCAAGTCAACCCCACAGGTCCTTTTTAAGCTGAATGATATCTTGCAATGGTAGCCAAGTCAACCCCACAGGTCCTTTTTAAGCTGAATGATATCTTGCAATGGTAGCCAAGTCAACCCCACAGGTCCTTTTTAAGCTGAATGATATCTTGCAATGATAGCCAAGTCAACCCCACAGGTCCTTCTTAAGCTGAATGATATCTTGCAATGGTAGCCAAGTCAACCCCACAGGTCCTTTTTAAGCTGAATGATATCTTGCAATGATAGCCAAGTCAATCCCACAGGTCCTTCTTAAGCTGAATGATATCTTGCAATGGTAGCCAAGTCAACCCCACAGGTCCTTTTTAAGCTGAATGATATCTTGCAATGGTAGCCAAGTCAACCCCACAGGTCCTTTTTAAGCTGAATGATATCTTGCAATGGTAGCCAAGTCAACCCCACAGGTCCTTTTTAAGCTGAATGATATCTTGCAATGGTAGCCAAGTCAACCCCACAGGTCCTTTTTAAGCTGAATGATATCTTGCAATGGTAGCCAAGTCAACCCCACAGGTCCTTTTTAAGCTGAATGATATCTTGCAATGGTAGCCAAGTCAACCCCACAGGTCCTTTTTAAGCTGAATGATATCTTGCAATGGTAGCCAAGTCAACCCCACAGGTCCTTTTTAAGCTGAATGATATCTTGCAATGATAGCCAAGTCAACCCCACAGGTCCTTTTTAAGCTGAATGATATCTTGCAATGATAGCCAAGTCAACCCCACAGGTCCTTTTAAGCTGAATGATATCTTGCAATGGTAGCCAAGTCAACCCCACAGGTCCTTTTTAAGCTGAATGATATCTTGCAATGGTAGCCAAGTCAACCCCACAGGTCCGTGGTGATGGGCTGGTCTATCAGAGTGAGAACTGAGCAATCTCTGCCATACCCATAGCTTACTCTGACTGTTCCTTTTACTTATATATTTTCTAGATCTCAAGTGACGGCGTCTCTAACGTGGATTGACCTCCCAATCTACCAAGATTGGAAGCCAAAGCGTCACATTTTTCCCTTGCCCCTCAACTTTCTCTTCATAACTGCTGAGGGACACAGGGCCCTGGGTGGGGCTTTGGTTTCCCGGGCATTTCCGCACCCTCCTCAGCTCCCCGCCATGGAGTGGCTTCGGTCACCCAGGCTTTATTGTGGTCGGCGGGGAGGGTTCTGTGGGGGCGCTCGGTTATGGCCTTGGCCTGCTCAGGGCCTTGGGGCTGTTCGGCCAGGCAGCTTGGGGAACAACAACAACAACAACAACCCCACAGGTCCTTTTTAAGCTGAATGATATCTTGCAATGGTAGCCAAGTCAACCCCACAGGTCCTTTTTAAGCTGAATGATATCTTGCAATGGTAGCCAAGTCAACCCCACAGGTCCTTTTTAAGCTGAATGATATCTTGCAATGATAGCCAAGTCAACCCCACAGGTCCTTCTTAAGCTGAATGATATCTTGCAATGGTAGCCAAGTCAACCCCACAGGTCCTTTTTAAGCTGAATGATATCTTGCAATGATAGCCAAGTCAATCCCACAGGTCCTTCTTAAGCTGAATGATATCTTGCAATGGTAGCCAAGTCAACCCCACAGGTCCTTTTTAAGCTGAATGATATCTTGCAATGGTAGCCAAGTCAACCCCACAGGTCCTTTTTAAGCTGAATGATATCTTGCAATGGTAGCCAAGTCAACCCCACAGGTCCTTTTTAAGCTGAATGATATCTTGCAATGGTAGCCAAGTCAACCCCACAGGTCCTTTTTAAGCTGAATGATATCTTGCAATGGTAGCCAAGTCAACCCCACAGGTCCTTTTTAAGCTGAATGATATCTTGCAATGGTAGCCAAGTCAACCCCACAGGTCCTTTTTAAGCTGAATGATATCTTGCAATGGTAGCCAAGTCAACCCCACAGGTCCTTTTTAAGCTGAATGATATCTTGCAATGATAGCCAAGTCAACCCCACAGGTCCTTTTTAAGCTGAATGATATCTTGCAATGATAGCCAAGTCAACCCCACAGGTCCTTTTTAAGCTGAATGATATCTTGCAATGGTAGCCAAGTCAACCCCACAGGTCCTTTTTAAGCTGAATGATATCTTGCAATGGTAGCCAAGTCAACCCCACAGGTCCTTTTTAAGCTGAATGATATCTTGCAATGGTAGCCAAGTCAACCCCACAGGTCCTTTTTAAGCTGAATGATATCTTGCAATGGTAGCCAAGTCAACCCCACAGGTCCTTTTTAAGCTGAATGATATCTTGCAATGGTAGCCAAGTCAACCCCACAGGTCCTTTTTAAGCTGAATGATATCTTGCAATGGTAGCCAAGTCAACCCCACAGGTCCTTTTTAAGCTGAATGATATCTTGCAATGGTAGCCAAGTCAATCCCACAGGTCCTTTTTAAGCTGAATGATATCTTGCAATGGTAGCCAAGTCAATCCCACAGGTCCTTCTTAAGCTGAATGATATCTTGCAATGGTAGCCAAGTCAATCCCACAGGTCCTTTTTAAGCTGAATGATATCTTGCAATGGTAGCCAAGTCAACCCCACAGGTCCTTTTTAAGCTGAATGATATCTTGCAATGATAGCCAAGTCAACCCCACAGGTCCTTTTTAAGCTGAATGATATCTTGCAATGGTAGCCAAGTCAACCCCACAGGTCCTTTTTAAGCTGAATGCTATCTTGCAATGGTAGCCAAGTCAACCCCACAGGTCCTTTTTAAGCTGAATGATATCTTGCAATGGTAGCCAAGTCAACCCCACAGGTCCTTTTTAAGCTGAATGATATCTTGCAATGGTAGCCAAGTCAACCCCACAGGTCCTTTTTAAGCTGAATGATATCTTGCAATGGTAGCCACAGTACAATAAAGAGGTCCTCGTATTTTGGGGTTATTGATATTCTAGGTACTGAAAGGGAGATGGGCCGGTGTTCTGGTTCTCCTTCTTCCTCATGTTTATTCCCATTAGTTTTCAGAATTTTAAGATGTTTGCCAACATTAGTTTGTCGATTTTAAGACCTTTCGTCCCATTTCTTTGTCATTATTAAGACCTTTTGTGCTATTTAGGTGTCGATTGTTACCTGGCGAACGATAGTGAGCCTGTAATTTTGGAAGAATTTTTTTTCCACCGAAAAATGTACACATTAATCTAGAAGGGGGATCTAATGGGTGTTTTTTTAAAGTTTGATGGAGGTCTAGGGAGGAAACTAGAAAACATAATGAATACATGAACAAATCGACCAAAAAGTGAACCATCCCCCCTTTTACTGCGATACCCTGTACAAATAAGTAGGCCAAAACTCTTGAACACTAACCTCTATAACTCAAACACGACTAGAGCAAGCGAGCTAATATGTCTACCATTTGGGAAGGGTCATCCAGGGAATAGGTGTGCAAACTTACAGTCCATTTGCTCTAGCCCTTTTTTGAGTTACAGAGAGGTTAGGGTCACAATGTTTGGACTACTACTCGTTTGGAACAGGGTTATAGTACACTCGCATACCATAATCTCGAGCCCACTCATCAATATTCGCGGACTTCAACTATTTCTAATTAAGGAAGTATATAATTATCTGGAAACGAATTTATGATTATATTTCTCTATGCATCAATTACATAACTATATTTACTATATATATATATTGAAAAGCAAGTTCCATCCAAAAATCAATTTAGATAGTTATAGGCTAATTGCATAAAGAAAAACACCGGGAGTTTAGTCATTCTCCTGAGTGGGGTAGAGACTATGGCATCCTAGTGTACCTTGGTGGTAACCTGAGAGGTAGAGACTATGGTGTCCGAGTGTACCTTGGTGGTAACCTGAGGGGTAGAGACTATGGTGTCCGAGTGTGCCTTGGTGGTAACCTGTGGGGTAGAGACTATGGCATCCTAGTGTGCCTTGGTGGTAACCTGAGGGGTAGAGACTATGGTAGTGGGGTAGAGACTATGGCATCCTAGTGTACCTTGGTGGTAACCTGAGGGGTAGAGACTATGGTAGTGGGGTAGAGACTATGGCATCCTAGTGTACCTTGGTGGTAACCTGAGGGGTAGAGACTATGGTAGTGGGGTAGAGACTATGGTGTCCTAGTGTACCTTGGTGGTAACCTGAGGGGTAGAGACTATGGTAGTGGGGTAGAGACTATGGCATCCTAGTGTACCTTGGTGGTAACCTGAGGGGTAGAGACTATGGTAGTGGGGTAGAGACTATGGCATCCTAGTGTACCTTGGTGGTAACCTGAGGGGTAGAGACTATGGTAGTGGGGTAGAGACTATGGCATCCTAGTGTACCTTGGTGGTAACCTGAGGGGTAGAGACTATGGCATCCTAGTGTACCTTGGTGGTAACCTGAGGGGTAGAGACTATGGTAGTGGGGTAGAGACTATGGCATCCTATTGTACCTTGGTGGTAACCTGAGGGGTAGAGACTATGGTAGTGGGGTAGAGACTATGGCATCCTAGTGTACCTTGGTGGTAACCTGAGGGGTAGAGACTATGGTAGTGGGGTAGAGACTATGGCATCCTAGTGTACCTTGGTGGTAACCTGAGGGGTAGAGACTATGGTAGTGGGGTAGAGACTATGGTGTCCTAGTGTACCTTGGTGGTAACCTGAGGGGTAGAGACTATGGCATCCTAGTGTACCTTGGTGGTAACCTGTGGGGTAGAGACTATGGTAGTGGGGTAGAGACTATGGCATCCTAGTGTACCTTGGTGGTAACCTGTGGGGTAGAGACTATGGCATCCTAGTGTACCTTGGTGGTAACTTGTGGGGTAGAGACTATGGTGTCCGAGTGTACCTTGGTGGTAACCTGAGGGGTAGAGACTATGGTGTCCGAGTGTACCTTGGTGGTAACCTGAGGGGTAGAGACTATGGTGTCCGAGTGTACCTTGGTGGTAACCTGAGGGGTAGAGACTATGGCATCCTAGTGTGCCTTGGTGGTAACCTGTGGGGTAGAGACTATGGCATCCTAGTGTACCTTGGTGGTAACCTGAGGGGTAGAGACTATGGCATCCTAGTGTACCTTGGTGGTAACCTGAGGGGTAGAGACTATGGTGTCCGAGTGTACCTTGGTGGTAACCTGAGGGGTAGAGACTATGGTGTCCGAGTGTACCTTGGTGGTAACCTGAGGGGTAGAGACTATGGTGTCCGAGTGTACCTTGGTGGTAACCTGAGGGGTAGAGACTATGGTGTCCGAGTGTACCTTGGTGGTAACCTGAGGGGTAGAGACTATGGTATCCTAGTGTACCTTGGTGGTAACCTGAGGGGTAGAGACTATGGTGTCCGAGTGTACCTTGGTGGTAACCTGAGGGGTAGAGACTATGGTGTCCGAGTGTGCCTTGGTGGTAACCTGAGGGGTAGAGACTATGGCATCCTAGTGTACCTTGGTGGTAACCTGAGGGGTAGAGACTATGGTGTCCGAGTGTACCTTGGTGGTAACCTGAGGGGTAGAGACTATGGTGTCCTAGTGTACCTTGGTGGTAACCTGAGGGGTAGAGACTATGGTGTCCGAGTGAACCTTGGTGGTAACCTGAGGGGTAGAGACTATGGTGTCCGAGTGTACCTTGGTGGTAACCTGAGGGGTAGAGACTATGGTGTCCGAGTGTACCTTGGTGGTAACCTGAGGGGTAGAGACTATGGTATCCTAGTGTACCTAGGTGGTAACCTGAGGGGTAGAGACTATGGTGTCCGAGTGTACCTTGGTGGTAACCTGAGGGGTAGAGACTATGGTGTCCGAGTGTGCCTTGGTGGTAACCTGAGGGGTAGAGACTATGGCATCCTAGTGTACCATGGTGGTAACCTGAGGGGTAGAGACTATGGTGTCCGAGTGTACCTTGGTGGTAACCTGAGGGGTAGAGACTATGGTGTCCGAGTGTGCCTTGGTGGTAACCTGAGGGGTAGAGACTATGGCATCCTAGTGTACCTTGGTGGTAACCTGAGGGCTTATAACGGAGAATCGGTAGGCAATTAAATGGGGGTATGGCCCGGTTTTTCTGCCCCACATTTTCCCTCGTGTTTAGCCCCATTGTTCTGTAGATTTTAAGACGTCCGGCCCATTACTATGGAGATTTTAAGACTGTACGCCCCATTTCATTGTCAATAATAAGACCTTTCGTGCCATTTAGGTGTCGATTTTTTCCTGGCGAGCGATATCGAGCCTGTAATTTGGCCGGCACATGTTGCTACCGAAAAATGTACAAATTTATCTTGAAGGGGGGTTTGAGGGTTACAGCATGATAAGAGGTCTAGGGAGGACACAACAAATACTAAAAAGATGAAACAATGACCAAATAAATACGTCCATCTCCCCTTAAGTGATTGACTGTGAATGTAAGTAGTTTGTATGGTGGACTGAAGAATGGACTGAGGATGTTGGTAATTGACTGAGGATGTAAGTACTTGACTGAGGATGTAAGTACTTGACTGAGGATGTAAGTACTTGACTGAGGATGTAAGTACTTGACTGAGGATGTAAGTACCTGACTGAGGATGTAAGTACTTGACTGAGGATGTAAGTACTTGACTGAGGATGTAAGTACCTGACTGAGGATGTAAGTACCTGACTGGATATAAGTAAGTAGCTAGTGTGACAGACTGAAGACTGACTAACAATCTGTAAGTACCTAGCTGATCATCTACTTACCTAACTTCTTAAGATTTAACTACAGTAACTGTCTGAGGATCTAAGTACTCGATTAAGGTGAGATAGGCTGTTTCTGGACCTTTTATTCCTCATGTTGAGCCCCACTAGTTTTGACATTTTAAGACGTTTGGCCCATTAGTTTGGCGATTTTAACACATTTAACTCCATTTCGTTGTCAATTTTAAGACCTATCGTGCCATTTAGGTGTCGAATTATTCCTGGCGAGCGATAGCGAGCCTGTAATTATAAGAGGAAGCGGCCTTCGGCCGGGATACTTTTCTACCGAAAAATCTAAAAATTTATCTTGAGGGTGTGTCTACGGGGTGTTTTTCTAAGTTTGAGAGAGGTCTAGCGAGGTAATAACAAATAACTGAATTAATTAATTAATAGAAAAAACCCCAGCCAATGTCCCCTTAAGAGTGTAAATCCGTAACTGAGGTTCTTAGTTATTGAGAGGGCTATAGTTTCCAAGAATGATATAATATGAGCGACTGAGGTAGTGCAATTATTATATAACCGGTACGGTACGTTAATTAACAATATATATTTGGTATTTGATGTGTACAAACTTCCATTGATAAATATATTCAGATAGTTTTTATATAATAAGAGAGACGAAGTAAACCACGAATCTTATGTGGGAAATGTGCATACAAAAATACATGTTAAATAAGTTTGAAATGCTAACATCAAAACGAGAGAGAGAGAGAGAGAGAGAGAGAGAGAGAGAGAGAGAGAGAGAGAGAGAGAGAGAGAGAGAGAGAGAGAGAGAGAGAGAGAGAGAGAGAGAGAGAGAGAGAGAGAGAGAGAGAGAGAGAGAGAGAGAGAGAGAGAGAGAGAGAGAGAGAGAGAGAGAGAGAGAGAGAGAGAGACTATAATATGAATATCTTCAATCCTAACGCATCAAAGCGGGGTAAACAAAAATCTATAATGAAACTGGAGAGATGGGTAAGTTACTGTTGAGAGCCATATTAGGAAGTAGAGACCCTGTAGTAACAAAGATCGGCCAACATCCGCCGTCTTGGCAATATTTCCCTCTCTCTTTATACGCAACTATCTCTCCATACCCATAACAAACATTTGGGAATACTTTGGAAATACACTTTAATATTTGGATATGTATGCTAAATGATCTAAAGGAAAATTAAATTAAAGGGGGGTCACCGTTTTTTTTTTATTTATTTTTTTATCTTTCTCTCCTTTTCTCTCTTTCCCTGGCTTGTATCCATTCGGCCCCATTCAGCCAACTATTTTATGATGTTTATCCCCATCCAGGTGTCGATTTCTTCCTGGTGAGCGATAGCGAGCCAGCATTGTATGGAAAAATCCGGTTTCGCCTGAGACATTTTTCTATCGAAAAATGTACAAATTTAGCTTGCTGTCAAAAACAAAAATATATATATGCTGGCTCGCTACCGCTCGCCAGGAAAATATTGACACCTGGATGGGGTAAGCGTCTTAAAACAGTAGGCTGAATGGGGCCGAATGGATACAAGCCAGAGAAAGAGAGAAAAGGAGAGAAATACAAAAAAAGCAGGTCACCCCCATTGAGTTGTTTGATAATAGAGGATACTTGGGGTGCAGGGAAATTGCCCTTAGGTCGCCTTTAAGGGGAGATGGGCCGTTTTTTTGGTGTATTCATTCATTTATTCCTGTATTTCTTGGTTTCCTCGCTAGACTTCCATCAAGCTTAAAGAAACACCCCCTTGACCCCCCTTCAAGATAAATTTGTACATTTTTCAGTAGAAAAATATCCCGGCCGAAGGCAGGTGCCTCTTAAAATTTCAGGCTCGCTATCGCTCGCCAGGAAAAAAATTGACACCTAAATAGTACGAAAGGTCATAAAATTGACAATGAAATGGGGCGAAAGGTGTTAAAATTGCCAAACTAATGGGTCGAACGTCTTATAATCTCCAAACAAATAGGGCTTAACACGAGGGAGAAAGGGAACCAGAAAACCGGCCCATCTTCCTTTAACCTATCCGCGGCGAGACTCCGATTCGATTCGTTAAACGTCGTGTGGGGCGAAGCTATTGCATTAATTTCTGACGAAAATTGTCATTATCCGATAAATATCGTTATTACTTATTCACATGCGCCTATTTTATGTTTAATATGAAGATAGTTACATGTTATAATATTAAAACAAGTGGGAATAGTATTTTATGTTTAATATGAAGATAGTTACATGTTACAACAATAAAACAAGAGGGAATAGTATTTTATGTTTAATATGAAGATAGTTACATGTTATAATATTAAAACAAGTGGGAATAGTATTTTATGTTTAATATGAAGATAGTTACATGTTATAATATTAAAACAAGTGGGAATAGTATTTGGGGGGTGACAAACACGAAATACTGCCGAGCGGTTCATTCATGGAGTTGACAGAGAGCGAAACTGCACCCTTCCTTCACGAGCTCTCGAGCGAGACTGGAGGCAGTGCGGGCTAGTCTCTCTCTCTCTCTCTCTCCTCCCTCCACACCCCTCCCTTTCGACCTTGAAACCGGGTAGGGAGTTTTGGCGCCATAAATAAACCGATAATCACAGGAATAAGAGAAAAATAGGTGATAATTGAGGGGGGGAGGAAAGGGGGAAGGGGGGAATTTGGACACATGTGGAAGAGTGATAGAATGTATGGAGATAAATTATCTCACATATTTACACATTCCTTTGTTTTGAGTGACAGTGGGATGTTTGGAAAGGCTTTTTTTAGGCCATGGCTCGTATGAGGACGCTCGCTGTTCCTGGGTTAAGCATTGTTTTTCTGTCTTTTTTTCCTCGCTTCTCATGATCCCCTCAACTTAATTGTACATATTTCCGTAAAAAAGAAAAAAAATCCTACCAAAGCCCCGTTTCTCGTTTCTCGTGTCTCGTAAACAGCAAACTTGCTATCGCTCAGCAGGCAAAACATCAGCACCTGAATGGGGGGGGGGGGACAACACCCTCTTGTTAGATAGGGTTAAGAGGTAATTGAACTCATGGAAGTATCAGAGCGAGGTAAAGCAAACATCTGGAATGGAAATGGAGAATTAATTACTGGTGAAAGCTATTAAGAAGTTGATAATTGAGCTAGGGTTCAGATCCTTGGGGTGCACGGACGGTGTTGGGGTAGTGAGAGAGAGAGAGAGAGAGTGTGAGTGAGAGAGAAAAATGTTTACATAGACTTACATAGATACACTGGCTACAGAGACCTTACGATCCAAACGAGGTGGTCAGGACTTGATTCTAGTAGATATGACATATCCGATAGAAAGGATAGACAAGAAGAACGCTCTCTCCCCACCCTCTGTTCCTCCGGCAATGGAGAGAGAGAGAGAGTTACACAGATACTCAGACCACACAGACATTGTGGGCCGTATTAAGTGGTCCGGCCTAAATACTGCTAGACAGGGACAGTTTATAGTAGAAGAAAATGACAGCAAAGGGGAAGACTCTCTCCCCACCCTCTGCTTCCTCTGGTTAAAAAGCCGTATCGGAAAATAGGATGCCGTGTACCTTATGGTTCAGGAAATGCTCACAAGGAAAGTGTTTATAGAGCATAGAAAGAAATGAGTCTGAAAGGCAATTTACACATGCCTACTGATTCATTCATATTAATACAGTCTCCCTCAGATTATCGTCCAGTCTCTTCTTAAGGGGGGTCACCGGCTTTTTTTTTAATCTTTCTCTCCTTTTCTCTCTTTCCCTGGCTTGTATCCATTCGGCTCCATTCAGCCAACTGTTTTAAGACGTTTATCCCCATTCAGGTGTCGATTTCTTCCTGCCGCGCGGTAGCGAGCCAGCATTGTATGGAGATTTTTTTCTATTGAAAAATGTACAAATTCACCTTGCTGTCAAAACTAAAATACATATATATATATGCTGGCTCGCTGCCGCTCGCCAGGAAAATATTGACACCTTGATGGAGGTAAACGCCTTAAAATAGTAGGCTGGATGGGGCCGAATGGATACAAGCCAAAGAGAGAGGGAGAGAAAGAGAAAAAAAGCGAGGTGGGCTCCTTTAAACGTATCAATTGAATTACTATCGACCACCTTGGTAAACTAGTCCACTCTGTATGGGAAAATGTTTTGAGTGACATCTAGGCATGCCTATTTTTAAAGAGAGAGAGAGAGAGAGAGAGAGAGAGAGAGAGAGAGAGAGAGAGAGAGAGAGAGAGAGTTGGAGATCACTAGACAAGTTGGGGACCTCAGATAAAACAATTGTTGGCCCGGATTGTCTCCATATTGAGTTGTCTGTCCATCTGACCCGCATTGTCTGTATACAAACAATCCACTATGTTTCTCACTCCGTTATCACTATCTGGTTCGACGTCTTGGGGGCTGTTATGATGTTTTGTTTAATTAGAATCCCGGTGGATCACTATATGCTTTCATTAATTTCAGTGGAGGTGTTTGGTGTTGTGGTGAAATTAATACAAATATAGATTATTGAGGATTTTGCTTGCTTTTGCCATTTTCGAGCAATGTACAGTATATTGGTTTGTACCCTAGGCTAACATAGGCACCTTCCCAGACTTCCTTCCATTCGGCCCCATTCAGCCTACTGTTTCAAGACGTTTACTCCCATCCAGGTGTCAATATTTTCCTGGCGAGCGGTAGCGAGCCAGCATATATATATTTTTGTTTTGACAGCAAGCTAAATTTGTACATTTTTCGATAGAAATTGTCTCCGGCGAAGCCTGATTTCTTCATACAATGCTGGCTCGCTATCGCTCGCCAGGAAGAAATCGACACCTGGATAGGGATAAACGTCTTAAAACAGTTGGTTGAATGGGGCAGAATGGATACAAGCCAGGGAAAGAGAGAAAAGGAGAGAAAGATCAAATAAAGCCGGTGACCCCCCTTAACAAAAGCGCCTTCCCAGACTTCCTTCCAACTGAATAGATGTCCACTCGGACCCCCTTCAAGCTAAATTTGTACATTATTCAATAGCAATGTCCCGGCCAATGGTCAATTTCTTCTAAGTTAACCCTTCCAGTACCAGCGACGTCTGTTGTAGTTTATTCTAGCTATATTTAGACGATTTTATGCAGCTTAGGAAGGATCTGTGGTACGGTAGTTAAAAGGGTTGATTGAGATAGTGCAAAGCTTTATAATTGCTAGAGATTCTTCCTAAACTGAATACAATCGATTAGCAATACCCAGAATATAATACAAAGGATGTCGACGGGACAGTAAGGGTTAAAGACTCGCTATCGCTCGCCCAGAATATTTTGTTTTTCTTTACAAATCTAGGAGAAACCCGGCTTTCGGTGGAGTCATTGATGTACATATAATTATATACTGTATATATATATATGTACATTACTAGCTTGAAAGGGGTCTGCGGGTCGCGTTGTACCTTTAAGGGGGGGTCACCGGCTTTGTTTATCTGTCTCTCCTTTTCTCTCTTTCCCTGGCTTGTATCCATTCGACCCCATTCAGCCAACTGTTTTAAGACGTTTATCCCCATCCAGGTGTCGATTTCTTACTGGCGAGCGATAGCGAGCCATCATTGTATGGAGACATCCGGCTTCGTCGGATACATTTTCTATCGAAAAATTTACAAATTTAGCTTGCTATCAAAACAAAAATATAAATATTCTGGCTCGCTACCGCTCGCCACGAAAATATTGACACCTGGATGGGGGTAAACGTATTACAACAGCAGGCTGAATGGAGCCGAATAGATACAAGCCAATGAGAGAGGGAGAGAAAGAGAAACAAAGCGAGGTGGGCCCCCTTAAGGATAGTTTGTTTTATTACTATTGAGGGTTTTGCTGTGTTTGCCATTATTGAGGGTTTTGCTGTGTTTGCCATTATTGAGGGTTTTGCTGTGTTTGCCATTATTGAGGGTTTTGCTGTGTTTGCCATTATTGAGGGTTTTGCTGTGTTTGCCATTATTGAGGGTTTTGCTGTGTTTGCCATTATTGAGGGTTTTGCTGTGTTTGCCATTATTGAGCATTTTCATTTAGTTTGTCCCCTAGGCTAACAAAGGTGCGCCTTCTCAAACTTCCTTCAATATTACTAATGCCCTTCCAGACATTAATTGTGTACATTGTCGATAGAAAACTGCACTGGTCGAAAGCCGATCTCGCCCAGTAAATAATCGACACCTGAATCGGGTGAATCATCTTATTTTCGTTGCGATTCTTCCCAAATGGTAAAAATATCAAAATATAGAATAACAAAATAAGGATAATAATAATAATAATAATAAACATTATAATAAACCATTGAAATATGATGGTGAAAATAGCATTGTTTTGACGTGATGAAGGGAGATTATAGATAGGAATAGTACACATATTCCTCTAGTGATAGTGCATAATTATATAGCCTTTGATATAGACCATAATAACCTTAGAGTTAGTACTGTTTATATATATATATATATATATATATATCCTTACCAATATATTACATACATAGGTTTAGATAAAATACATAATAGCCTTGAAGATAGTACATACATTATATTCCCTTAGAGATAGTGCACGCCATCTGTTTGTGAATAATGATGAATAGTACCGTGAAGACTGATGACTGTATGGAGGAGAGGGTCTGGGAGGCTTCAAAAAGAGTAAATGTTTACTCGTGTGATGGTTTTGTACTGTGGGTGTGTGTGGGTGTGTGTGGGTGTGAGAGAGAGAGAGAGAGAGAGAGAGAGAGAGTGAGAGTGAGTTTGTGTGAGTGAGAGAGAGAAAGGGAAAGTGTGTGTGAGTGTGTCTGTAAATGTGGCTGTGGGTAGGAGAGCGAGAGAAAAAATTAATGTGTGTTTGTGTGTGTGTGTGTGTGAATAGAAGAGAGAGAGAAGGAAGGGGGGGGGGGGGGGGAGCGAGTGTTTTTCCGTTTGCGTTTTTTAGTGTTGTTGTGAGTTAGAACATAGCCTAGAGAACTTGAGAGATAAAAAACAGAGTTAAGTAGAGTCTGTGAATGAGAGAGAGAGAGAGACTTACACACAGATACTCAGACCACACAGAACTTGCGGTCCCTGCCAGGTGGTTCAGCCTCAATACCAATTTTTATGAAGTGTAAGCTTATGGGTCAGGAATTGCCCACAGGGAAAGTTGTTATTTAGGATAGAAAGAAATGAGTCTGGAAGGGAACTTACACTTACATACCTACTGATTTATTCAAGAGAGAGAGAGAGAGAGAGAGAGAGAGAGAGTCTGGAAGGGAACTTACACTTACATACCTACTGATTTATTCAAGAGAGAGAGAGAGAGAGAGAGAGAGAGAGAGAGAGAGTACAAAGTACAAAGGAGTACAAAGGAAATCAAGCAACAACAGGTCTAGTGACCCTTCTAGGTTGCTTGTCCTCCAAAACACTGAGGATCAAGTGTCCAAACAGTGGTTTAGAGTGGGTAAGGGAACATTGGAAAGGGAATTACTGCCCTGGAACTAATATCCGTGGCAGGATTAGGAAGTTAGTAGAGGACAGATGGGTTAGTAACTGAGGGGGGGATAAAATAAAGTTATTCATTTACAAACGCAGTCAGTCGCGGGTTTGATGCGAGATATTTGTCTAGGCGGAGTTTAAATGAATCAACGGTGATGCAGTCTATAACGTTTCGGGGAAGCCCATTCCACAAGTTGACAACTCGATTGAAGAAGAAATTCTTAGATTCGTGTGAGTTAAAAGATTTACCAATAATTTTGCAACCGTTTCCCCGCGTGTAATTAGATTGGTCGATAGTGAAGTACTTACTACAGTTCATATTGTCGATGCCTTTGATGATTTTGAACACTTGAATTAAGTCACCTCTTAATCTGCGCTGGGTTAAAGGAAATAGATTTAATTCTCTAAGACGCTCTTCGTATGGTTTGTTCTTTAGGCTAGGTATCATTTTGTAACTCTACGTTGAACTCGTTCTAGCTTGTTTATATCTTTTTGGTAATAAGGGCAATAAGAGAGAGAGAGAGAGAGAGAGAGAGAGAGAGAGAGAGAGAGAGAGAGAGAATCCTAGTCTAGACACCTTGAAATAGTGTTAAGATTATACTGTGTGTACCGATGTCTCCTACAACTCTCTCTCTCTCTCTCTCACTGCCTTTCCTATCACCTCCCATCTTTTCCTTTCCTCTTCTTACATCTCATCCTTCCTCTCTCTCTTCATCCCATCTTTACTCTCCATTCCTCTTTTGTCTCTTGGCTTGTCTTCTCTTCTGTTTCTCCTACTTTCTTATTTACTCGCCTCTCGTCTTCTCTACCCCCCTCTTATCTTCTCTCCTCTCTCCCGTTTATTTTCTTCCGCTTTCTAATCTTCTCTTTTATTATGTCTTCTTCCTTCTTCCGTCTCCTCCCCCTTTCTTCTATATTTCTCTCCTCTCCTCTCCCTTCTCTTCTCCAATTTCTTCTTTTCTTAAATGTTCTCTTTTTCTTCCCTAACCTCTCTTCTCTCTTCTGTCCTCTTTCCCCTCACCTCTTCTTTCCTCTCCCATCTCACCTCTTCTTCCCCCTCAGCTCTCTCCCCCCCCTCTCCTCTCCCCTCGCCTCACCTCTCCTCTTCGCTAGTGTCGTACCCCATGAACTCTATATAAGTAAATTCATCCTCCCCAATTTCCGACAGAGTGGGTTAAGATTGAGTTTGGTAGAATATGACTATAGGTTTCATATATTGTTATTGTCATACAGTATTTGGTAGAATATGACTATAGGTTTCATATATTGTTATTGTCATACAGTATTGGTAGAATATGACTATAGGTTTCATATTGTTATTGTCATACAGTATTTGGTAGAATATGACTATAGGTTTCATATATTGTTATTGTCATACAGTATTTGGTAGAATATGACTATAGGTTTCATATATTGTTATTGTCATACAGTATTTGGTAGAATATGACTATAGGTTTCATATATTGTTATTGTCATACAGTATTTGGTAGAATATGACTATGGGTTTCATATATTGTTATTGTCATACAGTATTTGGTAGAATATGACTATATAGGTTTCATATATTGTTATTGTCATACAGTATTTGGTAGAATATGACTATAGGTTTCATATATTGTTATTGTCATACAGTATTTGGTAGAATATGACTATAGGTTTCATATATTGTTATTGTCATACAGTATTTGGTTATTGTGATTGAAGAAAGTGAAGATATTAAGTTATCTAGGCATTGCTTGATCTTTTACCATATATTACGATAATTCTTATTAATTTACCGAATATAATCCATATATATATATATATATATTTATTTATTATCACAATATTAAATGCACTGAACTATCCAACTCTAGCTCATCCCAAGCCTTCTGGCATCTAACCAAAAACCTCTCCAACAATTGTTCTTCTTCGTCTTTCCCTCCTTCTTTCCACTCTGAGGGCACTACCGTTACTTCCTCCTCTAAAAACTCCACTTTGGATGATCCCGGTGCTATCCCTCCCTTGCCACCCCCCTCTCTCCTACTTATGCCTAAAATCATAATATCTTCCAAGGATTTACTTTCCACCCTCTCTGGGCTTAATACTAAGAAGGCGTACGGACCGGACGGTGTTCCTCTTGTTGCACTCAAGAAGTGTGCTTCCGTGCTGACTCCTTAGGCAAACTTTTCTGTCTCTGTCTCTCCTCTAACATCTGCCCCTCTTGCTGGAAGTTGGGGGAGGCACTCGTCACAGGTAAATATCTATACTGTATATATATATATACTGCATATATATATATACTGTATATATATATATACTGTATACTGTATATATATTATACCTTTGAATATTATGATGTCAGTAGATATTAATTGATATGTGGCTTTCATCATTGACCTTGAAAGTTCATTACAAAGGTCAGGGCCAGAACTTCACGTCTGTAAAGCTGAATAATATAGTCAATATGGATACAATTATTCACACTGATTATATTATGAGCCTGTATAGCACAAAGACCCCCCTGTATAGCACAAAGACCCCCCTGTATAGCACAAAGACCCCCCTGTATAGATGACCTGTATTGGAGGGTGTTCAAACCTTTACCCACCAGATGTCACCACCTTCACTTGTTTACCTTATAATAGAGGCGTCCCTGTATAGATGACCTGTATTGGAGGGTGTTCAAACCTTTACCCACCAGATGTCACCACCTTCACTTGTTTACCTTATAATAGAGGCGTCCCTGTATAGATGACCTGTATTGGAGGGTGTTCAAACCTTTACCCACCAGATGTCACCACCTTCACTTGTTTACCTTATACTGTAGACGACCGAGGTGTTTCTCAAATATAGCTTTATGAGTCCACAAGTCTAAATTGTATCGCACTGGTATACTTTTGTGTTCACCATCGTAACTGGTATGGGATCTTTTATATTTCTGGGATTGCATTATGGTGTTTAAGGGGGGTGACCTGTTTTTGTTCTGTTCTTTTCTAGCTTTCTCTGGCTTGTATCCATTTGGCCCCATTCAGCCTACTGTTCTAAGACGTTTATCCCCATCCAGGCGTCAATTTTTTACTGGTGAGCGGTAGCGAGCCAGCATATTTTTGAATTTTGTTTGACAGCAGGCTAAATTTGTACATTTTTCGATAGAAAAATTTCTCCGGCGAAGCCGGTTTTCTTCATATAATGCTGGCTCGCTATCGCTCGCCAGGAAGAAATCGACACCTAGATGGGGATAAACGTCTTAAAATAGTTGGCTGAATGGGGCCGAATGGATACAAGCCAGAGAAAGAGAGAAAAGGACAGAAATAACAAAAAGCAGGTGACCCGCCTTAAGTTTAACCCATTTAGTAGCGTCCTTTTCATTATATTCCGGCTATTATTAGGCTATTATATTTAGCTTAGGACGGACGTGTAACAATAAAGAAGCTACAGACTATCTCAATTAACCTGTTTCACTACCACAGATCCTTGTTAAGCTACATCTATGTATCTATTGCCGAGCACCTTGATCCCTGAAGGGGTGGCCACGAGCGAAACGCCCCCATGCACCTTTGTCCCCAGTCAGTCGACGCCCCTTCTCCCATCCAGCACACCTTTCGCTCATATACTTCTTAACTCCATCCTTCCACCTCTCACTCGGTTTACCTCTCCCTCTCTGTCCTTCCACCTCACTCTCGTACACTCTCTTAGTAATTTTCTCGCTTCCCATACGTTCCACATGGCCAAATCATCTCAAAGTGTTCCTTTCAACACTTTCCAGCACATCTACATCCACACCACACCTCTCTCGTACTTCCTCATTCGTCTTTCTATCCCTCCATGTAACTTCGCACGCACTTCTCAAGTAACTCATCTCCACCCTTCTCACTCTTGGTTTGAGTCTCTCCACCAACGTCCATGCTCCGCTCCCGTAAGTCAATGTCGGGATTAACACACTGTCATGCAAGGATTTCTTTACTTCCATGCTGACCACCCTATATCTTGTTACTGCTTTCAGTGTTCCTACAACCCTCTTCCCCTGTTGCACCCTCTCCCGCACTTCTTCATCCATAGTCCCATCTTTACTCAACACACTGCCCAGATACTTAAATGAGCTGACATCCTCCATAGCCTGACCATTCAACCTCACCTCACACTCTGTGGCTGCACCCCTTTCAAAGACCATAACCTTGCTCTGCCCCGCATTTACCTTCAGTTAAGCTGGATAACATCGTCTAAATATAACTTAAATTAAACAACATCCATCCCCGGTTGTGAAAGAGTTAATGGAGGACTGTTAAGGGGAGATTTCCACTTGAGGGATTTTTTACTGAACTCCTTTCTCATTCAGGTTTAGCCCCATTAATTTTGAGATTTTAAGACGTTCACCCCATTAGTTTGGCGATTTTAGGACCTTTTGCCCCATTTCTGTCAATTTTAAGATCTTTCGTGTCATTTAGGAGTCAATTTTTTCCTGGCGAGCGATAGCGAGCCTGTAATTTAAGAGGAACCGGCCTTTGGCCGGGAAATTTTTCTACCGAAAAATGTACAAATTTATCTTGAAAGAGGGTCTAGAGGGTGTAATTTTATGCTTGATGGAGGTCTAGGGAACAAACTAGAAACCTCCCCTTAACCAGAATAGGATAAATATTACATCATCGTGCTGAAGGGGTTAACACTCTCTGGTCCGACGTCTTGTGGGTTATTGTGATATTTATGTAATTATCGTTGAGGATTTTTATTGTTTTGCCATTTTAGAGCCAGGCATTTTAGTTTGTCTCCTAGGCTAACAAATACACCTTCCCAGACTGCCTTCAAACTCAAAAATGCCCACCCAGACCCCCCTTCAAGCTCAAAAATGCCCACCCAGACCCCCCTTCAAGCTAAGTGTGTACATTATTTTTATTGAAAAAAAAAAAAAATCCCTGGCGAAAACCGATTTGTTAAAAGTTACAGGCTCGCTCTTGCTCGCCCAGAAAAATCGAAATGAATGAAGCGTCTAATTATCGACAACAAACTAAGGGGGTGAAACATCTTAAAATCTCCAAACTAATGGAGTGAAACAGGGGAGATCCAAAAAGACCTCCCTCTGATCAAATAGGGTTCATCTCCGGCTTTCCCGATGTGGTTGTTGTTTAGCTTAGGCCTACTTGGGGCGCGAGGACTGGCTTGTTTTGTTTACATTTTCGACCAATGCATATTATATTTTCCCCTAAGCTAACAAAAACGCCTTCCCAGACTTCCTTCAAACTACAAAATGACCACCTAGAAACCCCTTCAAGCTAAATTTGTAAATTTTTTGTATAGGGAAATGTCCTTACCGAAGGTCGATTTCTTCTATGCAACAGGCTCGCTATCGGTCACCAGAAAGAAATAGATACCTGAATGGGGTGAAGCGTCTTATTATCGCCAAACTAATGGGGTGAAGTCTTATTATTATTACTAAAATAATGGGGTGAAGCGTCTTATTATCGCCGAATTAATGGGGTGAAGCGTCCAAAAATCCCCCCCCCCCCCCCCCTGATCAAATAGGGTTCTTCTCCGCCTTTGACACTATCGTTGTTGTTTAGCTTAGGCCTACAGGGGGCGCGAGGAATGTAAATGGCGGATCGATTTTAATATGGTCTTTAATGGGATTTTAACAACTTTGACGCGGCCTTAATTAAGCCCTCATTAACACATAGATAGAGGGAGACACACACGCAAGCTCACACACACACGCACACACACTCACATACACACTATCTCACTCTCCCTCTGTCTGTGTAACTCTCTCACTAATTTACACATATGTACGCTCTCTCTCTCTCTCTGTCTCTCTCTCTCTCTTTCTCTCTCTCTCTTTCTCTCTCTCTCTCTTTCTCTCTCTCTCTCTCTCTCTCTCTCTCTCTCTCTCTCTCTCTCTCTCTCTCTCTCTCTCTCTCTCTCTCTCTCTCTCCCCCCCCCCCTACGCTTTTAGACCAACAGTTTTTTTTATGGACCGATGAACATACAGTATGTGTGAAGTTTCATATTGTTGTCGCATTTTTCAGTGACGTTTCCATTTCTATATACTATTTCCTTTACCAGTGCTGTGTGTGTGTGTGTGTGTGTGTGTGTGTGTGTGTGTGAACTTCTGTGTGTGTGAGTGTGTATGTTTTGTGTGTGTGTGTGTGTGTGTGTGTTTGTCAGCGTGTGTGTGTGTTTGAACTTCTGTGTGTGTGAGTGTGTTTGTATGTGTATGTTTTGTGTGTGTGAGTGTGCACATGTACGAGTGTGTGTTTCCTCTCACCAAATTGACTGAAGGGTTGTTCGGTCGGAAACAGTTATAAAAGACAAAATAACAGCCTCCACAACACACATCTACCTCACCGTGGCGTAACTGATAACGCGTCTGGCTCACAATCAGAAGGTCCTGGGTTCGAGACCCGGGCGGGGAAGAGACATTTGGGCAAGTCTCCTAACGGTGTAGCCTCTGTTCACATAGCAGTATAAATAGGAACCTGGTATAAGTGGACGAAGTTGTGACGTCCCATCTGGGGTTGGTGATCGGTTACAAGGTGAGATGGGTATCGTACTGGTCAACCTAAGCTACTGGTCAACCTGAGCCTTCGGGTGAGACTGGTACCGTAGTGAGAATGGTACCGTACAGATTAACCCTAAGCCTTCGTTTCCAGATGTCGCCAATTGGCTAAAATACAGACTACACACACATCCACAGCCATTCCAACGATACATAAACACTTAACATGCATTTCACGCAATACATTCCCAGTTAAGGAGGCGCGATAATAATGAGCTTAGCTCGCATTGCGTGGAGTCCCCTTGACGAACCAACAAGTGAATAACACACAATAACAGCCTCCACAACGCACACCTATAACATTTAATGGTAAATACCACCCTACTGAAGATCTGTTTAAGGAATTAAACTTACTTAAGTATGATAATGTATGTAAATATTTTCTTGCGGTTAGAGTCTTTAATGATATTCATAGCCTGCATGAGAATAAAATATTCCCCATTGTTAACCATAATCACTATACTAGAGGAAATAATATCAAACTGATTCAGAACAACACATTTCCAAAATAAATGTTTGTATTCTGGTCCATCATTTTGGAACTCTCTTCCGGAACTAATTTAAGTCCTTAGCTAATTTAAACACCAATAAAGTTAAAAAAATATGTTTTGCTTTCACAAAATTCTTAATGTGTGTAGATTTATCATATATATGTACTGTATATATGTATGTATGTATATGTGTGTGTGTGTGTATGTGTGTTTGTGTGTTAGTGTGTTTGTGTTTGTGTGTGTGTGTGTGTGTGTGTTTGTGTGTGTGTGTGTGTGTGGGATATGAATGTTATATGTATTTAATTGTGAATGTATGTGTTTATGTATAAGGGGAAGTGTAGCAGAGTGGTCTTGCCACTGGACTGATAATCCAATGGACCCGGGTTCGAATCCCAATATGTCAATGGGAAGATATCATTGGGATGGAATTTGTGCTGTACCTAGTTTCAGTGCATTACCACGGCACACCGAAACGCCAAATAAATACCCTCATTGTTCCCTGATTAAATAGCATTGTATGAATATTCCCATATTAAAAAATATGCTACAGGGGGGCAATGCCTAGTGAGTTAATTGCTCAATAGGTGGCGTTCTGAGAGTGAGGATCCGAGTCTGGGGAGTGAGACGGTGAAGCGCGGAGGCTGAGCAGCTTCAGAGATGGGATTGCTGCAGGCTGGGGTGCTTCGCATTTCTCACTCCCTAGACTGGAACAAGACCTCACGGGCCTCACCGTGTTCAGCGGTTGAATGTGCAGGCTCTCAGCCTATGCCCGAGAGGGAGTAGTTGGAATATAGAAAACAAAAAAAGTCCATGTTTATGTAATGTTAGTGTTCAAAAGTAGTATTCAGTATATTTGTCATTGTCTGGTAAGGATCTAGCGCTCAGCAGACTAGGCCATTGCATTTTCTTCTTTGTTGTCTTATTCATGTATTATCTCCATAATTTGGCAATCAATTATTATTACATTCAGTATTATCTGTCACACACACACACATACACACACACGCAGACAAACACACACACACACACACGCACACACACACACACACACACACACACACACACACACACACACACACACTCTCTCTCACACACACACACGCAATGACAGCCTCCACAATACACACACACACACACACAAACACTCTTCTCACACACACACACACACACACACACGCAATGTCAGCCTCCACAATACACACACACACACACAAACACTCTTTCTCTCTCACACACACACACACACACGCAATAACAGCCTCCACAATACACACACACACACACACACACACACACACACACACACATTCATTCACACACACACACACATTCATACATCCCCCCACATACACACATATACACACACATTCACACACACACACACACACATTCATACCCCCCCCCCCACACACATAACATTTGCTTCTCCATGTTGTTACCAAAGTTGTCACAGTTTATACTACTCTGCAATATATATATATATATATATATATTATATAGGGATGATTTAATATAATAAAATAGTCGCCATCGTATTGAGGAGATCGATAGTGTGTTTACGTGTGCATGTTCTGTGTGTATGTGTGTGTGTGTGTGTGTGTGTGCGTGTGTGTGTGTGTGTGTGTGTGTGTGTGTGTGTGTGTGTGTGTGTGTGTGTGTGCGTGTGTGTGGGTGTGTGTGCGTTAGTGGCGTAACGGTAATATACCGGTAATAACCTTGCACTTGTATTAAATGTACTGTTGTTTGTGCTGGCAACTGTATAATGTAGTTACGTCCAAACAATGCCAGAGTTCGTTATAGCTTTATTGAAATGTGAAACAAGCCTCATAAAACACGACTAACACCTTTATAGTGAAGCTTCATTCACTTTAGCTTTATTCTCATGTGTTATGCATGGTTTGGCTATAATAGTTTGTTTTATAATATTCAAGGTTTATTTAGTTTTCTTGATGGCTTCATAATTCGTAATATCACTAACCCACCAATTAACTTCCAAATAAACCTAATTAATGAAATCAAGGAAATCATTGAATACATGTGGTACTCCCAGGATTCGAACCTAGGATATTCACAGCGAAATCCAGTTCACTAACCATTGCTCTATCAAGAGAGTGAAATGTTTAACATAAGAATATAAGAAATCAAGAGTCTGCAGAGAGCCGATTGGCCCACACACGGCAGATCCCTTCAAGCTCACGATCTATTATCCATTCTTGAATAGGCCTACTGGATATTAATCTAATCATGTACTTTTACCCAACTGCACTATGATAGCCGAATGATTACACGATTGGAAGGGGCAATTGAAAGGGCCATAACCACAAGGAACGGAACAATTGTGCGGAACTGTACATGTTTAGAGACCCATTTATCAAGTGAAAAACACGTATGTTGGTACAGTTGGCTCCAGATATTCCCTTACCCCATCTCCTGTTTACATTACCTGTCTAACTATACTCTATTCAGTATCATCAGGACAGAAAACTAGACCACTAACCTCTATAACCGAAGAAGGACTCGAGTAACTGAGATAATATTTCCATACTTTTGGGAAGGGTCAGCCTGAGAACAAGCATGGACATTTACAGCCCATGTGCTCTAGCCATTATTGAGATAGAAGAGAGGAAGGGGAGATGGGTCGTTTTCCTGGTCCCTCTTCTTCCTCTAATCTAAGTAGTGTTGAGTGTGAACAGATTATTATTCTAGACGGAATTTATTGTAATTATAATACGATTCCTGTTCTTTTTTTAGCACTTTTTAGATGACTGACTTGTATTATTGTAAGAAATATAAAGGAGTCATATATTCCGGATGGCATCAGTTCCCTGTTGTCATAGGGTATATAGGATTTGTTTTATGATTTACTATATGATATGATTGTAATATTGATGTACTTTATGACAATACATTTTTTTTAAAATCTAATCTAATGTAAATTATTCGCCAGTATCTCATAATTGCGCTTCCAAAACCTTTCCAAAATGTCCTGTCAACAATTTGTACCTATTGAGAGAAACCTTTAGGTAAGTCACACCCGAGATGTTTGTACCGAGGTGACAAGGACGTATCACTAATTAACACTCTATCTTATCGCTCTTCCCGGCTCCTGCTTTTTTTCTCTCCTGTTCTCTCTTTTTCTGGCTTGTATCCATTCGGTCCCATTCAGCCAAATGTTTTAAGACATTTATCCCCATCCAGGTGTCGATTTCTTCCTGGCGAGCGATAGCGAGCCAGCATTGTATGACGAAATCCGGCTTCGCCGGAGAAATTTTTCTATCGAAAAATTTACAAATTTAGCCTGCTGTCAAAACAGTATTAAAAATATGCTGAATCGCTACCGCTCACCAAGAAAACTCGACACCTGGATTGGGATAAACGTCTTTAAACAGTAAGCTGAATAGGGCTGAATGGATATACCCACAGAGAGAGGAAGAGAGAGCAAAAAAAAAAAAAAAAAAAAAACGAGGTTGGCCCCCTTAACACTACCTGATCCCACGGTTTGGTGGTTGTGATTTGTTTTTTTTCTTATTGAAGGTTATTATTGTGTTTGTAATTATTGAACAATTATCCTTCGCTTCCCCCATAGACCCCCTTCAAGCTTTAACCCCTTCTGTACCGACAACGTTTTTTATATTTTATTTTAGCTATATTTAGATGATTTTGTGCAGCTTAAGAAGGATATGTGGTAGTCAAAATGGTTAAGTGAGATAGTTCGAAGCTTGGTAATTGCTGGAGGCCGTTTTGAAACTGACTGTAATCGTCGAATAGAAGCCAGAATAAAATGAAAAGGACGTCGCCAGTACTGAAGCGGTTAAGGGATTTTTTTTTTCCCGGTAGAAGACATATTCCCGCCATAGGCCGTTTTCTGTATACTGCAGGCTCGCTATCGCTCAGCTTTATAAAATCGACACCTGAATTTGACATGGCGTTAGAGCAGGGGTTCCCAGCCTTTTTAGCACCACGCCCCCCTTTGGTCAGGGATGTATTCATTCATGATGCCCCCCCCCCCCCACCTGACCTCCCCCACGCTTCTGATGCCTAGAAAACTATTATTTTTTATCTATTCCATATGGATACTTAAGACGAAAACTACTATAAAAAAGGTGAACAATTAACCGATCTGCATGTAAGGATTAAAACTGATTAATGGTATTATTTGAACACTACTATACATGTGGTTGCTCGGAATGACGGGTAAGTTTTCCTATCAAAGTTTATTAGTTATACATATGCATGGCCTAGCCCTATTTTTAACTCTGATTACCCCCCCCCCCCTAGTATTGTCAAACGCCCCCCAGGTTGGGAAACGCCGCGTTAGAGGAACAGGACGTAAAGGTCAAAGTCCAAAAAGACCTCCCTCGGATTAAATACATTAAACCGTGTATGTTATCGGTACTACTGGTGACAAGTGTGTTGGTGTTATCGTGAAGGAGCGAGGAGGGTCGGTGATAGTGAGGAAGACGGTGGGTTGGGTAAGGCCGCCAGTATGGATTAATGGACATGGCGCTTTTCTAGACCACCTTCTCCCTCATCTTTAGACCCATTAGTTGTGCGATTTTATGAAATTTCGCCCCATTTCTGTTAATTTCAAGACCTTTCCTGCCAATTAGGTCTCGATTTTTTCCTGGCGAGCGATAGCGAGCCTGTAATTTAAGAGGAATCGGCCTTCGGCCAGGACATTTTTCTACCGAAAAATGTACAAATTTATCTTGAAAGGGGGTCTAGGGGGCTTCATTTTAAGCTTGATGGAGGTCTAGCGAGGAAACTAGAAAAATAATAAATAAATAACAAAAAATTAATAACGTACGCTCTAAAGTTAAAGGTCCTCCCTGTACCATTGAGTGAAGGGTTTATTTATTTATTCATAACATTAATTATTTTATTTTTTTGCTCCCTTGAAAAATATCCCGGACAAAGGCCGATTCCTCTTTAATTGCAGGCTCCCTATAATTCGCCAATATAAAATAAACACCTAATTGCCTCGAAAGATCTTACAAAGAAATGAGGCACAAAGTTTTACAATCACGAATCACGAATGTGGCGAACGTCTTGAAATGTGAAAACTAATGGTACTAAACATGAGGGAGAAGGGGGTCCAGAAAATAAACAGCCCTTCAAAGACCTTCCAGTAAGAGATCGGCCAACCTCTGCCGTATTGTTTCTCTGTAGCCTAATTATTGTTGGTTACATCGCTCGCTCGTGTGTTGATCCTCCAAGAATGTTTATGTGTCTTTGTCTGTAATATTGTTGGACAGATTGATTGACTGTCTTTGTCTGTAATATTGTCGGACAGATTGATTGACTGTTTTTGTCTGTAATATTGTCGGACAGATTGATTGACTGTCTTTGTCTGTAATATTGTCGGACAGATTGATTGACTGTCTTTGTCTGTAATATTGTCGGACAGATTGATTGACTGTCTTTGTCTGTAATATTGTCGGACAGATTGATTGACTGTCTTTGTCTGTAATATTGTCGGACAGATTGATTGACTGTCTTTGTCTGTAATATTGTCGGACAGATTGATTGACTGTCTTTGTCTGTAATATTGTCGGACAGATTGATTGACTGTCTTTGTCTGTAATATTGTCGGACAGATTGATTGACTGTCTTTGTCTGTAATATTGTCGGACAGATTGATTGACTGTCTTTGTCTGTAATATTGTCGGACAGATTGATTGACTGTCTTTGTCTGTAATATTGTCGGACAGATTGATTGACTGTCTTTGTCTGTAATATTGTCGGACAGATTGATTGACTGTCTTTGTCTGTAATATTGTCGGACAGATTGATTGACTGTCTTTGTCTGTAATATTGTCGGACAGATTGATTGACTGTCTTTGTCTGTAATATTGTCGGACAGATTGATTGACTGTCTTTGTCTGTAATATTGTCGGACAGATTGATTGACTGTCTTTGTCTGTAATATTGTCGGACAGATTGATTGACTGTCTTTGTCTGTAATATTGTCGGACAGATTGATTGACTGTCTTTGTCTGTAATATTGTCGGACAGATTGATTGACTGTCTTTGTCTGTAATATTGTCGGACAGATTGATTGACTGTCTTTTCTAGTAATATTGTTGGACAGATTGTTCATGTGTCTTCTGTAATATTGTCGGACTGATTGCTCGACTGTATTTTCTTGTAATATTGTCGGACTGATTGCTCGACTGTATTTTCTTGTAATATTGTCGGACTGATTGCTCGACTGTATTTTCTTGTAATATTGTCGACTGATTGCTCGACTGTATTTTCTTGTAGTATTGTCTGACAGATTGTTCATGTGTCCTTTCCTAGTAATATTGTCGGATAAATTGCTGGACTGTTTCTTTTCTGGTAATATTGTTGGACGAATCGCTCCCATGTTTCTCCCTGTAGTATTGTCGGACAAATTGTTCATGTATCTTCCTGTATTATTGTCGGCAAAATCCCTCGTGCATTTATTCTTGTATAATTGTTCATGTTGTCTTTCCCTCTAATATTGTGGTTAAGGGGAGATTATTTGTTATTAATTATTCACTTGATATTATATTATTGTTATTATTCTTCTTTTAGTTTGCTACCTTGACCTCCACCAAGCTTAAACAAATACCCCCAAGAGATTAATGCATACTAAATTGCAGGCACGTTCTCGTTCGCCAGGAAAATATCAACACCGAAATGACACGGAAGGTCTTAAAATGGATACAGAATTATGGCAAAAGGTTAAAAAAATCGCCAAACTAATGAGGCTAAATATGAGACAAAAGGGAGTCCAGGAAAAAAAAAAAAAAAAAAAAAAAATATATATACCGGTATATATATATATATATATATATATATATATATATATATATATATATATATATATATATATATATATATATAATGTGTGTTGTGTCTTCTCCTTTAGCCAGGCGGGGGAGGTGAGTGTTGTTTTAAGGGGGAACTACTGCACACTTGACGGTAGATACGTCATCACGTTCACGCCGCAACATTGACTAGGACGGAATACAACAACACAATTTTTGTTAAGGGGGGGGTCATCTGCTTTCTTTCTCTTTTTCTCATTTTCTTTCTCTGGCTTGTATCCATTCGGCCCCATTCAGCCAACTGTTTTAAGACGTTTATCCCCATCCAGGTGTCGATTTCTTCCTAGCGAGCGATAGCGAGCTATCATTGTATGGAGAAATTTTTCTATCGAAAAGTGTACAAATTTAGCTTGCTGTCAAAACAAAAATTTATACTGTATATGCTGGATGGGGGTAAGCGTCTTAAACAGTAGGCTGAATTGGGCCGAATGGATACAAGCCAAAGAGAGAAGGAGAGAAAGAGAAAAA
The DNA here is from genome assembly GCA_032716605.1 of Paralithodes platypus. Classification (NCBI taxonomy): domain Eukaryota; kingdom Metazoa; phylum Arthropoda; class Malacostraca; order Decapoda; family Lithodidae; genus Paralithodes; species Paralithodes platypus. The sequence goes on along the minus strand of CM064509.1, from coordinate 29,479,987 downwards.
AAAGCGAGGTGGGCCCCTTTAACCCTAACTGTACCGGCGACGTCTTTGTTATGGAATTTCAGCTACATTTTGAAGATGATACAAAGCTTAGGAAAGACATGTAGTAGCTAAAGGATTATTTGAGATAGTCAGTGGTCTTATAATGGGTAGACGTCCTTCCCAACCTTATTAACCCCTTCTGTACCGGCGACGTGTTTTTACTTTTTCCTAGCTACTATTAGACGATTTTATTCAGTTTCCAATGGGCCTCCAGCAACTAACAGGCTTCGAACTATCTCACCGAACCCATTTTGCTACCACAGATTCTTCTTAAACTGAACAAAATCGTCTAAATATAGTTGAAATACAATCACAAACATCCTCGATAAAGAAAGGGTTAATGGTCTAATAGTTGCCAGCATACAATGAAAAGGACGCCACCGGTACTGTAGGGGTTAAAAACTGGAATGAACAGGAAAGGAAATACGAGAAAATGTTCGTGTGATTGTATGCTTTTGATAATTTTAAGGGAGCCCACCTCGCTTTTGTTCTCTTTCTCTCCCTCTCTCTCTTTGGCTTGTATCCATTCGGCCCCATTCAGCCTACTGTTTTAAGACGTTTACCCACATCCAGGTGTCAATATTTTCCTGGCGAGCGGTAGCGAGCCAGCATATACATATTTTTTTTTTGACAGCAAGCTAAATTTGTACATTTTTCGATAAAAAAAATTCTCTGGCGAAGCCGGATTTCTCCATACAATGCTGGCTCGCTATCGCTCGCCAGGAAGAAATCGACAACTGGATGGGGATAAACGTCTTAAAACAGTTGGCTGAATGGGGCCGAATGGATACAAGCCAGAGAAAGAGAGAAAAGGAGAGAAAGATAATAAAAAGCTGGTGACCCCTCTTAATCCCTTTCAAACATATAATAAGAACTGCAAAGCGTAATGTTAACCCTGTGCATATTGTGATGAGTTTTGACAGTTAATTCTGGCTATCATTAGACGATTTAATACAGTTTAAGAAGGATCAGTGGGAATTATAAGGGTAAAGACTATCGCAATTAACCTTCTGACTTCCACATACCCTTCTTAATCGGAATACAATCGTCTATTGATAGCCGAAAAACAGAAAAGAAATGCGTATTGGATCTTGAAAGGGTTAACTTGGTATATTTAGCAATAGTGACGAGAAAGATGGGATTGTAGCTCGTTTAAGGGGACCCACCTCGCTTTTTTCTCTTTATCTCCCTCTTTCTTTGGCTTGTATCCATTCAGCCCCATCCAGCCTACTGTTTTAAGACGTTTACCCCCATCCAGGTGTCAATATTTCCCTGGCGAGCGGTAGCGAGCCAGCATATATATATTTTTGTTTTGACAGCAAGCTAAATTTTTACATTTTTTCGATAGAAAAATGTCTCCGGCGAAGCCGGATTTCTCCATACAATGCTGGCTCGCTATCGCTCGCCAGGAAGAAATCGACACCTGGATGGGGATAAACGTCTTAAAACAGTTGGCTGAATGGGGCCGAATGGATACAAGCCAGAGAAAGAGAGAAAAGGAGAGAAAGAGAAAAAAGCAGGTGACCCCCCTTAACAACCTGGAACACATCACTACACGCTCAATATTGGATGTTCAAATGTAACGAATATGATACACATGATAGGTGTTTCAGTCGCTTAAGTGTTCAAATTAGCACCCAAGAGTACACTATGTATAATGTGTTAAAGTGTAACAATTATTGTAACCGTAATAGGTGTTTTGATCGTTTATGTGTTCATTAGCACACAAGACTACACTGTATATATTATGGGTTCAAATGTAACAATTATGATACACATGATAGGTGTTTCGATCGATTACGTGTTCAAATTAGTACACAACACTACACTGTATATATTATGGGTTCAAATGTAACAATTATGATGCACATTATAATATACATTTTATAAATACTAATACTAATAGTATATGAATAATCCGAAAGTTGATCAGGAATTTATACTTTATTTAGTATTAACTTCAGAAAGGCAGGCCATATTCCTCATGATTTGTGTTTCTCGGTCCGGGTCGAGATAAATTCAAACTGGCAGGGCTTGAATACTCTATGACTCTATAGCATAAACCTGGATTAGTTCGCATTACAAATTATCTGTAGACGTCTGGGAGGGGGAACCAGGTAGACGTCTGGGAGAGGGAACCAGGTAGGCGTCTGGGAGAGGGAACCAGGTAGGCGTCTGGGAGAGGGAACCAGGTAGGCGTCTGGGAGAGGGAACCAGGTAGACGTCTGGGAGGGGGAACCAGGTAGACGTCTGGGAGGGGGAACCAGGTAGACGTCTGGGAGAGGGAACCAGGTAGGCGTCTGGGAGAGGGAACCAGGTAGGCGTCTGGGAGAGGGAACCAGGTAGACGTCTGGGAGGGGGAACCAGGTAGACGTCTGGGAGGGGGAACCAGGTAGACGTCTGGGAGGGGGAACCAGGTAGACGTCTGGGAGAGGGAACCAGGTAGGCGTCTGGGAGAGGGAACCAGGTAGACGTCTGGGAGAGGGAACCAGGTAGACGTCTGGGAGGGGGAACCAGGTAGACGTCTGGGAGAGGGAACCAGGTAGACGTCTGGGAGAGGGAACCAGGTAGACGTCTGGGAGGGGGAACCAGGTAGACGTCTGGGAGGGGGAACCAGGTAGGCGTCTGGGAGGGGGAACCAGGTAGACGTCTGGGAGAGGGAACCAGGTAGACGTCTGGGAGGGGGAACCAGGTAGGCGTCTGGGAGAGGGAACCAGGTAGACGTCTGGGAGAGGGAACCAGGTAGACGTCTGGGAGGGGGAACCAGGTAGGCGTCTGGGAGGGGGAACCAGGTAGACGTCTGGGAGGGGGAACCAGGTAGACGTCTGGGAGAGGGAACCAGGTAGGCGTCTGGGAGAAGGAACCAGGTAGGCGTCTGGGAGGGGGAACCAGGTAGGCGTCTGGGAGAGGGAACCAGGTAGGCGTCTGGGAGAGGGAACCAGGTAGGCGTCTGGGAGAGGGAACCAGGTAGGCGTCTGGGAGAGGGAACCAGGTAGGCGTCTGGGAGGGGGAACCAGGTAGGCGTCTGGGAGGGGGAACCAGGTAGGCGTCTGGGAGAGGGAACCAGGTAGACGTCTGGGAGAGGGAACCAGGTAGACGTCTGGGAGAGGGAACCAGGTAGGCGTCTGGGAGAGGGAACCAGGTAGACGTCTGGGAGAGGGAACCAGTTAGACGTCTGGGAGAGGGAACCAGGTAGACGTCTGGGAGAGGGAACCAGGTAGACGTCTGGGAGAGGGAACCAGGTAGACGTCTGGGAGGGAACCAGGTAGACGTCTGGGAGAGGGAACCAGGTAGACGTCTGGGAGAGGGAACCAGGTAGACGTCTGGGAGAGGGAACCAGGTAGGCGTCTGGGAGAGGGAACCAGGTAGGCGTCTGGGAGAGGGAACCAGGTAGGCGCGCGGCAGCTTTGATATATTTTTCTGTTATCTATCTTCTTTCTCTCTCCACAATTATACCCCGGCGAGGTATTTCCCCATGTGTTTAAGGGACCCCACCTCGCGTTTTTTTCTCTTTATCTCCCTCTCTCTGTGGTTTGTATCCATTCGGTCTCATTCAGCCTACTGTTTTAAGACGTTTATCCCCATCCAGGTGCCAATATTTTCCTGGCGAGCGGTAGCGAGCCAGCATATATTTTGTTTATGACAGCAAGCTAAATTTGTAAATTTTTCGATGGAAAAATTTCTCCGGCGAAGCCGGATTTCTCCATACAATGCTGGCTCGCTAGGAAGAAATTGACACCTGGATGGGGATAAACGTCTTAAAGCAGTTGGCTGAATGGGGTCGAATGGATACACACCAGGGAAAGAGAGAACATTAGAGAAAGATAAACAAAAAGCCGGTAACCCCCCCTAAGTGACTGACGGGAGTATGAGGCTTGCACCGTGGGAATAAAGTGGATTTTACCAAGATATGTTGTCCAGCAAGAGAATAGTTGTGAGTTAGACCGAGTTAGCCAATCACTGTGAGGCTTGCTTTGATATGCGGCATCTTCAAACGCTGGCTGTTGATTGGCAGGTTTCCAGGAGGTGGTTTTGTAATATTCCTGGCAATCTCCTCCAGCATTTTGTTGCCCGAATGGCAGCCGGTGATTGGCTCTCACCATTTGTACCTCACACATGAAAGGTGTTTTGATAAGTTACGAGTTCAAATTAGTACACATGAACGATTGCAACACTTTATATGTGTATCATTATTGTTACATTTAAATACGCAAAGTTTACGGTGTATAGTTATAAACATCTATCTATCTATCTATCTATCTATTTACTCAGGCCCAATCCCCACTTTTCCTTTTTGTTTGTTTGTTTTTTCTTTTCTTTTCTTTTCTTTTTTTTTTGGGGGGGGGGCGACTCAATACAGAGCCAGAATAGGGACAACACAAAATACAACAAAAAACAATGAACCCACAATAACATAATACAAATTCACACACACCTAGGTAAAACATACATATAATTCACACACACCTAGGTAAAACATACATATAATTCACACACACCTAGGTAAAACATACATATAATTCACACACACCTAGGTAATACATACATATAATTCACACACACCTAGGTAAAACATACATATAATTCACACACACCTAGGTAAAACATACATATAATTCACACACACCTAGGTAAAACATACATATAATTCACACACACCTAGGTAAAACATACATATAATTCACACACACCTAGGTAAAACATACATATAATTCACACACACCTAGGTAAAACATACATATAATTCACACACACCTAGGTAAAACATACATATAATTATAAATTATATTACATCACATTAAATTACATTAAAAACATACCAATACCATTTACGACGATAAGGCTGGCAGCACTGTTTCCAACCTTGTATCGTCCTTTTATCAATCACATACTTAATTACTGGCTATATTATTAGTTATTGACAGTATCGGAATCCGTAATTTTGAGTCATGTTGTGGATAGTGGTACGTTACACATTATGTTGTTAATATTCCTGATACATTATATAGTTTTCTGGATCATTTTAGCGCGAGGGTTTAAGGGGGGTGACCTGTTTTTGTTCTGTCCTTTTCTATCTTTCTCTGGCTTGTATCCATTTGGCCCCATTCAGCCTACTGTTTTAAGACGTTTATCCCCATCCAGGTGTCAATATTTTACTGGTGAGCGGTAGCGAGCCAGCATATTTTTTAGTTTAGTTTAACAGCAGGCTAAATTTGTACATTTTTCAATAGAAAAATTTCTCCGGCGAATCCGGATTTCTTCATATAATGCTGGCTCGCTATCGCTCTCCAGGAAGAAATCGACACCTAGATGGGGATACACGTCTTAAAATAGTTGGCTGAATGGGGCCGAATGGATACAAGCCAGAGAAAGAGAGAAAAGGACAGAACTAACAAAAAGCAGGTCACCCCCCTTAAGTTAACATAGTCTGTTACATGGAAACAAACCCGTATTAAGACAGGAAGGGTCGATATTCTCGTTTATTTAGTACCGGTATGTATTTAGTTTCCTCCCTATACCTCCATCAAACTTTTTAAAACATCCCCAAGATCTCCCTTCTACTGTAGATTGATTTGTACATTTTTCGGAAGGAAACTGCCCCGGCTGAAGGCGGCTTCTTCCTATGTTAAAAGGCTATATTGACACCTAAATGGCACGAAAGGTCTTAATATTGACAAACAAATGGGGTGAAAAGTCTTAAAATCGCCGTAGGCCGGGGCATTTTTCTACCAATAAATGTACAAATGTATCTAGAAGGGGGATCTTTGGGCTGTTTTCGTAAGCTTGATGGATATTTTGGGTGGAAACTAACAAAATATTAAATTAATATATAAATCGATCACTGAAGAAGACCTACCCCCTTAAGACCCTTCAAGGCTTTTCAATGTTTTTGTATTTAAATGCAGCTAACTATTACACCTTCATGTTGATGGAACAGTAGATATTATATACCGGTACAGTATATTTATTACACCTTCATGTTGATGGAACACTAGATATTATATACCGGTACTGTATATTTATTTACATTATATATCTATATCTATTTATCTCTCTCTCTCTCTCTCTCTCTCTCTCTCTATCTATCTATCTATCTATCTATCTATCTATCTATCTATCTATCTATCTATCTATATCTATTCATCTCTATTTATCTACCTATCTATCTATCTATCTATCTATCTATCTATCTATCTATCTATCTATCTATCTATCTATCTATCTATCTATCTATATACCCGGTATATATATATATATTCATATTCATATATATTACATCACTCCACTCCCCTCTCACTTACTTATGCCTAATATCATAATCTCTTCTAAGGATGTACTCTCGGCTCTCTCTGGGCTTAATACTTAGAAGGCGTATGGACCGTATGGTGTTCCTCCTATTGTACTAAAAAACTGTTCTTCCGTGCTGACTCCCTGCCTAGTAAAACTCTTCCGTCTCTTGTCTATCCTCTAACGCAGGGGTTGGCAACATGCGGCTCAGGAGCCGCATGCAGCTCTTGCAGGACACTTGTGTGGCTCCAGAAGCTTCAGAAATAATAATTCTTCCTTCAAAATGAAGGCATCATATAACACATTCAAGGCAACATTAGATTTGGTTTTATTCAACTTCGAAAAGATATATACAGTAGGTATCAATCGTTTTGATTCTACAAATATGACACATATCTTTCCTATTCTTGTGAATACCAGTATATTGAACAATATCACTATAATTTGACTAGTAATTTTGGTTGATGAGACAATTTTTTTTTTTTTTTTTCTTTTTTGTTTGCGGCTCCGACAATACAAATATTTTATGAAACTTTTAAAAAATGGCTCTTCTAGCTATAAGGGTTGCTGACCACTGCTCTAACGTCTTTCCTTCTTACTGGAAGTTTGCTCTTATTCAACCTGTCCCAAAGAAGGGTGACCGCTCTCAACCCTCTAACTATCGTACAATTGTTCTTATTTCTTGTATCTCTAAGGTTTTTGGAATGATTCTTGCCTCAAAATTTCTTAAGCATTTATTTTCCCATAATCTACTCTCAGATCGCCAGTACGGTTTCCTTAAGGGCCGCTCTACTGGTGATCTCGTTCCTTATTTGACTCTTGGTCATCCTCCTTTCGGGGCTTCGGTGAGACTTTTTCTATTGCTCTAGACATATCGAAAGCCTTCGATAGAGTCTGACATAACTCTTTAATTTCCAAACTACTTCGGTTTCTATCCCTCTATATGTGCCTTTGTCTCTAATTTCCTTTCAAACCGCTCCATAGCTGCAGTTGTGGACGGCCATCGTTCACTTCCTCAACCTATCAACTCCAGTGTTCCTCAGGGTTCTGTCCTGTCTCCAATTATCTTTGTAATATTTATCAATGATCTCCTCAACTGTACCTCAAGTCCTATCCACTCATATGCTGATGACTCTACCTTACACTAGTCAACTAGTTTTTCATATCAACCCTGCATGCAAGCACTCCAAAACAAACGTGGCGAGGCCATAGAATGCCTGTCTTCTGATCTTTCAATTATTTCTGATTGGGGCAGAGAAATCTTGTTACTTTCAACGCCTCCAAGACCCAGTTTCTCCCTCTATCTCTCCATCACAATCTTCCAAAAGACTATTATATGACGTTTGGTCCATTAGTTTGGTGATTTTAAGAACTTTCGTCCCATTTCTTTGTCAATAATAAGATTTTTCATGACATTTAGGTGTCGATTTTTTTCCTGGCGAGCGAAAGCGAGCCTGTAAATTTTATAAGGAACCGGCCTTCGGCCGGGAAATTTTTCTATCGAAAATGTACAAATTTATCTTGAAGAAGGGTCTTGGGCGGGTGTTTTTATAAGCTTGGAGGTATACGGAGGAAACTAAAAAATAGCAAAAATGTACATAAATGAGCAACTCATCCCCCCTTAAGCTACCAGACATATACTACTTCCAGTCTATAGTCTACTGTTTGCCAGCTGATGGTAAACTTCTATGTTACTATCTTGATTGTTTAGCTATTACGTGAATTATGCAGCAAAATGTCCTGTTAATTATAAAAACTTGGACATTACTACGACGACGCAGGTATATATATAGATTCATAATTGACCACTTGCGAGTTTCAGGCTATGAGGAAGTTGGAGCCGTGAACATCGATATTAAAGAGAAATGCAATAATAATGTGGGTTTCTGGTGGATAAAAAGGATGAGCAATTTGCTTTTATGTATCTATATATGTATTATGACCGTATTTTAGCTGATAATTTTGCTAAATATTGACGGCCACAACTCCAACTTTCTTATAGACCAAAACTCGCAAGTGGTCAATTGTCCAGTAAGTATCAATGAATCAGTTGCTAAGAGATTCACTTTACCACCAGCCGAAATAAAACCGACTATAGTTCCCAATACCAATGTAAACAAATGATATACAACAACACAATATAAACGAACTATGCCGAGAAAATCCAGGCTCTTAGAAAATCGCCGAAAAAAATCGCTCGTGTGACATGGCCTAATTTAGCTCTACGGTACACAAAGCCTAACATTAACCCGTTCAGTACCGGGGACGTCCATTTCATCACATTCTGGTAACTATTAGACGACTCATTCAGCTTAGGAAGGACCTTTAGGGATAATCAGCCTTCAAACTATCTCAACCAACCCTTTTAACTACCACAGATCCTTCCTAAGCTGCACAATATCATCTAAATATAGCTAGACTATAATATAACACGTCGCTTGTACTCAAAGGGTTAAGGGGAGACGGACCTTTTTTTTCTATTAAATTTATTCCTTTATTTCTTAGTTTTCTCGCTAGACCTCCATCAAGCTTAGAAAAACGTCCCCTAGACCCACCTTCAAGATAAATTTGTACATTTTTCGGTAGAAAATGTCTTGGCCAAAGGCCGGTTCCTCTTAACATTTCAGGCTCGCTATCGCTCGCCAGGAAATAATCGACACCTAAGTGGCACGAAAGGTCTTAAAATTGACGAAATGGGGCGAAAGGTGTTAAAATCGCCAAACTAATGGGCCGAACGTTTTATAATCTCAAAACAAATGGGGCTTAACACGAGGGAGAAAGGGGACCAGAAAAACGACCCATCTCCCCTCAACCTCAACAGTCCATCAGCCTCCCCTTAAGGTGAGCAAATCAATATGGTACACGCAAAGGTGGACGACATTTGTAATATATACCTGGCTACCCTAATGATTACTTTGATATCATATTAACAACACAGGTATAATAATGGTTCGCGAAAACACACCTTATAACATTATCTCGTAAGGCCTATACTTGTTCATTCCGATGTGTATGTGTGTGTGTGTGTGTGTGTGTGTGTGTGAGAGAGAGAGAGAGAGAGAGAGAGAGAGAGAGAGAGAGAGAGAGAGAGTGAGAGTGGGGGGGAGTCATAGGTGGCAGGCAGGGTTAAAGGACTTCCTGCGGCACCAGCAGTCTTATCTGTGAGCCAGGCCTCTCTAGGGACCCACTGGACCACACACACACACACACGCAGTCCTATTGTGCTTGCTGATGCTCTCTCTCTCTCTCTCTCTCCCTCACACACACACACACACACACACACATTCCTACCCTTTGTTGTGCTTACTGCTGCTGCTGCTGCTGCTGCTGCTGCTGCTGCTCTCCTCTCTCCTCTCTCTCTCTCTCTCTCTCTCTCTCTCTCTCTCTCTCTCTCTCTCTCTCTCTCTCTCTCGTGTATGTATGCAAGACGTGTGTGTATGTAGGATAGTGAAAGAAGAAAAGTATGAAGAAGCGGTGCGGACTTTTGATGGGACAGGAGTGAAGATTACAAAGGATGGTCAACGCCATTTGGGAGCAGTAATAGGCACAGAGGAATGCAAAAGAGTCTATGTGCGAAAAAAGGTAGCGGAGTGGGTATAGGAAGTGAAAACCCTGGCAGACATTGCGAAATCTGAACCACATGCTGCATATACTGCCTTCACATATAGTGTTAAGCACAGATGGACCTTTCTTATGAGAACAGTGCCCGACATTGGACAAATGCTCCAACCGCTGGAAGAAGCAATCAGAGGAGCATTCATACCTGCTTTAACAGAGATGGAAGGCGTCACGCAAGAGCTAAGCGATCTATTAGCTCTTCCGCCAAGGCTCGGAGGTATGGGGATCATAAACCCAGTTGAGGCGGCACCACATGAGTACCAAAATTCCCTTAAACTTACTACGTCTCTGACAGAAAAAATACGGGAGCAAAATTAAAATGATGAGGTGGACGAAGAGGAACAACGAAATGCAAGGCAGGAAATTACAAAGAGCAGAGAAGAGAGACAGAAACATAGCCTAGAACAAATTAAGACCGAATGTGGTGTAGAACTGAAAATGAGAGTTGAGATGGCACAAGACACGGGGGCTTCAAATTGGCTCACTTCATGACCGATAAAGGAAAAAGGCTTCAGCTTAAATAAACAAGAATGCAATGATGCCGTAGCCTTGAGGTATGGGTGGCCAGTTTCGAACCTGCCGCTGAAATGTGCATGTGGTGAAATAAACAACTCCGACTACTGTATGACTTGTAAGAAAGGAGGATTCATCTGTATCCGGCATGATGAAGTACGAGACATCACTGCACAAATGCTGGACGAGGTGTGCCATGATGTCAGAATCGAACCGGAACTTCTGCCTATGGACGGACAGCGCTTGGCACACAATACTGCAAATACTTCAAATGAAGCCAGAGTGGACGTAAGTGCTCGAGGTTTTTGGACGAGGGGACAACGGGTTTTTTTCGACATCAGAATCTTCAACCCAAGAGCACAAACATATCGTGAGCGAGGACTCAAGGCGGCATACTTGAGAAACGAAAGTGAGAACAAACGCGCTTATGAAGAAAGAATTTTGAACAGGGATCAAGGCAGCTTTACTCCTCTGGTCTTCTCATCGTCGGGAGGAATGGGACCTTCGGCAAGTGTCTTCTATGCCAGATTAGCTGAACAAATATCGGCGAAAAAGCGCCAGCATAGAAGCCAAGTCATAACTTGGATGAGATGCCGGCTCTCTTTCTCTCTTCTCAGGTCTGCACTCCTATGTCTCAGGGGTACAAGGTCCTCCCCACTACAGAGGACAAGAGTGAGAGACTTGGACTTGAAAATAATGGTCGTGGCGGAGGGCCGAATTGGGGAACAACTAGGTTGATTGTAGGGAGGTACTGGTACAATAAGATAAACTATAATGTAACTAGAATAAGAATAAGATAGATTGTACACCACTTTGTAACTGTCACCTAAACAAAATATAGGTGTGTATGTGTGTGTGTGTGTGTGTGTATGTAGGTGTGTATGTATGTGGCGGTGTTTATGAGAGCACTAACATACATATATACCCCTCCTCTTCTTCTTCTTCCTTGCCTGTCTTACGCTTCTCCAACATATTATGCTTCCGTCTCAGTCCTCTTCTCTTTACTCTAACCATGAACCATCGACAACTCTTCCTCGTTTCTCTTCTTGTCGCATAATGTTTAGCGGATACCAGACTTTATTTCAATCCGTCGTTAATTAAGTGTACTCATGTGATACGATACCTCCTTTAACCCTCCCCCCCCCCCCAAAAAAAATAAAATAAAAAATAAAATATATATATATATATATATATACCGGTATATAATTATATATATATATATATATATATATATATATATATATATATATATATATATATATATATATATATATATATATATATACAGTATATATGCTACCTCGCTACCGCTCGCCAGGAAAATATTTACACCTGGATGGGGGTAAACGTCTTAAAACAGTAGGCTGAATGGGGCGGAATGGATACAAGTCAAAGAGAGAGGGAGAGAAAGAGTAAAAAAGCGAAGTGGGCCCCCTTAACATGTTGGAGGCTTCAAAATATATGATTAATGACCGCGACTGTACATTAAGAGTCGGTAGTTCGCGACCACTTGAACCCTTTGAGTACCAGCGATGTGTGGTTATCTCGTGTTCTAGCTCTATTTACACAATATTATGCAGCTTAGGAAGGATCTGCGGTAGTTAAGAGGGTTGGTTGAGATGGTTTAAAGCCTGTTTTATTTGCTAGAGGTCCTTCTTAATCTGAATACAATCGTCTATAATAAAAAGGACGTCACCGGTACTGTAGGGGTTAACCCCTTCAGTATACCGTGCCGTTACGTATAGTGCATCCTGGTTTACCTTAGGCGATTATATCCAGCTTAGGAAGGACCAACAGCAATTACAAGGGTATGCTCGATTTATAATCACTCTTTCACTCCTACCGATCCTTCCGAAGCTTAAGGGGGGATGGGCCGGTTTTCTAGACCACTTTCTCCCTCATGTTTAGCCCCATTAGTTTTCAGATGTTAAGATGTTTGCCCTATTAGTTAGTCGATTTTAAGACCTTTCGCCCCATTTCTTCGTCAATATTTAGACCTTTCGTGCCATTTAGATGTCGATGTTTTCCCTGGCGAACGATAGTGAGCGTGTAATGTTGAAAGAATCGGCCTTCGGCCGGGAAATTTTTCTACCGAAAAATTTACAAATTAATCTAGAAGGGGGATCTAATGGATCTAATGGATGTTTTTTTTTTTTTAATTTGATGGTAGTCTAGGGAGGAAACTAGAAAAATAATGAACAAATGCAAAAATCGCCCAAAAAGTGAACCATCTCACCTTAATAGAAATTGTCCAATAATACCCAGACTATAATTAATGAATGCGTCAGAGTATACCGAAATGGGTGAAGTATACCGAAAGGGGTGAAGTATACCGAAAGGGGTGAAGTATACCGAAAGGGGTGAAGAATACCGAAAGGGGTGAAGTATACCGAAAGGGGTGAAGTATACCGAAAGGGGTGAAGTATACCGAAAGGGGTGAAGTATACCGAAAGGGGTGAAGAATACCGAAAGGGGTGAAGTATACCGAAAGGGGTGAAGTATACCGAAAGGGGTGAAGTATACCGAAAGGGGTGAAGTATACCCCATGCTATTATAACGATGTGCGTTTTCAGAGTCACAGCATCCAAGTAAAACAAAACAAAAATCGATTTGACTATTTAAACTCTATTAGGCCAGAATGTCAGCCCACAGTCACCAAGACTATAATATATACTTAACTAAACTAAATACAAATTCATATATACTTAACTAAAAAAAAAAAAAAATTAATTGAAGTTGTAAGCCAGCCTCTCCTCTCTATTAATATAACAGTCCCCCTTTGACTGTTATAATTGTGTGGGCTTTGATATAATTATGGTACAGTAGGAGGCGGTAGTTCGTGGGTTCTTCAGTGTTAGTGATGTGTGTATTCTCAGTCACAGATTCCAAGTCAAGCATTAGAGTTTTATGACGATTTCCATCTCATATATATATATATACTGTGTATATATATTACATTGAAGATCGTAGTCTTTAAATACTAAACAAAAAATATATATAAAAACAAAATAATAATAATAATACAGAAACAAAGCCCAAGTACCCCTCAAAACGGTCTGATAATCCTTGTGCATATTTATTGTAGCCTTAAAGTAAGCCCACCTCACTATTACCATCACAGTGACCCCTTTGACTATCATAATGGTTTGGTCTTTAACTAGGACCGCTGAGGTAGTGTACGGTAGCAGACGGTAGTTCGTGGGTTATTAAGGGGGTAGTGCTGGTTTGTTTAGTCTATGCCGTATATATATTAATGCATTTATTTGTTAGTTTCCTCGCTAGACCTCCATCAATCTTAAACAAAAAGCACCCCTGACACCCCCTTTCAAGATAAATTTATAAATTTTTCGGTAGAAAAATGTCCCGGCCGAAGGCCGATTCCTTAAAAAACACAGGCTCGCTATCGCTTGCCAAGCAAAAATCGACACCCAAATGGCACGAAGGGTCTCAATATTGACAAAGAAATGAGGCGAAAGGTCTCAAAATCGTCAAACTAACGGAACGAACGTCTTAAAATCTCAAAACTAATATGCTAAACATGAGGGAGAAGGGGGTCCATAAAAAAGCGACTACCTCCCCCTTCAAACGTTTCACATGAGTAGTTTATCGCGGTCTTTATTTTTATTCATAGCTATCAAGGCACACATATAATATCCTAAAGTCCCTAGAATTTAGAGTCTGGTAATTTCCAACTCTATCATGACGATATGTGCGGAGTTACATGGAGGGATAGACAGACTAATGAGGAAGTAAGAAGGAGGTGTGGTGTGGAGGTAGATGTGCTGGAAAGTGTGAAAAGGAACAACTTGAGATGGTTCGGCCATATGGAACGTATGGAAAGCGAGAGAATGACTAAGAGGGTGTACGAGAGCGAGGTGGAGGGACAGAGAGGGAGAGGTAGACCGAATGAGAGGTGGAAGGATGGAGTGAGGAAGTACATGAACGAAGGCGGTGCTGGTTGGGGGGAGGGGCGTCGACTGACTGGGGACAGAGGTGCATGGGGGCGGTTCGTTCGTGGCCACCCCTTCGGGGATCACGGCGTCAGGCAATAGATAGATAGATAGATCATGACAATTTATTGACACTGAAGCCCAAAATATTTCACCCTTTGAAGATAGCGACGCATTTTGATAGTTTATTCTGGCGATCATTAAACAATTATATATAGTTTAGGAAGGATCTGTGGGAATTATAAGGGTAAAGGCTAACTCAATTAATCCTCTGACTGCCAATAAAAATTCAAATATAATCGTTTATTATTAGCCAGAAAACAGAAACGAAATGCGCAATCGGCTCTTGCAAGGGTTAAATTATCATACTAAAACCACAGTAAAAATGGAACACTTAATTGTAGCAAAAATGAGAGACGCAAACAGTGTTCTTCAGTTTACCTATTATTAGAACACATGAACGATTGGAGCACTGAATATGTGTAACAGTGTTGTTGCAATTTAACCCCGTCTGTACCGGCGACGTCCTTTTAACATTATTCTGGCTACTATCAGTTTCAAAAGGGCCTCCAGTAATTAACAGGTTTAGAAGAAACTCAATTAACCCTTTTAACTACCACAGATCCTTCGTAAACTGCGCAAAAATTGTATAAATTTAGCTAGAATAAAATTAGTAAAACGTCGCCGGTACAGAAAGGTTAATGAACATGCTTACAGTGTAGCCCAAATATCCCTCAAAACTATCAAATAATTCCGGGACATATTGAGTGTAGCCTTGAAGCAGACTCCGCTCACTATTAATATCACAGTTCCTCCTTTGACTGCCATAATTGTGTGGGCTTTGATATATACCTCTGAGGCTTGGTACAGTAGGAGGAGGTAGTGCGGTGATTGACGTATAATTCCCCCCACCCCCACCCCCCGGGGGGGGGGGGGTGAACCATCAATGCCCCCACAACACAGACTGGACTACCCATCAACATGTCTTGGACCGTGGCCTGACACTCTCACTATTAACTTTTGCAACATTCGTGGCCTTTCCTTTAACTTCTACTCTGTTGAACACCACCTCTCCTCTGCCAACCATGATCTCTTTCTCACCGAAACTCAGTTGTCTGCTACTACTGACAGCAAACTCTTCTCTGTACCCTCCTACTATCTCTATCCTAGTTTTTAAGCCAAAGGTGGATGTTGTGTATACATACACAACAAACTCACTTGCTCTCATGTTCCCAACATCGACTCCTCTGAATTCTCAACTTTATGGCTCAAACTATCCTGTCACTCTCATCATAAACATTTATGTGTTGTATATCTTTCCCTTAACCCTACTAACTTTCCCAAATTCATTGACTATCTAAACTTTAAAGTGGAACACATCCTATCCATATCTCCTTTCTCAGAAACCTCCATCTTAGGAGATTTCAACGTTCACCACCGCCAATGGCTCTCCTCTCATTCCACTGACAAACCTGGTGAACAAGGCTACATCTTTTGTATCCTAAATTACCTAGAGCAGTTGGTTCAGCAACCCACCCGTATCCCGGATTGTTTCGTAGATCGGCCCAACATTCTTTTCTTGTTTCTGATTTCTAACCCTTCTGCTTATACTGTCTATCTTTTCTCTCCTTTAGGCTCCTCTGACCATAAACTTATGTCTGTCACCTGTCCTATCTCTCCAGTACGGCCACCCAATCCTTCCAGCCGGTGGCGCTTGTGGCACTTTGGCTCTGCCAACTGGGAGACTCTTCGGCAGTACTTCTTTGATTTCCCATGAAATTAATTTTGCTTCCGTGGCCGGGTACTCTCAGATAGTGCTGAATGCATTACCGAGGTAATCATCTCGGCATTCATTCCATTTTATTTCTCACTGACTAATGTAAACAAATCTTGGTTTACTCACGCTTGTTCTACTGCTGTCCGCATGAAGAAGGAACCTTTCAAAAATACCATCGCCTTCAAACTCCAGAGTCTCATTCTTCCTATGTTTCTGCCTGGAATCAAGTTAAATCTGTTCTTCGACTCTCCAAAAGCTCTTTCATCAATAATATATGCACTGAATTGTCGAACTCTAGCTCTTCCCAAGTCTTCTGGCATCTAGCAAAAAATATTTCCAACAATTTTTCTTCCTCGTCTTTCCCTCCCCTTTTCCACTCTGATGGCACTACTATCACTTCTTCCTCTGACAAAGTTGAACTCTTTGCCCAAACTTTCACTAGAAACCCCACCTTGGATGATTCCGGTGCTATTCCTCCCTCGCCACCCCCCTCTCTCCTACTTATGCATAATATCCTAAAATCTTCAAATGATATACATTCTACCCTCTCTGGGCTTAATACTAAGAAGGCGTACGGTTCCTTCTGTTCTACTAAAAAACTGTACTTCCGTGCTGACGCCTTGCCTAGCCAAACTTTTCCGTCTCTGTCTTTCCTCTAACGTCTTCTCTTCTTGCTGGAAGTTTGCTCACATTCAACCTCTCTCAAAGAAGGGTGACCACTCTCAACCCTCCAACTATCGTCCAATTGCTCTCATTTCTTGCATCTCTAAAAGTTTTTAAAACTATCCTTACTTCAAAATTTCTTAAGAATTTCTCTTCTCATAATCTACTCTCAGATCGCCAGTATGGCTTCTTTAGGGGTCGTTCTACTGGTGATCTTTCATATCTTACTAACTCTTGGTCATCCTCCTTTCGGGACTTCGGTGAGACCTTTTTTATTGCACTAGGCATATCAAAGGCCTTCGTTAGAGTCTGACTCTAATTTCTAAACTACCCTCCTTCGGTTTCTAGCCCTCCATCTGTGCCTTTATCTCTAATTTCCTTTCTGGCCATTCCATAGCTGCGGTTGTGGACGGCCATCATTCACTTCCTCATCCTATCAAGTCAGTGTTCCTCAGGGTTCTGTTCTATCTCCAATTTGTGTTCTAATATTCATTAATGATCTTCTCAACTGTACCTCCAGTTCTATCCATTCATAAGCTGACGACTCTAACTACCACTAATCAACTAGTTTTTCAGAATGCCCCAGCATGCAATCACTCAAAAACTCACGTGATGAAGCCATAGAACACTTATCTTCTGATTTATCAACCATTTCCAAATGGTGCAGAGCTAAGCTTGCTGCTTTCAATGCTTCCAAAACCCAATTTCTCCATTTATCTACCCATCAAGAGCTCCCACAGGACTATCCCTTATACTTCCACAATATATAAATCAACCCTCCATCTTCTCTCAGTATGTTGGGTGTCTCTTTTTCTTCTGATCTCTCTTGAAAGACCATATTACCACTCTTGCTAAAGCGGCTTCCCAGAAGCTGAGTGTGTTCAACCGCCTCAGGGGGTTCTTTACCCCTACACAGCTTCTTGCTCTGTACAGGAGCAAAGTGCGTCCACGTATTCCGAGAATGTTTCGCATGTGTGGGGAGGATCCTCTCACACAGCACTTTAGAAAAAGTAAAAAAGAAAGCCTTTGGTTCATTAACTCACGTCATGGCCTAGTTATTAGTGTTCACTCTTCACATAGGTCTCCTGCTACTTCTGCATGAATATACTCGCGATATGAAGCTATATATCTCCTATATCGGGGCCCCCTTCTTTACCTCCCTCCCTCCTCTCCATTCTCCTTCCTACCCCTTGGATACCATCACACGACCCTTTCCTTCAATCTCGCTTTAATTTTTGCATATTTATCGCGTTTATTGTCTATGTGAGGCTTATTTAATGCTGTGTAATATTCAGATGAGTCGCCTATATTGGCACATGTACATTATAAAGCATGAAAGTACTCAAAAAACAATATATACCCTATATTCATTTTCAGCCCTCCACTCCCTCCCATTGGTTCCACCCCTTATACCTCCTTCCCTCCTCCCTACTCCCTGGGTGCCGCGATATTATTACGCCCCTCCCTACCCTCCCCTTGGTTCTGTTACTTGCGGATATACAGTATAACCTACGATTTGCGCATAAGTTATATGTCAGCTTTCCTAAGACAAATAATTACTTCCGATTAATATATGTCCTTGTGTTTAAATAATGAATCATGTTAGAAGTCATTACGGTACTTAATAGAGACACGTGGAAGGTTTACAATTATACACAAGATAAGATAAGCAAATACAAACTTAAGACCCTAATTATTCGGCGATGAGAGGGAGGGACGTGGGTGACTGTCTTGGGAGGGGGAGGAGGTGGGTAACTTTGCAGTGTTGCAAGTTTTACTGCTACATATACAGTAGAGGTATTTACTTCAATCTAGCAGTATTTTTTTTATATTTAGAGACATTTACTTGGGATAATTTGAAAATTTCAGACATTCTAGTCATATTACATTGTAAAATTTGCAAAACAAACAAACCAAAACTCTTTAGAAATTGCAGCATTATTCTACCATTGTTTGACTATGTAGCAACATGCTAGCAAGTTTTGAAAAAGGATCTAGCGGTATTTTGTGGTAACACTTAACTTAGGATTGAGGGAGGAGGGTTAAACTACGAGTCACACAGGCAGTTGTCAAAACTTTGAAGGTCCAGATCATTGTTATTAAAGTAAGCATTTGGCAAAGTAAGGAATTGTTAAAAACCTTAGCCAATACTCTGCTATTCACCAAAAGTAAATTTGAATTATCATTATTATTTGGTAGGGTAGGTATGTATAGGTAGGTTGGCTAAATAATTGGTGGAATTCGTAGGGACTCTTAACTTATTTGAGAGAGTTAAATTAAAAAAATGCATGGATCTGAATGATTAATATAAATATTAAGCAAAACTAGAGGATTCGGGGAAGCAGAGACTTAAGACTGAAAACGTTGTGTGGGTACAGATTACGGTTTTAAACCAATTTCAGAATAGACAGTTTTCAATGTTGCGGCCAAACTATTCCACCAATTTCTATTCTTTTGGTACCAAAACGTTCGGAATTGCAAGCCTCGCCCAACTACGCAAAAATGGCTTTGATCATCCGCTTAGTTTTCAAGATGTGAATTTTCAAGTGTATTTCGATTTTTTTTTCAAGATTGCCGAAAAAGAAAACACGTGCAAAGCAAAACCTTTTCCATAAAATGTGTGGAGCATTAGTAGTGGAGTCCCATATCACAAAGCCCAATAATTTCCTATGAGTGGGATAGACGGTATTTATGTTTGAAAATATTCGGGAACACGGCTGAAACGGATCTGTCTGACTGCCATTTTGGATGTTTAGCAAATAAAATGTTGCCCAATACAAAAACACACCTTGTGTGAAAGTTTGGTCCCGATCCGAAAAGCGGGTTTCGGAGTTATTGCGTAAAAACCGGCGTGGAAAAATAATTTGGAAGAATACGAAGATTTAATGGTTACAATAGGGGTTCCCCGCTAGGGCTCGAACCCCTAATAATATAAAATAACCTGCAAATCTCCGTGTTGTTGATTTTTTTTAGGCTCAAATAGCTTATAAAAATGTTCCTCAATGTATCAAAATAGTGCTCCAATAATTGTTCAGAAAAACCAGACCACGACTGTATAGTAAGAGTTGATAGCTCGTGGACTGTTATTATATATTTATATATTCTATTTTATTTTTATTTTTCGATATACGACGATGCTGTTCTTGGCTATCAGTAGACGATTTTCTCAACTTAAGGACTTGGGGGAGGCATATGGTTAATTGAGAGCGAGAACGGAGAAATGGATAGGTGACGAGCAGGGCAGTTTTAGGAAGGGAAGAGGATGTGTAGATCAGATTTTTACCCTGAATTGTGTTGTGGAGAAATATCTGGAGAAACAACAAAAGGTGTATGTTGCCTTTATGGATTTGGAGAAGGCCTATGACAGAGTGGATAGAGAAGGTATGTGGAAAGTACTTAGAATATACGAAGTAGATGGCAAGTTGCTGAAAGCAGTGAAGAGCATGTATGAGGGTGCAAAGGCGGCAGTACGTGTGGAGAATGAGCAGAGCGAGTTCTTTGACCTATATGTTGGGTTGAAACAGGGGTGTGTGATGTCCCCGTGGTTGTTTACTGTATATATATATGGAGTCATGAAAGAAATACAAGGAAGAGCAGTGGATGTTGGTGTATCGCTGATAAGGGAAGGAAATGAGTGGAAGCTACCTGTACTGCTGTTTGCTGATGATACAGTTCTGATGAGCGATAATGAATGGGAGTTGCAGGGTCTGGTAAATGTGTTTGGAACAATGTGCAAAAAACGGAATCTGAAGGTAAATGTGGGGAAGAGCAAGGTTATGGTCTTCGAAAGGGGTGAAACCACAGAGTGTGAGGTGAAGTTGAACGGTCAGGCTATGGAGATTGTCAGCTCATTTAAGTATCTGGGCAGTGTGTTGAGTAAAGATGAGACTATGGATGAAGAAGTGCGGGAGAGGGTGCAACAGGGAAAGAGCGTTGTAGGAACGTTGAAAGCAGTAACAAGAAATAGGGTGGTCAGTATGGAAGTGAAGAAGTCCTTGCATGACAGTGTGAATGTTGCTTTGTCAGTTTAAGCAAATAATCTTGGATGTGGTAGTTGACTGTCATTATTTTGTAATTTAAGCAAATAGTACGTCTATTAACTTCCTCCATCTATTTCTGCCTAAAAATTCACTAGATCTTAGTTTGAATACTTCTTTAAACCAGTTACCATTAACATTATTTACATTATTTCATACATGAGACATTCCATTGTTATCTAATAAGCATTGCATTTTGTCTAACCAGGGTAATTTGTACTGTTCTAGATCTTACAAATATTGTATTAATCTATACAGAACACTTGAAATATTATATTCTGTATCACTAATCCTAAATCAAAATGTTGCCATTCTATTGTCTTTAATTGTCTGTAAACTTTTAAAACCTAATTCACCATATACCATACATGTTGCAGTTGATTTATTCAACCTCAATAGTCTTTTCAAAAAGCTATTGCATGTCCTATTTAGATGATCAATACTCTCACAGCCCCATATTTGACTACCGTATTATCAGACCTGTTACCTCTTTGGCTACCCAGCGTAAACTGGTGGCCAAATGTATTGAAATTTCATATTCTTCCTTACTTTTTCTGGTCCGACGTCACGTGGGTTATTATGATATTTTGTTTAATTTTTCTTCCTTTTGCCATTTACGATTTTTTTTTGTCCATCCCCTAGGCAAACTAAAACGCCTTCCCAGACTTCTTTCAAACTAAAATAAACGCCCACCCAGACCCTCTGCAAGCTAAATTTGTACATTTGTCGATAGAAAAATGTATCGACCGAAGACCGATTTCTTCATATATGTTACAGGCTTGCTATCACTTGCCCAGAAAGGTTTGACACCTGAATGGGGTGAAACGTCTTATTATCGCCAAACTAATGGGGTGAACGTCTTGAAATATATTTACTAATGAGGCTAAACCTGAGAGAGAAGGGGGTCGGTCCAGACAAGATATATGCCTTCCATTTATGCAGTATGGGAAGACACTGTGAGAGCCTAAAAGGTTAACCGACTTACCGCTTACCCCTTTATATTCTACATATCATTATTAACCCCTTCAGTATCAAAGCTTCCTTCTTATCCAAGTCAAAGTGTATGGCGGTATCCTTAAGGGGTGAGGGGTGTTTTTTTTTTGGCTCCCCTTCTCCTTCATGTTTTGCCCCATTAGTTTTCGGAGTATAATAAGTTCGGCCCATTAGTTTGGCGATTATAAGACTTTTCGCCCCATTTCTTTGTCAATATTAAGACCTTTTGTGCCATTTAGCTATCGTTTTTTTCTTTCCTGGAGAGAGATAATGAACCTGTAATTTAGGAAGAATCGGCCTTTGGCCGGGACACTTTTCTACCGAAAAAGTGTACCGTACACAATTACCTAGGAGGAGGATGTTGGGAATGTGTGTGTGTGTGTGTTTTTTTTGTTTTTTTCTACCCCTTGAGGATCATTACGCGTTTTGTCAGTTTATTCTGGCTATAATTATACTATTTTACACAGCTTAGGAAGGATCTGTGGTAGTTAAAAGGGTAAAGACTGACCCAAGTAACCGTCTGACTTCCATATACTCTTCCTAATAGCCAGAATGAACTGCCAAACGCGTCAGGATCCTTAGAGGGTTAAGCTTGATGGTGGTATAGGGAGGAAGCTAAAAAATATTAAATGTATAAATAAATCCACAAATACATAAACCCTGCCCCCTTAATGGTAACAATAGGTATCACCAGCGTTTAATGGCAATGCTTATATTAACTTGTAAATTACAGTACAGCTTACCCTTCCTAAACTTGCTTAAGGGAGCCCACCTCGCTTTTTTTTCTCTTTCTCTCCCTCTCTCTTTGGCTTGTATCCATTCGGCCCCATTCAGCCTACTGTTTTAAGACGTTTATCCCCATCCAGGTGTCAATATTTTCCTGGTGAGCGGTAGCGAGCCAGCATATATATATTTTTATTTTGACAGCAAGCTAAATTTGTACATTTTTCGATAGAAAAATGTCTCCGGCGTAGCCGGATTTTTCCGTACACAGCTGGCTCGCTATCGCTCGCCAGGAAGATATCGACACCTGGATGGGGATAAACGTCTTAAAACAGTTGGCTGAATGGGGCCCAATGAATACAAGCCAGAAAAGGAGAGAAAGAGAAAAAAAGCAGGTGACCCCCCTTAAATCACCTGGTGGTAGCTTGAATGAAATGGGAACACCGCACCGATATAATAATAATAATAATAATATCAATAACATAAATATGAATATGAATATATATGTTAATGCAAAATTCACAAATCCATAAATGTACACATGAATTCACAAGTATATAACACATTACTTCAAAACACTATTCTGTCAAACCTGTTACCTTTACCATGCCGAGGCTAACCCAGCGTAAGAGGGGCTCCAATATATATATGTGTTTCTATAGGTATTTATATTACAAGTTTACGGCTTTTGTCAAGAAGGAAGGCTGGATAACTTGAGAGAGAGAGAGAGAGAGAGAGAGAGAGAGAGAGAGAGAGAGAGAGAGAGAGAGAGAGAGAGAGAGAGAGAGAGAGAGAGAGAGAGAGAGAGAGAGAGAGAGAGAGAGAGAGAGAGAGAGGAGGGGGGGATTGTGTTTCGGATTACAGCAAGATTGGTTTGGTGTGTCTCTTATTTAGCTTGTGGTGGTGGTGGTGTTGTGTGGTGGTGTAGGTCCATTGTTGTTGGTGGTGGTGGTGTGTTTGATGAAGGTGCATTGTTGGTGGTGGTGGTGGTGGTGTGTTGTGATGAAGGTGCATTGTTGGTGGTGGTGGTGGTGTGTTGTGATGAAGGTGCATTGTTGGTGGTGGTGGTGGTGTGTTTGATGAAGGTGCATTGTTGGTGGTGGTGGTGGTGTGTTGTGATGAAGGTGCATTGTTGGTGGTGTGTGGTGATGAATGTGTATTGTTGTTGGTGGTGGTGGTGGTGGTATGTGGTGATGAAGGTGCATTGTTGGTGGTGGTGTGTGGTGATGAAGGTGCATTGTTGGTGGTGGTGGTGGTGGTGTGTGGTGCTGAAGGTGCATTGTTGGTGGTGGTGGTGTGTGGTGATGAAGGTGCATTGTTGTTGGTGGTGGTGGTGGTGGTGTGTGGTGATGAAGGTGCATTGTTGGTGGTGGTGGTGGTGGTGTGTTGTGATGAAGGTGCATTGTTGGTGGTGGTGGTGTGTGGTGTGATGAAGTGCATTGTTATGGCGGTGGTGGTGGTGGTGTGGTGATGAAAGTGCATTGTTGTTGGTGGTGGTGGTGGTGTGTTGTGATGAAGGTGCATTGTTGGTGGTGGTGGTGGTGGTGTGTTGTGATGAAGGTGCATTGTTGTTGGTGGTGGTGGTGTGTTGTGATGAAGGTGCATTGTTGGTGGTGGTGGTGTGTGTTGTGATGAAGGTGCATTGTTGTTGTTGGTGGTGGTGGTGGAGTGTTGTGATGAAGGTGCATTGTTGGTGGTGGTGTGTTGTGATGAAGGTGCATTGTTGGTGGTGGTGTGTTGTGATGAAGGTGCATTGTTGTTGGTGGTGGTGGTGGTGGTGGTGGTGGTGATGTGTTGTGATGAAGGTGCATTGGTGTGGTGGTGGTGGTGGTGTGTGGTGATGAAGGTGCATTATTGTTGGTGGTGGTGGTGGTTTGTTATGATGAAGGTGCATTGTTGTTGGTGGTGGTGCTGGTGTGTGGTGATGAAGGTGCGTTGTTGTTGGTGGTGGTGGTGGTGGTGTGTTGTGATGAAGGTGCATTGGTGGTGGTGGGGATGAAGGTGCATTGTTGTTGGTGGTGGTGGTGTGTGGTGATGAAGGTGCATTGTTGTTGGTGGTGGTGGTGGTGTGTGTGGTGATGAAGGTGCATTGTTGGTGGTGGTGGTGGTGTGTTGTGATGAAGGTGCATTGTTGTTGGTGGTGGTGTGTGGTGATGAAGGTGCATTGTTGGTGGTGGTGGTGGTGGTGGTGGTGTGTTGTGATGAAGGTGCATTGTTGGTGGTGGTGGTGTGTTGTGATGAAGGTGCATTGTTGTTGTTGTTCCCCAAGCTGCCTGGCCGAACAGCCCCAAGGCCCCGAGTAAGGCCAAGGCCATAACCGAGCGCCCCAACAGAATCCTCCCTGCCGACCACAATAAAGCCTGGGTGACCGAAGCCACTCCATGGCGGGGAGCTGAGGAGGGTGCGGAAACACCCGGGAAACCAAAGACCCACCCAGGACCCTGTGCCCCTCAGCAATTATGAAGAGAAAGTTGAGGAGCAAAGGAAAAATGTGACGCTTTGGCTTCCAATCTTGGTAGATTGGGAGGTCAAGCCACGGAAGAGACGCCGTCACTTGAGATCTAGAAAATATATAAGTAAAAGGAACAGTCAGAGTAAGCTATGGGTATGGCAGAGATCGCTCAGTTCTCACTCTGATAGACCAGCCCATCACCACGGTGCATTGTTGTTAGTGGTGGAGGTGTGTGGTGATGAAGGTGCATTGTTGGTGGTGGTGGTGGTGTCACTGGTGTGTTGTGATGAAGGTGCATTGTTGTTGGTGGTGATGGTGCTGTTGTGTGGTGATGAAGGTGCATTGTTGTTGTTGGTGGTGGTGGTGGTGTGTTGTGATGAAGGTGCATTGTTGGTGGTGGTGGTGGTGTTGTGTTGTGTTGTGATGAAGGTGCATTGTTGTTGGTGGTGGTGGTGGTGGTGTGTGGTGATGAAGGTGCATTGTTGTTGGTGGTGGTGGTGTGTTGTGATGAAGGTGCATTGTTGGTGGTGGTGTGTTGTGATGACGGTGCATTGTTGGTGGTGGTGTGTTGTGATGAAGGTGCATTGTTGGTGGTGGTGGTGGTGTGTTGTGATGAAGGTGCATTGTTGGTGGTTGTGATTTTTTTTTTCTATGTGATTGAGGGAGGCAAAAGGCATAACTGCCTATAGCGAGTGCCTCCCCCATAGTTGAAAGAGTGACAGGGCCAAAATCAAGGGACGTTCGAGCCAAAATGCCTGGACACACGGAGTTTGAAGCAATTTAAGTCATAGGAAGGGGGAAAAACTGATTCTGGGAGAGAGTTCCAGAGCTCAGCTGTTGAGTAGAAGAAAGTTTGAGAGTAATGTTTCACTCTTGGGTTGGAGAGTTGCACAGAGTAGGGGTGGGATTGAGTTGCAAGACGGGTACCACGTGCCCTACGTAAAGGAGGTGGTATGCACTGGGATAGCTCTGAGGAACACTGATTATTATAGTAGCGATAGAATAGCGAGAGAGATGCAACATTGCGGTGGAGAGAGAGAGATTACAGAGAGTTGGTGAGTGGACGGGAGTTAATGATACGAAAGGCCTTCCTTTCAACCTTGTCTAGGAGAGCGGTGTGAGAGGAACCTCCGCACACATGTGAACAATACTCAATACAAGGGCGCACTATGCCCCTGTACAGAGCAAGAAGCTGTGCAGGGGAAAAGAACCCCCTAAGGCGGTTGAGCACACCCAGCTTCTGGGAGGCTGCCTTAGCAAGACTGGTAATATGGTCCTTCCAAATGAGAGCAGAAGAAAAAGAGACACCAAGAATATTGAGAGAAGATGAAGGGTTGATTTTTGTATTGTTGAAGAATAAGGGATAGTCCGCTGGGAGATCCTGACGGGTAGATAGATGGAGAAATTGGGTTTTGGAAGCATTAAAGTTAACAAGGTTTTCTCTGCCCCAATTGGAAATAGTATTTAGATCAGAATTTAAGAGTTGTATGGCTTCATTACGTTTGGTCGTTGAGGGATTGCTGGCTGGGGCGTTCTGAAAAAGTAATGGAGTAGTGTAAGGTTGAGTCGTCTGCGTATGAATGGATGGGAATTAAGGTACAGTTAAGGAGATCATTTATGAAAATTAGAAAGAGAATAGGAGATAGGACAGAGCCCTGAGTAACACCGGAGTTTATAGGGTGAGGAAGTGAACAATGGCCGTCCACAACCGCGGCTATGGAACGGCCGGAAAGGAAATTAGAGACAAAGGCAGAGATGGAGGGATAGAAACCGAAGGAGGGTAGTTTAGAAATTAAAGATTTATGCCAGACTCTATCGAAGGCTTTCGATATGTCTAGTGCAATAGAAAAAGTCTCGCCGAAGTCCCGAAAGGAGGATGACCAAGAGTTAGTAAGATATGAAAGAAGATCACCAGTAGAGCGACCCTTAAGGAAGCCATACTGGCGATCTCAGAGCAGATTATGAGAAGAGAAATGCTTAAGAAATTTGGAAGCAAGAATAGTTTCAAAAACTTTAGAAAGACAAGAAATGAGAGCAATTGGACAATAGTTGGAGGGTTGAGAGCGGTCACCCTTCTTTGGGACAGGTTGAATGTGAGCAAACTTCCAGCATGAAGGGAAGACGTTAGAGGATAGACAGAGACGAAAGAGTTTGCCTAGGCAGGGAGTCAGCACGGAAGCACAGTTTTTGAGAACAACAGGAGGAACACCGTCCGGACCGTACGCCTTATTAGTGTTAAGCCCAGAGAGGGTAGAAAGTACATCTTTTGAAAAGATTAGGATATTAGGCATAAGTAAGAGAGAGGAGGGCGGAGAGGGAGGAATAGCACCGGAATAATCCAAGGTGGAGTTTCTAGCAAAAGTTTGAGCGAAGAGTTTAGCTTTGTCAGAGGAAGAAGTGATGGTTGTGCCATAAGAGTGGGAAAGGGGAGGGAAAGACGAGGAAGAGAAATTGTTGGAGAGGTTTTTGGCTAGATGCCAGAAAGCTTGGGAAGAGCTAGAGTTGGATAGTTCAGTGCATTTATTATTGATGAAAGAGTGTTTGGCAAGTCGAAGAACAGATTTGGCTTGATTCCGGGCAGAAACATATGAAGAATGAGAGTCTTGAGTTTTAAGGCGTCGGTACCGTTTGAATGCTTCCTCCTTACTGCGGACAGCAGTAGAACAGGTGTGAGTAAACCAAGATTTTTTAGCATTAGTCTGAGAGAAAGAGAATGGAATGTATGCTTCCATGCCCGATAGGATTACCTCGGTAATGCATTCAGCACTCTCCGAGGGTCCTCGGCCACGGAAGCAGAAATCATTCCATGGGAAATCAAAGAAGTACTGCCGAAGAGCCTCCCAGTCGGCAGCGCCAAAGTGCCACAAGCGCCGCCGGCTAGGAGGATCGGGTGGCCGTACTGGAGACCTAGGACAGGTGACAGAGATAAGTTTATGGTCGGAGGAGCCCAAAGGAGAGAAAAGATCGACAGTATAAGAAGAAGGGTTAGAAGTTAGAAACAGGTCAAGAATGTTGGGCCGATCTCCGATGCGATCCGGGATACGGGTGGGTTGCTGAACTAACTGCTCTAGGTCATTTAGGATAGAAAAGACGTAGGCTTGTTCACCAATGAACAGGCAATAGGCAATGCACCAAGGTGCATTGTTGGTGGTTGTGATGAAGGTGCATTGTTGGTGGTGGTAGTGGTGTGTGGTGATGAAGGTGCATTGTTGGTGGTGGTGGTGGTGTGTTGTGATGAAGGTGCATTGTTGGTGGTGGTGTGTTGTGATGAAGGTGCATTGGTGGTGGTGGTGTGTGGTGATGAAGGTGCATTGTTGTTGTTGGTGGTGGTGGTGTGTTATGATGAAGGTGCATTGTTGTTGGTGGTGGTGTGTTTTGATGAAGGTGCATTGTTGGTGGTGGTGGTGGTGTGTTGTGATGAAGGTGCATTGTTGGTGGTGGTGGTGTGTGGTGATGAAGGTGCATTGTTGGTGGTGGTGGTGGTGTGTGGTGATGAAGGTGCATTGTTGGTGTTGGTGGTGGTGGTGTGTTGTGATGAAGGTGCATTGTTGGTGGTGGTGGTGGTGTGTTGTGATGAAGGTGCATGTTGGTGGTGGTGTGTTGTGATGAAGGTGCATTGTTGGTGGTGGTGGTGTGTGGTGATGAAGGTGCATTGTTGGTGGTGGTGGTGTGTTGTGATGAAGGTGCATTGTTGTTGGTGGTGGTGGTGTGTTGTGTGTTGTGATAAAGGTGCATTGTTGGTGGTGGTGGTGGTGGTGTGTTGTGATGAAGGTGCATTGTTGGTGGCGTGTGTTGTGATGAAGGTGCATTGTTGTTGGTGGTGGTGTGTTGTGTGTTGTGATGAAGGTGCAGTGTTGGTGGTGATTGTGGTGGTGGTGGTGGTGGTGTGTTGTGATGAAGGTGCATTGTTGGTGGTGGTGGTGTGTGTTGTGATGAAGGTGCATTGTTGGTGGTGGTGGTGGTGGTGGTATGGTGTTGTGATGAAGGTGCATTGTTGTTGTTGGTGATGGTGGTGGTGTGTTGTAATGAAGGTGCATTGTTGGTGGTGGAGTGTTGTGATGAAGGTGCATTGTTGGTGGTGGTGGTGGTATGTTGTGATGGAATGGAGATTTGTTGGTGGTGGTGGTGGTGTTGGAGATGTGTTGGAAGTGGTGGTGGTGGTGTTCGAAGTGGTGGTGGTGGTGGTGTTGGAAGTGGTGGTGGTGGTGGTGGTCAAAGTCAAAGTCAAAATATTTTATTTAGCCTTATAAATATACAACGATTGTTACATAAAAGTATATACCGTACTTCAATTTAAAAGACTGATCCCCTTAAATAAGATGTTTTTGTTTGTTTAGGAGCTCCTGGTTAACAATAGTAATTTTGCTCATAACATGGCGTAACATAGAAAATAAGTCTATATACCGTTCATATAATTACCTAATTATGCTTTGTAATCTAGTATTCATTTACAATAAGTGTTTTTGTTATTATTTTATATGTGACTTTATTGGTTATACTTTTAATGGTTTCTGTTAAATTATTAAAAAAAAAAAGCATCCAGAGTAGGTAACAGATTTGTTTGATCTAAATCTCTCTTTGGCTTCGGTGGTCTTAAGGGGAGATGGTTCACTTTTTGGGCGATTTTGCATGTATTCGTTATTTTTCTAGTTTCCTCCCTAGACCTCCATCAAATTTAAAAAACATCCATTAGATCCCCCTTCTAGATTAATTTGTTAATTTTTCGGTAGAAAAATATCCCGGCCAAAGGCCGGTTCTTCCAACATTACAGGCTCACTATCGTTTGCCAGGGAAAAAATCGACACCTAAATAGCACGAAAGGTCTAAATATTGACGAAGAAATGGGGTGAAAGGTCTTAAAATCGACTAACTAATGGGGCAAACATCTTAACATCTGAAAACTAATGGAGCTAAACATGAGGGAGAAAGTGGTCCAGATAACCTGCCCATCTCCCCTTAAAAAGTGTATATTTCTAGTATTATATGTATGGACCTGTGATGCAGTATATATTGTATGATACGTGTCCTTCTATGCTGGATTGTATTTGTCTGTGTACAAACTTAAGTAATTCTAGACGGTGTATATCAGCTATGTTTAGTATACCTTGGGTTTTAAATAAGGGATTAGTTTGTTCTAGGTAATGATTTTGGTGGTGGTGTTGGAAGTGGTGATGGTGTTGGAAGTGGTGGTGGTGGTGGAAGTGGTGGTGGTGGTAGTGGTGGTGGTGGTGGTAGTGGTGGAAGTGGTGATGGTGGTGTTGGAAGTGGTGGTGGTGGTGGTGTGGTGAAAGTAGCGGGGTTGTAGTATTTGTTACGGTAGTGATGGTGGAAATATGCTTTTACTAGAGGTGGTGTGGCCTTGGTTACGTTAGGTTCAGTTAAGTGTTGTTAGTTTTGCTGAGTTGAGTGGTAATATTATATATTTTCTAGGTACTGGTGAGCGAGTTTTGAATTTTGAATTAGCTGTGTTGATGGTGTAATGGTTTGAGTATTTAGGATCTGTATGTGGTAACCTAGGTTCGAATCCCGGTAGGATCACATGTTGTCATTTAATTTCATTGGGAGGTGTATGGTGTTGGGAGTTAAATTGATTAATTCGATTATCAAACTGACTGAGATTAATTACTGTCGAGTGTAATGGCAGGGTGATATAACTTGTGAGTGAGGTGATTATGAGTGAAATGATTGGAACAAATGACTTGTTGATGAAATAGCTGTGTGAAGTGACGTATGGTTGAAATAAAGTGTGGTTGAAATGACTTATGGGTGAAATGACTTGTGGGAGAAATGAATTGTGGGGGAAATGACTTGTGGGTGAAATTACTTGATGAATGAGGGTGAACTAACTTGTGGGTGAAATGACTTGTGGGTGAAAATACTTCTGGGTGAAATTACTTGTGGGGGAAATTACTTGTGGGTGAAATTACTTGTGGGGGAAATGACTTGTGGGTGAAATTACTTGTGGGGGAAATGACTTGTGGGTGAAATGACTTGTGGCTGAAATGACCTGAGTGAAGTGACTGTGGATGAAATGCCTTGTGATTTAAGGGGAACAAAATTGTTTAAAGAATGCTTCCATGTACCCCCTTCGAGATAAATTTGTGTATTTCTCGGGAGATAAAATGCCCCCTCCTAAATTGCAGGCTGGCTATCAATCGCCAGAAAAGAATCTACACCTAAATGACACAACAGGTTTTAAAATTGACAAAGAAAAGGAGGAACAGGTCTTAAAACAACCACACTAATGGGACGAATGTCATAAAATCTGAAAAGTAAGGGGGGTAAGCATGAGGGAGAAGGGGGAGAAAGCACCCCCTTAAATGACCGTAACCAACCTCTACAGTATATGCTTATAATATGTGGTTAGAGCAGTGTGTACAAGGGGCTAGAACACAGTGGGTTCGAGTCCCCTCTTGGCTACCAGGGTTTGTGAGGTGGGTAATAATAATAATAATAATAATAATAATAATAATAATAATAATAATAATGATAATAATAACCTATAATAATAATAATAATAATAATAATGATAATAATAATAATTTTGGGGGAGGGCGCAAGTTGGACTAGATAATAGTCCATCAGGCGCCTGGCCCGGGGAGACGAGTAATATGAAGGGTGCGCCTGGAAGTGTGGTGGGCGGGCTTGTGGCTTCGGCTCCGCTGCATGTCTGCCTGCCGAGATCGGAACCTCTCCGGGTGGTCGGGGGCCGGGGGAGTGCTGGAGCGACCTTGGTGACCCTGGTTTCTGGGTCTTCTCCTGGGTGACCTAGATGTGTGTGAATTTGTGTTTTTATCTGTGTTTGTTCGTTGTTTTATGTTGTTTTTGTGTTTTCCCTGTTCTTGATCTGTCTTGAGTCGGCCACCCCCAAGAAAAAGGGAAACACAAAATAATAAAATAGAATGAAATAAAAAATAAAAATAAAAAATAGGAAACATGGGGATAGGGCCTGAGCATATAGATAGATAGAATAGTAATACTAACGAATATAACCAATAAAACCCGGCCAACTAAACCATGCCACTGTTCTCTACACCTATCTTCTGTTTCACCTCCTATACCATGTCTCCAACCAAACCCTGAGGCAGATCTAACCTTCATCACTCATTTCCCCCCCATGTCCTGAGGCAGATCTAACCTTCATCACTCATTTCCCCCCCATGTTCTCGCTTCACCGCAGTACACTAGAGAGACCCCATAGTGACAGTGATCGGCCAACCTCCGCCATTTTGGTGCTCTCCTGTCATTATTAGCCTCTCGCCACACTCAACTATGTCCACACCCATAGTTAACATTTAGGATTACTGATACATGATATACAATTTAGTCTTTCACTTAAAATAACGATACAGGATATACAATTTAGTCTTTCACTTTAAATAACGATACAGGAGAGACAATTTAGTCTTTCACTTTAAATAACGATACAGGAGAGACAATTTAGTCTTTCACTTAAAATAACGATACAGGATATACAATTTAGTCTTTCACTTTAAATAACGATACAGGAGAGACAATTTAGTCTTTCACTTTAAATAACGATACAAGAGAGACAATTTAGTCTTTCACTTTAAATAACGATACAGGAGAGACAATTTAGTCTTTCACTTTAAATAACGATACAGGAGAGACAATTTAGTCTTTCACTTTAAATAACGATACAGGAGAGACAATTTAGTCTTTCACTATAAATTCAAAGTGGTCGAAAGTAGAATATCCCATTGTTTGGTTTTTACGGCTCCAAAATGGCGTCCAAGTACAAATCTGGTCGGTCTCCCCCACTAGCGGCCCTTGTAGAGCCCCGCGCCCTATAGGACGCTGTTAAGGGGGCCCACCTCGCTTTTTTTCTCTTTCTCTCCCTCTCTTTGGCTTGTATCCATTCGGCAGCATTCAGCCTACTGTTTTAAGACGTTTACCCACATCCAGGTGTTAATATTTTCCTGGCAAGCGGTAGCGAGACAGCATATATATCTGTATATTTTTGTTTTGACAGCAAGCTCAATTTGTACATTTTTTGATAGAAAAATTTCTCCGGCGAAGCCGGATTTCTCCATACAATGCTGGCTCGCTATCGCTCGCCAGGCAGAAATCGACACCTGGATGGGGATAAACGTCTTAAAACAGTTGGCTGAATGGGGCCGAATGGATAGAAGCCAGGGGAAAAGAAGATAAAGATAAAAAAACAATCCGGTTACCCCCCTTAATGACCCTAACAAAGGCAATTCCCCGTGCCAAGACCATAAGGAGTGTGATGGGTGTGTTGGCAGCAGCAGTATTACGGTCATATAACAACATACAGTAACTAATAGCTTCGTTAATGACACAATGATAGGTGGGTGTACAGTGTATGTGGGTGTGTGTGTGTATGTGTGTGTGTGTGGGTGAGTGTGTGTGTGTGTGGGTGAGTGTGTGTGTGTGTGTGTGTGTGTGTGTGTGTGGGTGTGTGTGTGTGTGTCTGTGTGTGTGTGTCTGTGTGTGTGTGTGTAAACAGTATATATATATATACAGTATATATATATATATATATATATATATATATATATATATATATATATATATATATATACCGGTATATATATATATAACTCAATACTTTTTTCCTAAGGTACATGTTTTTTTTCTCTTTGTTTCAAGTTATGCAGTGTACCGTACTCTTATGTAATGATATACTAATACAAATATAATGGTATGACGTCCTTGTTAATATATTTTAGAAACTGAATACATAATAAGTTGTCCTTTGCGATTTGTTACGTATTCTGAGCTATTAGTTTGATTCCGTATATAATTTGTTTGTTTGAGTTTGATAATATTGTTTACTATTAGTGGATCATATTCAGCTTATGATTATATTAAGGGAGGTCACCGGCATTAAAAGCATGAAGTAATTTGGCATTCGTTATAGGACTCCTATATAATATGCACCATTATAGTGTTAAGGGGGGGTCACCGTTTTTTTTATTATCTTTCTCTCCTTTTCTCTCTGTCCCTGCCTTGTATCCATTCGGCCCCATTCAGCTTACTATTTTAAGACGTTTACCCCCATCCATGTGTCAATATTTTCCTTGCGAGCGGTAGC
This sequence comes from Paralithodes platypus, assembly GCA_032716605.1. Taxonomy (NCBI): domain Eukaryota; kingdom Metazoa; phylum Arthropoda; class Malacostraca; order Decapoda; family Lithodidae; genus Paralithodes; species Paralithodes platypus. The sequence continues at coordinate 29,445,855 of CM064509.1, read as the reverse complement.
GAGCCTGCATGTATATTTTTTTGTTTTACAGCAAGCTAAATTTGTAAATTTTTCGATAGAAAAATTTCTCCGGCAAAGCCGGATTTCTCCATACAATGCTGGCTCGCTGTCGCTCGCCAGGAAAAAATCGACACTTGGATGGGGATAAACGTCTTAAAACAGTTAGCTGAATGGGGCCAAATGGATAGAAGTCAGAGAAAGAGAGAAAAGGAGAGAAAGATAAAAAAAAAAGCAGGTGACCCCCCTTAAGACTAACGACACAAATATTCTACCTTCAATATAGATGCCCTACAAAAGCTTCCAGAGGAAGGTAAGCAACAACATATCCTATGATCCCAACTAGGCTGCTTGCTGAGGGTTAAGGTGGTTTCACACGAGCGCATATTTCGGCAATTATCGATGAGCCTATTTTGACTCGTTCTATTGTGAGGCTCTTTCGCATCGGAATAGGACACTAGATCGAAGGGAGATTATGTTAGGCAGTTTAATGCTTATGGAACTTATATTTTGAAGCTGCCATAGAACACTTGCCCATACAAATTGAGGGAACTATCGTTCTTGTGACACCGCTTAGGGAGGGGGGGGGGGGGTATTTTCTGGCCTCTCTCCTCCCTCATGTTTGCATATTTTAAGACCTTTCATCCCATTAATTTATCAATATTAAGACCTTTTGTGTCATTTCGGTGTCAATTTTTTCCTGGCGAGCGATAGTGAGTCTGTGATTCTTGGAACAATAATATTATACTACCGAAAAATATGCAAATTTATGCTGAAAGGGGGTCTAGGGGGTATTTTCTTAAGCTTGATGGAGGGTATAGTGAGGAAACTAATAATTTAATATATAAATATTTATAAATATATATATATATATATATATATATATATATATATATATATATATATATATATATATATATATACACAAAAATAAACTCTAACCCCTTAAGTAACTGTATAAGGAAGAGTAAAGCATTGTACATTTTTCGATAGAAAAATGTCTCCGGCGAAGCCGGATTTCTCCATACAACGCTGACTCGCTATCGCTCGCCAGGAAAAAATCGACACCTGGATGGGGATAAACTTCTTAAAACAGTTGGCTGAATGAGGCCGAATGGATACAAGCCAGAGAAAGAGAGAAAACGAGAGAACGATACAAAATGCTAGTGACCCCCCTTAATCTTGGTGTAATGGACGGACCAGCTTTTGTTTACTTTCACATGCTATTGTTTTTGTTTTCTCTCAGTTCAATAATGTTTTTCTTTTTATGTCAATGTTTGTTTGCTTATTGAGTAAAAATCACAATCCATCATTCTGTACTACTTCTATCAGGTTTATATATATATATTTTTATTTTATTTGTTATTTATATATACTGTATAAACTATATATATATATATATATATATATATATATATATATATATATATATATATATATATATATTATACAGTGTATACACAATATATACAGTGTATAATATACAGTATATATATACAGTGTATATACAGTATACTGTATATATTTATTTATTTATTTATTCGGGGGGAGAGCATTTCGTTTTCGTCAAACATTACAGAAGAAAATTATTGTAGGAGAGTAGTAGCTTTTCCTATTACTGTGTGGCTGACTGAAGACGAAGTTGGGTAATATGCCCACTAGTGATAAACCTATAATTATTTGATATACCTGTCTATCATTATAGTATACAGGTTTATCACCACCAATATACCTTCAAACCCTAGATTATTATGAAGCCCGTAAATATTTTTTTGTTTTCGTGTTTTTTTTTTTAAAGAAAATGTAGATTTGTATTTGTTTTTGTTTTTCATTATTTACATTGTTGTGTAAAGCAATAGGATTTAACTAGACACATAGCTTGTCCAATTGATACGTGGTTTGACTGGCAGGTATTAAGGTCCATGGCAAGCTACAGCCCCCACGGTCATGGGTGAGTGGCACGAGCATTAATTAAGGGCCAGTGATGTGATCCTCCCCGACCATTAGTTTGGCACGCTCCGATTAATAGACGATTTTTCATTGCCTAAGCCTCAAAGATACGATGTCGCCATTTTCATAGTTTTTGTTTCTGGTTAACATTTATCTATCTATCTATCTATTGCCTGACGCCGTGATCCCCGAAGGGGTGGCCACGAACGAACCGTCCCCATGCACCTCTGTCCCCAGTCAGTCGACGCCCCTCTTCCCAACCAGCACCACCTTCATCCATATACTTCCTTACTCCATCCTTCCACCTTCTTAGTCATTCTCTCGCTTCCCATACGTTCCATATGGCCGAACCATCTCAAGGTGTTCCTTTTCACACTTTCCAGCACATCTACCTCCACACCACACCTCCTTCTTACTTCCTCATTCGTCTGTCTATCCCTCCATGTAACTCTGCACGCACTTCTCAAGTAACTCATTTCCACCCCTCTCACTCTTGGTCTGAGTCTCTCCACCAACGTCCATGCTTCGCTTCCATAAGTCAGTGTTGGGATTACCGCACTGTCATGCAAGGACTTCTTCACTTACATACTGACCACCCTATTTCTTGTTACTGCTTTCAGCGTTCCTACAACGCTCTTCCTTTATTGCACCCTCTCCCGCACTTCTTCATCCATAGTCCCATCTTTACTCAACACACTGCCCAGATACTTAAATGAGCTGACAATCTCCATAGCCTGACCGTTCAACTTCACCTCATACTCTGTGGCTTCACCCCTTTCGAAGACCATAACCTTGCTCTTCCCTGCATTTACCTTCAGATTCCGTTTTTCGCACACTGTTCCAAACACATTTACCAGACCCTGCAACTCCCATTCATTATCGCTCATCAGAACTGTATCATCAGCAAACAGCAGTACAGGCAGCTTCCACTCATTTCCCACCCTTATCAGCGATACACCAACATCCACTGCTCTTCCTTGCATTTCTTTCATGACTCCATCCACATATACAGTAAACAACCACGGGGACATCACATACCCCTGTTTCAACCCAACATTCAGGTCAAAGAGCTCGCTCTGCTCATGCTCCGCACGTACTGCCGCCTTTGCACCCTCATACATGCTCTTCACTGCTTTCAGCAACTTGCCATCTACTCCGTATATTCTAAGTACTTTCCACATACCTTCTCTATCCACTTTGTCATTGGCCTTCTCCAAGTCCATAAAGGTAACATACACCTTTTGTTGCTTCTCCAGATATTTCGCCACATCAAAATTCAGGGTAACATGAGACTTAATTATCAGAGTATTTAAAATTTCAGTTAACCCTGTCTGTACCAACGACGTCTGCTATATTTTATTTTAGCTATATTTAGACGATTATATGCAGCTTAGGAAGGATCTGTGGTAGTTAAAAGGGTTGATTGAGATAGTTCGAAGCCTTAGATCCTTCCTAAACTTAATAAAATTGATTAGTAGTAGCCAGAATGAGATATACAGGATGTCCACGGTACTGAAGAGGTTATAACTTTCGGGCTGTGTATAATCTTCGTAGGTTGTATAAGATCGTCTAATGATAGCCAAAATTACTGGAGAAATAAAGTCATCCCACTGCAGGGATTAAGGATTTCAGAACGATCATTTATTTTGTAATTATATAGGTGTTGTATACATATTTATTTTGTATTATATATGTGTTGTATACATATTTATTTTGTATTTATATATGTGTTGTATACATATTTATTTTGTATTATATATGTGTTGTATACATATTTATTTTGTATTTATATATGTGTTGTATACATATTTATTTTGTATTTATATATGTTGTATACATATTTATTTTGTATTTATATGTGTTGTATACATTTATTTTGTATTATATATGTGTTGTATACATATTTATTTTGTATTTATATATGTGTTGTATACATATTTATTTTGTATTTATATGTGTTGTATACATATTTATTTTGTATTTATATATGTGTTGTATACATATTTATTTTGTATTTATATGTGTTGTATACATATTTATTTTGTATTTATATATGTGTTGTATACATATTTATTTTGTATTTATATATGTGTTGTATACATATTTATTTTGTATTTATATATATGTTGTATACATATTTATTTTGTATTTATATATGTGTTGTATACATATTTATTTTGTATTTATATATGTGTTGTATACATATTTATTTTGTATTTATATATGTGTTGTATACATATTTATTTTGTATTTATATATGTGTTGTATACATATTTATTTTGTATTTATATATATGTTGTATACATATTTATTTTGTATTTATATGTGTTGTATACATATTTATTTTGTATTTATATATGTGTTGTATACATATTTATTTTGTATTTATATATGTGTTGTATACATATTTATTTTGTATTTATATATGTGTTGTATACATATTTATTTTATCTTGATTCGTTATATTTTATTTTATTTGTATTTGTGTTCAATAGGATCCGACTCTTAGGCAGAATGGAAGCTGGGGGTTGTGGGGTTAAAGCATTTGTAGAGGATGTGAAAGCTGAGAATGACTGTACTGCACCTGATCTTCTTATAGCTAACCTAGATTCCTGGCCAGCATGCTATAAATTGACCACTTACAGGCTATAAGGAAGTTGGAGCCGTAAACATCGATATTCAACAGAAATGCAATTAATAATGTAGATATGTGATGGATAGGCAGTATGATTAATATGATTTTATGTATTTATGTATTCAGTACAACTGTGTTTTAACTGGTAATTTGTTATACCTTCAGGCTCTTTCAAAGTATTATGATAATATTTGTAATAGATGGTGTTTTAAAAGAGTTTTAACTATTTGATTCGAGGGGTATTTGTTTTTAGATCTCCCCGGTTGCAATAGTTTGGTGATAATAAGACGCTTCATCCCATTTAGGTGTCGATATTTTTCTGGGCGAGCGATAGCGAGCCTTTAGCTTCGGCTGCAACAGTTGTATATCGAAAATGTAGACATTTTGCTTAAAGGAGGTATGGTGGGCATTTTTTGTTTTTTGTTTTTTTTTAATTTGAAGGAAGTCTATAAGGAGATCCCAAATGAATTGATTATAAGTCATTTCTGCCACCGCCCTCTGAGCTGAGGGAACACTGTTTATATATTTATTCTTATGAGAATAATAGAAGGAAACTGGTATTCTTCACTTGAATAACGTGGTTTATTATGAACTTCTTTGTAGCTTTACAAAGTCTGATTCGTATCTTAAGGGGGGTCACCGGCATTTTTTGTTTATCTTTCTCTCATTTTCTCTCTTTCCCTGGCTTGTATCCATTCGGCCCCATTCAGTCAACTGTTTTAAGAAGTTTTTCCCATCCAGGTGTCTATTTCTTCCTGGCGAGCGATAGCGAGCCAGCATTGTATGGAGAAGTCCGGCTGCGCCGGAGACATTTTTCTATAGACAAATTTACAAATTTAGCTTGCTGTCAAAACAAAAAAATATATATGCTGGCTCGCTACCGCTCGCCAGGAAAATATTGACACCTGGATGGGTGTAAACGTCTTAAAACAGTAGGGTGAATGGGGCCGAATGGATACAAGCCAAAGAGAGAGGGAGAGAAAGAGAAAAAAATCGAGGTGGGCTCCCTTAATGCAATAGAGAATACAACAGAGAATGTATTGATGCATTATTATATATGTTAACTAGTACAAATATGAAGAGATGCAGGGTAGATATATATAGTAATTACGTGCAGTAATGTAAGTATGAATTATAATTGATATAGATAATTAATATACCCATAAGTAGTATTTAACAAGTCTGGGAAGGTGTTTTTGTAAGCCAAGGAGACAAACTAAAATACAAGGCTCGAAAATGGTAAAAGCAAGTATAGTCCCCGATATTGATTAAAACAAATATCATAATAACTCCCAAGATGTCGGACCAGATAGTGTTAAGTGCAAACACGTGTTTATAACAAAATAATAGGTATAGTAAAAAGCCAGTAATGCATTTGCTCTGCTTATCCCTCCACCCCCACCCCACCCCAACCACCCCCACCCCACCCTAACCCCCCTGAAAATAATAATAAAAGAAATACAAAAGTGTTCATTATGAATTTAGGAAGTTGACCCCCCCCCCCTTTCCTCTTCCTCTTCCGCCCCAGACCCCCACCACCTTTTTACTTATTTCCTCTCTCTCTCTTCCTCTCGCTCTCTCTCTCTTCCTCTCGCTCTCTCTCTCTCTCTCTTTATATATATACTCCCAGCCGAACTCGAACCACCGCCAGTCAGGCCGAGTGTCCATGCTTTAATCCACTACACCACGGCGTGATAAAAGATACTTAAACTTTTTCTATTTATATTTAGGAAACGTGAAATCTTACTTGGAGAATATATTTCGGTTAATACACAAGTCGTAGGATCCATATTCCAGGATATCAGTCAGGGGATTGTGCAAGTACCCCCACGCAACTCGGGTGAAGAGATTTAATTAAATTCTCGCCCAGCCAAACAGGAGAGTCATTAATATCAAATATACGTCACAAATACACGTGAGCTACTAAATGCTTGTTATACTCCCAGCCGGACTCTCAACCACAAAAATGTAAGTATCCTTTATCACGCCGTGGTGTAGTGTATTAAAGTTGAACACTCGTCCTGACTGTTGGTGGTTTGAGTCCCCCTTCCCCCTCCTCCCTCCCCCTCTCTTCGGTAGGCTCAATATTAATTATGGCATACCGTGTATTAATTATGGCATACCGTGTAATAATTTATCCCACCGAAGGCCAGCAGTCCAAAAATTCCGTAAATCAAAGTTGGCGGCCGGAGCTCTCTAAATGAAGGGGGACGGGCGTATTTATTTGTTCATTTATGTATAGTTTTACTATTTTGTTTAGTTTCCTCTGTAGACCTCCAGCAGGTTTATATACCCCCCCCCCCCCGACCCTCCTTCAAGATAAATTTGTAAATTTTTCGACAGTAAAAAAAATCCCGGCCGAAGGCCGGTTCCTCTTAATTTACAGGCTCGCTATTGATTGCCAGGGAAAACACGACACCTAAATGACACGAATAATCTTAATATTGACAAAGATATTGTGGGAAGGATCTTATAATCGCCAAATCAATGGAACGAACGTCATAAAATCTTAACTGTTCTAAATATGAGGGAGAAGTGGGTCCAGAAAAAGCAAACAATTCCTCTTAAGGGGCTATCACACGAGAGCTGTTATCGGCAACAAACTCCGGGTGACATATTTTAGATATTTTGTACTGGTATCGGAAGCTCAATTGACTACTTGCGAGTTTCAGGCTATAAGGAAGTTCGGCCTGTAAACATCAATATTAAACACAAATACAGTAATTATGTAGGTTTCTGATGGATAAATAGTATGTTGAGTTTGGTTTTATGTATTTATAACATTACTAAAACCGTATTATAGCTGGTTAGTCTGCTAAATATCGAAGGCTACAGCTCCAACTTCCTTATAGCCTAAAACTCGCAAGTGGTCAATTAATGGTAGATTATTATAGGTGATATAGTTACCGTATCTAAGAAGTTGACCTCATCAGCTGCCAGACCAGTGTTGAGGATAAATGTTGCAGGATAAAGTGCTCGTGTGATACCGGGTTTAATTATCCCCTCTGTACAAAAATGCCATTAATTACCTCCGCTGCCCCCACAAAAGAAATCCATTAGTTCGTATAATTAACAAACCCGCTATTAACTTTCGTACAATGCTCCAATATACTGCACAAATTGCCTTCACTATTATGATCTGGCTAGACATCAGACTATTTCGTGCAACTTAACCATAATTGTGGGAGTATTTATTGAGCTTTGTTTCCCTTTAGATTCCTTGAGGTCTTGCTTAAGCTGAATAAACTCATATCATGTTAGTCCGAATATGATGAAAATTACACCATGAAAGCGAAAGGTTAAATTACCTACAATGCCCAAAATGCCATTAATAACCTACAATGTTAACAACACACCTTAAATAAACTTACACATGTTTAGTATCTTATATATATATATATATATATATATATATATATGTGTGTCTCTATCTATCTATTGCCTGACGCTGTGATCCCCGAAGGTGTGGCCATGAACGAAACGCCCCCATCCACCTCTGTTCCCAGTCAGTTGATGCCCCTCCTCCCAACCAGCACCGCCTTCATTCATATACTTCTTCACTCCATCCTTCCACCTCTCTCTCGGTTTACTTCTCCCTCTCTGTCCTTCCACCTCGCTCTCGTACACCCTCTTAGTCATTCTCTCACTTCCCATACGTTTCATATGGCCGAACCATCTCAAGGTGTTCCTTTTCACACTTTCCAGCACATCTACATCCACACCACACCTCCCTCTTACTTCCTCATTCGTCTGTCTACCCCTCCGTGTAACTCCGCATGCACTTCTCAAGTACCGTAACTCATTTCCACCCCTCTCACTCTTGGTCTGAGTCTCTCCACCGATGTCCAAGCTTCGCTTCCATAAGTCAGTGTCGGGATTACCACACTGTCATGCAAGGACTTCTTCACTTCCATGCTGATCAATCTATTTCTTGTTACTGCTTTCAGCGTTCCTACAACCCTCTTCCCCTGTTGTACCCTCTCCCGCACTTCTTCATCCATACTCCCATCTTTATTCAGCATACTTAACTTCAGATACTTAACAGAGCTGACAATCTCCATAGCCTGACCTATCAACTTCACCTCACACTCTGTGGCTTCACCCCTTTCCAAGACCATAACCTTGCTCTTCCTCGCATTTACCTTCAGATTCCGTTTTCCGCACACTGTTCCAAACATATTTATCAGACTCTGCAACACCCATTCAATATCGCTCATCAGAACTGTATCATCAGCAAACAGCAGTACAGGTAGCTTCCACTCGTTTCCCTCCCTTATCAGCGATACACCAACATCCACTGCTCTTCCTTGTATTTCTTTCAGGACTCCATCCATATATACGGTAAACAACCACGGGGACATCACACATCCCTGTTTTAGCCCAACATTCAGATCAAAGAACTCGCTCTGCTCATTTTCCATACGCACTGCCGCCGCCTTTAGCACCCTCATACATGCTGTTCACCGCTTTCACCAACTTGCCATCTACTCCGTATAGTTTTTCCACATACCTTCTCTATCCACTCTGTCATAGGCCTTCTCCAAGTCCATAAAGGCAACATACAGCTTTTGTTCCTTCTTCATATAAATATATATATATATATATATATATATATATATATATATATATATATATATATATATATACCATATATATATATGTATAATTATATACATATACATACATATACATATTGTTATGCCGGGTTGTAATACAACTTAGCTTCGTTATTGTCTTTACTCAAATCCAACTGTGGACTTTTAGACTCAATATATGCTCAACAGGGACACATCGAACACGTTCTTATTCACAATTATGCACTCAATCAGGTTGTAATAAACACAATGAACACACATAGGTAATTATATACTCTTATTTATTCAATAGCATAGAAGGTTATGTTACGGTTCGCTTCCCTACTAATCAGTAATAGCAAGTGAAACACTGGATATAGTTAGAGTACAAGATGTCTCTTAATAACATATATATGGACATAGAATGTGAGTGTAAGTTTCACTTAGCTACTATCAGTAATGGTAAGTGACTCACTGGATATAGTTAGAGTACAAGATGTCTCTTACTAACATATATATGGACATAAAATGTGAGTGTAAGTTTCACTTAGCTACTATCAGTAATGGTAAGTGACTCACTGGATATAGTTAGAGTACAAGATGTCTCTTAATAACATATATATGGACATAGAATGTGAGTGTAAGTTTCACTTAGCTACTATCAGTAATGGTAAGTGACTCACTGGATATAGTTAGAGTATCAGGTGTCTCTTAATAACATACAAATGAACATGGAATATTGGATAGTATTATTGGGGAAATATGTAATTATATATACTGTAGACATACATATACATAGAATAACTCCTTGATAATAATATCTTTGTGAGTTGAGTGTCTATCGTGAGGTATTCTGATAATCTCAAGAAACGTTAAGTTGAAATCTAGAATTGCTTACTAAACAATGTGGTTAAACGCACGAAGATACTGAATAAAGATTCGATATTGAGTACAACCTAACCTGAATCATATAACATATAATACTTTGACTCAATAGGTTAAGAAACGCATTGATATAATAGCGTGTACTAATAGTTATATATATACTAATAGCTTAAAATGACGTACACGACGAAGTTGCACTTATGTAATTACCTGGTAAGGTATGAAGGAGTTCTGAACTGGTTAACAGATTCCTATAATGAATACAGAACGAATTAGTGTTGTATTCGAGATTGTAAAAGGTTTAGATAATAGATCTATATACAGTAGAACTAGAATTCCTAGACGAGATGAATCGAAATTATCTATTTCATATCAGAAGTAAATATTTGATTCACAACGGAACACATTAATTAAAATGATCGCAGAGCGTGAGTTGGGTTTTCTCGGAAGTTAGATTTTACTTAGAATAGCAAACAATAATATTTCTTCTCGAAAAGTAGAATTTGAATATAATTAATTAGGAAATTGGGCGTAGGTTCTAGGTAAATGCTAGATTTGAATAGGGAATAGATACACGTTATACACTTCAACTTCGACTTGTTACATACACAATAGAATGGACATATACAAGGAAAATCTGTGAGTATTCGGGCTAGGTATCAGTTGACACGAGTATGTAACGTATGCGTATAATGATTATGCAAGATGTTTAACATAAGTTAATAATAGATCTTGGGCACAGATCTAATTCAATAATTAATTAGGGCTTCTGAAGGATTAACACATAACGTAATATATATCGATCTTGGGCACAGATCTATTTAAGAATTAGCACTGGAATACTCTCATATTTTACCTTACCTTCACATCAATAATCACAACGTAAGACACTCAGAGACACTTAGGGTATGTTAAGAGGATAGTATTTCGAGTGCAAGTCTGGCCGACGTGGATCGTAGATTCGGCTGGCTGGACATCGAGGGGAACTGCCTCCCACAGGCAGGGGTCAGGGGTCCTGACGTCAGAGGGAGACAGCAGGTCTGGCTGTAGTCTCGAGGGGGAGGGGGAGGCGGTTTCTACCTCAAATAGATATCCCTGACTTTTCAGCTTTAGGAATATTACTTAGGTAGAGTTGCTTACTTTCTTTAATTTCGGTGAGACTATGTTCGGGTTATTTCTTAGGTTTAATTTATAGTAATTCAGCTTTAGAAGGACATAGTGAATGGTTGTGATGTAATTTGCGAAGGTAATACTTAGTCTAAAAATGCATGGTAGTTATAGATTTATACATAATCAATTGAAGTATTTTATTTAATACCCCCGTTGTTAAGATATAAGATATAATTGTGACTTCCGTGATTCTATGAGAATCTGGGGTTATTCTTTGTTAAGTTTATATTCTGGGTTCTCCGGGTTATGTTCAGTTCTCCGGAAAAGTACTGCAAGAGCGGTCCTAACATCTCTATTTGTTCCTATAGCATTCCGGTCCCTGATGCCTAACTTGCATAAACATTTGCTCGTCATACTGCAAGTCAGGTTGTTGGTCGAAGGGAGGTTGGTGATAGGTCGAGATGGTTTGAAAGCTCGTCGGTGATTGGTCCTGCTTCCCACTCTTTTTTTTTATGGGAGACTGGCCTAGCTTCCTGGTCATTAGAGAACGGGAATGACCTGAGGGAATGGGGAACTCTTCTGCTCCGTTTTCTTTTAAAGCATGGGAAGCTTGTTGATATTCCCATTGCTCCTGTTGGCGTCTCCTGTCCTTTCTGCTCTCCTGCAGGCTGGCATTCTTGCAAGTCTTACTCAACCCTGTTACTTCACATATATATATATATATATATATATATATATATATATATATATATATATATACTGTATATATATATATATATATATATATATATATATATATATATATATATACAATATATATATATATATATATATATTTATTTATTTATTTTTAATCTTGGCCAGTGTTTGCCTACTGTATGCAGTATAGGAAGGAGCTGTGGGTGTCCAAGAGTTATTTTGAGGTACATAGCTTTGACCTCCTTCATTCCTTGGGGTTCTTCCCAAGGGGATTTTTTTTTCTAGACCCCCTTCGCCGTCAAGTTTAGCCCCATTAGTTTTTATATTTTAAGAAGTTCATCCCATTAGTTTGACGGTATTCAAAACCTTTTGTGCTAGTTAGGTGTCGATTTTTTTCTAGCGAGCGACAGCAAGCCTGTAATTTAGGAAAAATATTTTTTTCTACCGACAAATATACAAATATACTGTATCTCGAAAGGGTTTTCTGGGGTCTTATTTTTAGCTTGATGGAGGTCTTGAAAAGAAACAAACAAAAATAATGAATAAATATATAAATAAGCAAATATATACAAAAATCCCCTTAAGCTAAGTACAATTATGCAATGTTATCCAGTGTGATAATAGAATTACCTACAATGTGTCCCAGATTACAAGTATTCTTTTCCAGTACTTAGCTGCTAGTGTTTGTGTGTGAGGTGTATGTGTGTATGGCAGCAAGCTATGTTTTTGAAGCTTGATGTAGGTCTAGGGAGGAAGCTAAGAATATAATAAAAAAAATCAATAAATAGACAAATAAATAAGTCCATATTCCCCCGATCTCCGCTATAAATATATCCGTTTATAGAATTAACAAAAAGATTCAATTCAACACAAGACGGCTTCGAAGGTAATACAATTTATGACCGTGACTGTACACCCGAGGACATAAATCGTGGCCTTTGGTTTTCGAAGCTATTCCGAACTGAATCGAATCTTCTCATTAATTCTTTAGGCAATAATGACTTACCGGAGCTTCGTTTTGCTGTTCGAGGGTTCACATTGGGTCAGGTTTAAGGGGGGATGGGCCGGTTTTCTGTACCACTTTCTCCCTCATGTTTAGCCCCATTAGGTTTCAGATGTTAATATGTTTGCCCCATTAGTTAGTCGATTTTAAGACCTTTCGCCCCATTTCTTCGTCAATATTTAGACCTTTCGTGCTATTTAGGTGTCGATTTTTTCCCTGGCGAACGATTTCCCTGGCCTGTAATGGTGGAAGAAGCGGCCTTCGGCCGGGACATTTTTCTACCGAAAAATGTACAAATTAATCTAGAAGGGGGATCTAATAGATGTTTTTTTTTTTTATTTGATGGGGGGGGGGGGGGAGGAAAGTAGAACAATAATGAATACATGCAAAAATCGGCCAAAAAGTGAACCCTCCCCCCTTAATGTCTTGGAGGGTACAGGTGCCCACATAAGTTCTGTTCCTCGGCGTGATCTTATGTATGAAAGTATGAGTATTATGAATGAATTGCGAGTATGGTTTCTTTTAATCAAGGGACTGGAGTTCTCGAAAAGGAGCTCCAGTCCTGAATATATGCTTGACTTGCAGAGTGCTGGCTCTATAATCCGGTTGGGTTGATAGCCTCCGAAGTCCTATTTTAACTCACTTTTTTATCATCAGTTGACTAATCAGAGGAGTTAAACTCATCATAAGAAACTAATTCGTAATTTAATAATGTGCATTATATTTGCCTGTATTATTATAAGATCACGAAGAGGAACAGAACTTACGTGGGCAACTATACAGTCGCGCTAATATGTCAAGTCTCGGCACCTAGGATGTTTTGATCAATAATTAGTATCGGCAATATCTAAGCTTCATTTCTTCATATCGAGTGAAATATACAAACATGTTCCTACACCTACCCACCCTATTCAACATCGGACAGACATTAATACAGCACACAGCAAGCCAAACGTAATGACAGCTGGGACCTGACTTATTAGCGCGACCGTACATCAGCCCTGCATACCCACCACCACCATGCTAGCAATTCCAATATAATGAATAATGGTGGCAAAAAATCCCTCCTGTAATAAAATGGTGGAGAGGCAGGGATATCGCGTTCCCGTACCAATCAAAACGTTCGCAAAATTGTGGGGTCTATGTAGGGGAGGTCTGATAAGGGAACTACTGTATATCTATCTATATCTATCTATCTATCTTTATCTGTCTGTCTGTCTATCTATCTATCTGTTTATATATCTATTTATATATATATATGTATGTATCTATCTATCTATCTATCTGTTTATCTATCTGTATATCTGTCTGTCTATTTATCTATCTGTCTGTCTATTTATCTATCTATCTATCTATCTAACTATCTATTTGGCCGGTCTATCTTGGTTTGTCTCTCTTTATCTGTGAAGTATCTATCTTAGTTTATGTATCTTGCTTTATCTGTCTGTCTGTCTTTCTCTATCTATCTTTGTCCATCTTGCTTTATCAAACTTTCTATATGTATCTATCTTTCTATCTTTGTATAGCTCCCCTTAGTTGTGGGTCTATCTTTGTTTGTCTATCTTGCGTTATCTGTTTTTCTATTTTTGTTTGTCTGTCTATCTTTGTCTGTCTGTCTATCTTTGTCTATCTAAGTATCTATTTGTTCTGTCTATCTTTGTCTGTATTTCTATCTTTGTCTATCTTTCTTTCTATATATATCTTAAATTAACTTTTGTCAATAAAGTGGGCTCCTCTTCAAATGGTGTTTATATTATCTTTGTCTATCTTTATGATAGACATGTATCTTATGTATCTGTCTTTCTATCTTATTCTATGTATCTGTCTAGCTATCCATTTGTTCAGTCTGTGTCTTTGTTTATGTATCTTGTTTCTCTTGTATTCTGTCTTTGTCTGTCTCTCTATCTTGGTTTATCTATCTCTAACTGTTTATATGTTCTGTCTATCTTATCTAGCTTTACATATTTATCTTTATCTGTCTTTCTATCTTTGTTTGTCTATCTATCTTTGTCCTATCATTATTTGTTTATCTATCTTTGTTTGTCTATCTATCTTTATTTGTCTATCTATCTTTGTCCTATCATTATTTGTTTATCTATCTTTGTTTGTCTATCTATCTTTATTTGTCTATCTATCTTTGTCCTATCATTTTTTGTCTATCTTTGTCCTATCATTATTTGTCTATCTATCTTTGTTTTGTCTATCTATCTTTGCCCTATCTGTGTTTTGTCTATCTATCTTTGTCTATCTAGCTATGTTTGTTTTGTCTATCTATCTTTGTCTATCTAGCTATCTTTGTTTTGACTATCTATCTTTGTCTATCTAGCTATCTTTGTTTTGTCTATCTATCTTTGTCTATCTAGCTATCTTTGTTTTGTCTATCTATCTTTGTCTATCTAGCTATCTTTGTTTTGTCTATCTAGCTATCTTTGTTTTGTCTATCTATCTTTGTCTATCTAGCTATCTTTGTCATATCTTTGTTTTGTCTATCTATCTTTGTCTGTCTAGCTATCTTTGTTTTGTCTATCTAGCTATCTTTGTCTATCTAGCTATCTTTGCCCTATCTGTGTTTTATCTATCTATCTTTGTCTATCTAGCTATCTTTGTCATATCGCTGTTTGTCTATCTATCTTTGTCTATCTAGCTATCTTTGTCCTATCTTTGTTTTGTCTATCTATCTTTGTCTATCTAGCATTCTTTGTCCTATCTTTGTTTTGTCTATCTATCTTTGTATATATATTTATCTCTGTCCTATCTTTGTTTGTCTATCTATCTTTGTTTATCTCCATGTTTGTCTCTCTTGTTTGTCTATCTATCTATGTGTGTATTTGTCTGCATCTCCCTAGTTGCCTGTCTATCTAGCTGCCTATATATTTGTCTATCTATTTATATATCTATCTATAGCTATCTGAAGCTGTATCGCTATTGTTATCGCTATCTATATCTTCATCTATTTATCTATCAATCTATATAATATATCCACTATACTTACCGATCTGTATATCTCTCTCGCACACTATTAAAACTGAGGTATATATTGTATATGTATGTATATATGTATGTATAGGAGTAGTACAAAGGAGTACAAAGGAAATCAAGCAACAACAGGTCTAGTGAGGATCAAGTGTCCAAACAGTGGTTTAGAGTGGGTAAGGGAAAATTGGAATGGGAACTACTGCCCTGGAACTATTGTCTGTGGCAGGATTAGGAAGTTAGTAGGGGCCAGATGGGTTAGTAACATAACATAGTTATACGTGATTTTTCATAATTCTGGAAAAAAAAATAACGTCTTAGTAATATATAGCCTACTGTATTTTTTTTTTTTTTTTTTCTATGTGATTGAGGGAGGCAAAAGGCATAACTGCCTATAGCGAGTGCCTCCCCCATAGTTGAAAGAGTGACAGGGCCAAAATCAAGGGACGTTCGAGCCAAAATGCCTGGACACACGGAGTTTGAAGCAATTTAAGTCATAGGAAGAGGGAAAGACTGATTCTGGGAGAGAGTTCCAGAGCTCAGCTGTTGAGTAGAAGAAAGTTTGAGAGTAACGTTTCACTCTTGGGTTGGAGAGTTGCACAGAGTAGGGGTGGGATTGAGTTGCAAGACGGGTACCACGTGCCCTACGTAAAGGAGGTGGTATGCACTGAGATAGCTCTGAGGAACACTGATTATTATAGTAGCGATAGAATATACTGTATATACTGTATATACGCAATAATCCTTGATGAATCTGAGGGGGGAATAAAATATAGTTGTTCTTTTACAAACGCAGTCAGTCGCGGGTTTGAGGCAAGATATTTGTCTAGGCGAAGTTTAAAAGAATTAACGGTGCTGTAGTCTATTACGTCTCGAGTAAGCCTATTCCACAAGTTAACAACTCGATTGAAGATGAAATTCTTTGATTCGTGTGAGTTAAAAGATTTACCAATAATTTTGCAACCGTTTTCCCGCATGTAATTAGATTGGTCGATAGTGAAGTACTTACTACTGTTCATATTGTCGATGCCTTTGATGATTTTGAACACTTGAATTAAGTCGCCTCTTAATCTGCGATGGGTTAAAGAAATACATTTAATTCTCTAAGACGCTCCTCGTATGGTTTGTTCTTTAGGCTAGGTATAATTTTTGTAACTCTACGTTGAACTTGTTCTAGCTTGTCTATATCTTTTTGGTAATAAGGACACCAGGATTGAACGCAGTATGTATGTATGTATGTATGTATTTATGTATGTATGTATGTTTTGTATTTATGTATATATGTGTATGTATGTATGTATTTATGTATGTTTGTATGTATGTATGTATGTATATATATATTATATGTGTATGTATATGGTCTAATTGTTACATCACTGGAGCTAGCGTTATCTGTTGTGTCTGGCTAGAGTACAGTTATATATAGACCCCGCTCTTGATTATGGTTTGTCCTCTCTCTCTCTCTCTCTCTCTCTCTCTCTCTCTATCTCTCTCTCTCTCTCTCTCTCTCTCTCTCTCTCTCTCTCTCTCTCTCTCTCTCTCTCTCTCTCTCTCTCAATTATACATATATATAGATTGATCTATACGTTGGTAGATAGATCTATGCAGTGATGAATAGATCGATCAATAGATAGATAGATAGATATGAAACATAAAGATAGCTTCAGTTAAAGCTATAGTAATTTTCCTTTGTAGAATAACGTATGGTAATATGAAAAATGCCGCTTTGGGTAGGCCGGTTCTGTATGGTGGAGCAGAGACGAGAGAGAGAGAGAGAGAGAGAGAGAGAGAGAGAGAGAGAGAGAGAGAGAAGATGAGAGAGAGATAGGAGAGAGAGAGAAGAGAGAGAGAGAGAGAGAGGAGAGAGTAGAGAGGGAGGAAGAGAGAGAGAGAGAGAGAGAGAGAGAGAGAGAGAGAGAGAGAGAGAGAGAGAGAGAGAGAGAGAGAGAGAGAGAGATTTTATCCCAAAATATTGTAAGATGTGGAATAATTTTGTAAATGCAGACAATATTATTACTAATGACACTGTGGTGATGGGCTGGTCTATCAGAGTGAGAGCTGAGCGATCTCTGCCATACCCATAGCTTACTCTGACTGTTCCTTTTACTTATATATTTCCTAGATCTCAAGTGATTGAGATCTCTTCCGTGGATTGACCTCCCAATCTACCAAGATTGGAAGCCAAAGCATCACATTTTTCCTTTGCCCCTCAACTTTCTCTTCATAATTGCTGAGGGGCACAGGGCCCTGGGTGGGGCTTTGGTTTCCCGGGCGTTTCCGCATCCTCCTCAGCTCCCCGCCATGGAGTGGCTTCGGTCACCCAGGCTTTATTGTGGTAGGCATGGAGGGTTCTGTGGGGGCGCTCGGTTATGGCCTTGGCCTTGCTCGGGGCCTTGGGGCTGTTCGGCCAGGCAGCTTAGGGAACAACAACAACAACAACAACAACTAATGACACTGTGACTAGTTTCAAATGCAAGGCGAACAAATGGCTTTAAAAAAATGCTGCAGTGGAATAACGTAAAACACAGAAATGTGTAATTCTGGTTAGGCTTTTAGATAAGAACTATGGCAACAAATGTTCCTTTAGCCTGTAAAATATTTTTGTAACATGTCACAATGTTAATGAAGTGACCATTATTTTTCAAACCTAGTATAAAAAAAAGAGAGAGAGAGAGAGAGAGAGTTTTAGTTAAGTTATAGTTATTTTCCGTTGTACTATATATAGCATGTAAAATTCTCCAACTCGACGAGACAGAGAAAGGGGCGAGGGAAACGCGAAAGTGGTCCCAAACCCTAAGAGCTGGAATTTTAAATGTTGCTTCTTTTCGGGCTTTGTCCCGAGTCGGCCACTCCCAGCCATTGGGTATGTGTCTGAGTATATACATGCCTACATACTGTACATACTATATGATGTATGATACTATGAATAAACCTGCTATGGGTAGGCCGGATGTGTGTGATGGCTCAGAGACTATCTACAAACACAGAGAGAGTGAGAGAGAGAGAGTGTGTGTGTGTTTAGTTAAGGGGAGATGGGCCTTGTTTCTGGTCCCCCTTCTCCCTCATGATTAGTCTCATTAGTTTTCCGATTTTAAGATGTTTGCCCCATTAGTTTGTCGATTTGATGACCTTTTGACCCATTTCTTTGTCAATATTAAGACCTTTCGTGCTATTTAGGTGTCGATTTTATTTCTGGCGAACGATAGTGAGCCTGTAATTTTGGAAGAAGTTTTTCTGCCGAAAAAAATTACAAATTTATCTACAAGGGGGATCTAATGGATGTTTATTTAAGTTTGATGGAGGTCTAAGGAGTAAACTAGAAAAATATAGAATAAATGAAAAAATGGACCAAAAAGTGAACCATCTCCCCTTAAGTTATGATTATTTTCCGTCATACTCTATGATGTATTGCTGCTATACATAAAGCTGCTATGGGTAGGCCTGCTCTGTATGGTGGCTGAGAGGCTAACACTGTTGGCTACACCGCTTCTCAAGTTATACTCTATGATGTATTGCTGCTATACATAAAGCTGCTATGGGTAGGCCTGGTCTGTATGGTGGCTGAGAGGCTAACACTGTTGGCTACACCGCTTCTCAAGTTATACTCTATGATGTATTGCTGCTATACATAAAGCTGCTAGGGGTAGGCCTGGTCTGTATGGTGGCTGAGAGGCTAACACTGTTGGCTACACCGCTTCTCAAGTTATACTCTATGATGTATTGCTGCTATACATAAAGCTGCTATGGGTAGGCCTGGTCTGTATGGTGGCTGAGAGGCTAACACTGTTGGCTACACCGCTTCTCAAGTTATACTCTATGATGTATTGCTGCTATACATAAAGCTGCTATGGGTAGGCCTGGTCTGTATGGTGGCTGAGAGGCTAACACTGTTGGCTACACCGCTTCTCAAGTTATACTCTATGATGTATTGCTGCTATACATAAAGCTGCTAGGGGTAGGCCTGGTCTGTATGGTGGCTGAGAGGCTAACACTGTTGGCTACACCGCTTCTCAAGTTATACTCTATGATGTATTGCTGCTATACATAAAGCTGCTATGGGTAGGCCTGGTCTGTATGGTGGCTGAGAGGCTAACACTGTTGGCTACACCGCTTCTCAAGTTATACTCTATGATGTATTGCTGCTATACATAAAGCTGCTATGGGTAGGCCTGGTCTGTATGGTGGCTGAGAGGCTAACACTGTTGGCTACACCGCTTCTCAAGTTATACTCTATGATGTATTGCTGCTATACATAAAGCTGCTATGGGTAGGCCTGGTCCTGTATGGTGGCTGAGAGGCTAACACTGTTGGCTACACCGCTTCTCAAGTTATACTCTATGATGTATTGCTGCTATACATAAAGCTGCTACGGGTAGGCCTGGTCTGTATGGTGGCTGAGAGGCTAACACTGTTGGCTACACGGCTTCTCAAGTTATACTCTATGATGTATTGCTGCTATACATAAAGCTGCTATGGGTAGGCCTGGTCTGTATGGTGGCTGAGAGGCTAACACTGTTGGCTACACCCCTTCTCACGTTATACTCCATGATGTATTGCTGTTATACATAACGCTGCTATGGGTAGGCCTGGTCTGTATGGTGGCTGAGAGGCTAACACTGTTGGCTACACCGCTTCTCAAGTTATACTCTATGATGTATTGCTGCTATACATAAAGCTGCTAGGGGTAGGCCTGGTCTGTATGGTGGCTGAGAGGCTAACACTGTTGGCTACACCGCTTCTCAAGTTATACTCTATGATGTATTGCTGCTATACATAAAGCTGCTACGGGTAGGCCTGGTCTGTATGGTGGCTGAGAGGCTAACACTGTTGGCTACACCGCTTCTCAAGTTATGAATATATAGTGTCCCGTTGGTGGGCTGGTATAAATTATATTATGGTGCTGGCTATCTCGATCCTTCTCTCTCACTCTCACTCACTCTCACTCTCTCTCTCTCTCTCTCTCAAAACACACAACATAGCAAGGTGGTCTGCCCACCAACTGTTACTCTCCTACTTTCCTTCAAACTTTCCTCCTTTTCTCTTCCCTCTCCCCCCCGTCTCCTTTCCCCCCTTAGACCCACCTACTGTAGGGTCAAAAAAGAAAAAGAAAAAAGGGAGGAAAGGGAAAGGGAAGGGAGGGAGGAGGAAAAGGGAGGAAAGAAACAAAAAATAGATACCAACCATGCAGACTATAATACGTTCGTTGTGTATAGGTACGAGGCGATCACAAGACACCTTAGCTCCCAGTGCACAACGAACCGGATCATGATTATGTCCGCCTGTATTAAATTATGTATTATGTTGATTTATACCATTGCCTATTTTTGTAATAATTGTATTCAGCTAACTATGATCTCAATAACCATTGTTGTAATGAAAATATGAATAGTCTCCTCATACGATTGCACTCTAGTACTGTAGTGCTATTATTTACAACCTGTCAATTAATAATTCAGTCACTACAAGCTTGCTTGCTTTTTTTTTTTTTTTTTTTTTTTTTTTATGAGATACGTATATACAGACCATGTGACAATTAAATGAGGAAACTATAATAACACATCTGAATAATGCCAACCTGACTTATAAACACAAATATGAATGTAACCAGACGACGATGCTGTTGTTTCCGTGGAATAATGGCTCTTTGAGCAGTATGTATCGCCTTACTAGTGGTTGTCCCCTCACAGGATGGGGGGCGCTGCTCAATAAACTCGCCCCTCGGGTCAAAATCAAATCTCTCTCTCTCTCTCTCATGTATATATATATTTCTAATCTCTCAGTGGGGTTCGAACCGCCGACCGTCAGAACGATAGCCGACGCTTTTATCAACTACACCACGGCAGTCTAAAAGACAAGTTAGCTTGTAGTTGATAAAAGCGTCGGCTATCGTTCTGACGGTCGGCGGTTCGAACCCCACTGAGAGATTAGAAACATTTAGTGGCTCACGTGTATTGTGATATATCAATATATATATATATATATAAAATATATATATATATATATATATATATATATATATATATATATATATATACTGTTTAAACAATGCTTAAAACCAAAGTGAAATAAAGTATCTCCAAGTGAAGAGCGTTTTTCACGAACATTCAATACACGCTGGTTAATGATCCTATAAGGCCTGAACAAACCATTAATTTATTGTCAGTCACAGTGAAGCAATAATTAATATTACATCCAAATAATTAATAGTGTCCCGGAAACGACCATCCCACTCTGCAATACAGTATATTATGTACTCAACTATCTCATATTATCAAAATGCAAATATACATGTTGAAAGTCGTATAGGGAACTTAAGTAATAGAGTTAAAAATAAACAAGTTACCGAGTCGGGGAAGTAAGGGATAGAAGAAGAAAACGGAAAAGAAAAGGGAAACCACAACAGAGGATAAACCCACAACAACTAAGAAGAAAGAAGAAAAGCAGAACCAGAACAACTTACGGAGAAAGAAAGAAGATAGGACCAAAACAAGGAATAAAAGAAAGAAGGAGGAGAACCAGAACAAGTCCCGGGGAATTTAAAGAAAACAGGACCAACCCAAACAACGTAAGAAGGAAAGAGGAGTACCAACAACATGGCCGCCTCCCCACCACCCCCACTAAAAACCAACACATCAACCGATATGCTCTCGAGTCGCCGCCATCACGCCCACTCTGCCGCCCACGCCCGGGAAAAACATACGCATCAACATCACCAATTCCGGGTCCCGAAAAAGGAAGGCAGAACAGGAAAACTTCGCCAAACATAAAAGGCCCCAGATATCTCCTCTCCAGATGCGCCGCTCTTCCGCGCAGCTGCTCCCACATCATGGCGGAAACCTCCGAGGGGTCTACCTGAAACCCCCCCCCTAATCCGCCCCCCGCACCTGTGACCTTCTGACCTTCAACCAACGTACCTGGGACATCGCAGCACAAGTCATGACCATCCCGAATTGCCCAGGGTAGAGCCAGCAATTCTCAGGGCTCGAGTAAACTTGCATGCAAGGCTGGAATCCAAAAATTACCCTCTCTTTCCACTGAGTGTACATGTCATGGGTGTAGATCAAATTATCTGAGAGTTCTTTCCCTATTGAAGAACTATTCTCTCACACCTACGGTGACCATAGTGCTCGAGATACATTAGGATCTTTTCTAGGCTTGTAGTTAAGACATTAAAAGTGGAAATAAGGACATGTCCCTAAAAGACTTAGTATCAATTCAACGCTCTTGGAGAAGTCTTTGCCATGGCAAGACCGCTGCAATAGTCAGGGCTTTGCGAGACACAGTCACTTAAACAGCACTCTGCAAATAAAGTCCTTACATCATATGTACCAAAGCCATGGTTGAGGACATATGCTTGTAAAAAGGCCTAAAAATCTAATCATCAGGGTTCTTTGAACACTCTTATAAAGGTCAAAGGTAGTTGGGAAAGATAGTACGGCAATGGTCACACTTCTTCCCCACGTTTGCCTGATAAATAGTTACTCTGTCATGACTTGAGCGACTGTTCATTAAAGACCCCACATTCAAGAGTACCGAAACAGAACTTCATCACCGACTATTATAACGGACAGGATAGTCGAGCAACCATAGTGCGGGACATGTCCTCACTCGTGTTCGCGTTAATCCGATAGTTCGCCGCCTGTGTCATTACATAAGGAACTACTATTAAAGGCCCCAAACCAAATAGTCCATCTGTAAACCCCATTCCACTGCCCACACTGCAGGACCTCTCAAGCGGCCTGACGAAGGCAGAAGAAAGGACTTGGCAACGAACAACTAAATCAACGGAATTAGTGTTACTTCAAGACTCTACCCAGTGTTAGAATAGAAGTGCTAGTGGATTCTTTTAAGTTCGTCGAGGATCCTCGTCCGTGCATGGTGTTATATTATTGTGTCATCTTTCCATGTAACCAGTGTATTGTATATTTTGAGAGTATTGTTATCTTTGTATCAAGTGATTATTAACCCGGCAAGCGCGATAGGCCTCACGGAAGGCTTCCTATAGGGAACGCGATAGGCCTCAGGCAAGGCCTCAGGGCAAGACCATAAAAAAAGCCTTCCAAAAAAAAAAAAGGGCCTATCAAAACAAAGGAATTTGTCTCTAGGTGAGATAATTCCCCTCTAGTACTCATCCATGTGTTTCTCACCCCTCCCCCTCCCCTCCTTCCCCACCTTATTCCCCCCTCCCCCCCCTCCTCAATTATCACCTATTTTTCCTCTTATTATCATCATTTATCGGTTATTTTTCTCTCCCGCGATAATGTAGCACAAGTGGGTTGCATAAAAGATCGTTATGCAACACCCAGACACCGGCACACACCGCCCCGCTCGTCTCAGTTGACTCACAGACACCGAGAGGGGAGGGTTGCCTGGGGCTCTCTCTCGCCTGAGATTATGACCGGGTGGCCAATATCTTCGTTTTTCACCACCCAAATGCTTTTCCAACTCATTTTAGCACTCTTGAAGGTTCATATATACATCATATATGTAAAATAAAAGCATACCGAAAACAAATAATGGTCTATATTGTAAATATAACGAATTCTGTCAGAATCCAAGGCTAGAAATGCACAAATAACTACCCTAGCCCCTAGGTCTATATCGCGCTTGTCAGGTTAATAAGAAAACTCATGTGTGTACTCTGTATTATATTTAGCCTCTACGACTTTTGTGCATGTGTAGTCTGACTTTAGTTTCTCCAGTCGAGTAAGAACCTACCTTTATCCAATCAACCCCAGTAAAAACCTGGTATAACAGGTACACTAACCAATTAGCACGCGGTAACCCTATTAGAACGCGAAACCTATAACAAAAATCCTACAATGATAATATAACTAGATTAGTAAATTTAGTATAGAAATGTCCAATAGTTAAGATACATTTGAACACCAATTGTATGACCTAACTAAGACTTGTTGTGGGCAGTGTATTAGTGGTATTAGTATAACCCTCT
>CM064509.1:29411076-29418576 GCA_032716605.1 Paralithodes platypus | reverse complement strand
TGGGGCGAAACACGGGGGTGGGCCAAACAGATCTCCCTCGGACCAAATAGAGTTAAAATAGTCAAATTAATGGGGTGAAAGTCTGAACATTTCAAAACTAATGGGGCTTAACATGAGGGAGAAGGGAGTTCAGAATAAAAGACCTCCTTATTGAAGCCATCAACGATCAACAGGCAGAAACAGTAAGGATATTTTGATGACACTGACGAAGCCTGGCAAGATCTTGGATGGTCACTTTTGTCGATTTCTTCCTGGTGAGTGATAGCGAATCTGCAAATTTGGAGGTACCAGCTATTTCTACCGAAAAATGTACAAATTTATCTTGAAGGAGGGTCTTAGGGCTGATTTGGTAAAGCTTGATTAAGGTGTAGGAAGCAAACTTAAATATATTAAAATACACACACACACACACACACACACACACACACACACACACACACACACACACACACACACACACACACACACACACACACACACACACACACACACACACCCACCCACACACACACACCTTTATGACACTGTTAAGAGGAGATATCCACTTGAGGGATTTTTTTCTTGACTCCTTTCTCCCTCATGTTTAGCCCCATTGTTTTCCTAATGTTAAGACGCTCGCCCCATTATTTTGACGATTTTAAGAACTTTCAACCCATTTCTGTCAATTTTAAGACCTTTCGTGCCATTTAGGTGTCGATTTTATCCTGGCGAGCAATAGCGAGCCTGTAATTTAAGAGGAACCGGCTTTCAGCCGGGACATTTTTCTACCGAAAAATGTATACATTTATCTTGAAAGGGGCTCAAGGGGGTGTAATCTTAAGCTTGAAGGATATCTAGGGACCAACCTCCCCTTAAACCCTGGCTAAATTGTAGGTGGTTCATTTCTAGCCTTCAATCAAATAAATAGGACAACAAATATCGGACACGTGACTTCCGTGAGCGGGCCTATTCTGATGCTCGTTACCTGGATGCAATTAATTAGTTTGGTGTTTCATTAAATGCTTCATTAATTAGTTCGGTGTTTCATTAAGTGCTTCATTAGTTATTGGTTTTTGCGTGACTGACAGGTAATTAATGACGTTGTCCAGACCTTAGGAGATTATTAAGCAGGAGATATTGCTTTGTGATCAACTGTGGCTGTTATTTTGGTCTATTAATTCATTTATTTATTTATGTTTTAGTTTCCTCGCTAGACCTCCATCAAGCCTAAGAAAACATCCCCAAGACTACTCTTTGAGATATATTTGTACATTTTTCGGTAGAAAAATGTCCCAGCCGAAAACCAGTTTCTCCTACAGTAACAGGCTCGCTATCGCTCGCCAGGAAAAAAAAAATCTACACCTAAATAGCACGAAAGGTCTTATTGACAAAAAATGGGGCGAAAGGTCATAACATCGGAAAACTAATGGGGCGAACGTATTGAAATCTTAAAACTATTGGGGCTAAACGTGAGGGAGAAAGTGGTCCGGAATAAAACAACTACCCTCCCCTTAAGAATATCCCTTAGGGGGGGTCATCGGCTTGTTTTCTCTTTCTCTTCTTTTCTCTTTCTCTTCTTTTCTCTCTTTCTCTGGCTTGTATCCATTCTGCCCCATTCAGCCAGATGTTTATCCCCATCCAGGTGTCGATTTCTTCCTGACGAGCGATAGCGAGCCAGCATTGTATGGAGAAATCCGGCTTCGCCGGAGAAATTTTTCTATCGAAAAATGTACAAATATAGCTTGTTGTCAACACAAAAATAAATATATGCTGGCTCGCCAGCGCTCGCCAGGAAAATATTGAGGGATGGGGGTAAACATCTTAAAACAGTAGGCTGAATGGGGCCGAATGTATAAAAGCCAAAGAGAGAGGGAGAGAAGGATAAAAAAAGTGAGGTGGGCTCCCTTAATGTTACGGTCACTGGATAGGCAGCACTATTTGCCAATAGCAAACCGTAATTTATATGGTCACAGCATTAAGAGAGGGGGAGACCTTCAACACACACACACACACACACACACACACACACACACACACACACACACAAGACCTCGGTTCCTCCTACATTAGAGGCTCGCTTTCGCTCGGCAGGCAATAAACGGACACCTAAATGGCACGACAAATCTTAATAGTGACAAAGACATGGGGAGAGAGGTCTTACTGTCGCCAAAATAATGGGGCGAACGACTTAAGATATCAAAACTCATGGAGTTGAACATGAGGGAGAAGGGGATTCAGAAAATCAAAACCCTCCCGTTAACTGATAGCTGATATTACTAGTTAAATACGGGCTCGTTATACTATAGTCTGTTCGCTGTAAGTAGGCGAGAAATCATGACCTATAACCTCTGTAACTCAAAAAACGACTAGAGTAATCCAGCTAATATTTCTACCATTTGGGAAGAGTCAGTCAAGGAATAGATATAGAAATTTACAGACAATTTGCTCTAGCCCTTTTTGAGTTACAGAGGATAGAGTTAAGGGGAGATTTCCACTTAAGGGATGTTTTTTCTCCCTCATGTTTAGCCCATTGCTTTTGATATTATAAAACGTTTGCCCCATTAGTTTAGCGATTTTAAGAGCTTTCACCCCATATTAAGACCTTTCGTGCCATTCAGGTGTCGATTTTATCCTGGCGAGCGATAGCGAGCCTGTAATTTAAGAGGAACCGGCCTTCGGCCGGGACATTTTTCTACCGAAAAATTTACAAATTTATCTTGAAAGGGACTCAAGGGGGTATAATTTTAAGCTTGATGGAGGTCTAGGGAACAAAGTAAATATCTCCCCTTAATGACTTCTTGCCTACTTACAGCGAATAGACTATAGCTACAAAATATTTATACATACATTATTGCTTTCTCAGTATCATTGTTACCCTTTTCACATATGTACACTCGGATATCATAGTCTCTACAGTCTATTCGATGTAAGTAGGCGAGAAATCATGACCTTTATCCTCTGTCACTCAAAAAAGGCTAGAGCAAATTGGCTGTAAATTTCCACATCTATTCCTTGACTGACTCTTCCTTTTTGGTAGACATATTAGCTCGATTACTTTAGTCGTTTTTTAGTTACAGAGGATAGAGGTCATGATTTCTCGCCTACTAACAGCGAACAGACTATAGCCCACTCTTACAAATGCGTGGACCCCCAATGTTTTTATTTATGCAATTATAACTGTCTGGATTGATTTTGTAGTGGAACTTGCTCTTCAATAAATAGCGTATACAGTTTTGTAGTTGATGTATAGAAAATATTATTCTTAATTGAGGTCACCGGCTTTTTTTTTTATTTTTCTCTCCTTTTCTCTTTCCCGGCTTGTATCCATTCGGCCCCATTCAGCCAACTGTTTTAAGACGTTTATCCCCATACAGGTGTCGATTTCTTCCTGGCGAGCGATAGCGAGCCAGCATTGTATGGAGAAATCCGGCTTCGCCGGAGAAATTTTTCTATCGAAAAATGTACAAATTTAGCTTGCTGTCAAAACAAAAATATATATATGCTGGCTCGCTACTGCTCGCCAGGAAAATATTGACACCTGGATAGGGGTAAACGTCTTAAAACAGTAGGCTGAATGGGGCCGAATGGATAAAAGCTAAAGAGAGAGGGAGAGAACGAGAGAAAAAGCGAGTGGGCCCCCTTAAATTCGTTTCCAGGGATATACTTTCCAAATTAAAAATAGGTGAAGTCCACGAATGTTTATGAGTGGCCTAGAGACTATGGCATCCGAGTGTACAATCGAGCTAATAAGTGATGTCTCGGCACCATGTATGTTTTGATCAATAATTGGTATCGGCAATATCTAAGGTTCATTTCTTCATATCGAGGGCAATTGTGTTCTTTCATTTCATAAGTTTTATTTTAGTAAGCGTTGTTTCCACACACTGTAGTGATTTTCATATGTTGTTTTGATTTTATATTGTCTTTGTCCCACTTTTGGTTTGACTTTGTTTGCAAGTTTTACATTTTAACCTATTCCTAAACTTACCCATCCTATTCAACATCTGACAGACATTAATACAGCACAGAGCAAGCCAAACGTAATGACAGCTGGAACATGACTTATTAGCGCGACCGTACAGTCACTCATACATATTCCGGGACCTCACCTATTTCTATTTATGGAAGTATATCGCTGGAAACGAATTTATGAATATAATGTTCAATATATCGACTACAAAACAATATACAGTATTTATTGAACAGCAAGTTTCACCTAAACATCAATCCAGAGTGTTATAATTGCACCAAGACGAAACTTAAGGGGAGATGGGTCGCTTTTCTGGACACTTTTCTCCCCATTAGTTTTGACATTTTAAGACGTTCGGTCCATTAGTTTGGCGATTTTAACAATTTTCGCCCTATTTCGTTGTTTATTTTATGACCTTTCGTGCCATTTAGGTGTCGATTTGTTCCTGGCAAGCGATAGCGAGCCTGTAATTTTAAGAGTAATCGGCTTTCGGCCGGGACATTTCTCTGCCGAAAAATGTACAAATTTATCTTGAAGGGGGGTCTTGGGAGCGTTTTTCTAAGCTTAATGGAGGTCTAGCGAGGAAACTAAAACACAAATTAATACATGAATTAATAGACCCAATAAACAGCCACTAGCCCCTTAAATGGTCCACAATTTGTTACAATTAATTAGGAGAGGTGTGGTGGAGTGGTCTTGCCACTCGACTGGTATTTGAATGGACCCGGGTTCGAATCCCGTTATGTCAATGGGAAGATATTATTGGGATGGAATTTGTGCTGTACCTAGTATCAGTGCATTACCACTAAGCCCACCGAAACGCCAAATAAATACCTTCATTGTTCCCTGATTAAATAGCACTGTATGAATATTCCCATATTCAAAATATGCTACAGGGGGCCAATGCCTAGTGAGCTAATTGCTCAATAGGTGGCGTTCTGAGAGTGAGGGTCCGAGTCTAGGAGGTAAGATGGTGAAGCACTGGAGTGAAGCAGCTTCAGAGATGCAGCTTCAGAGATGGGGCTACTTCGAGCTATGAGTGGGCAACTAAGCCCCATGCATCCTGTGAAGGCAAGATGGCAGGGGCTGGTTGCAACTGAAAGTGATTCACATGTATCATTCCCTAGACTGGAACGAGACCTCACGGGCTTCACCGTTCAATGTATAATGGTTGAATGTACAGGTTGTCAGCCTATGCCGGAGAGGGAAAAAAAAAAAAAACACAACAACGAGCACCTCACAACTGGCCAATTAGCAACCTCGTAGGAGGAACTTTATATAATTAGGAATATTGAGACGCTCGGAACACAATCTCGAATTATTGGACAGTATTTTTATTTTCTATTTTAAACAAAACAAAAATTTACATTTTTCATCAGTATTTTTATCAGGGATTTTTTGGTCGCTGGACTGACTATAATAATTGTTCAGTCATTATCTTTTGTAATTCTGGTCATTCACCATTCCGGGTCGTTGTTTTTTTTTTTTTTTTTTTTTTTTTAGAAAATGTGTACAAATCCGGCAACGTGATCCTATATAACACCTTTATTGTCATTCAATATGCAGGTGACTATTATCCATGCCTAACCTAACTAACTTAAGGGAGCCCACCTCGCTTGTTTTCTCTTTCTCACCCTCTCTCTTTGGCTTGTATCCATTCGGCCCCATTCAGCCTACTGTTTTAAAGCGTTTAACCCCATTCAGCTGTCAATATATACTGGCGAGCGTAGCGAGCCAGCATATATACTGTATATATTTTGTTTAGAGTACGCTAAATTTGTACATTTTTCGATAGAGAAATGTCTCCGGCGAAGCCGGATTTCTCCATATAATGCTGGCTCGCTATCGCTCGCCAGAAAGATATCGACACCTGTTTGGGGATAAACGTCTTACAACAGTTGGTTGAATTGGGCCAAATGGATACAAGTCAGAGAAAGAGAGAAAAGGAGAGAAAGATAAACGCAGGTGACCCCCCATAATGTTTCATACGTAATGGCGGCTTGTTTCTCTATTGTTACATTATAATACCACTCGGGCTATAAAACTGTGGATTAGCGTTTATCTGGAGAGAGCGTTGGTGGGAGTAGGAGTGTGGGTGTGGGTGAGAATGAGAGGGAGAGAAAGAAAAAGATTATGTGTGTGTGTGTGACTGTATGCATTTGTGTGTACATAGGACGTGTGACTATACAGTATGTGTGTGTGTGTGTGTGTGTGTGTGACTGTATGTATTTGTGTGTACATAGGACGTGTGACTATAAATAATAATAATAATAATAATAATCGGTTTATTTCAAGCCGACAGCCAATGGGGCTGAAAATACACAGACTTAACCTAGATCTTATCCTAATGGATCAACAGACTGATCCTGGCAGCTAACGAGAGCGCCTACATACTCCCAAGGGAGTAGGACGTGGGCAGGAGACTTTGTGGGTCCCCCGAGACGATCCGCCCAGATCTTGCCTTCACGGCCAGGGAAAGTTTTTGAGAGAACTTCCCCTGCCGACGCGTGGGATCGAACCCCCGACACCAGAGCTAGCGCTCCCAATACAGAGTACTAAGCGCGCTCGGCCACTGTGACCGTAATGTGTGTGTGTGTGTGTGTGTGTGGTCGTGCATTGTGTGTACATAGACCTGTGACTATGTGGCCCTGTGTGTGTGTTCGTGTGTGTGTATCCTGTAGGACGTGTTGTACATAGGACGTGTGACTATACAGTATGTGTGTGTGTGTGACTGTATGCATTTGTGTGTACATAAGACGTGTGACTATACAGTATGTGTGTGTGACTGTATGCATTTGTGTGTACATAGGACGTGTTACTATACAGTATGTGTGTGTGTGTGTGTGTGCGTTAACATTTCTTACGTATGACCACTCCGAGCCTCGAACCCGGACCAGTCGTGTAACAAACCAATATCAATCCAACTAGACCACCGAGGAGCTAAGAGGGCTAGTTTATCTGGGCCCCTCCACCATTATATTCTGGCTATATTTAGACGACTTTAAACAGCTTAAAAAGGATATGTGGGCATTCAAAGGTTAAGGGGAGGTTTTTAGTTCGTTCCCTAGAATTCCATCAAGCTTAAAATTACACCCCCTAGACCCCCTTTCAAGATAAATTTGTACATTTTTCGGTAGAAAAATGTCCCGGCCAAAGGCCGGTTCCTCTTAAATTACAAGCTCGCTATCGCTCGCCAGGATAAAATCGACACCTAAATGGCACGAAAGGTCTTAAAATTGACAGAAATGGGTCGAAAGTTCTTAAAATTGTCAAAATAATTGGGCGAACGTCTTAAAATTAGAAAAGCAATGGGGCTAAACATGAGGGAGCAAGGGGTCCAGAAAAAAATCTCTCAAGTGGAAATCTCCCCTTAAGGCTATCTCAATTTAAGGGGGGTGACCTGTTTTTGTTCTGTCCTTTTCTATCTTGCTCTGGCTTGTATCCATTTGGCCCCATTCAGCCTACTGTTTTAAGACGTTTATCCCTATCCAGGTGTCAATTTTTTACTGGTGAGCGGTAGTGAGCCAGCATATTTTTTATTTTTGTTTGAC
>CM064509.1:29366076-29406076 GCA_032716605.1 Paralithodes platypus | reverse complement strand
ATAAAGTCTTGCAATTGTGACGGGAAGAGTTTAGACTATCTTAACCCGTACAGTACCAGGGACGTCCTTTACCCGTACAGTACCAGGGACGTCCTTTACCCGTACAGTACCAGGGACGTCCTTTACCCGTACAGTACAGGGACGTCCTTTACCCGTACAGTACCAGGGACGTCCTTTACCCGTACAGTACCAGGGACGTCCTTTACCCGTACAGTACCAGGGACGTCCTTTACCCGTACAGTACCAGGGACGTCCTTTACCCGTACAGTACCTGGGACGTCCTTTACCCGTACAGTACCAGGGACGTCCTTTACCCGTACAGTACCAGGGACGTCCTTTACCCATACAGTACCAGGGACGTCCTTTTCATCATATTCTGGCAACTAGTAGACGATTTTATACAGCTTATGGAGGACCTCTAGCAATGATTAGGCTTCAAACTATCTTAACCAACCTTCTTAACTATCACAGATCCTTCCTAAGCTGCATCATATCGTCTAAATATCTATCTATATGCTCCGGCCCAATCCCCATTTTGGGGGTAGCCGACTCAAGACAGAGCAAGAACAGGGAAAACAGAAAAACAACATAAAACAACAAATAAACACAGATAAAAAGCACAGACTCACACACATCCAGGTCACCCAGGAGAAGACCCAGAGACCAGGGTCACCAAGGTCGCTCCAGCACTCCCCCGGCCCCCGACCACCCGGAGAGGTTCCGATCTCGGCAGGCAGACATGCAGCGGAGCCAAAGCCACAAGCCCTCCCACCACACTTCCAGGCGCACCCTTCATATTAATCGTCTCCCCGGGCCAGGCGCCTGATGGACTATTATCTAGTCCAACTTGCGCCCGACCCCTTACTCCAAATGACCACGTGTTCACTCAACTATTCACAAGCATTCTCCATTCACTCCTGTCCACCACCACTTCCCCTGCCTGATCTATAGTCATTCCTCTATCATCCAAAGCCTTTCTTACACAGTCTCTCCATCTCAATGGGGGTCTTCCTGCCCTTCTATCTCCCCTTGTATCTGACTCACATATTCTCTTTGTAAGCCTTTCATCTCCCATTCGTTCAACATGACCATACCAGATCAGCACCCTTCTGTCCACTCTGGCTGACAAATGTTCCTGCTGCCCCACTCTCCTACGTATCTCTTCATTCCTCAATCTGTCTCTACGAGTAACTCCACACATACTCCTCAAGCAGCTCATCTCCATCACATCCAGCCCTCTTTTCTCCTTTTTCTTCAGAGCCCATGTCTCAGCCCCATTCTAAATATAGCTAGAATATAATATAACACACGTCGCTGGTACTCAAAGGGTTAGGTAATTGATCTGCGTGTTGTGAGTATAGACAAGGTAATCATTGTGTTCAGGCTACTCCCATGTGTGTTCTGTCGAGTCTCCCATGCAGGTGTTCATGTTTATGGGAGATAGTGCTAAGCTAATTTAATAGCGTAATCCGGAGTCTCTTATCTCGGCTATTTCCCTTAAGGAGGGTGACCTGCTTTTTGTTATTTCTGTCCTTTTCTCTCTTTCTCTGGCTTGTATCCATGCGGCCCCATTCAGCCAACTATTTTAAGACGTTTATCCCCATCTAGGTGTCGATTTCTTCCTGGCGAGCGATAGCGAGCCTGCATTATATGAAGAAATCCGGCTTCGCCGGAGAAATTTTCTATCGAAAAATTTACAAATTTAGCCTGCTGTCTAACAAAAATAAAAAATATGCTGGCTCGCTACCGCTCACCAGTAAGAAATTGACACCTGGATGGGGATACACGTCTTAAAACAGTAGGCTGAATGGGGCCAAATGGATACAAGCCAGAGAAAGATAGAAAAGGACACAGCCAAAACAGGTCACCCCCCTTAACCCCTTCTGTACCGGCGACGTATTTGTTATTTGATTACAGCTACATGTAGACGATTTTACGAGCTTAGGAAATATGTATGGTAGCTAAAAAGATGAATCGAGACAGTCTGAAGCCTTTTATTGAGTAGACATCTTTCCTAAGCTGAACAAATGTGTATATAGTTGCCAGATTATAATGAAAAGTACATCACCGGTACAGAAGGGGTTAATTGATTTATAAGTTCAGGTGGCTTATGAATTGGTAAGTAGAGTCCCTAAGTGTGCCTCAGGGTGGTAAGTAGAGTCCCTAAGTGTGCCTCAGGGTGGTGAGTAGAGTCCCTAAGTGTGCCTCAGGGTGGTAAGTAGAGTCCCTAAGTGTGCCTCAGGGTGGCAATAAGTGAAGAATGTCATGTTAACCCCTTCTGTACCGGTGATGTACTTTTCAACTATTTGATGATTTTGTTCAACTTGGGAAGGACGTCTACCCAATAAAATGTTGCAGACTATCTCCATTACTCCTTTTAGCCGTCATGCAACCTTTCTAAGCTTCATAAAATCGTCTAAATGTAGCTGGGATTAAATAAAAAAAACGTCACTGGTACAGAAGGGGTTAAGGGGAGGTTTTTAATTTGTTCCCTAGACCTCCAGCAAGCTTAAAATTACACCCCTAGATCTCCTTTCAAGATAAATGTGTACATTTTTTCGGTAGAAAATGTCCTGGCCGAAGACCTGTTCATCTTAAATTATAGGCTCGCTTTCGCTCGCCAGGAAAAATCGACATCTAAATGGCACGAAAGGACTTAAAATTGACAGAAATGGGGCGAAATTTCTTACAATCGCCAAACCAATAGGGCGACCGTCGTGTCATAAAATCTCAAAAGCAATGGGGCTAAGCATGAGGGAGAAGGGGGTCAACTAAAAACCTCCTTAAGTTCAAATCTCCCCATTAGGCTCCATGGAACTTCAGGTGGATCTGTTCCTGGAGGAGGCCAGTACCTGAGCCAGTACTACTATATATATATATATATATATATATATATATATATATATATCTTCGTGGTGCAATGCATAATTGTGTTGATTTTTGGTGTGACCGTCCTGGGTTCGAATCCCCGGACTGCCACATGTTTGTTAATTTCATTAATCGAGTTTAGGAGTAAAGTTGGTTAGTGGAGAGAACATAATATATACAGTATATATATATATATATATATATATATATATATATGTGTGTGTGTGTGTGTCTGTGTGTGTGTGTGTGTTTGTATGTGTATGTGTGTGTGTGTGTGTGTGTTTGTGAGTGTGTGTTTGTGAGTGTGTGTATTTTATTGTTTATGTACCGAGGCGTATAGGAAACAAGCCCCATAGATTGCCCACACGTAGTAAGATCCAACCAATATAAACCAGTGCCTTGTATTGTAGTCTGTATTTGAATTAGTCCCCCTTTCTTAATTAAGGTGAGGCTGATGGACTGTTGAGGTTAAGGGGAGATGGGTCGTTGTTCTGGTTCCCTTTCTCCCTCGTGTTAAGCACCATTTGTTTTGAGATTATAAGACGTTCGGCCCATTAGTTTGGCGATTTTAACACCTTTCGCTCCATTTCGTTGTCAATTTTAAGACCTTTCGTGCCATTTACGTGTCGACTTTCCTGGCGAGCGATAGCGAGCCTGAAATTTTAAGAGGAATCGGCCTTCGGCCGGGATATTTTTCTACCGAAAATTGTACAAATTTATCTTGTCTAGGAGGTGTTTTCTAAGTTTGATGGAGGTCTAGCGAGAAAACTAAGAAATAAAGGAATAAATGAATTAATAGAAAAAATAGTCCGTCTCCCCTTAATTATAGCAACACTATAAGCTTCCCACGATACCCCTCCTCCCACTCTGTCTGAACCTACAACTGATCACTGGCCAGTTTTGGTGTATAAGGAAGTTGGAGCTGGGGCCATCAATATTTAACAGAATGATCAGCTAAAATACGGTCATGATACAGTTATAAATACATCAAAACAAATTGATCATACTTTTTATCCATCAGAAACCCACACTATTATTGCTTTTCTCTATAATATCGATGTTCACGGCTCCAACTTCCTTATAGCCTGAAACTCGCAAGTGGTCAATTAGGTTTACACAGGTGTACCCGGTCAGGTCGTCCCAGGTGTCCACTGTCGGACAGATCCATTAATTAAAATTTAATGAGTAGCCTTGCCCTACACCGAACCAAGCCTGAACTATAGTCTATTCGCTGTAAGTAGGCGAGAAATCATAACCTCTATCCTCTGTAACTCAAAAAGGGCTAGAGCAAATTGGCTGTAAATGTCCACATCTATTCCCTGACTGACTCTTCCCAAATGGTAAACATATTAGCTGGATTACTCTAGTCGTTTTTGAGTTACAGAGGTTAGTGGTCATGATGTCTCGTCTACTTACAGCGAATAGACTATAGATATTTGCTTTCTATACGACTCGGACGGTGAATGTCAACGTATGGTGTATGTATGTGTTTTATGTACCGTATATACGACTTGGACGGTGAATGTCAACGTATGGTGTATGTATGTGTTTTATGTACCCTATATACGACTTGGACGGTGAATGTCAACGTATGGTGTTTGTATGTGTTTTATGTACCGTATATACGACTTGGACGGTGAATGTCAACGTATGGTGTATGTATGTGTTTTATGTACCGTATATACGACTTGGACGGTGAATGTCAACGTATGGTGTATATATGTGTTTTATGTACCGTATATACGACTTGGACGGTGAATGTCAACGTATGGTGTATGTGTTTTTATGTACCGTATATACGACTTGGACGGTGAATGTCAACGTATGGTGTATGTATGTGTTTTATGTACCGTATATACGACTTGGACGGTGAATGTCAACGTATGGTGTATGTATGTGTTTTATGTACCGATATACGACTTGGACGGTGAATGTCAAGGTATGGTATGTATGTGTGTTTTATGTACCGTATATACGACTTGGACGGTGAATGTCAACGTATGGTGTATGTATGTGTTTTATGTACCGTATATACGACTTGGACGGTGAATGTCAACGTATGGTGTATGTATGTGTTTTATGTACCGTATATACGACTTGGACGGTGAATGTCAACGTATGGTGTATGTATGTGTTTATGTACCGTATATACGACTTGGACGGTGAATGTCAACGTATGGTGTATGTATGTGTTTTATGTACCGTATATACGACTTGGACGGTGAATGTCAACGTATGGTGTATGTATGTGTTTTATGTACCGTATATACGACTGGACGGTGAATCAACGTATGGTGTATGTATGTGTTTTATGTACCGTATATACGACTTGGACGGTGAATGTCAACGTATGGTGTATGTATGTTTTATGTACCGTATATACGACTTGGACGGTGAATGTCAACGTATGGTGTATATATGTGTTTTATGTACCGTATATACGACTTGGACGGTGAATGTCAACGTATGGTGTATATATGTGTTTTATGTACCGTATATACGACTTGGACGGTGAATGTCAACGTATGGTGTATGTATGTGTTTTATGTACCGTATATACGACTTGGACGGTGAATGTCAACGTATGGTGTATGTATGTGTTTTATGTACCGTATATACGACTTGGACGGTGAATGTCAACGTATGGTGTATGTATGTGTTTTATGTACCGTATATACGACTTGGACGGTGAATGTCAACGTATGGTGTATGTATGTGTTTTATGTACCGTATATACGACTTGGACGGTGAATGTCAACGTATGGTGTATGTATGTGTTTTATGTACCGTATATACGACTTGGACGGTGAATGTCAACGTATGGTGTATGTATGTGTTTTATGTACCGTATATACGACTTGGACGGTGAATGTCAACGTATGGTGTATGTATGTGTTTATGTACCGTATATACGACTTGGACGGTGAATGTCAACGTATGGTGTTTGTATGTGTTTTATGTACCGTATATACGACTTGGACGGTGAATGTCAACGTATGGTGTATGTATGTGTTTTATGTACCGTATATACGACTTGGACGGTGAATGTCAACGTATGGTGTATGTATGTGTTTTATGTACCGTATATACGACTTGGACGGTGAATGTCAACGTATGGTGTATGTATGTGTTTTATGTACCGTATATACGACTTGGACGGTGAATGTCAACGTATGGTGTATGTATGTGTTTTATGTACCGTATATACGACTTGGACGGTGAATGTCAACGTATGGTGTATGTATGTGTTTTATGTACCGTATATACGACTTGGACGGTGAATGTCAACGTATGGTGTATGTATGTGTTTTATGTACCGTATATACGACTTGGACGGTGAATGTCAACGTATGGTGTATGTATGTGTTTTATGTACCGTATATACGACTTGGACGGTGAATGTCAACGTATGGTGTATGTATGTTTTATGTACCGTATATACGACTTGGACGGTGAATGTCAACGTAGGTGTATGTGTTTTATGTACCGTATATACGACTTGGACGGTGAATGTCAACGTATGGTGTATGTATGTGTTTT
Source organism: Paralithodes platypus (assembly GCA_032716605.1). Lineage (NCBI taxonomy): Eukaryota > Metazoa > Arthropoda > Malacostraca > Decapoda > Lithodidae > Paralithodes > Paralithodes platypus. The sequence continues at coordinate 29,399,668 of CM064509.1, read as the reverse complement.
ATGTACCGTATATACGACTTGGACGGTGAATGTCAACGTATGGTGTATGTATGTGTTTTATGTACCGTATATACGACTTGGACGGTGAATGTCAACGTATGGTGTATGTATGTGTTTTATGTACCGTATATACGACTTGGACGGTGAATGTCAACGTATGGTGTATGTATGTGTTTTATGTACCGTATATACGACTTGGACGGTGAATGTCAACGTATGGTGTTTGTATGTATGTGTTTTATGTACCGTATATATAGTTCCCTGAATCTGATTGTATAATACTGTTGTCTGCACTGTGTCTCTGTACTTTAGTGGTTAAGGGAGCTCAGACGGTATTGTGCAGCATAATTTACTGGTTCGGCTCAATGGTTTAAGGAGGGGATTTAGTTTGCTCTTTAAACCTCTATCAAGCTTAAACAAACACCCACAAGAACCCCCTTCGATATAATTAAATTTGTAAATTTTTCGGTAGAAAAATTTGCCGGCCGAAAGCCGTTTCTTCCTAAATTACAGGCTTGCTATCGCTCGCCAGGAAAATATCGACACCTCCATGGCACGAAAGGTCTAAAAATTGACAGAAATGGGACAAAAGTTCTTAAAATCACCAAATTAATAGGGCGATCGTCTTAAAATCTCAACAGCAATGAGCCTAAACATGATGGAGGAAGGGGTCAAGAAAATAATCCCTCAAGTGTAAATCTCCCCTTAATGCACCCGTGTTGGCTTCTATATAATAACAGCAAAACAATTATAGTATTATTGGGTTGTGTTTTAGGGGGGAGGGCCGTATTTATTGGCTTATTTATAAATATTTGTATTATATTTTTAGTTTCCTCCCTAGACCTTCATCAAGCTTAAACACACACACACACACACACACACACACACACACACACACACACACACACACACACACACACACACACACACACCTCAAGACCTCCCTTCAATGTATATTTGTACATTTTTCGATAGAAATATGTCCCGGCCGGAGGCGGGTTGTTACTTTATAACAGGCTCGCTAACGCTCGCCAGGAAAAAAATTACACCTAAATTTCATGAACGGTCTACTGTAAATATTTGCTAAGAAATGGGGCGAAAAGTCTTAAAATCGGCAAACAAATGGACCGAACGTCTTAATATCTTATAACTAGTGGGGATAAACATGAGGGAGTAGGGGGGTCCCAAAAAAAAACAAAAAATACAAAAACTCATAATTATAACCCCTTAAATCCTGGCAGTATTCGAGGACGCTACTTTGTCTTTGTTCTGGCTATATTAATAAACGATTATATACAGCTTAGGGAGGACCTCTAGCAATCAAGAGGTCAGATCAATCCCAATGACCCCTCTAACGACCACTCCTCTTTCCCAAGCTGAATAATATCGTCCAATGGTAACCTGAGTATAATATCTAATGTCTTGACTAATTCCAGACAATTGTTCTAAGTTTACGAAGAGCTTTAATTAACACGATCTGGTGCGACGTGTTGGGCGTTATCATGATATTTGGTTTAATTATTATTGAGGGGTTTGATTGATGTTTGCCATTTTCGAGTAATGTGTTTTTACTTTGCCCCCTACACTACGAAAACTATCTCTCCATACCCCTCTCAAGCTAAATAAATAAACAAATAATTATAATAATTATAATAATAATAACAATACAAAAAACAAAATATCCACCCAGAACCCCTTCAAGATTAATATGTACAGGTACGTACATTTTAGGGTAGAATAATGTCCCGGCCGAAGGCCTTTTCTCCATAATTGCAGGCTCGCTATCGCCTGCCCAGACAAAAACAATGGTATCTGAATTGAGTGAGGCGTCTTATAATCGCAAAAACTTATACGGTGAAACGTCCTACACTCTCTAAATTAATGGAATGAAGCATGGAGGGTCCATAAAGGACCGCTTCGTACCGAATAGGGTTAAGAAACCAAATAGTTACAAATAACCTTACTGAACCCTCGCACTCCAATCCTAAGTTGATTAATATCATCTATAGTTAGCCAAAATATAACTCCATTGGGCTTCATCAGATTGAAAGAGTTAACACTGTCTGAGCCGACGTCCTGTAGGTTGTAATGTTATATTTTGTGTAATTATTATTGAGGATTTTGCTTGTTTTTTCATTTTTTTTTCATTTATGATCATTGTATTTTATTTTGTCCTCAAAGGCTAACAATAACGCCCCCCAGACTGCCTTCAACCTAAATAATGCTCACCTAGAAACATTTACCAGTCGAAGGTCGGTTTCTATTAAGTTACAGGCATATTATCATCAAACTAATGGGGTGAAACGTCTGAAAATCTCCAAATATATGGAGGGAAAAGGGGGACGTCCAACCAGACCTCCCTCGGACAAGGCACACTGTAAGAATTGAACGTTTAAGGGAGTTCAGACGGTATTGTGCAGCATAAATTACTGGTTCGGCTCAATGGTTTAAGGAGGGGGTTTAGTTTGCTCTCTAAACCTCTATCAAACTTTGAAAAAGACCCACAAGACCCCCCATCGATATAAATTTGTAAATTTTTCGGTAGAAAAATTTCCCGGCCGAAGGCCGATTCCACTTCAATTACAGGCTCGCTTTCGCTCGCCAGGAAAACAATCGACACCTAAATGGCACGAAAGGTCTTATTATTGACAAAGAAATGGGGCACAAGGTCTGAAAATCGCCAAACTAATGGGGCGAATGTCTTGAAATCTCATAACTAATAGAGCTAAACATGGGGAAGGAGGAGGACTCGAAAAACCAACTGCCTCCCCTTAACCCTTGGAAGATACGGTGGCTCAGTTCCCTTCTGTTTTCTGACTAGTTTAAGACGTTTTTATTCGGATTAGGAAAGGTCATATGAACGTTGAAGGGTTAATTGCGATAGTCTTTACCCTTTGACTTCCCACAGGTCCTTCCTAAGCTGTATGAAATCGTCTAATGCTAGCCAGAATAAACTGTCATAATACGTCATGATCTTGAAAGGGTTAAGGGGAGGCAGTTGGTTTTTCGAGTCCTCCTCCTCCCTCATGTTTAGCCCTATTAGTTATGAGATTTCAAGACATTCGCCGCATGAGTTTGGCAATTTTCAGACCTATTGCCCCATTTCTTTGTCAATATTAAGACCTTTCGTGCCATATAGGTGTCGATTTTTTTTCCTGACAAGCGATAGCGAGCCTGTATTTGAAGAGGAATCGGCCTTCGGCCGGGAAATTTTTCTACCGAAAAATTTACAAATTTATATCAAATACGGTCTTGTGGGTGTTTTTTTAAGTTTGATAAGGGTTTAGAGAGCAAACTAAACCCCTTCCTTAAACCATTGAGCTGAACCAGTAAATTATGCTGCACAATACCGTCTGAGCTCCCTTAATTTGAACACGTAAATAATGGAAACACTCATTATGTGTATCATTATTAATTTTGTTACATGTAAGCGTTTAGTTTGTACAGTGCCACCAATAGACCATTTCAACCGGTACTCGTTCCTCAACCAGTGCCAACTCAACCAAGACTGCCAAGTTAAGTTAGGTTACTGGGGAGATTTTTTATGATAATTGTTTAATTGACTTACATATTTTCATTAGTATTTTAATTGTTTTTAGTTTCCTCCCTAGACCTCTATCAGGGAACCAAAAATATGGCACGTCACTTAAGAAAATAAAAAATAAATAAAAAATAAATAAATAAAAAAAATGAAAAGTGGGTATTGGACCTGAGTATTTACAATAGAATATAATAGAATAGAATAGAACATAATATAATAGACTAGAATAGGATATAATATAATAGAATATAATAGAACATAATATAATAGACTAGAATAGGATATAATATAATAGAATATAATAGAACATAATATAATAATAGACTAGAATAGGATATAATATAATAGAATATAATAGAACATAATATAATAGACTAGAATAGGATATAATATAATAGAATATAATAGAACATAATATAATAGACTAGAATAGGATAGAATATAATAGAATAGAATAGAACATAATATAATAGACTAGAATATAATAGGATATAATAGAATATAATAGAATAGAATAGAATAGAATAGCACATAATATAATATACTAGAATAGGATAGAATATAATAGAATAGAATAGAACATAATATAATAGACTAGAATAGGATATAATATAATATAATAGAATAGAACATAATATAATAGACTAGAATAGGATATAATATAATATAATAGAATAGAACATAATATAATAGACTAGAATAGGATATAATATAATATAATAGAATAGAACATAATATAATAGACTAGAATAGGATAGGATAGAATAGAATAGAACATAATATAATAGAGTATAATAGAATAGGATATAATAGAATAGAATAGAATATAACATAATAGAATAGAACATAACAGAACAGAATATAATAGAACATAACATAATATAATATAATATAATATAGTAGAATATAACAGAATAGAACATAACAGAATAGAACATAACATAATAGAACATAACAGAATAGAACATAACATAATAGAACATAACAGAATAGAACATAACAGAATAGAACATAACATAATAGAATAGAATATAACAGAATAGACCATAACATAATAGAACATAACAGAATAGAACATAACAGAATAGAACATAACATAATATAATAGAATATAACAGAATAGAATATAACAGAATAGAATATAACAGAATAGAATATAACAGAATAGAATATAACATAATAGAATATAACAGAATATAATAGAATAGAATAGAACATAACAGAATAGAACATAACATAATAGAACATAACAGAATAGAACATAACAGAATAGAACATAACATAATAGAATAGAATATAACATAATAGAACATAACAGAATAGAACATAACAGAATAGAACATAACATAATATAATAGAATATAACAGAATATAATATAACAGAATAGAACATAACAGAATAGAACATAACTGAATAGAACATAACATAATAGAATATAACAGAATATAATAGAATAGAATAGAACATAACAGAATAGAACATAACAGAATAGAACATAACAGAACAGAATAGAATATAACATAGCATAATAGAACATAACATAATAGAACATAACATAATATAATAGAATATAATAGAATAGAATATAACAGAATAGAACATAACAGAACAGAACAGAATAGAATAGAATAGAATATAACATAATAGAACATAACAGAATAGAACATAACATAATTGAATAGAATAGAATAGAATAGAATATAACATAATAGAACATAACAGAACAGAATAGAATAGAACATAACATAATAGAACATAACAGAATAGAACATAACAATAGAATAGAATAGAATAAAATATAATAGAATAGAATAGAATATAACAGAATAGAACATAACAGAACAGAATAGAATAGAACATAACATAATATAATATAATATAATAGAATAGAATATAACAGAATAGAACATAACATAATCGAATATAACATAATAGAACATAACAGAATAGAACATAACATAATATAATATAATATAATAGAATAGAATATAACAGAATAGAACATAACAGAATATAACATAACAGAATATAACATAACAGAATATAATAGAATATAATAGAATAGAATATAACATAATAGAACATAACAGAATAGAACATAACAGAATAGAACATAACATAATAGAATAGAATAGAATAAAACAGAATATAATAGAACATAACAGAATAGAACATAACATAATAGAATAGAATAGAATAGAATAGAACATAATAGAACATAACAGAACAGAATATAATAGAATAGAATAAAACAGAATAGAATAGAACATAACAGAATAGAACATAACAGAATAGAATAGAATAGAATAGAATAGAATAGAATATAATAGAGCAGAATAGACTCTTTTATCACCCCGGGCTTAGATAAAGGTAATAAGCCGCTGTCACTCTTTATCATAAGCTCCGGTGATTTTCTCGTCATTCTCCTTCATGATAGCATAATCCCGGTGTCACACGAACGCATTTCCTGCCAATTTTCGATGAGCAAGCTTTTCCCCGTACTATTTCTAGTCGCTTTCACACTGTCATCGGAAACTAGATCGAAGGTAGATAATGTTAGATGGTTTAAAACTTATGGAACGTAGATTTTGAAGATGCCAGACTACAATTGCCAGTACAAATTGGCGGAAAAATAGTTCGTGTGACACTGCCTTAAGGGGGGTCATCGTTTTTTTTTAAATCTTTCTCTCCTTTTCTCTCTTTCCCTGGCTTGTATCCATTCGGCCCCATTCAGCCACCTGTTGTAAGACGTTTATCCCCATCCAGGGGTCTATTTCTTCCTGGCGAGCGATAGCGAGCCAGCATTGTATGGAGAAATCCGGCATCGCCGGTGACATTTTTCTATCGAAAAATGTACAAATTTAGCTTGCTGTCAAAACAAAAATATATATATGCTGGCTCGCTACCGCTCGCCAGGAAATTATTGACACCTGGATGGGAGTAAACGTCTTAAAACAGCTGCCCCCCCCCCCCCCCCCCTATGATGGCTGGATAACGTAATGAAACTTTTTCTTCTTCTTCAATTAACCCCTGCTTTACCGGCAACGCATTTTATATTTTTATTCTGGCGACTATTAGACGATTCCATCCAGTTTCAAAAGGGCCACGAGCCATTATTAACAGGCTTCGAAATGTCTCACTCAACGCTCTTTACTACCACAGATCCCTCTTATTCTCTATACAATCGTCTAAATACAGCAAGAATACAATTACAAGTACGTCGTCGGTACAGAAGGGGTTAAGGGGAGGTATTTAGTTTGTTCCCTAGACCTCCATCAAGCTTAAAATTACACCCCCTTGAGTCCCTTTCAAGATAAATTTGTACATTTTTCGGTAGAAAAATTTCCCGGCCAAAGGCCGGTTCCTCTTAAATTACAGGCTCGCTATCGCTCGCCAGGATAAAATCGACACCTGAATTGCACGAAAGGTCTTAATATGAGGTGAAAGTTCTTAAAATCGCTAAACTAATGGGGCAAACGTTTTATAATATCAAAGCAATGGGGCTAAACATGAGGGAGAAAGGGGTCAAGAAAAAAATCCCTCAAGTGGAGATCTGCCCTTAAGAGACATAATACATAATAATAATAATAGCCTAAGTCACTAAGGCAGCAAGAGAAAAATGCTAACAGTCAAAATACAACGTAACTATTCCTTTAAATGGAGACACTGAACGCCAGTATATACATTGTTGTGTTCCAGTAATAGATTTAAATGGAGACACTGAACGCCAGTATATACATTGTTGTGTTCCAGTAATAGATTTTCTCTGCACAAAAATATGAACTGTTGCAGGTTGAAATATGTAATAGTATATATAATAAACATTGTAATGATAATCGAGTTTATTCTATATACTCAGGCCCAATCCCCACTTGTCCTATTCTTTCCTTTACTGTTTTCCTTCTTTTCCTTTTTTGTTTTGTGGGGGTTTTTTTTTTTGGGGGGGGGGGGTCCGACTCAAGACAGAGCCAGAATAGTGACAACACAACAGATTTTTTGTTTGTTTTTGTTTTTGTTTTTTTGTTTTTTTGGGGGGGCGACTCAAGACAGAGCCAGAATAGTGACAACACAACAGAAAAAAAAATGGGGGGGAGGGGGGGACTCAAGACAGAGCCAGAATAGGGACATCACAACAGAAAACAATGAACACACAAACACAAAATACAACTTCACACCCATCTAGGCAATGATGATGATGATGGAAGTGTATTACTGTATAAGGCCACAACGAGGGGCCAAATGAGCCTTGTAAGACCAAGTGTTTTAAGGGGACATGGGCCGTTTTTCTGGTGCCCATTTTTTCCCTCATGTTTAGCCCCATTAGTTTTACGATTTTAAGGCCTTTCGCTCCATTTACTTGTAATTATTAAGACCTTTCGTGCTATTTAGGTGTCGATAATTTTCCTGGCGAACGATAGTGAGCCTGTAGTTTTGGAAGAATCGGCCTTCGGCTGGGACATTTTTCTACCGAAAAATGTACAAAGTAATCTAGAAGCGGGATCGAATGGATGTTTGTTTAACAGTTTGATGGAGGTCTAGGGAGGAAACTAAAACAAAAATCATAAATATGTGAAATAATCGACTAAAATACATACCCTTTCCCCTTAACCTGGATTCACGAGATGAGAACGGACTAGTTTAAATGAGTTTTGTCTTGTAAGAGTAGGAAGAAAGTTAATGAGACAGACAGAGAGAGAGGGGAGAGAGAGAGAGAGAGAGAGAGAGAGAGAGAGAGAGAGAGAGAGAGAGAGAGAGAGAGAGAGAGAGAGAGTAAGAAAGAGAGAGAGAGGGGGAGAGAGAGAGTAAGAAAGAGAGAGAGAGAGAGAGAGAGGGGGGGGGGGGATTAAAGCCTACTGACACTGACTTTACTTTGAGTATTATATTTGTGTTTAGTTTCATCCCTCGACCTCCACCAAGCTTTAAAAAAATACTCCCAAAACCCCCATCCAAGATAAATTTGTGCATTTTTCCGATAGAAAAATATCCCACCCTCCTAAATATCCCACCCTCCTAAATATCCCACCCTCCTAAATATCCCACCCTCCTAAACTGCAGACTTGCTATCGCTCACCAGGAAAACAAATCGACACCTAAATTGCACGAAAGGTTTTAACGTTCACAAAGCAATTGAGCGAAAGGTCTTAAAACCGCCACACTAATGGGGCGAACGTCTTCAAATCTCAAAATGAATAGGGCTAAGCATGAGGGAGAAGGGAGTTAAGAAACAAAAAAATAACTAATACGATGATATGCATGATAAATAAATATACCTGTCTTCCTATATACCTGTGACGTAATTAAGGGGGTAGTGCTTGTTTCTTGGTCTATGTATCTATATTTTATTATTTATTATTGAATTTCTTCGCTAGACCTCCATTAAACTTAAAAAACACCCCCTAGACCCCCTTTCAGGATAAATGTGTACATTTTTCGGTAGACAAATTTCCCGGCCGCTTCCTTCTAAAATTACAGGCTTGCTATCGCTCACCAAGAACAAATCGACATCTCAATGGCACGAAAGGTCTAAATATTGACAAAGAAATGGAGCAAAAGGTCTAAAAAAACGCCAAATTAATGGAACGAACCTCAAAATTTCAAAACTAATATGCTAAACATGAGGGAGAAAGGAGTCCAGAAAAAGCAACCACCTCCTCCTTAAGGGGAGATGGGTAGTTTTTCTAGACCCTCTTGTGTCTCATGTTTAGCCCCACTTGTTTTGATATTTTAAGACGTTCGGCCTATTTGATTGGCAATTTTAAGACCTTTTGCCCCATTTCTTTGTCAATATTAAAAGTGTTTGTGCCATTTAGGTGTCGATTTCTTTCCCTGGCGAGCGATAGCGAGCCTGTAATTGTGGAGGAAGCGGCCTTTGGCCGGGACACTTTTCTATCGAAAAATGTATTAATTAATCTCGAATGGATGTTTTTTCCAAGTTTGATGGAGGTCTAGGGAGGAAACTAACAAAAGATAATGTATGGAAAAATCGTCCCAAAAATAAACCCTTCCCCCTTAATGGGCACTTCAAGATAATACATTCTTAACATTATTGCTATCACTATATTTTCTGTTGACGTCTATGCTCTTTAACTCTTTCGGCACGATGACGTCATTTCCATCATATTCTGGTTACCATTAGACGATTGGCTTTAGCTTATAATCTGCCTCTAGGACTCAAAGGGCTAACATAGACGATCTCCATAACTCCTCTGAATAGCATAGGTTCTTCTTCAGCTGCATAAAATCATCTCCAATTTGAGCCAGAACATAAGGTAAATAGGCGTCATTATGGTGATTGGGGTAAACTTAATCATAAGAACCATAATTACTGTAGTCTGCCCATCAAGGTAAATCCTATTTGGAGGGACCCATTATGCAAAATTCTTAAGGGGGAGGTAGTTGCTTTTTCTGAACCCCCTTCTCCCTCATGTTTAGCCCTATGAGTTATGAGGTCTTAAGACGTTCGTTCCACTAGTTTGGCGATTTTAAGACCCGTCACTCCATTTCTTTGTCAATATTAGGACCTTTCATGCCATTTAGGTGTCGATTTTTTCCTGGCGAGCGATAGCGAGCCTGTAATTTTAAGAGGAACCGGCCTTCGGCCGGGATATTTTTCTATCGAGAATTGTCCATATACAGTATATCTCGTGGAGGGATCTAGGGGGTGTTGTATAAGCTTTAGGGAAGCCTAGCGAGGAAACTAAAAAAAAACTTTACAGTATATACAAAAATAAATAGAGCAAAGACTCTAGCCTACCCCCTCAACACTAGCTTATGGTACAAAGGAGTACAAAGGAAATCAAGCAACAACAGATCTAGTGACCCTTCTAGGCTGCTTGTCCTCCAAAACACTGAGGATCAAGTGTCCAAAGTGTCCAAGTGGTGTTGTCAGCGGAGTGTTACCTTGGAGTGTCAAGGTTCAAGGAATTTTACCGAGATAAATTTTGAATATCACATGGATATTGGCTTATTTTATCATAATTGTACCGAATGAATATATGAAAGAAATATAAGTAATACAAACTTATATCGGTAGGTTGTTAACTTATATCGGTAGGTTGTTAACTTATATCGGTAGGTTGTTAACTTATATCGGTAGGTTGTTAACTTATATCGGTAGGTTGTTAACTTATATCGGTAGGTTGTTAACTTATATCGGTAGGTTGTTAACTTATATCGGTAGGTTGTTTACGTTTTTAATGCGATTCCAACTTTGATCTCCTTCTAGCTAAATCGGCAGTCTTTTTCTTTGGATGCCATTATTCGGTGGTCGTAATTAGCAAACTTCGGAGCGATTATCTATTCTTGATGATGGGCGATATTATAATTTTGACCATGTAGACTATTATAATTATACACAGACCAAACTATGAATCCTGTACCAGTATTGCCGAAGCTTTATTGTGGGAATGGACAATATTTGAGTGTTAAGGGGGGTCACTGTTTTTTTTTTTTTTTTTATCTTTCTCTCCTTTTCTCTCTTTCCCTGGCTTGTATCCATTCAGCCCCATTCAGCCAACTGTTTTAAGACGTTTATCCCCATCCAGGTGTCGATACCTTCCTGGCGAGTGATAGTGAGCCAGCATTGTATGGAGAAATCGGGCTTCGCCGGAGACAATTTTTCTATCGAAAAATTTACAAATTTAGCTTGCTGTCAAAACAAATATAATATGCTGGCTCGCTACCACTCGCCAAGAAAACATTGACACCTGGATGGGGTAAACGTCTTAAAACAGTAGGCTGAATGGAGCCGAATGGATACAAACCAAAGAGAGAGGGAGAGAAAGATAAAAAAGCGAGGTGGGCTCCCTTGAGAGAGAATACTGATATAAGAGGCACCAATATGGCGGAGGTTGACCAATCTCTGTTACTATAGGGTGTCTCGTTCGCGCTACCGTCAGTCGTTATTCCTCAGTAAGGAGTCAATACTGTCTTCGTTAACCCTTTTAGTAGATCATTTGGTTTAGTCATTATATTTTGTCTAACATTTGTTGTTATTTCACTCGGCTTAGGAAGGATCTGTGGGAGATAATGGTGATAGTTTGTACCCCATTTTCTAAATGGGAGCTCATCCTAAGCTGATTATAATTATTTAACGGTAGCCAGAATAAAAGATAAACATTAAGTCATATTCTGAGAGTTAACCTTCGCAATAGTATAATGATGATATTCATACTTTATTATATATCAATCTTCAATGAGGGCATACGCCGTGACAGCGTGTAGCTGCATTCACCCTCTGACTCCACTCTGGGGGATCCCCCCGGGCGAGGTTCCAGGCATCTGCCCGGCCCATATCAAGTATCCTATCGCAAGATTGGCCGACTTGCCTCAGCCATGAGTTCCGTGGTCTTCCGCTAGGCCTCCTCCACTCCGGATTGTACTCTGTAGAGACCACCTGGTGAGCAGGGTCAGCTTCAGGGAGGCGACCTACATGTCCATTTAGCCAAAGTTGGCATTGACGGCTCTTGTATCAATTTCACGGAGTAGTCGCTGGTTGTTTCATATGTAATCATGACAGCGATAACCCATGATCCTGCGAAGACATTTAGTACCAAATGAGTTGATGCATCTCTTCAGCTCACTGTTAAGTGTCCATGTCTCACATCCTATAATAAGACATAGAGCACAAGTGTCTTAAAGATCCACAGCTTCGTACTTCTGTACAGGTATCAAAGACGTCATATACATTTGTTGATTGAATCAATAGCCCCATATGGTAAGCCGAATCAATTATAAATATCATAGCACGACTCACCACTTTTATGGATCACACTACCAAGATAAGTAAATTTATCCAAGATCTCTAAGTTCTTACCATATGCATGAATAGATTCCCTGCATCATCCAATAAGTCACCAAAAGCTTAGACTTTGGTCTTTGTCCAAGAGACCTTTAAACCCAGCGGCTCCGACTCCTCATGTAGTGTCTCGAGGGCCAATCTGAGATATCCAACGTCTCCGGTAAGATCACTGTGTCATCTGCAAAATCAAGATCAGTGATCTTGAAATAGCCAACATCTGCTCCACAACGACTCAGCCCAATTGTCCGGCCCAGTAACCAGTCTATACAAATGTTGAAAAGCATCGATGCTAGAACACAACCCTGTCTCACTCCTGAAATCACAGGGAAGAAGGAGGATGTTCCTCCACCACACTTGACAGCACTCTCTGTTCCTGTATAAAGTTCAGACACACCGTGGGGATCCTACATAGCCGTAGTAGTTCCCAGAGCGTCTCTTGGTGAACTGAGTCAAATGCCTTCTTGAGATCAATATAAACTGCAAGCAGCCCTTTTTTAAACTCAAGTCGGCATTCCACGAGGACCCGGAGCTCCTGAGTCCGGTTAGTTGTTGACTTTTTGGGTGTAAATCCGGATTGCTCAGGTCTCTGCTCTTTTAACAGATGGCCTCGGATTTGTACCAGTAGAATATGGGCAAAGACCTTGCCTGGCACACTGAACAGTGTGATACCACAGTAGTTATTGCAGTCCTGCCGGTCCCCTTTCCTTTTCCAGATAGGGGTAACAAGACCCCTTTTTCAGTCAATAAAAATTATACCTGTCTGCCATACAGCACTCAAGACGCATGTAACCCATGGACCACGGACTCACCTCCAGCTTTCAATAGTTCTCCAGGAATGCCACAAATACCAGGAGCCTTTCCACCCTTCAGCTTAGCCTGAGGTAAGGGAGGGAGGGTCATCACTAATTGACAGGTCAGGGACTGTTGGTTGGACTTCCATTGGATGAAGTTGTCTGTTGGGGGCACTGGCCATATACAATTGATCAAAGTACTCAGCCCAGCGGGCTCTGCACTCAACATCACCCGATGCGAGCTGGCCATCCACCAACGGAACTTAACTAATCTGGGGGGTAGGTTTTTGAGTGAAGTTTCTTCAGGGTTCGGTAAGCAGGCTGAAGGTAATTTGCATGATAAATTCCCCTCGACCTCCTCAGCGACTCCCCTGACATACCTATACCTCACTTTGTCTCTCCTCAGGGAAGTTCTCGTTCTGTGAGACAAGGCCCTATGCTGACCCAGATCTCTATCCAATCTGGCAGCACGACTCTCTTCTATTATGCCCAGCATCTCGCCCGATAGGAAACCTCTCCTTGACCTCGGTTTGGCTCCAATGCATTCATCAGTTACCGACAGGGTTCCAGGCTTAACCCTCTCACGACCATATGACTCAGAGGTTGCCAGATTAGCAATAAGAAATAGGGTTCTCTCACTCTTATAATTGCCTCTCCAAAATTAGTTTTCTGCCCACAGGTAACTCAAAGACAACTGCAGAGGTTAAAGTAACTAAACTAAAGGTTTCTAAATACCCCTGATGGTAACAAAGGCTTTAAAGTATCCCTAATAGGCTCAAAATTGCGTCAAGAACGTGAGAGGGTTAAAGTTTTCCCACAATTCTGCAGGATCCTTCAAGGAGCCAAGCGCTTCAAACTGGTTTGAAACTACAATTTTTTACCTCCTTGCACACACCTCATTCTTGAGCCTCTAAAGCTGAAACCGTTGGGGATAACATTTCGAGATTTTTCTGGTTTTGAGTCGTAGCTTCAGTGTAGCTACAACAAGCCTGTGGTCAGTAGCAAATAACTCAGCACTCCTAAAGACCCTTCAGTTCTGGAGGACCCTCTAATGAGTGCTAACGAGTATGTGATCAATCTCCTTGGCCACATCCACCAGCATTGAAGTACCAAGTCCAGCAGTGTGGATCTGGTTTCTGAAACCAAGACCCCGCAATCCTCAACCTCAGAGACCTTGCTTGCGTAGTTCAGGAAGAGAGAACTGTTGACATTCCTGGTACCAAAGCCATGAGGACCGACACATACCTCTTATAGCCATCTCTATCTGTGTCAGTAACTCTACAAGGACAACGTGTGTGCCCCGTGGGTGGCACTGGTCAACAATTCATAGTGTGCACGGGGTTAGTTCCGATTTCTCCACCAGACGGCGTGGGGCATCATTGGCCCGCTACTCCCAAGTAAATAAACACGTTGAACTCTATGCGATTGAATCGGTTTCTACTTTATATGCTCGTAATGCCGTGTCTAACGTGAACACTATGGAAATTGAGTTATCGCCATACATTCTTAGTGTTCTGAAGGGGGAGGGTCCCTAGGGTAAAATAGAGGGACATTACGACAATGAAGACTTATTACTGCCTTGTGATAAAAGCAGGGTGTATGAAGAGTGAACAACACCGACTATATCTCCTTATATACTGGGCTAACTTAAATACTGTATTATCATTATTTACATGTCGATTTTATAATTTTACACCATACAGTAGTATGTTGATATTTATCCGTTTTCCGTATATTTTTTAATGATTACTATGCGAGCGAAGGCGAAGCAGAAAACAAAAGTTTGTTATAAGACACCAACATTCCATTACTCACTTCCCTTCTGTAATATAGGTTTTTTATTGTTTATATATATATATATATATATATATATATATATATATATATATACATATATATATATATATATATATATATATATATATAATAATATATATATATATATATATATATATATATATATATATATATATATATATATATATATACCGGTATATATATATATAGAGAGAGAGAGAGATAGATCAAATAATGTCTACGTTTTGTAAATTAGATATACTATACAGATTATAAGCCTTGTTACAACAGCAGAACTTCGCATGAATACCGTACGGTACAGAAATCTTTGAGAACAGAATATTAACCCCTTCTTTACCGGTAACGTCTTTTCGTATTTGATTTCAGCTACATTTAGACGATTTTGTCTAAGCTTGGGAAGGATATATGATAACTAAAAGGATTAATTGAGATAGGCTGTAGCCTTGTAATGAGTAGACGTCCTTCCTAAGCTGTACAAAATCGTCTAATATTGGCCAGAATATAATGATAAGTACATCACCGGTACAGAAGGGGTTAAAGGCACGTAACACAATCTACCGGTACATAGGCTAGGCCTACTTATAATTTCAGTGATGCATAATACAAGTTTAGTTAATTAATATGGTCAAATCTCCGATGTATTTAGCTTATTGTAATACCCTCTACCCGCAAAAATCCCGCAACCATAGAAATACCCGAGTTGACAAAATATAACCGATCGAGTTTGGATTTTAATCAACATTTTATGTCAAACAAGTTCAAAAGTTAAAACCTACACCAAATATCACCTTATATATGGGCTAGACTTAAACCTACACCAAATATCACCTTATATGTGCTAGACTTAAACCTAACACCACATATCACCTTATATGGGCTAGACTTAACCTACACAAAGATCACTTATAAACTACCTACACCAAATATCACCTTATATGTGGGCTAGACTTAAACCTACACCAAATATCACCTTATATATGGGCTAGACTTAAACCTACACCAAATATCACCTTATATGTGGGCTAGACTTAAACCTACACCAAATATCACCTTATATGTGGGCTAGACTTAAACCTACACCAAATATCACCTTATATGTGGGCTAGACTTAAACCTACACCAAATATCACCTTATATGTGGGCTAGACTTAAAAATACTAACTGTATATTGATGAATTTTACACCAGAATTTTAGACCAATTCACATTGATCATAATGTAGGTAAGGTGTGTCCATAAACGGTACCGGTACCAGGTATATAGTTTTGCTTCAACCGACAAACTTCATGATAAATCGTATATTCTCCTATTATGGAAGGTAACATATATTTATACAACGAACTTTGCTTAAACCTCTTCAAATAAACCGTTAGTTAAGTTAATTCTTAGGTAGGTTTGGTGGGTTTGATATTGTTGCATGCCAATGGTTGGCAAAAGAGCCAAGTTCAGATTTATATAATTTTGCTGCATTAAAATGGTAAAAGTATGATGGATTTTGCTTATATTGCCAACGAGACTACTTAATTTAGTCTAAATTTCCCTGCATATATAGACGCAATTTATCCGACACGTAAGCATATTATATAAATGACCTATTCACAAAATTGGCATATATTGGGGTGAAATTAATAAAATATAGATTATAAAATATGTATATTTTCAGTTGATAGATACCGGTAATGTTGGGCATAGCCTAATCAACTCTTTTCATATGTTTCGTTTTATTACTTACCGGTACTTACTTTACATCTAGCAGCTTTGCCATTGTACCAAGATCAATGCCTTACATTGTGCTTTGTTCCTTATTTTATTTATCATGGAATGTGTCTGTTGAAGCAAACGATATACTTGTACCGTATATATATGTACCTTAACCTACATTTTAATCTATATGAAGAGGTGTAAAGACACACGATTATTCCTTGTCTCTTCATTTAGTATATAATATAATTATACGTTTGTTATATATCTGCCGGTAGGCTACACTTCGTGATGAATCGTATTGTCTCTCATTATGGAAGGTAAAATAGATTGATATAAACATATCTTGTGTAAGAATGGAATGGTCGAAAACACATGAAAAATCTGCCCTACCCTCACCCATCCACCATAACAGACATTTCATATACACCATTAATGTGGTTAATAGATTGTTGGTGTCCTATTAATCGTTTGTTTTCAGTTGGCTTTGCATAGGATACGGTAATCTAGTGTAGGCTAATGGTATACGCTTTGCCGTGAATTGCGGTTACCTCCCTAATATATCGATAAACATAAATGTGTATACAAATATATTGTGTAAAATGAGACAATTAATATCAGTACAAATAATTGTTAAGCCTAGTCCTTATACAAGAAGATATTAGACAGTTTCCAGACGGCGATGGATGATAAAGAGCTTTGCGGTTTATATACAAAATATATATATTTTTTTACTCTTATTGACCGTTGCCGTCTGATAGGTACTGTATGCATCTGTAGTTTTGTGAATGAAATAAGGCCTATATATATTTGGGTAAAATTACTTAAGATATGTTCATAATAATCCAAACATCCACACATATTAAAGGAGAGAGCTCAATATTCAGTCTTATCATCTATTCATCATATTGCTTTATGTTACTGCTTTGAAGCTTGTTATTGTTTCCTTAATATATTTTCCTTACATCTTTGATTGTTTGAAATCAATACAAAAGCACTTTGTCGTGTCCGTGTGTGCTAAAAACAACCTGGTACAACACAAACTTGACCAGTCTCTTTGTGTACAAGGGCGCGGCAGCCCCGTACCATAGGGCCAGGTACTGGTTTGTTTATTATTGTCACGTGACCTGACGTCACGGCCACACTATGAATAGAGAGTCTCTCTCTCACTCTCGCTATACTGTATATGTATATATATATATATATAGAGAGAGAGAGAGAGATGGTAATTTATCGTCAGCTAAGAAAAACATTAAACTATGGTGATTTTATTTATTATAGGAAATACCTCCTATAGTAAAGAAGTTAAGTTATTATACTTTCAGCTTGATACAGATTAAGATAGTAAGCTTAATGAGATAGATATATTTATATTTACATAGTTTTACATTGATACAGTACACTGGCTACACAAATCTTCTAATCCTAGCGAGGTAGCTAGGACTAATTCCTAGTAAAGATAGCAACCCCGATAGTAAGGAGAAGTGGAAGGAAAGGATAGCAAATACGAGAGAGAGGGGAGGAGAGAGAGAGAAGTGATTAAGGTCAGGTTGAAAGGTTAAAGAGAGAGATAGCGATATGCACAATCAGAGGTAGCCTAGGTCACCACCGAGAGAGAGAGAGAGAGAGAGAGATAATAGACAGATAGGCTGTTATATAATTAAGCCCACCTGAATATCTAGTCCCGTGTCTACGGCCCAGTTAATAATTCGCCATGCATAGATAAATAGAGTGAGGTGAAATTAATAAATGACAGAGAAAAGATAGATAGATAGATAGATACATTGATAGATAGATAGATAGATAGATACATAGTTAGAAAAAACGCAATAAAGAGATAGATGACCGACTGATGATTGGTAGATAAATAGATAAAATGCAGAAATATATAGTATATGACAGAGATGAGAGATAGAGAAAATACTGAAATATAGAGGTGACAGAGATGATACACAGAGAAAATGCAGAAACTGATAGATAGATAGATAGATAGATATATTGATAGAGAAAATGCAGAAATAGATAGATGACAGGTGATAGATAGATCGATAGAGAAAATGGTGAAATAGATAGATAATAGAGATAATAGACAGAAAATGGTGAAATAGATAGACGATAGATATGATAGATTGATAGAGAAAATGCTGAAATAGATAGATGACAGAGAGAAGATAGATAGATAGAGAAAATGTAAGAATAGATAGATGAAAGATATGATAGATAGATAGAGAAAACGCAGATATAGAAGTTCGACATAGAGAGAGAAAGAGATGGACGATAGTTTATATAAGTAGATATATATAGTCTGTGTGTGTGTGTGTGTGTGTGTACTAAAGAAGAGGTTACAGTGCCACAGGATATCCGTCAGCACCCTAGTGATCCTATTATGGTAACAACATAACACTCCTTATGTTCATTACGTACATATATACATACATACATACATACATACATACATACATACATACATTAATTTCAACGGGAGGTGTTTGGTGTTGGGAGTGAAATTATTTAATTAACTTGTAATATATATACAGTATATATATATATATATATATATATATATATATATTAGTATGTGAGGTTGTATGTATGTACGTAATGACTTGACACTGGTTGAAATGGTATATTGGTTAACTATGTACAGGTTAAAATAGTCTACTGCTGGACTTAGCACTGGTTGAAATGATCTCCTGCTTAACTATGCACTGGTTGAGGGCCACAGGTTTAAATAGTCTACTGGTTGAGTTGTCCGGGTACAGAATACTAGGGGTTTTGTTGTCTTTTCAACTTTAACACTATGAAGTTGATGGACACTTTGTATTAGGATTAAGTTAATGCTTGTTAAGGGGGGTCACCGTTTTTTTGTTTTGTCTTTCTCTCCTTTTCTCTCTTTCCTTGGCTTGTATCCATTCGGCCCCATTCAGCCAACTATTTTAAGACGTTTACCCCCATCCAGGCGTCGATTTCTTCCTGGAGAGCGATAGCGAGCCAGCATTGTATGGAGAAATCGGCTTCGCCGGAGACATTTTTCTATCGAAAAATGTACAAATTTAGCTTGCTGTCAAAACAAAAATATATATATGCTGGCTCGTTACCGCTCGCCAGGAAAATATTGACACCTGGATGGGGTAAACGCCAAACAGTAGGCTGAATGGGGCCGAATGGATACAAGCCCAAGAGAGGGATAGAAAGAGAAAACAATCGAGGTGGGCTCCCTTAAGGACTTGGTGATTTGTGGAAGATCTGTCATATGATGGAGAGAGAGAAAGAGAGAGAGAGAGAGAAAGAGAGAGAGAGAGAGAGAAAGATAGAGAGAGAGAGAGAGAGAGAGAGAGAGAGCAAGATTTACCACACCTGTACTCCCACACTTCTGAGGCAATACACCTGCTCTCTCTCTCTCTCTCTCTCTCTATCTATCTACTCTCTCTCTCTATCTATCTATCTACTCTCTCTCTCTCTCTATCTACTCTCTCTCTCTCTCTCTCTATCTATCTATCTATCGATCTATCTATATCTATCTATCTATCTACTCTCTCTCTCTCTCTCTCCTTGCCTTCCACTTTCCATTATTTGGGTACCTGCTATCTCTACTAGAATAAATAAGTCCTAACCACCTCGTTTGAATCGTAAGGTCCGTGTGGTCAGTGTATCTATGTAAAACTATGTAAATCTCTTTCCCTATATATACCCCCCCCCCCAATATATCAACAACACTACCATTAAGGGGGGGTCGGGGGTTTGTTTGTATGTATTTATTTATATATTTCATTTTATATTTTTATTTTATTTGTTATTCATTATTATTTAGTTTCCTCCCTAGACTTCCATCAAGCTTAAATATACATCCCCAAGAACCTCCTTTGAGGTAAGTTTTTACATTTTTTCGGTAGAAATATGTTCGGGCCGAATGCCGGTTGTTGTTGTTGTTGTTGTTCCCCATGCTGCCTGGCCGAACAGCCCCAAGGCCCCGAGCAAGGCCAAGGCCATAACCGAGCGCCCCCGCAGAACCCTACCCGCCGACCACAATAAAGCCTGGGTGACCGAAGCCACTCCATGGCGGGGAGCTGAGGAGGGTGCGGAAACGCCCGGGAAACCAAAGCCCCTCCCAGGGCCCTGTGCCCCTCAGCAGTTATGAAGAGAAAGTTGAGGGGCAAGGGAAAAATGTGACGCTATGGCTTCCAATCTTGGTAGATTGGGAGGTCAATCCACGGAAGAGACGCCGTCACTTGAGATCTAGAAAATATATAAGTAAAAGGAACAGTCAGAGTAAGCTATGGGTATGGCAGAGATCGCTCAGTTCTCACTCTGATAGACCAGCCCATCACCACATGACTAGAACCCAATCCTCTCAGCATCAGCTAGGAAAGGCCCTAGAAAGCCGCCTTTGGCGGGGGGATAGCTCCCCTATTTCAACCCTTTTCGGGGTTGGGCACCCGCCGAATGCCGGTTCCTCTAATATTATAGGATCGCTATCGCCTGCCATGTTAGATATCGACACCTAAATGACATGAAAGGTCAAAGAAATGGGGCGAAATGTCTTAAAGTCGACCAAACTAATGAAGCAAACATCGTAATATCTCAAACTAAACTAATTGGGCTAATTAACATGAGGGAGAAGGGAGGGAGGGGGGGTGGGGGGTCGAAATAAACCACCCGCACAATAATACATGGTGCCCCGCCAATGAATGCAACAGGTCCGTCCACGTGCTTCCCCCCCCCCCCCCCCCCCGTCCTTCAAGCCGCACTAGGGATGGAACTCAAGCATCACTATAGTCGGTTCGTTTCTTTCCTGCTGGCGGTAAATTGTCATGTCCCCCCCTCCCCTCTTCCTTACTCAGCTTACATTATTACAAAGAACTGATGGTAGCCATACATGTTGTTGTTAAGGGGGCCCACTTCGTTGGTTTTCTCTCTCTCCCTCTCTCTCTCTGGGTTGTATCCATTCGGCCCCATTCAGCCTACTGTTTTAAGACATTTATCCCTATCTAGGTGTCGATTTTTTCCTGGCGAGTGGTAGCGAGCCAGCATATTTCTGTATGTTTTTGTCAACAGGCTAAATTTGTACATTTTTGGATAGAAAATGTCTCCGGCAAAGCCGGATTATTCTATTCAATGCTGGCTCGCTATCGCTCGCCAGTAATAAATCGACACCTAAGATGGGGATAAGAGTCTTAAAACAGTAAGCTGAATGGGGCCGAATGGATACAAGCCAGAGCAAGAGAGAAAAAATGAAAGAAAAATAGCAGGTCACCCCCTTAATTATGAACACTTGACCATAATATGATCCCGTGACAGAGTAGTTTCTTAGCCTTCCTTTTATTTATTTTTTTGAGAAATCAGTGGCAATGGGATTCAATTTATCGTCAGCGGAAATAATACCCACTATAGTATGTGTATGCAACCCTCTATCTATCTATCTACCTATCTATCTCTATCTATAACTCTGTATGTCTATCTCTCTATTCTTTTCGTTCCATTTTCCTTTTTCGGAGTTTTCATATTTCTATTTTATCTGAGGCCTGACCCCCTCACTTGGATCGTAAGGTCTGTGTGGTCAGTGTATTTATGTAAATCTATGTTTATCACGTTCAATTTGCATATGCCAATAATGATACCAAGAACAACAACAACAACAATAACACCACCACCAATAATAATAATAATAATGATAATAAAAATAAATATCATTAACAGTTTTATATGCCCATACTAATGTGTTATCTATATCTTGATCACCTGTACATATATATCTATCTATATATCAATTTAGCTATACGATTCCCTGTTCGTCTATTTGTTTGTATATCTACGCATCTTAACCCTTTGAGGATTATGACGCGTTTTGACAGTTTATTCTGACTATTATTGGACGACTTTTATTCAGATTAGCAGGGGTATATGGAGGTCAGAGTGTTAAGGGGGGTGACCTGTTTTTGTTCTGTCCTTTTCCATCTTTCTCTGGCTTGTATCCATTTGGCCCCATTCAGCCTACTGTTTTAAGACGTTTATCCCCATCCAGGTGCCAATTTTTTACTGGTGAGCGGTAGCGAGCCAGCATATTTTTTATTTTTGTTTGACAACAGGGTAAATTTGTACATTTTTCGATAGAAAAATTTCTCCGGCGAAGCCGGATTTCTTCATAATTATAATGGCTCGCTATCGCTCGCCAGGAAGAAATCGACACCTAGATGGGGATAAACGTCTTAAAATAGTTGGCTGAATGGGGCCGAATGGATACAAGCCAGACAAAAGAGAAAAGGACAGAAATAACAAAAAGCAGGTCACCCCCCTTAACTGAGATAGTCTTCACTCTTTTCATGGCCACAGATCCTTACTATAAAGTTGTATAAAATCGTGTTTTGATAGCCAGAATATACTGTCAACACGAGTCATATAATCCTCAAGGGGTTAATGTCTATAATATTAATAATAAGAATACAATGTTATAAATAGGCACTTACTGACACACCGCTTCACCGATCTGTCCAAAAAATGGTTGGAAAAAAAAAATGGCTTCTTTTTCTGATCACCGAAGTAGGAGGACATTTTCTGATCACCGAAGTAGGACATATCACACACACATTTATTTCTGTGGACTCGGGTATATATCAAATGCGGCCGATTTTCACCACTTTTAAGGGGAGGTTTTTAGTTTGTTTCCTACTCCTCCAGCAATCTTAAAAGTTTACCCCCTTGACCCCCTTTCAAGATAAATTTGTACATTTTTCGGTAGAAAAATTTCCCGGCCAAAGGCCGGTTACTCTTAAATTACAGGCTCGCTATCGCTCGCCAGGATAAAATCGACACCTAAATGGCACGAAAGGTCTTAAAATTGACAGAATGGGGCGGAAATTCTTAACATCACCAAACTAATGGGGCAAACGTCTTAAAATCTCAAAAGCAATGGGGCTAGACATGAGGGAGAAAGGGGTAAAAAAAAAAAGTCCCTCAAGTGGAAATCTCCCCTTAACGTAACGCGATTGTCATAAATGTTTCTGTAATAATCTAAGTTTTTGTTTTCATTCTTTGGGATATGCTGTATGTTTCATTCTTTGGGATATGCTGTATGTTTCATTCTTTGGGATATGCTGTATGTTTCATTCTTTGGGATATGCTGTATGTTTCATTCTTTGGGATATGCTGTATGTTTCATTCTTTGGGATATGCTGTATGTTTCATTCTTTGGGATATGCTGTATGTTTCATTCTTTGGGATATGCTGTATGTTTCATTTAATGTCGGTTACAATTGTCCATCTCATTGATATATTTCCGTCCCTTGCTATTAACCCTTTGAGTACTTTTGGCGCTAATTCACGTTATCCTGGTTATCATTAGGCAGTATTAAACAGCTTAGATTGGACCCCTAGACATCAAAGAGGTTAAAGCAATCTCAATGAACTCTTGCTTCCCATAAGTTCTTCTTGAGGGAACCCACCTCGCTTGTTTTCTCTTTCTCTCCCTCGCTCTGTGGCTTGTATCCATTCGGCCCCATTCAACCTACTGTTTTAAGACGTTTACCCCATCCAGGTGTCAATATTTTCCTGGCGAGCGGTAGCGAGCCAGCATATATATATTTTTATTTTGACAGCAAGCTAAATTTGTACATTTTTCGATAGAAAAATGTCTCCAGCGAAGCCGGATTTCTCCATACAGTGCTGGCTCGCTATCGCTCGCCAGAAAGAAATCGACACCTGGATGGAGTTAAACATCTTAAAACACTTGGCTGAATGGGGCCGAATGGATCCAAGCCAGGGAAAGAGAGAAAAGGAGAGAAAGATAAAAAAAAAAAAAAAAAACGGTGACCCCCTTAAGCTGAAGAAAATCACCTAATGATAGCGAGTATACAAGCAAGAAATGCGTCATCGGGTGTTGAAAGGGTTAAATATTGATCGCCACGAAATAAAATAAAAAAATATCGTGTATTATAGTTTTCCATTTCGATAGTTGATGCTCATTATTGTCACAACTATTTTGTTTTGGTTTGGTTAATTTTTGTTTATATAATTTTTCAGTCTGCAGTTCTCCACATTTATCAGCCGTTCGTGTATATAGGTCACATTAAAAAAAAAAAAAAAAAAAAAAAAAAAAAAAAAAAAATCCCTGCCTGTTATATCCAGTAAAGGCATAATTATATACTGCAGTGCTTTCAGAGTATGCATTGTTACAGTATCTATATATATTTTTTTTTTTCAGCGTCTCGTCACATAACTCATGAGTATTCAAAAACTGTTTGTGCTTTTAACCCTTTCAGTACCGTCCTTTTAACTTTATGCTGGCTACTATGAGACGACTTTTTTCAGTTTAAGAAGGGGCTCCAGCAATGAACAGCCTTCGTACTATATCACTTATCCCATTTTACTGCCACAGATCCTTCATAAACTCCATAAAATCGTCTAAATGTAGCTAGAATAAAAGACAAAAGACGTCGTTGGTACGGTAGCGCTAATAAGTCATGTCTCAGCTGTCAGTACGTTTGGCTCGCTCTGTGCTGTATTAATGTCTGTCAGATGTTGAGTAGGGTGGGTAAGTGTAGGAACATGTGTGTATACCTCGCACAAAACAAAGAGATCACGGTTAGATATTCCGTATACCAATTATTGAATAAAATAGACTTGGTGCCGAGACTTAACTTATTTGGCCGACTGTACAGAAGGGGTTAAGGGGCCCACCTCACTATTTTTCTCTTTCTCTCCCTCTCTCTTTGGCTTGTATCCATTCGGCCCCATTCAGCCTACTGTTTGAAGACGTTTACCCCCATCCAGGTGTCAATATTTTCCTGGCGAGCGGTAGCTAGCCAGCATATATATATATATATTTGGTTTGACAACAAGCTAAATTTGTACATTTTTCGATAGAACAATGTCTCCAGCGAAGCCGGATTTCTCCATACAATGCTGGCTCGCTGTCGCTTGCCAGGAAGAAATCGACACCTGGATGGGGATAAACGTCTTAAAACAGTTGGCTGAATGGGGCCGAATGGATACAAGCCAGAGAAAGAGAAAAAAAGGAGAGAGAACAAAACAACCGGTGACCCCCTTAATATGAACGTCACGATAATCAAGCCACGTGCAGACATAATAGCGACACATAGGCACACCCGAATTCACCAGGTATATACTGTATATATTTCAATGTCACATAAACTTTCCTCACATAAACTTTATATTAAAGGGAGATGGTCCGTTTTTCTGGTCCCCCTTCTTCCTCATGCTTAGCCCCATTAGTTTTCAGATGTTATGACGTCGGCCCATTAGTTTGGCGATTTTAATACCTTTTACCCCATTTCGTTGTCAATTTTAAGACTTTTCGTGTCGATTTGTTCCTGGCGAGCGAAAGCGAGCCTGTAACCGGCCTTCGGCCAGGGTTTTTTTTTTACCGAGAAGTTTACACATTTATCTTGAAGGAGGATATTGGGGGTGTTTTTCTAAGCTTGATGGAGGTATAGCGAGGAAACTAACAAATACAGGAATACAGGAATTAATAGACCAAAAAACCGGCCACTAGCCCCTTAACTTGAGATTGACACACACGCGGCGATGGAGATGTTGTTGTTGTTTTTTATGGTGGTGTGGGAGTGGTGGTGTTCAGTGGTGGTTGGTGATAGTAGTGGTGATAACATTGGTGATTAAGTGGTAGTGTTGGTTGTTAATGGGTGATAAGTGGTGGTTGGTGATAGCTGTGGTGATAACATTGGTGATTTAAGTGGTCGTGTTGGTTGTTAAAGGGTGATAAGTGGTGGTTGGTGATAGTGGTGATAACTTTCGTGATTTAAGTGGTAGTTTTTGTTGTTAAAAGGGTGATAAGTTGTGTTAAGTGGTGGTTGGCGATAGTAGTGGTGATAACATTGGTGATTTAGTGGTAGTGTTTGGTGTTAAAGGGTGATAAGTGATGTTAAGTGGTGGTTGGTGATAGTAGTGGTGATAACAATGGTGATTAAGTGGTAGTGTTTGTTGTTAAAGGGTGATAAGTGGTGTTAAGTGGTGGTTGGTGATAGCTGTGGTGATAATATTGGTGATTAATTGGTCATGTTTGTTGTTAAAGGGTGATAAGTGGTGTTAAGTGGTGGTTGGTGATAGTAGTGGTGATATAAGTGTGAGTATTGGTTGTTATGTTAAAGACTGATAAGTGGTGTGTAAGTGGTGGTTGGTGATTGTTGTGGTGATTTAAGTGGTAGTGTTTGTTGTTAAAAGTGATGACTGGTATTAAGTGGTGTTTGGTGATAGCTGTGGTGATAACTTTGGTGATTAAGTGGTAGTGTTTGTTGTTAAAGGGTGATAAGTGGTGTTAAGTGGTGGTTGGTGATAGCTGTGGTGACAACATTGGTGATTAAGTGGTCGTGTTTGTTGTTAAAGGGTGATAAGTGGTGTTAAGTGGTGGTTGGTGATAGTAGAGGTGATATAAGTGTGATTATTGGTTGTTAAAGAGTGATAAGTGGTGTGTAAGTGGTGGTTGGTGATTGTTGTGGTGATTTAAATGGTAGTGTTTGTTATTAAAAGTGATGACTGGTATTAAGTGCTGTTTGGTGATAGCTGTGGTAATAACATTGGTGATTTAAGTGGTAGTGTTTGTTGTTAAAGGGTGATAATTTGTGTTAAGTGGTGGTTGGTGATAGTAGTGGTAATAACATTGGTGATTTAAGTGGTAGTGTTTGTTGTTAAAGGGTGATAATTTGTGTTAAGTGGTGGTTGGTGCTAGTAGTGGTAATAACATTGGTGATTTAAGTGGTAGTGTTTGTTGTTAAAGGGTGATAATTTGTGTTAAGTGGTGGTTGGTGATAACATTAGTGATTTAAGTGGTAGTGTTTGTTGTTAAAGGGTGATAATTTGTGTTAAGTGGTGGTTGGTGATAACATTAGTGATTTAAGTGGTAGTGTTTGTTGTTAAAGGGTGATAAGTTGTGTTAAGTGGTGGTTGGTTATAACATTGGTGATTTAAGTGTGAGTGTTTGTTGTTAAAGGGTGATGACTGGTATTAACCCCTTCAGACTCATATGACGCAGAGGTTGCCAGATTAGCAATAATAAATAGAGTTATCTCACTCTTATAAATACCTCTCAACAATTAGTTTTCTGCCCA
The DNA here is from genome assembly GCA_032716605.1 of Paralithodes platypus. Classification (NCBI taxonomy): domain Eukaryota; kingdom Metazoa; phylum Arthropoda; class Malacostraca; order Decapoda; family Lithodidae; genus Paralithodes; species Paralithodes platypus. Next base: position 29,371,939 of record CM064509.1, on the reverse strand, counting down.
CAGCTAACTCAAAGACAACTGCAGAGGTTGAAGTAACTAAACTAAAGGTTTCTAAATACCCCTGATGGTAACAAAGGCTTTAAAGTATCCCTAATAGGCTCAAAATCGCGTCATATGTCGGAGAGGGTTTACTAAAAGTGGTGATGGTGATAGCATTGGTGAATGGCAGTGACTGGTGTGGTGATGACTGGTACTAGCTGCACCATAGTAACTGTTGATGTAGTGAATGAAAGTGACTGTTGACATGAATGACTGATACTAACTGTTGTATAGTAACTGTTGATGTAGTGAATGAAAGTGACTGTTGACATGAATGACTGATACTAACTGCACCATAGTGACTGTAGATGTAATGAGTGGAAGTGACTTGTGGTAAATGAACACAACACATGAGATATACCAACTGGCAATAGAGTAACTGTCAAGGTATATGAGCCGAACACACACACGAGCACACACACACATAAGCACCGCAGATAACGTGACTGTGTGAGCGAGAGAGAGACGGTAGCGAGCGACTCTGTGTGTGAGAGAGAGCGAGGGTAGCGAGCGACTGTGAGCGGCGACTGTGTAAGGCAGACTGAGGGAGAGAGTTTACCTGTGTGAGTCTACGGGGAGAGTGAGAGGTGTATACAGAGCCAGGTGCTAGGTGAACCTCTCTCTCGCTCTCACTCCTCTCCCTCTCTCTTACCTCTCTCTCTCTCTCTCTCTCTCTCTCTCTCTCTCTCTCTCTCTCTCTCTCTCTCTCTCTCTCTCTCTCTTACCCCCCTCTCTCTCTCTCTCTCTTACCCCCCTCTCTCTCTCTCTCTTACCCCCCTCTCTCTCTCTCTCTTACCCCCCTCTCTCTCTCTCTCTCTTACCTCTCTCTCTCTCTCTCTCTTACCCTCTCTCTCTCTCTCTTACCCTCTCTCTCTCTCTTACCCTCCTCTCTCTCTCTCTCCTACCTCTCTCTCTCTCTCTTACCTCTCTCTCTATCTCTCTTACCTCTCTCTCTCTCTTACCTCTCTCTCTCTTACCTCTCTCTCTCTCTCTCTCCTACCTCTCTCTCTCTCTCTCTTACCTCTCTCTCTCTCTCTCTCTCTCTCTCTCTCTTACCTCTCTCTCTCTCTCTCTTACCTCTCTCTCTCTCTCTCTCTCTTACCTCTCTCTCTCTCTCTCTCTTACCTCTCTCTCTCTCTCTTTCTGGCTTTCGTCCGTCCTCATTGGAATATAAAACATACATTACATTAGCAATTCAGATTATAACAAGCTGCTTAGCCTCAAACACAACTGTACTTTAAAATTTGATCTGAATAGGAGTGACGCCATAATTTGATCTGAATAGGAGTGACGCCATAATTTGATCTGAATAGGAGTGACGCCATCATTTGATCTGAATAGGAGTGACGCCATAATTTGATCTGAATAGGAGTGACGCCATAATTTGATCTGAATAGGAGTGACGCCATAATTTGATCTGAATAGGAGTGACGCCATCATTTGATCTGAATAGGAGTGACGCCATAATTTGATCTGAATAGGAGTGACGCCATAATTTGATCTGAATAGGAGTGACGCCATAATTTGATCTGAATAGGAGTGACGCCATAATTTGATCTGAATAGGAGTGACGCCATAATTTGATCTGAATAGGAGTGACGCCATAATTTGTGGATATTTTGTTTCACCTGTAACAAACTACTTTTTAGCTTGCAAATAAGTGTTCAGAAATCGACACCTGGATGGGGATAAACGTCTTAAAATAGTTGGCTGAATGGGACGGAATGGATACAAGCCAGAGAAAGAGCGAAAAGGAGAGAATGAGTAGTTTGGGAAATGATTTACCCTTTACAGTACCGGCGACGTCGTTTTGTTTTGTTTCAACTACATCTAGAAGATTTTATGAAGCCTAGGAAGGATGTGTGGTAGCTAAAAGGATTAATTAAGATAGTGTGTAATCTTTTAACGGGTAGACATCATTCCTAAGCTGAATAAAACCTAATATTTGCCAACCTATAATTACAAGGAGTGGATTGCATAATACAATTATCATATTAAAAGGAGTGGATTGCATAATACAATTATCATATTAAAAGGAGTGGATTGCATAATACAATTATCATATTAAAAGGAGTGGATTGCATAATACAATTATCATATTAAAAGGAGTGGATTGCATAATACAATTATCATATTAAAAGGAGTGGATTGCATAATACAATTATCATATTAAAAGGAGTGGATTGCATAATACAATTATCATATTCACTTCCGGTATCTCCTGGAATGACCCAGTATTTGAGTCCTTGTAACTCCCTGTAATTCCAGTGATTAGAAAAATAGAGAAATACGTGAGGGGGGAGAGAGAGAGAGAGAGAAAGTGAGAGAGAAAGTGAGAGAGATAGAGGGGGGGGGGGGGATTAAGCCATTCCATTCATCCACATCACTCCCTTTCATTTCCTATTGAAAGAAAGTGAGAGAGAGAGAGAGAGATTCACGTAGATTTACATATATAATCTGACCACACTTTGGTTACGATCTCAGCGAGGTGGTCAGGACTTTCTTCTACTATAGCAGATAGAAAAATCCCAAATTAAGGAAAGTGGAAAAAAAGGATAGCAGAACTAAGGGCTCTCTCCCCATCCTCCATTCCTTCATGTAAATGTCCGTAAAACGAAGAATGTTTGAAATTAACACCCTTTGAGGTTTTATCATTAACCCAAAGGAAATTATGCTTCTTCTTCTCCTTTGCGATCCTCAACTAAGTACAGTTTATTTCGTTAAGGGAGCCCACCTCGCTTTTTTGTTATCTTTCTCTCCCTCTCTCTTTGTCTTGTATCCATTCGGCCCCATTCAGCCTACTGTTTTAAGACGTCTACCCCCATCCAGGTATCAATATTTTCTTGGCAAGCGGTAGCGAGCCTGCATATATATATTTTTGTTTTGACAGCAACCTAAATTTGTACATTTTTCGATAGAAAAATTTCTCCGGCGAAGCCGGATTTCTCCATACAATGCTGGCTCGCTATCGCTCGCCAGGAAGAAATCGACACCTGGATGGAGATAAACGCCTTAAAACAGTTGGTTGAATGGGGCCGAATAGATACAAGCCAGAGAAAGAGAGAAGAGAGAGAAAGAGAACAAAAGCAGGTGGGCCCCATTAATAGTCCACATTTTCCGGACAAATCTCCCAAACTTTGTAAGGGAATTGTGGCTCGTGGGTCCAGTTGTAAATGATTGTACTGTTTATATCATGTTACAATAGAGTTGTTTATATCATGTTACAATAGAGTTGTTTTATATTGTGTTATATAATACCTGGCTATCCAACTGTGTATATCATGTTACAATAGAGTTGTTTTATATTGTGTTATATAATACCTGGCTATCCAACTGTGTATATCATGTTACAATAGAGTTGTTTTATATTGTGTTATATAATACCTGGCTATCCAACTGTTTATATCATGTTACAATAGAGTTGTTTTATATTGTGTTATATATACCTGGCTATCCAACTGTGTATATCATGTTACAATAGAGTTGTTTTATATTGTGTTATATAATACCTGGCTATCCACTGTTTATATCATGTTACAATAGAGTTGTTTTATATTGTGTTATATAATACCTGGCTATCCAACTGTTTATATCATGTTACAATAGAGTTGTTTTATATTGTGTTATATAATACCTGGCTATCCAACTGTTTATATCATGTTACAATAGAGTTGTTTTATATTGTGTTATATAATACCTGGCTATCCAACTGTTTATATCATGTTACAATAGAGTTGTTTATATCATGTTACAATAGAGTTGTTTATATCATGTTACAATAGAGTTGTTTTATATTGTGTTATATAATACCTGGCTATCCAACTGTGTATATCATGTTACAATAGAGTTGTTTTATATTGTGTTATATAATACCTGGCTATCCAACTGTGTATATCATGTTACAATAGAGTTGGTTTTATATTGTGTTATATAATACCTGGCTATCCAACTGTGTATATCATGTTACAATAGAGTTGTTTTATATTGTGTTATATAATACCTGGCTATCCAACTGTGTATATCATGTTACAATAGAGTTGTTTTATATTGTGTTATATAATACCTGGCTATCCAACTGTTTATATCATGTTACAATAGAGTTGTTTTATATTGTGTTATATAATACCTGGCTATCCAACTGTGTATATCATGTTACAATAGAGTTGTTTTATATTGTGTTATATAATACCTGGCTATCCAACTGTTTATATCATGTTACAATAGAGTTGTTTTATATTGTGTTATATAATACCTGGCTATCCAACTGTTTATATCATGTTACAATAGAGTTGTTTTATATTGTGTTATATAATACCTGGCTATCCAACTGTGTATATCATGTTACAATAGAGTTGTTTTATATTGTGTTATAATACCTGGCTATCCAACTGTTTATATCATGTTACAATAGAGTTGTTTATATCATGTTACAATAGAGTTGTTTATATCATGTTACAATAGAGTTGTTTTATATTGTGTTATATAATACCTGGCTATCCAACTGTTTATATCATGTTACAATAGAGTTGTTTTATATTGTGTTATATAATACCTGGCTATCCAACTGTGTATATCATGTTACAATAGAGTTGTTTTATATTGTGTTATATAATACCTGGCTATCCAACTGTGTATATCATGTTACAATAGAGTTGGTTTTATATTGTGTTATATAATACCTGGCTATCCAACTGTTTATATCATGTTACAATAGAGTTGTTTTATATTGTGTTATATAATACCTGGCTATCCAACTGTTTATATCATGTTACAATAGAGTTGTTTATATCATGTTACAATAGAGTTGTTTTATATTGTGTTATATAATACCTGGCTATCCAACTGTTTATATCGTGTTAAAATAGAGTTGTTTTATATTGTGTTATATAATACCTGGCTATCCAACTGTGTATATCATGTTACAATAGAGTTGTTTTATATTGTGTTATATAATACCTGGCTATCCAACTGTTTATATCATGTTACAATAGAGTTGTTTATATCATGTTACAATAGAGTTGTTTATATCATGTTACAATAGAGTTGTTTTATATTGTGTTATATAATACCTGGCTATCCAACTGTTTATATCATGTTACAATAGAGTTGTTTTATATTGTGTTATATAATACCTGGCTATCCAACTGTTTATATCATGTTACAATAGAGTTGTTTTATATTGTGTTATATAATACCTGGCTATCCAACTGTGTATATCATGTTACAATAGAGTTGTTTTATATTGTGTTATATAATACCTGGCTATCCAACTGTTTATATCATGTTACAATAGAGTTGTTTATATCATGTTACAATAGAGTTGTTTATATCATGTTACAATAGAGTTGTTTTATATTGTGTTATATAATACCTGGCTATCCAACTGTTTATATCATGTTACAATAGAGTTGTTTTATATTGTGTTATATAATACCTGGCTATCCAACTGTGTATATCATGTTACAATAGAGTTGTTTTATATTGTGTTATATAATACCTGGCTATCCAACTGTTTATATCATGTTACAATAGAGTTGTTTATATCATGTTACAATAGAGTTGTTTATATCATGTTACAATAGAGTTGTTTTATATTGTGTTATATAATACCTGGCTATCCAACTGTGTATATCATGTTACAATAGAGTTGTTTTATATTGTGTTATATAATACCTGGCTATCCAACTGTGTATATCATGTTACAATAGAGTTGTTTTATATTGTGTTATATAATACCTGGCTATCCAACTGTTTATATCATGTTACAATAGAGTTGTTTTATATTGTGTTATATAATACCTGGCTATCCAACTGTGTATATCAT
>CM064509.1:29353576-29363576 GCA_032716605.1 Paralithodes platypus | reverse complement strand
GCTGCTAAGGAAGTCAAATGTCTGCCTAGTTAAGGGGAGGCAGTTGGTTTTTCGAGTCCTCCTCCTCCCTCATGTTTAGCTCTATTAGTTAGGAGATTTCAAGACATTCGCCCCATTAGTTTGGCGATTTTCAGACCTTTTGCCCCATTTCTTTGTCAATATTAAGACCTTTCGTGCCATTTAGTTGTCGATCTTTTTCCTGGCGAGCGATAGCGAGCTTGTATTTGAAGAGGAATCGGGGGTCTTGTGGGTTATTTTCTAAGTTTGATAGAGGTTTAGAGAGCAAACTAAACCCCCTCCTTAAACCATTGAGCCGAACCAGTAAATTATGCTGCACAATACCGTCTGGACTCCCTTAAAATAACAAGCTAGTATAGTGAGGTCCCCCTTCTTGCTGTCCTATTCTTTCTCTCTCTGTCACATAAGTTAACCCTTTCAAGATACGATGGCGCATTTCTTATTTGTGTTCTGGGTATTATTACACGATGTTATTCAGATTAGGAAGGGTGTATGAAAGGCTTACGAGGGTTATTGAAGATAGTCTTTAAGGGTCTTAAGAGGGTTATTGAAGATAGTCTTTACCCTTCTAACTCCCACAGATTCTTCCTAAGCTGTAAACAAATCGTCTAATGATAGCCAGACTATAGTGCCATAATGCGGCATAATCTGCTAGGGGTTAACGCGACAGTGGCTGTTTGTTTGGTCTATTAATTCATTTATTCATATATTTGTTTATAGTTTCCTCCCTAGACCTCCATCAAGCTTAGAAAAACACCCCTAGACCCCCCTTCAAGATAGGTTTGTACATTTTTCGCTCGCCAGGAAGAAATCGACACCTGGATGGGGATAAACGTCTTAAAACAGCTAGTTGAATGGGGCCGAATGGATACAAGCCAGAGAAAGAGAGAAAAGGAGAGAAGGAGAAAACAAGCAGGTGTAAATTTTTCGGTAGAAAAATGTCCCGGCCAAAGGCCGATTCCAACAAAAATTACGGGCTCGCTACCGCTCGCCAGGAAAAGATCGACACCTAAATGGTACGAAGGGTCCTAATATTGACAAAGAAATGGGGTGAAAGGTCATAAGATCCCCAAACTAATGGAACCAAGGTCTTAAAATCTCAAAACTAGTGGGGCTAAACATTAGGGAGAAGGGGCGGTCCAGAAAAACGGTCCGTCTCCCCTTAAGTTGAGTATAGATTAGCAACAAGCAGCCTCTTAAGGATCAGTATATCTGCTGTTGCTTGTTTTCCCTTGTATCCCTTTGTAGTATAACATTACAGGGCTTCGTCTCGTTTTCTGTTGTATGGGTCAAGAAAATATGCTTAGTTGTGATGAGAGAGAGAGAGAGAGAGAGAGAGAGAGAGAGAGAGAGAGAGAGAGAGAGAGAGAGTACAAAGGAGTACAAAGGAAATCAAGCAACAACAGATCTAGTGACCCTTCTAGGTTGCTTGTCCTCCAAAACACTGAGGATCAAGTGTCCAAACAGTGGTTTAGAGTGGGTAAGGGAACATTGGAAAGCGAATTACTGCCCTGGAACTAATGTCCGTGGCAGGATTAGGAAGTTAGTAGGGACAGATGGGTTAGTAACTGAGGGGGGGATAAAATAAAGTTATTCATTTACAAACGCAGTCAGTCGCGGGTTTGATGCGAGATATTTGTCTAGGCGGAGTTTAAATGAATCAACGGTGATGCAGTCTATAACGTCTATAACGTTTCGGGGAAGCCCATTCCACAAGTTGACAACTCGATTGAAGAAGAAATTCTTAGATTCGTGTGAGTTAAAAGATTTACCAATAATTTTGCAACCGTTTCCCCGCGTGTAATTAGCTTGGTCGATAGTGAAGTACTTACTACAGTTCATATTGTCGATGCCTTTGATGATTTTGAACACTTGAATTAAGTCACCTCTTAATCTGCGCTGGGTTAAAGGAAATAGATTTAATTCTCTAAGACGGTCTTCGTATGGTTTGTTCTTTAGGCTAGGTATCATTTTGGTAACTCTACGTTGAACTCGTTCTAGCTTGTTTATATCTTTTTGGTAATAAGGGCACCAGGATTGAACGCAGTATTCCATAAGAGGGCGGACTAAGGAATTGTAAAGGGTTAGGATAACTTCTTTGGATTTATGCTCAAATGACCTGCCTATAAAGCCAATTATTTTGTTTGCCTTCTTAACAACTTCTGAACATAGTTGACACGGTTTTAGGTTACTCGATATTGTTACTCCCAGATCGGTTTCTCTGTTTACATTCTTAAGCTGAGTGCCATTCATCGAATAGTTTGCTTTCTCATTTAGGTATCCGATATGTAGTACTTTACATTTATCCGCATTGAAACTCATTTGCCAAATTTGGGCCCAACATGACAATTTATCTAGATTGTGTTGCATATCGTCAACTTGTTCTTTTGAGAGTACGCTATTTGCAATTTTTGTATCGTCAGCAAATTTTGAGATTGTACAGGTGACCCCCTCATCTATGTCGTTGATGTAAATTAGAAAGAGAATTGGTCCTAGTACCGATCCCTGGGGTACCCCGCTACTTATATTGGTCCATTTAGATGCCTTACCGTTTATGACTACTCTTTGCTTTCTGTCGCTGAGCCAATTTTCTATCCATTTCAACACACCGTCTTGTATTCCATGCGCTTTTAGTTTTAGCAGTAAACGTTTGTGGGGAACTTTGTCAAAGGCCTTTTGAAAATCAAGGTATATAATATCTACAGCTTTACTCTCATCGCAGAGGTTGAGGATATCGTGGAAGAAGTCTAAGAGGTTTGTTAAACAGGAACGTTTTTTACGAAAGCCGTGTTGAGTATCTTTAAGTATGTTATTTTCCTCTAAGTGATTTACGAGTCTGTCTCGTATGGACCGTTTCTAGCATTTTACATACAACTGAGGTTAAGCTAATTGGACGATAGTTACTGGGTAGGGATTTGCTGCCTTTTTTGAATATCGGTGTTACGTTGGCTAGCTTCCACTGATCGGGCATAGTTCCAGACTGCAAGGATTTATTGAATATTAATGTCAGTGGTTTGGAGAGCTCATCCTTAGCTTCCTTTAGAACTCTAGGCGAGATTTTATCAGGTCCAGGCGTTTTATTTACCTTGAGTTTATCTAAACAATTCAATACTTCTCTCTCTGTAACGGTGATATTGCCTAGAACATCTGAATTATCAATCTGAATAGGCGATGGTGTAGGGATATCACTGAGGTCTTCTGTTGTAAAAACTGATGCAAAGAAGGTATTGAGGGCATTACTCATTTGTACTTCGTCTTTGGTGTATTCTCCATTTTCATCGACTAACGGTCCAACAGTTGAAGTAACTACTTTTTTCTTTCTGATATAACTATAGAATTCTTTCGGGTTTGTTTTACTTTGATTCGCAATATGTAACTCTAAGGTCTTTTTACTTTGTTTAATTAACTTTTTGGCTTTGCGTCGTAGCTCTACAAATTTCAGCCGTTCTTCGTCATTTTGTGAGGATTTTAATCTATCATTAGCAAATTTTTTAGCAAGCAGGCAGTTTGAAATATCTTTATTCCACCATTTGGGCTTATTATTATGGCCTGGACGCCGTATTTTCGATGGTATGCAGTCTTGCACTGCTTTTAGGTAAGTGGCTTCGAATAACTTCTAAGATGTATTTATGTCGTTATTGTGAATTAAAAAGCTCCAGTCAGTTTCTTTAAACATAGCTCTAAGTTTATGGAAGAGAGAGAGATAGAGAGAGAGAGAGAGAGAGATGTAAAGAGAGTAAGGGAAATTATGCCTTTCTATTCATCCACATCGTCCCTTTCATGTTCCTTCAGAAAGAGGGAGAGTTACGTAGAGTTACATATATATGCAGACTACACAGACTTGGCAATCCTTTCTAGGCCTTAAATCTAAAAGGAGATAGGGAAGACAGAAAGAAAGAAAGAGAGCTAAGATAGAGAGAGAGAGAGAGAGCGAGAGCTACATATATTTACATAGATGCACTGACCACACAGACCTTACGATCCAAACGAGGTGGTGTAGTAGTCAGGATGGAGAGATAGAAAAAGGATGGAAGTTTCGAAGAGAAAGTAGAAAGGAAGATAGGAGAGAGAGAGAGATGAGAGGAGAGAGAAGAGAGAGAGAGAGAGATAGGAGAGAGAGAAGAGAGAGAGACAGAGAGAGAGAGAGAGAGAGAGAGAGAGGAGAGAGAGAGAGGGGTAGGGGAGAGGAGAGAGAGAGAGAGAGAGAGAGAGAGAGAGAGAGAGAGAGAGAGAGAGAGAGAGAGAGAGAGAGAGAGAGAGAGAGAGACGCTAAATGAAAGGGAGACGAGGCCCGACCCGACCCTATTCTCTACCTTCTCTGTAAGGATCACGAAGTAGCCCCCCCACTCTGAAAGGCTTTGGTTCCCCTGCCCGACGCTATCTACACCCGCTGTCACACCTACCACATATTGCCGGCAAGATTTTTCAGCAATTTTAGTCTGTCAGCTTCAAAATTCCAACGGCCCTCTCTATAAATGATTTAAGGGGGGGTCATCGGCTTTGTTGTATCTTTCTCTCTTTTTCTCGCTTTCCCTGGCTGGTATCCATTCGGCCCCATTCAGCCAACTGTTTTAAGACGTTTATCCCCATCCAGGTGTCAATTTCTTCCTGGCAAGCGATAGCGAGTCAGCATTGTATGGAGAAATCCGGCTTCGGAGACATTTTTCTTTCGAAAAATGTACAAATTTAGCTTGCTGTCAAAACATAAATATACTGTATACAGTATATGCTGGCTCGCTGCCGCTCGCCATGAAAATATTGACACCTGGATGGGGGTAAACGTCTTAAAACAGTAGGCTGAATGGGGCCGAATGGATACAAACCAAAGAGAGAGGGAGAGAAAGAGAAAAAAAAAGCAAGGTGGGCTCCCTTAATTAAAGGATTTAAAAAAGCCAAACTAATTTCCGATACCCATGCCAAAGAGGCCTCAAAGTGTTGCCAGCAAACAAGATGATCATACATATATTTACATAGATACACTGGCCACACAGACCTTACGATCCAAACGAGGTGGTCAGGACTTAATTCTAGTAGAGATGGCATATCCGATAGAAAAGGAAAGTTGAAGGAAAGGATAGAAAAGAAGAAGGCTCTCTCCCCACCCTCCGTTCCCTCCGGCAATTATTGTTCTTATTGGCATGCCTAACGTCCACTTACTAAATGGTTACTATTACTTTACTATTTAACCCCTTCTGTACCGGCGACGTCCTTTTTTTTTTTATTCTGGTTACGTTTAGGCGATTTTGTGCAGCTTTAGAAGGATCTGTGATAGTAAAAAGACTTAAGGGGAGGTATTTAGTTTGTTCCCTAGACCTCCATCAAGCTTGAAATTACACGCCCTTGACCTCCTTTCAAGATATATTTGTACATTTTTCGGTAGGAAAATGTCCCAGCCGAAGGCTGATTCCTCTTAAATTACAGGCTCGCTATCGCTCGCCAGGAAAAAGTCGACACCTAAATGGCACGAAGGGTCTTAAAATTTACAGAACGGGGGTGAAAGTTCTTATAATCGACAAACTAATGGGGTGAACGTCTTAAAATCTCAAAAGCAATGGGGCTAAACATGAGGGAGAGAGGTGTCAAGAAAAAAATCCCTCGAGTGGAAACCTTCCCTTAATTAAGTGTGATAGTTTGAAACCTGTTAATTGCTGGAGGACCCTTATAAACTGAATATAATTGCTGGAGGACCCTTATAAACTGAATATAATGGGCTAATAGTAGCTAGAATAAACTTAAAAAGACATCGTGGTAATGAAGGGGTTAAGGGGAGGTTTTTAGCATGTTTCCTACTCCTCCAGCAATCTAAAAATATCACCCCCTTGACTCCCTCTCAAGATAAATGTGTACATTTTTCGGTAGAAAAATTCCCCGGCCAAAGACCGGTTCCTCTTAATTTACAGGCTCGCTATCGCTCGCCAGGATAAAATCGACACCTGAATGGCACGAAAGGTCTTAATATGGGGTGAAAGTTCTTAAAATCGCTAAACTAATGGGGCAAACGTTTTATAATATCAAAAGCAATGGGGCTAAACATGAGGGAGAAAGGGGTCAAGAAAACAATCCCTCAAGTGGAGACCTCCCCTTAATAGACTGTAATCTAGGAAGAACCGACCCTACCGAAAAATGTAAAACTTTATATGGAAGGGAGGTGGGGGGGGGGGGGGGGTGTCTTGGGAGTATTGTTTTAAGCTTGATGGAGGTCTAGGAAGCCACATTAAAATTTCCCCTTAAGGGAAGGCAGTTGGTTTTTCGAGTCCTCCTCCTCCCTCATGTTTAGCCCTATTAGTTATGAGATTTCCGGACACTCGCCCCATTAGTTTGGCGATATTCAGACCTTTTGCCCCATTTCTTTGCCAATATTAATACCTTTCTTGCCATTTAGGTGTCGATTTCTTCCTGGCGAGCGATAGCGAGCCTGTAATTATAGAAGTAACCGGCCTTAGACCGGGACATTTTCCCACCGAAAAATGTACAAATTTATATCGAAGGGGGTTCTTGTGTGTGTTTTTTTTAAGTTTGATGGAGGTCTAGACAGCAAACTAAACCCCCTTAAACCATTGAGCCGAACCAGTAAATTATGCTGCACAATACCGTCTGAGCTTCCTTAATTAGACTGTAATTTAGGAGGAACCGGCCCTACCAAAAAATTTCAAACTATATATCGAAGGAGGGTCTTGGGAATATGTATCGAAGGGGGGTCTTGGGAGTATGTATCGAAGGGGGGTCTTGGGAGTATGTATCGAAGGGGAGTCTTGGGAGTATGTATCGAAGGGGGGTCTTGGGAATATGTATCGAGGGTGGGTGTTGGGAGTATGTGTCGAAGGGGGGTCTTGGGAGTATGTATCGAAGGGGGGTCTTGGGAGTATGTATCGAAGGGAGGTCTTGGGAGTATGTATCGAAGGGGGGTCTTGGGAGTATGTATCGAAGGGGGGTCTTGGGAATATGTATCGAAGGGGGGTCTTGGGAGTATGCATCGAAGGGGGGTCTTGGGAGTATGTATCGAAGGGGGGTCTTGGGAATATGTATCGAAGGGGGGTCTTGGGAATATGTATCGAAGGGGGGTCTTGGGAATATGTATCGAAGGGGGGTCTTGGGAGTATGTATCGAAAGGGGGTCTTGGGAATATTTTTTTAAGCTTGATGAAGGTCTAGGAAGCAAAGTAAAAAATTCACTTTAAGGGAAGGCAGTTGGTTTTTCGAGTCCTCCTCTTCCCTCATGTTTAGCCCTATTATTTATGAGATTTCAAAACATTCGCCCCATTAGTTTGGCGATTTTCAGACCTTTTGCCCATTTCTTTGCCAATATTAAGACCTTTCGTGCCATTTAGGTGTCGATTTCTGTCTGGCGAACTATAGCGAGCGTGTAATATTGGTGGAATCGGCCTTCGGCCGGGACATTTTAGTATTAATTCAACGTGTAATGCTTGTCCTGGCTTTCGGAGAGTGTTTTAAAGCTTCCAGCCCTAAAGCAAATAGCATTACCGAGCGACGGCGGTGCAAAATATTGCGTGTCACTTAATTTTATATTAGTAAACGCCATATACAGTTCACTGTATTGGAAACATTTCTTCAGGGAGGGAGGGAGAGAGAGAGAGAGAGAGAGAGAGAGAGAGAGAGAGAGAGAGAGAGAGAGAGAGAGAGAGAGAGAGAGAGAGAGAGAGAGAGAGAGAGAGAGAGAGAGAGAGAGAGAGAGCAATTGTGAAATAACCATATTATTGATTATCTAAGAGCTTGTAAAAAGAAAAGAAAAAGAAAAATGCAATAGTGAAGGAAACTGTAATATATGAATTTGTCTTGGTAATTATATAGCTCAACCAATGTCCATGTGCACTACATAGAGAATCTAAGGTACGATCTGTATGCCTTTATAGCTCAACAAATGTCCATGTGCACTACATAGAGAATCTAAGGTACGATGCCTTTATTACATAGAGAATCTAAGGTACGATCTGTATGCCTTTATAGCTCAACCAATGTCCATGTGCACTACATAGAGAATCTAAGGTACGATCTGTATGCCTTTATAGCTCAACAAATGTCCATGTGCACTACATAGAGAATCTAAGGTACGATCTGTATGCCTTTATAGCTCAACAAATGTCCATGTGCACTACATAGAGAATCTAAGGTACGATCTGTATGCCTTTATAGCTCCACAAATGTCCATGTGCACTACATAGAGAATCTAAGGTACGATCTGTATGCCTTTTTTATTGGTAAAACTCTGTCATTAGGACAAATTTGAGAGAGAAGGAAAAATACTAAATGTTAGCGCACGCATTTGCTGTACCTTGCTGTACCTAGAAAAATGTACCCGGTCCCTCCTTAATTAAAGGATCGCTATCGCTCGCCAGGACAAATTTGACACCTAAATGATATGAACAGTCTAAATATTGACAACAAAATGGGGTGAAAGGTCTTGAAATTGACAAACTAAATGAACGAACGTCTTTTAATCTTAAAACCAATTGGGCTAAACATGAGGGAGAAGCGAGTCCATAAAAAGCAACTACCTCCCCTTAATTGTGAAACTACCTCACCCGAATAATTGCCGACCATTGCGGGAAACAGTGGTGGGTGTATATCTAACTCTCTGATGGCCGTATTAATTTGTTCATTTATATATCTTTTTAATATTATTTTTTGGTTTCCTTCCTAGACCTCTATCAAGCATATAACAAAAAAAAAATGCCCAAAACCCTCCTTCAAGATAATTTTGTATATTTTTCCGAAAAGGTTCCGGCCGAAGGCTGATTCCTCTTAAAATACAGTCTCGCTATCACTCGCCAGGATAAAAAATTACACCTAAATGACACGAAAAGTCTTAATGTTGACAAAGAAATGGGGCGAAAGGTCTTAAAATCGCCAAACTATTGCGCCAAACGTCTTAAAATCTGCCGTCCATTACCGATGCGCGCAGCATTAGGTGCCGACCTCGTTAATTTTAAACCACTATATCCTGGTTCGTCGGCACTTAAATCGGCATAGTGTGACAGGTCTTTAAGGGGGAGGTAGTCGCTTTTTATGGACCCCCTTCTCCCTCATGTTGTTGTTGTTCCCCAAACTGCCTGGCCGAACAGCCCAAAGGCCCCGAGCAAGGCCAAGGCCATAACCGAGAGCCCCCACAGAACCCTCCCTGCCGACCCCAATAAAGCCTGGGTGACCGAAGCCACTCCATGGCGGGGAGCTGAGGAGGGTGCGGAAACGCCCGGGAAACCAAAGCCCCGCCCAGGGCCCTGTGCCCCTCAGCAATTATGAAGAGAAAGTTGAGAGGCAAAGGAAAAATGTTTGGCTTCCAATTGGCTTCTCCTTCATGTTTAGCATGTTAGTTTTGAGATTTTAAGACGTTCGTTCCATTAGTTTGGCGATTTTGAGACCTTTCACCCCATTTCTTTGTCAATATTTAGACCTTTTTTGCCATTTAGGTGTCGAGCCTTTCCTGGCGAGCGATAGCGAGCCTGACAACTTCAGGACAACTTCAGCGAGTTAGACAACTTCAAGAGAGCCCTAGATGTCGAACTGCAAAAAGTGCCAGACGAGCCCATCCTCGCAAGGGAGCGAGCTGTCGCTTCAAACAGTCTACTGCACCAAATCACCATCCATAACGAGGGGCGTCGCGCTCCTTGGTGCCGCTAGAGGAGCGGCGAACACATCCAAAGTTATCCAAAGGTAAGGTAATATTAGAAGGAACCGGCCTTTGATCGGAACATTTGTCTACCGAAAAGATGTACCAATATATCTTGAATGGGGGTCTAGGGGGTACAATGGGGGTGTAGGGGGTACAATGGGGGTCTAGGGGGTACAATGGGGGTCTAGGGGGTACAAGGGGGGTCTAGGGGGTACAATGGGGGTCTAGGGGGTACAATGGGGGTCTAGGGGGTACAATGGGGGTCTAGGGGGTACAATGGGGGTCTAGGGGGTACAATGGGGGTCTAGGGGGTACAAGGGGGGTCTAGGGGGTACAATGGGGGTCTAGGGGGTAC
>CM064509.1:29311076-29348576 GCA_032716605.1 Paralithodes platypus | reverse complement strand
AGTCTTTCCCTCTTCCTATGACTTAAATTGCTTCAAACTTCGTGTGTCCAGGCATTTTGGCTCGAACGTCCCTTGATTTTGGCCCTGTCACTCTTTCAACTCTGGGGGAGGCACTCGCTACAGGCAGTTCTGCCTTTTGCCTCCTTCACTCACATAGAACAAAATAAAAAAACATGGCTTGACACACACACACACACACACATACACACACATACACACACACACACACACACACATACACACACACACACACACTCACGTTATAAGCAATATAAACTCAGTTCCATTGTCAATATTACTTACTAGAAGTAATTTAGTTTCCTCTTGTATTGATGAAAAAAAATCACCTGAGCATAAAACAACAATATTTTATCCCATCCCATACCTATTCTATATATTGTATTTTATCCCATCCCATACCTATTCTATATATTGTATTTTATCCCATCCCATACCTATTCTATATATTGTATTTTATCCCATCCCATACCTATTCTATATATTGTATTTTATCCCATCCCATACCTATTCTATATATTGTATTTTATCCCATCCCATACCTATTCTATATATTGTATTTTATCCCATCCCATACCTATTCTATATATTGTATTTTATCCCATCCCATACCTATTCTATATATTGTATTTTATCCCATCCCATACCTATTCTATATATTGTATTTTATCCCATCCCATACCTATTCTATATATTGTATTTTGGGTAATAATATACATGTTTTTTTCTATTTTCAGAAAGCAACCTACTGCGGCAATTATCCGGTAAGGTACGTAACGTTTTATTATTTTGTTTTATTATTGTTATTATTATTATTAATATTTGTTTACTATCAGTTGTCGGAAAGCTGTATGGCAGGGTGTTGATAGAGATGATAATAAAGGGTAAAGAAGGTGCAATAGGAGAAGAGCAGTGCGGTTTTAGGAGGGGAAGAGTGTGTGTGCATCAGATGTTTGCAGTAAGATAGCTATCATAGCTATGCCAGAAGTATTTAGAGAAACATGAGGAGATATTTTGGGCTTTCATGGGTTTGGGAACAAAATATGATAGTGTGGATCGAGAAGCAATGTGGAGGGTTCTAAGGATTTATGAAATTGGAGGAATTTGTTAAGAGCAGTCTAGATTTCTATGAAGAGAGCAGAGCGTGTGTTAGAGTAGGAAATTAGTTGAGTGAATGGTTTGAGGTAAATGTAGGTCTGCGACAGGGTTGTGTAATGTCACCGTGGTTGTTTAATGTATATAGGGATGGTGTAGTGCATGTGGTACAAATGAGAACTATGAGTAGAGGATTGTGTTTAGTAGGAAAGAAGGGTGGAGATTGGGAGTTAAATCAGTTGCTGTTTGGTGATGATACAACATTGGTGGCGGATTCTGAGGAGAAACTGCAGTGAGTAGTCAAAGAATTTGGTGTGGTATGTAGGCGGAAGCGGTTAACTTCAATATAAGTAAAGTGATGGTGTGTAATAGAGGTGATCGTAGGGTGAATCTAGATGTGTGGCTGGATGGGGAACTACTGGAACAAGTGGAGTGTTTTAGATATCTAGGAGAACTGATAAGCAGGGACGCAGATGTGGAAATGGAGGTAAAACAGAGAGTATGTGCAGGAAGGAGAGTTTTCGTAGCAATGGGAAGTATGTGGAAGGTGAGAAATATCGTAATGAAAGCTAAAAGTGCAATGTATCAGGGGATAGTTGTACCAACAGTGATGTATGGGGCTGAGACGTGGACTCTGAAGGCACAAGAGAGAAGAAAGTTGGATGTGATGGATATAAAACTCCTTGTAGGGTATGTGTAAAGTGATGCATAGAGACAGATTGAGGAATGAAGAGGTACATAGGAGAGTGGGACAGCGGGACCCATTGTCGGCCAGAGTGGACAGAAGGATGCAGTGCTGGTATAGACATGTTGAGCGAATGGGAGATGAAAGGCTTATAAAGAAAGTGTTATACCAGGATTTTTACCAGGTTTTAGATTGGATTTGGTAGGTTCTACTTAACTGGAGAAGTCAAAATCACACAACACATGCACAGAAGAAACAAAGGGTAACATATAACACTGCGTACATTTATGAACAATTTAATTTATATACAGTACTCCTAAGGTTAACAATACTAATACTTATACGTGAATAAATAGTTAAAACATAAATACGCCGAGCACGGGCGAGGATCCGCAATGAGACTAGGAATATATTAGCTGTATCTATCTTGAATTTACTCACACAATATATAGGAACTCTCATAAGAACCTGGATCAAAATCAGAGTAAAAATGCTGGACTGTCTGAGAAATAACCCTCGTGCGCACTGAGGAAATATTCAGTCTCAATGATGTGAATTAAATAGAGTCTAAATTTAGGGACTCTGTCGTTTTAGCTATTCAGTCGGATACACTTAGTGAGGAAAATAAACAGAGTTAATATCTGTGGACTCTAACTTATTATGGCACCTGTCGCACTAATGTAATTTAGGCAGAGTCTTAATTTGGGGACTGTCGTTTTAGCTAGTTTCACCTTATTTCACTGGTGCATCATTGTGTGTGAGTTTTCAACATTTACTCCTAGACTAACACTTGAAGTTGGAGTATGGGGCGAGATGGGATAACAGCTGGCTGGTCTTCTAGTTCTCCGTTGGGCCGTTTAGGTGGTCCTGCCGTGTGGATGAGTAGTTTGGGATACAGATGTATTAGCTGGTTTCGGGTCTTAAATGATAGTTCCTTGATGTCATGACATTGGGCACTTTCATCGGACTAACGTGAGTAATTAGCTAGGTCATGTCCTTGGGCCAGAGGTACTCGTCTATCCTGACCGTTATGCTAATCGGTGATGAAGTTTCGTTTTGGTACACTTGACTTGGGGTCTTTAATATGATGTCTCTATAGGTAGCGCCAACGAACTTGACAATAATCTGGATCCCTTAACTTCATATAACTCAAAATGAATGAAAGCAATCGGCCTGACATTTCTATCATTTGGGAAGAGTCCATCGGGAAATAGGTTTGGAAATTTACAGGCAGTTTGCTCAAGGATCTTTTGAGTTACGAAGAGGTCAGGGATCGAGACAATTGTCAAGTTCGTTGGCGCTACCTATAGTGTCATGACACAGTGACAACGTATCAGGCTAACGCGAGGAGATAGTAAGATCATGAACTTACTGATTTCACTCGATCTGCCACTGACCATTATAAGAGGTTCAAAGAACTCAGGGACGGTGTTGAAACCTTTTAATTGTAAGTGTCCTCGACCATGGCATCGGACAGATACACTAAGGACTTTTATATGCCAAGTGCCGGTATTAACGGTGTCTCGCAAAGCCCTAAGCTAGTCGAATGACCTTTACTATGGCAATTATCTTTCTATAGTTTTCAGAGTGCGGTTTTGGCAAACGAAGTAAGGTGGGGACATGTCCGACGGTTATGCTTCTAATACCAAAGGTGCAGCCTATTAGGGATCTTATTGTTAACCACTATACCATGGCATGTGATAATAGTAATTCCTCAATAGGTAAAAAAAATCCTCAGACCTTGAAAGATATTCACCATGGCTTCAATACCTTCTTGAATGGGAGGGTAATTTTAGGACTCAAATTTTTTTTTTCTTCTATATTCCACCTACTCCCTCTCGGGCATAGGCTGAGAGCCTGCACACTCAACCGCTGAACACGGTGAGGCCCGTGAGGTCTTGTTCCAGTCTAGGGAGTGAGACATGCGAAGCACCCCGGCTCTAAGCAACTCCATCTCTGAAGCTGTTCTGCCTCTGCGCTTCACCGTCTCATTCCCAAGACTCGGACCCTCACTCTCAGAACGCCATCTATTGAGCAATTAGCTCACTAGGCATTGCCCCCCTGTAGCATATTTTGAATATGGGAATATTCATACAGTGCTATTTAATCAGAGAACAATGAGGGTATTTTTTTTGGCATTTCGGTGTGCTGTGGTAATGCACTGAAACTAGGTACAGCACAAATCCCATCCCAATAATATCTTCCCATTGACATATTGGGATTCAAACCCGGGTCCATTAGATTACCAGTCCAGTGGCAAGACCACTCTGCCACACTAACATGCTAACATGTTAGTGAAATCAAGCCCTAGAATTGCTTGCCTTATTCAGGTTTTCGTTGGAGTAGTGACAACTTTAGCTGAGATGTTCCAGGGCCGGTGTGCGGGGGTCAAATGGTCATAAGTCCAGGGGGGTGTATTCCCGGGGGATTAGGAGGACCCCTCAGAAGTTTGCGGGCAGGTGAGTCGACTTCTTGGTGGAAGAGGGGCGTAAGTGTCCCTGCTTAGTGCGGCGATGTTGGTCCTTCTGTCCCTGACTGTACACCATCTTCTTTCTGGGAGCCTAGTGGTGTTGCTGTGATGTAGTGATGGCCTTGCCTGGTGTTGTTGGTATATCTGGTGTGATGGTGGCAATTCTGGCATCTCGTCTGGTGTCAGGTAGTGATGTACAGGGTTTGTTTGAGCGGCTGGATGTGGTGGGTTTAGTTCTGATGGTATTTCCCACATGTGGTTTTATCTGCGTGGTGATTCTCTGTGCTGGGGATGAGTTTTCCTTCTCGGTGTGTAAGGTCTGCTTTGTGTGTCTATTTCGGTTTTCTTTATTGGTGACGTGGGGTAACTTAGATATCCTGGGCATCGCGTTGATCTTGTTCTTTGTATTCTTCTCCTTCGTTTTTGTTATTTCTGCTTTAGTTATTCCTTCTTCCTTCTTACTCAGTTTTCCTTACCGTGATGGAATGTGGATGAGGTTTGTTTTGGTCTCCCCTTCTTCGACTGTTTCCTTTTGTTTGTTATGGGGGTCTTCGCAAATCTGGTTATTTTAATAAGTAATAGTCAAAGTGATAACAGTTATTTAAAAAAATAATATATAAGATCATACAACAAATATAAATTTAAAAAGTAGTGGAAACTGGTAGAGATAAAAATTGAAAACAAGAAGAAATTACTACGGTTAAAAATAATAATAATTATTATTTAAAAGGAATCACAAAATATAGTATAATAAAAACAATGTTTAGTTCAGTACTATTTAAAAAACTATTAGTGTATAGTACTAGTAGTAGTAGTAGTAGTAGTAGTAGTAGTAGTAGTATTTGCCCCAACTATGTTGTAATAATAACTATAGCCTGACCACTGTTGATGATGCCAGTATGAGGCTAAGAGTAATCTGATTACCTGGTACACTCCACCAGGTATACACACGCACATACATACACGCACACAAACACGTACATACATATACGCACATACATAAAAAAAAAAATATATACATACGCGTACATACATACACGCACACAAACATGTACATACATACAGCGTGCTGAATATATGGGATACTGTACGTACATACATATATAAATATAATCGTCTAACATAATTGTTATGCCCTGTTTTTCTACAGGATTAACTTGGGTAATGTGAGTTCTAACTGACTGGGTATAGAAGGCTGCATGCACAAAACAAGGTATGAGGAATAGAGAACACAAAATAAACACACGGCAACAAGACACACGATCACGTTTATTGATAAACACACTTCTGAATACTCGTACAAGACAATATGATAGAATTGAACAACACTAGCATAAGTGGATCTGGATGGAGCCTAGTCTCCCACTTCCAACGTTCAGGTATTAATCTTCTGATCACTGGCTTTATTCACAAGTTTATATACTGGAGACCATCAATGTTACTTATAGATTCATATTCACTGTTAGATTTATCACTGGTAGCTCTGGTGCACAAGTAGTAGTTCACAGACTAGATTAGACACGCGTATTTTAGAGCACAGGAATTCTAGTAACCTCAGGGGGATACTGATCTAAGTTTTATATTCTTGTATCAGAAATACATAGAACGCAAATCAGTGGGCGAACATTCAGATATCACTAGGGTTTCACTTCTATGTAATAATATCTGGATATATGGGTAATTACGAGAGTTAATATCGCCTGTTAATTAATAAACACTGATACGCTTAGCACTTCCTAATGGAATGGTTATATATGAATTATACTGGGGCAAAGATATAGCCACTTCGTAGAAATATTAATAAGTGAGTCTCTAAATAGCACTGTAGCATTGATAGAGTGAATCTTGGGTAGTATTTGATTGGTCTGGTCCTGGTTATCTTGCGTCCGTGATGTTGGGGGCTAACGACTGGTTCCGCGGCCGTCCAGATGGTCCATATGTAGGAAGTTCTCTAAGTACGTGGGCAGGTCCTTCTATCCAAATCTGCCACGGAGTCTGCCAGCTCTGGAACTCAATTCTCAACAACCAACAATGATAGAGCTCGAGGTCAACTCTGGTGACCAACCCTGGTTGGTGTCTAGCTTTCAACTGATTTTACTGGGGGCGGGAGCTGGGTTTATAGGCTCGGTTTTGGACCCTGTAGGCCATAGGGATCTCGAGTTCTTATGGATTTATTTAAGCTCTCAATGGATACGGGAACTAGGTAAGGTGGTGATTACTGTTGTGGCACATGGCTATATGGAGCCTTCATAATGTGATATAACTGAGCCTTAGTAAGAGGTACTATTTTGGCTATACTGGAAGTATTTAGGGGAGAGAGACTGGATCTACTTTGCGAGGAGGATTGGGACAGCTGTGATAGGAGCGTCTCTTTTAGATTGTTCAATCTTCATTCTATGGTATAGCTGAGGTGCTAATTTGGTTATCGGAGTATGCAAGAAAGGTTAATGGGTTATTGTGGGTTAATAGAGGTTAGTAAAGGTGTTAGTCATACATGGTTAGTTCATTGATAGGAAGAATTCCTGTGCTACCTGGCAATGACCCGGAAGTCAAAACAGGGGTCAGGTATACCTCCGCAGGGATCGGGGTCTCCCTCCTCGGGTGGGTAAAAGGGGGAGGTGCGCGTCCTCTCTCTGTGATGGTCGTCCGGGCGGCTGTGGCTGGGGGCTTGCCATATTACAAGTGTTTGTAATAACCCTCTGTTTATGAGACAGATGTGGGTGTTTGTAATACTAAAACCAAAGGTGCCTTGACCAGCTGGTTTAATTGGTTGGGTTGTTAATTGCATGGTTTGTTGGATGTGGGGGAGACTGGGTCGCTAACTCTGCCACATTTATCTGGAAGTATGGCAATAGAAGTTAGTCACTGGCGAGGCGGCTAGCCTCGCACTGACGATCATTTGGTACAGGGTTGTGAATGGGTTGTGAGAGAATAGATGGCATGCAAAGGGTTAGTAAAGTTCTAATGGTGTTCCTTCCTACTGGGGGAAGGTAGGCTGGATAGGAGTATATATACAAAAGGTTTGAGAATGTTAGTAACGGAAAAGTTAAGGATATTCAGGGGGTGTGGTGGAGAGGCTATGTTAGGAGGGAGTGGAGGAGCGTGGGGGGTTAACGAGAGGGAGAGGGTTATGGATGGCTATGTGGAAGTTGACCCTAAGGTCTCTTGGGCGTAGGGGTGGCATTAGACTACAGTTGGTATCGTAGCCTGGGGGTTAATGACAGGGAAAGTATGTTAGCCAAATGCTACCGGGGGATGAGTAATATGGGGTGGTATATGAGTCTGGAAAGATAGAATCATGTGGACTGTGGGGTTGTGGGGAAGAGGAGGTTAACTGTAGGTGTGTGCTTGACTGGATAAAAGTAGAGAAAAACATGGTGTATTATTACTCGTCAATACGAGAGGTTATGGACACTATTATTTGACACAATTTCTTGCTGATCTAGTTGTCCCTGGGAACTGCGTTTTCTATGAAATATAGACCAAAGAAAGCGGCAGTTCGTAGGGGTACTTCGTTATTGTTTCGTGGTAGATATGTGTCGAGATAATGGTAAAAAAGGGTTATCTATACAATCTCTGGTTGGGGTAAGAATTAGAGTTACTGCATGGTGGCTAACATCTTCAGTCATTATCTCTGTCTAGGTCTTACAGGAATAATGGTTATATATACAATGGTGTACCCGTGGGTATCATAGTTTCTTATCAATTATGACATGGGGGTTAACATATTATTTCTCGGATGGAAGAACATACATAGATTTATGGGGGCGGTTGGTCTTCAGAAACTTAGTCTGTCAAGACAAGGTATTTTAGGGGGTTAACATATTACTTCTCGGATGGAAGAACATACATAGATTTATGGGGGCGGTTGGTCTTCAGAAACTTAGTCTGGCAAGACAAGGTATTTTTAGGGGTTTAACATATTACTTCTCGGATGGAAGAACATACATAGATTTATGCCTGTCTGAACTGGTTGGCATTGGCTCAACCTAGGGACAGGGCATGGGTGTATTAAATTAAGGTGTATTCATGTTCATCATCATGTAGGTAGAGTCTGGCGGGTAAGAGGTGTAGGACACGAGGGGTAGTGGATACGCGAGGTGGGGGAGGGTTGTGATTTGTAAAGGGGGTGGTTTGAGGCTAGGCGCCGCGCCGCTCGTGACCTAGGATAGTGACCCTTAATGCGCTGGACATAGGGGTGGCATTTCCATACGATCGAACAGGTAGGGTGGTGTGTGCAGCGGGGCGTGAAGGATAAGCGGACAGGATGACCCAAAACAGGGTACCACTGAGCATGGGGTCACGAAGCAAAATAGAGTAGTGTGGATTGTGGATACGAAGGAGGTGATTGGAAGACGTATAACAATTGTGGAAAAGTAAATGGAAGAGATGAACACAATGGCAGATAAAAGATAATTAACCTAAGGATTGAATACATGCATGAGTGACGACATTATAGCCGTCGTCCTAATAAGATGATGAAACCGGGTTGGTATGCACGTGGCACAATACGACACAAGGACAGTGCCGCTATGTCGTATCAATACTGGTGGCATACTCCGGTTAATATTATATATACACTTAGTTACTAGAAGAACAAGGCAAGGGGGGGCGACTGAGCACGGGGGTACATATATCTATACTCGTCATGGAAAAGGGAGATACGAGGTAGCTTTCTTGCATCTCTCCTGATAATCGTCTGCAGATTGGTCATAGTGAGTTTATCCGAATTAACAGGCCTAAATCAATACAATAACTGGCATAGGGTTATCGGGTGTATAGAGTCGTGGTTAAAGGTTGGGAATCTATAGTTAGTGGATAAAACAACGGGAGGTTAGAGACATAGAATTGCGAGAATTGGGGGGGCTATGATTGTTATATAACTAAATACAGGGCTGACGTAATCACGATCTGATTTGGTGTGAAAAGGAAGCTAAGGTGTCTTAGATCGCCTCGCACCTACACAATGAAGGTATTATAGCCTGTATGGTGGTTACATAATTAAATACATACTTAGGTGGTACATCAAGAATGTCAGTGAGTAAAGTATTGTGGTTTGTATATTAGAAGACTGTGATTGAGAGACGTATAATATGTGGAATGAATTGAGAGAGAGAGAGAGAGACCAAATCGGGAACGGAAAAGGGGCCTGGGATCTCGTTGGGGATGGGAGTTTCGCTCTCAGGATTTTCGTTCCTGTGGCTCGTTAGGGTTGGAGGTTTCGCTCTCAGGTTTTTCGTTCCTGTGGTATTTTAATAATCGATGGAACAGACTCTAAGAATGATATCATATATGTTGTTAAAGGGGGTCAACGTTTTTTTTGTTCATCTTTCTCTCCTTTTCTCTCTTTCCCTGGCTTGTATCCATTCGGCCCCATTCAGCCTACTGTTTTAAAACGTTTATCCCCATCCAGGTGTCGATTTCTTCCTGGCGAGCGATAGCGAGCCAGCATATATATATATATTTGGTTTGACATCTACTAATCTCTCACTCACACACTCTCTCTCTCCCTCCCTCTCTCTCTCTCTCTCTCTCTCTCTCTCTCTCTCTCTCTCTCTCTCTCTCTCTCTCTCTCTGTCTCTCTCTCTCTCTCTCCCTCTCTCTCTCTCTCTCTCCAGTATTGCACCACCACTAACCCTACTCCATCACCATGACAACCAACACTACTTTCCTCAACTCTTATAAAGAATGGATAATAAGTCGTAGGCGTGTGCATAAACCTTTAACCGTCCTGGTGGTGTAATGGTTAAGGTGGCAAAAATATGTGTGTGATAACCCGGGTTCGAATCCCGGTGGATCATATATACTTTAATTAATTTCATTGGGGGTGTGGTGGTGAGATTAATAAAAATAATATTACATTCCTCAGACCTCATAGAGTTTGTGTCGCGGTCCGAGCCTTCAAGTATCGCACAGATAAATATTTCGCCATACATCGCCAACTGTCGTACGGCCGTTAGCAGTAATAAGTATACACCCATTTTAATGTTTGAGCTTAAGGAGAGGAAGTTGTTTTTTCGAGTCCTCCTCCTCCCTCATGTTTAGCCCTATTACTATGAGATTTCAAGACATTCGCCTCATTAGTTTGGCGATTTTCAGACCTTTTGCCCCATTTCTTTGCCAATATTAAGACCTTTCGTGCCATTTAGAGGAATCGGCCTTCGGCTGGGAAATTTTTCTACCGAAAAATTTACAAATTTATATCGAAGCGGGGTCTTGTGGGTGATTATTTAAGTTTGATAGAAGTTTAGAGAGCAAACTAAACCCCCTCCTTAAACCATTGAGCCGAACCAGTAAATTATGCTGCACAATACCGTCTGGGCTCCCTTAAGTTATGAAGCATCTGGGATATAATAAAGCTTTGTATTGTCTCGTTTAGGTTCGATACAGATTCAGTGGATGCGTAGCTCTTAGTGCTCACGAGTGGACTTCTGTAAATGCTTAGACTTCAACGTTCCTTGAATTTGGCTCTCTGTCTCTGTTTTGGCTTTGGGGGAGACACTCGTTGCAGGTAGTTCTGCCTTTTGTCTCCTTCATACAACAAAATATACGTTTGTTGATAAGTAGTGACTGAATATGATCATGTTAAATATTTTGGTTATAGGTTAACCCCTTCTGTACCGACGACGTCATTTGTACTTTATTCTGGCTACTATTAGACGATTGTATGCAGTATTAAAAGGGGCTCCAGCAATGTACAGGCCTCGAACTATCCCTCTTAACCCTTCTTACTACCACAGATCCTTCTTAAACTCCACAAAATCCTTTAAATAAAGCTAGCATAAAATGAAAAAACGTCGCCTGTACAGAAGTGGTTAAGGATGTATTTACGATGCTAGAAAACACTAGACTTAATCATTCGCAAATAAATATAATAGAACATAACTGAGATAGTATAACTTAAGGGGGGTCACCTGCTTTTTTCTCTTTCTCTCCTTTTCTCTCTTTCTCTGGCTTGTATCCATTCGGCTCCATTCAGCCAACTGTTTAAGACGCTTATCCCCATCTACTGTAGGTGTCGATGTTTTCCTGGCGAGCGATAGCGAGCCATCATTGTATGGAGAAATCCGGCTTCGCCGGACACATTTACTTTGGAAAAATTTAAAAATTTAGCTTGCTGTAAAAACAAATATATATACAGTATATACTGTATATATGCGGGCTCGCTACCGATCGCCAGGAAAATATTGACACCTGGATGGGGGTAAACGTCTTAAAACAGTAGGCTGAATGGGGCCGAATGGATACAAGCCAAAGAGAGAGGGAGAGAAAGAGAAAAAAGCGAGGTGGGCTCCCTTAATCAGCAATGGGGATGCTCACAGATTCCGACATTCTTTAGTTGGGTTACTTCGATTGCTTACTAGATATAAATCATCGAGCAGATCTAAACTCTTCCAAGACCCCATCTTTGTCATATACATTGTTTACAGTTGCCATGTGTTGATTTTGGATGGTCTCGTTAAACCTGTACTCCTGTTCTAGTTTTATTATTTTGAACCAATGACATTTTGACTCCGACCCTCCTCCATGTTTAGTGGAAGTAGAATGGCCGATGCTGCAGGTATCCTACAGGGTGTCGTATAAGGCGACTAAAGGGGAAGGTGGTGATAGTCTGGAACAGCAGTCTTGTTTTGGCCCTGTCTTGTAACACTATTGATGCAGATAATATATTTCGGGGGAACTTAGTCGTGTCTTGCTGAGGCACTGTTTGCACCATGCCAGCATCAAGCACAGTGATTACTTGGTGGGGCATTGTTATGGCAGGACTTTATTGTACTATACAGTAGTCTAACTGCCTAAAAGCAACCCTGTATGAGCTATTACAATATAATGTGTAATGATGTTAAACTAGTAGTAGTAGTAGTAGTAGTAGTAGTAGTAGTAGTAGCAGCAGCATCTTTTTCATAGTACCTAAAACTTACTCCCTATTTATTAACAAAATATCCAATACATTTATTAATTCCTGCAATAGCTCCATTAACTTGGTGTACTCTGTACTGTAATTCTGCTTTACTATTTCATGTTACTTTTCCACTCCCAAATCAATCTTATTCCCAGACTGAAAATCGGGAAAAACAAAAATACAGTATTCGGAAACTGACATCTTTAACTGGAAGCGTATTTATTCAAGGGTTTATATCCGCCAGATATCATTAGTGTGTGTGCGTGTGTGTCTGTGTGTGTGTATGCGTGAGTGTGTGTATATGCGTGTGTGTGTGTGTGTGTGTGCGTGCGTCTGTGTGTGTGTGTGTGTGCGTCTGTGTGTGTGTGCCAGTGTGTGTGTGTATGTATGCTAGAGTGTGTGTATATGTGTGTGTGCGCGTCTGTGTGTGTGTGTGTGTGCGTGTGTGGAGTGAGAATACAAAGAGTATTTAAATGCAATTCCTAGCAAATGTATTTTGTTACAGTAATGTGAGTATATAATATATCTTATGCAAGGAGAGAGAGAGAGAGAGAGAGAGAGAGAGAGAGAGAGAGAGAGAAGGGGGGGGGGGGGGTAATGGTTAGGAGGTTTACTAGACGTTTTTAAAGTGCATCTTTGTTATGGAATTTTATGAATAGCATCTTTTGTCATGGCATAATACTCGTATGTTTATTGTTGTCATGGCATAATACTCGTATGTTTATTGTTGTCATGGCATAATACTCGTATGTTTATTGTTGTCATGGCATAATACTCGTATGTTTATTGTTGTCATGGCATAATACTCGTATGTTTATTGTTGTCATGGCATAATACTCGTATGTTTATTGTTGTCATGGCATAATACTCGTATGTTTATTGTTGTCATGGCATAATACTCGTATGTTTATTGTTGTCATGGCATAATACTCGTATGTTTATTGTTGTCATGGCATAATACTCGTATGTTTATTGTTGTCATGGCATAATACTCGTATGTTTATTGTTGTCATGGCATAATACGCGTATGTTTATTGTTGTCATGGCATAATACTCGTATGTTTATTGTTGTCATGGCATAATACTCGTATGTTTATTGTTGTCATGGCATAATACTCGTATGTTTATTGTTGTCATGGCATAATACTCGTATGTTTATTGTTGTTATGAATGAGAAGTTAAAAAGAGCGAGAGAGAGATATGGGGTAAATGGTAAATCAAATTGAAGCTCATCCTTTGTTATGGAAGTATATAATAGTATATATTTCTGAATGAGAGAAAAGCAGAGTGTGTGATTCACCGAACTTGTTTGTCAAGGGGATTCTACGCAATGCGAGCTTCAACTCATTATTATCGCGCCTCCTTAAACTGGGAATGTATTGCGTGAAATGCATGTCATGTGTTATTGTATCGTTGGTTTTGGATGTGAGTGTAGTCTGTAATCAGTCAATTGGCGACATCTGAAATCGAAGGCTTGGGTTGATCTGTACGGTACCAGTCTCATCCGAAGGCTTAGGTTGACCTATATGATACTCTTCTCACTTTGTAACAGACCACCAACCCCCAGAGGGGACGTCACAACTTCGTCCACTTATACCAGCTTCCTATTTATACTGCTAGGTGAACAGAGGCTACACTGTTAGGAGACTTGCCCAAATGTCTTTTCCCCGCCCGTGTGTGTGTGTGTGTGTGTGTGTGTGTGTGTGTGTGTGTATGTATGTGTATGTGTGCGCGGTTGCTTGTGTAAGAAGGAAGTGTAAAGAGAGAGAGAGCGAGAAAGAAAGAAAGAAAGCGAACTCCAACACTTCATAATATAAAGAACGCTTCACAGAGGACGGGATTGATTTGCACCTCTAACTTTGATCAAATATATTCCCCTGAACTGAACTTGCTAATACCAATCTCCCAACTCCATCTGTGCATTAGTTAGTTACTGCAAATACGACGAGTTTGCGGACGGCTTATAGTAGAAAGGAAGGTAAATGGATTAGGCAGAAAGTTTGGAATTTGGGGAGCGTGGAGGGAAATTGAGTGAGGGAGAGTGCAAGATTCGATTTGCAAGTTTAGCGACGAGAGTTAGGACAGAGATACACAATTTTAGGAGAGAGAGAGTGAGAGAGAGAGAGAGAGAGAGAGAGAGAGAGAGAGAGAGAGAGATGTAGGGGATACGAATGGAAAGTAATTACAAGGTGAGTGTGATATGACAACACAAATGAGAGAGAGAGTGAGAGTGAGTAAGTGAGTGTGTTTCTGTGTGTGTGTGTGTGTGTGAGCGTGTCAAATAAAGTAGAGCGATGTGATTGGGGACAGGTGAGAGGGTGACAGGTGGGTGAATGTGTTAGTAAGGGTGAAGGGAGTGGCTGAGGAAGGGTTTTGTGTGAAATATAAGGATGGAGAGTGAACATGGGGGATAAGGGGAAGTAAAGAGTAGAATATTAGGAGTGACTCAGAAAGAAAGGGTGATGAGTGTAGGTGAAAGGGTGATAAAGAGACCGAGTGAATGGTGTTAGAGAGGGTGAAGGAAAGATGATTGAAAGTGACTCAGAAAAGGGGAGTTACATGTGTACAAAGGAGTACAAAGGAAATCAAGCAACAACAGATCTAGTGACCCTTCTAGGCTGCTTGTCCTCCAAAACACTGAGGATCAAGTGTCCAAACAGTGGTTTAGAGTGGGTAAGGGAACATTGGAAAGGGAACTACTGCCCTGGAACTAATGTCCGTGGCAGGATTAGGAAGTTAGTAGGGGACAGAAGGGTTAGTAACTGAGGGGAGGATAAAATATAGTTATTAATTTACAAACGCAGTCAGTCGCGGGTTTGATGCGAGATATTTGTCTAGGCGGAGTTTAAATGAATCAACGGTGCTGCAGTCTATAACATCTCGGGGAAGCCCATTCCATAAGTTGACAATTCGATTGAAGAAGACATTTTTAGCTTCGTGTGAGCTAAAAGATTTACCAATAATTTTGCACCTGTTTCCCTGCGTGTAACTAGATTGGTCGATAGTGAAGTACTTACTACAGTTCATATTATCGATGCCTTTGATGATTTTGAACACTTTAATTAAGTCGCCTCTTAATCTGCGCTGGGTTAAAGGAAATAGATTTAATTCTCTAAGACGCTCTTCGTATGGTTTGTTCTTTAGGCTAGGTATCATTTTGGTAACTCTACGTTGAACTCGTTCTAGCTTGTCTATAGCTTTTTGGTAATAAGGGCACCAGGATTGAACGCAGTATTCCAGAAGAGGGCGGACTAAGGAATTGTAAAGGGTTAGGATAACTTCTTTGGATTTATGCTCAAATGACCTGCCTATAAAGCCAATTATTTTGTTTGCCTTAACAACTTCTGAACATTGTTGACTCGGTTTTAGGTTACTCGATATTGTTACTCCCAGATCGGTTTCTCTGTTTACATTCTTAAGCTGAGTGCCATTCATCAAATAGTTTGCTTTCTCGTTTTGGTATCCGATATGTAGTACTTTACATTTATCCGCATTGAAACTCATTTGCCAAATTTGGGCCCAACATGACAACTTATCTAGATTGTGTTGCATATCGTCAACTTGTTCTTTTGAGAGTACGCTATTTGCAATTTTTGTATCGTCAGAAAATTTTGAGATGATTGTACGGGTGAAACCCTCATCTATGTCGTTGATGTAAATTAGAAAGAGAATTGGTGTGGGTGACAGGGTGATACAAGCGAGTGATTAGTGTTAGGAGTGATAGAGATAAATGACTGGGAGTAGATTAAAAAGAAGGAGTGTTGTGTCTGGGGTTAAAGGGTGATACCAAACGAGTGATTAGTGTTAGAAGGAGTGATAGAGATAAATGACTGGGAGTATATTAAAAAGAAGGAGTGTTGTGTCTGGGGTTCAAGGGTGATACCAAACGAGTGATTAGTGTTAGTGAGTGGCTCAGAAAGAAGAGTGGTATGGATGAGTGCGAGGGTGATAACCAATCGAGTGAAGGGTGGGAGAAATAGAGTTGAAGAAGAAATAAGTAGGGTGAGACAGATGCAGAAGGTTTGAAAGGTTGATTATTAAGGGTGTCATGTTAAGGGGGGTCACCAGTTTTGTTTGATCTTTCTCTCCTTTTCTCTCTTTCCCTGGCTTGTATCCATTAGGCCCCATTTAGCCAACTGTGTTAAGACGTTTATCCCCATCCAGGTGTCGATTTCTTCCTGGCGAGCGATAGCGAGCCAGCATTGTATGGAGAAATCCGGCTTCGCCGGAGAATTTTTTCTATCGAAAAATGTACAAATTTACCTTGCTGTCAAAACAAAAATATATATATGCTGGCTCGCTACCGCTCGCCAGGAAAATATTGACACCTAGATGGGGGTAAACGTCTTAAAACAGTAGGCTAAATGGGGCCTAATGGATACAAGCCAGAGAAAGAGATCAAAGGAGAGAAATAGAAAACAAGCGAGGTGGGTTCCCTTTAACCCCTTTAACACATTGATGATTCATATTATGGTTGTGCTTCATATTGAGTACCAGATCCATGAGACTTTCAAATGTCCACAAATTAAGGGCGTAGTGCTTGTTTTTTGGTCTATATATTTATTAATGTATTTATTCATGAGTTTCCTCACTAGACCTCTATCAAGCTTAACAAAACACCCCCTAGAGCCCCTTTCAAGATCAATTTGTAAATTTTTCAGTAGAGAAATGTCCCACCGAAAGCCAGTTCCTTAAAAAATTAAAGGCTCGCTATCGCTCGCCAGGAAAAGAAATCGACACCTAAATGGCACGAAATAAATGAGGCGAAAGGTCTCAAAATCGTCAAACTAACGGAACGAACATCTTAAAACGAATATGCTAAACATGATGGAGAGGGGGGTCCAGAAAAAGCGACTACCTCCCCTTAATATTTATACGTATACTGTGTACCAATGATGTTACAGTCATGTGTGCGGCTACACAATGTTTACAGTGTGGTCGTCCATTAAACGTTCATGAGCGTTTTTGACGTTTTTCACAATGTGGGTTAAGGAGGGTGACCTGCTTTTCTTCTCTCCTTTTCTCTCTTTCTCTGGCTTGTATCCATTCGGCTCCATTCAGCCTACTATTTTAAGACGTTTGTCCCTATCCAGGGGTCGATTTATTCATGGCGATCGATAGCGAGCCAGCATTGTATGGAGAAATCTGGCTTCGCCGGAGATATTTTTCTATCAAAAAATGTACAAATTTAGCCTGCTGACAAAAGCGTTATAACAAATAAACCGTCTCGCTACCGCTCGCCAGGAATACTTCGACACCTATATGAGGACAAACGTCTTAAAACAGTAGGCTGAATAGAGCCGAATGAATACAACCCAGCGTGAGAGGGAGAGAGAACAAAAAACAAGGTGGGCTCCCTTAAATATTTCGATATTATGACTTTTAATTAATAATCTCCTTTTTGGCTATTTATAAACGATTATGATCGGTTTAGGATGGACCTGTGGTAGTTATAAGGGTGAAATATAAACGATTATGATCGGTTTAGGATGGACCTGTGGTAGTTATAAGGGTGAAATATAAACGATTATGATCGGTTTAGGATGGACCTGTGGTAGTTATAAGGGTGAAATATTAACGATTATGATCGGTTTAGGATGGACCTGTGGTAGTTATAAGGGTGAAATATAAACGATTATGATCGGTTTAGGATGGACCTGTGGTAGTTATAAGGGTGAAATATAAACGATTATGATCGGTTTAGGATGGACCTGTGGTAGTTATAAGGGTGAAATATAAACGATTATGATCGGTTTAGGATGGACCTGTGGTAGTTAAGGGTGAAATATAAACGATTATGATCGGTTTAGGATGGACCTGTGGTAGTTATAAGGGTGAAATATAAACGATTATGATCGGTTTAGGATGGACCTGTGGTAGTTATAAGGGTGAAATATAAACGATTATGATCGGTTTAGGATGGACCTGTGGTAGTTATAAGGGTGAAATATAAACGATTATGATCGGTTTAGGATGGACCTGTGGT
Source organism: Paralithodes platypus (assembly GCA_032716605.1). Lineage (NCBI taxonomy): Eukaryota > Metazoa > Arthropoda > Malacostraca > Decapoda > Lithodidae > Paralithodes > Paralithodes platypus. Next base: position 29,330,419 of record CM064509.1, on the reverse strand, counting down.
AGTTATAAGGGTGAAATATAAACGATTATGATCGGTTTAGGATGGACCTGTGGTAGTTATAAGGGTGAAATATAAACGATTATGATCGGTTTAGGATGGACCTGTGGTAGTTATAAGGGTGAAATATAAACGATTATGATCGGTTTAGGATGGACCTGTGGTAGTTATAAGGGTGAAATATAAACGATTATGATCGGTTTAGGATGGACCTGTGGTAGTTATAAGGGTGAAATATAAACGATTATGATCGGTTTAGGATGGACCTGTGGTAGTTATAAGGGTGAAATATAAACGATTATGATCGGTTTAGGATGGACCTGTGGTAGTTATAAGGGTGAAATATAAACGATTATGATCGGTTTAGGATGGACCTGTGGTAGTTATAAGGGTGAAATATAAACGATTATGATCGGTTTAGGATGGACCTGTGGTAGTTATAAGGGTGAAATATAAACGATTATGATCGGTTTAGGATGGACCTGTGGTAGTTATAAGGGTGAAATATAAACGATTATGATCGGTTTAGGATGGACCTGTGGTAGTTATAAGGGTGAAATATAAACGATTATGATCGGTTAGGATGGACCTGTGGTAGTTATAAGGGTGAAATATAAACGATTATGATCGGTTTAGGATGGACCTGTGATAGTTATAAGGGTGAAATATAAACGATTATGATCGGTTTAGGATGGACCTGTGATAGTTATAAGGGTGAAATATAAACGATTATGATCGGTTTAGGATGGACCTGTGGTAGTTATAAGGGTGAAATATAAACGATTATGATCGGTTTAGGATGGACCTGTGATAGTTATAAGGGTGAAATATAAACGATTATGATCGGTTTAGGATGGACCTGTGGTAGTTATAAGGGTGAAATATACACGATTATGATCGGTTTAGGATGGACCTGTGGTAGTTATAAGGGTGAAATATAAACGATTATGATCGGTTTAGGATGGACCTGGGTAGTTATAAGGGTGAAATATAAACGATTATGATCGGTTTAGGATGGACCTGTGGTAGTTATAAGGGTGAAATATAAACAATTATGATCGGTTTAGGATGGACCTGTGGTAGTTATAAGGGTGAAATATAAACGATTATGATCGGTTTAGGATGGACCTGTGGTAGTTATAAGGGTGAAATATAAACGATTATGATCGGTTTAGGATGGACCTGTGGTAGTTATAAGGGTGAAATATAAACGATTATGATCGGTTTAGGATGGACCTGTGGTAGTTATAAGGGTGAAATATAAACGATTATGATCGGTTTAGGATGGACCTGTGGTAGTTATAAGGGTGAAATATAAACGATTATGATCGGTTTAGGATGGACCTGTGGTAGTTATAAGGGTGAAATATAAACGATTATGATCGGTTTAGGATGGACCTGTGGTAGTTATAAGGGTGAAATATAAACGATTATGATCGGTTTAGGATGGACCTGTGGTAGTTATAAGGGTGAAATATAAACGATTATGATCGGTTTAGGATGGACCTGTGGTAGTTATAAGGGTGAAATATAAACGATTATGATCGGTTTAGGATGGACCTGTGGTAGTTATAAGGGTGAAATATAAACGATTATGATCGGTTTTAGGATGGACCTGTGGTAGTTATAAGGGTGAAATATAAACGATTATGATCGGTTTAGGATGGACCTGTGGTAGTTTAAGGGTGAAATATAAACGATTATGATCGGTTTAGGATGGACCTGTGGTAGTTATAAGGGTGAAATATAAACGATTATGATCGGTTTAGGATGGACCTGTGGTAGTTATAAGGGTGAAATATAAACGATTATGATCGGTTTAGGATGGACCTGTGGTAGTTATAAGGGTGAAATATAACGATTATGATCGGTTTAGGATGGACCTGTGGTAGTTATAAGGGTGAAATATAAACGATTATGATCGGTTTAGGATGGACCTGTGGTAGTTATAAGGGTGAAATATAAACGATTATGATCGGTTTAGGATGGACCTGTGGTAGTTATAAGGGTGAAATATAAACGATTATGATCGGTTTAGGATGGACCTGTGGTAGTTATAAGGGTGAAATATAAACGATTATGATCGGTTTAGGATGGACCTGTGGTAGTTATAAGGGTGAAATATAAACGATTATGATCGGTTTAGGATGGACCTGTGGTAGTTATAAGGGTGAAATATAAACGATTATGATCGGTTTAGGATGGACCTGTGGTAGTTATAAGGGTGAAATATAAACGATTATGATCGGTTTAGGATGGACCTGTGGTAGTTATAAGGGTGAAATATAAACGATTATGATCGGTTTAGGATGGACCTGTGGTAGTTATAAGGGTGAAATATAAACGATTATGATCGGTTTAGGATGGACCTGTGGTAGTTATAAGGGTGAAATATAAACGATTATGATCGGTTTAGGATGGACCTGTGGTAGTTATAAGGGTGAAATATAAACGATTATGATCGGTTAGGATGGACCTGTGGTAGTTATAAGGGTGAAATATAACGATTATGATCGGTTTAGGATGGACCTGTGGTAGTTATAAGGGTGAAATATAAACGATTATGATCGGTTTAGGATGGACCTGTGGTAGTTATAAGGGTGAAATATAAACGATTATGATCGGTTTAGGATGGACCTGTGGTAGTTATAAGGGTGAAATATAAACGATTATGATCGGTTTAGGATGGACCTGTGGTAGTTATAAGGGTGAAATATAAACGATTATGATCGGTTTAGGATGGACCTGTGGTAGTTATAAGGGTGAAATATAAACGATTATGATCGGTTTAGGATGGACCTGTGGTAGTTATAAGGGTGAAATATAAACGATTATGATCGGTTTAGGATGGACCTGTGGTAGTTATAAGGGTGAAATATAAACGATTATGATCGGTTTAGGATGGACCTGTGGTAGTTATAAGGGTGAAATATAAACGATTATGATCGGTTTAGGATGGACCTGTGGTAGTTATAAGGGTGAAATATAAACGATTATGATCGGTTTAGGATGGACCTGTGGTAGTTATAAGGGTGAAATATAAACGATTATGATCGGTTTAGGATGGACCTGTGGTAGTTATAAGGGTGAAATATAAACGATTATGATCGGTTTAGGATGGACCAGTGGTAGTTATAAGGGTGAAATATAAACGATTATGATCGGTTTAGGATGGACCTGTGGTAGTTATAAGGGTGAAATATAAACGATTATGATCGGTTTAGGATGGACCTGTGGTAGTTATAAGGGTGAAATATAAACGATTATGATCGGTTTAGGATGGACCTGTGGTAGTTATAAGGGTGAAATATAAACGATTATGATCGGTTTAGGATGGACCTGTGGTAGTTATAAGGGTGAAATATAAACGATTATGATCGGTTTAGGATGGACCTGTGGTAGTTATAAGGGTGAAATATAAACGATTATGATCGGTTTAGGATGGACCTGTGGTAGTTATAAGGGTGAAATATAAACGATTATGATCGGTTTAGGATGGACCTGTGGTAGTTATAAGGGTGAAATATAAACGATTATGATCGGTTTAGGATGGACCTGTGGTAGTTATAAGGGTGAAATATAAACGATTATGATCGGTTTAGGATGGACCTGTGGTATTTATAAGGGTGAAATATAAACGATTATGATCGGTTTAGGATGGACCTGTGGTAGTTATAAGGGTGAAATATAAACGATTATGATCGGTTTAGGATGGACCTGTGGTAGTTATAAGGGTGAAATATAAACGATTATGATCGGTTTAGGATGGACCTGGTAGTTATAAGGGTGAAATATAAACGATTATGATCGGTTTAGGATGGACCTGTGGTAGTTATAAGGGTGAAATATAAACGATTATGATCGGTTTAGGATGGACCTGTGGTAGTTATAAGGGTGAAATATAAACGATTATGATCGGTTTAGGATGGACCTGTGGTAGTTATAAGGGTGAAATATAAATTGATTAAGGGAGCCCACCTCGCTTGTTTTCTCTTTCTCTCCCTCTCTCTTTGGCTTGTATCCATTCGGACCCATTCAGCCTACTGTTTTAAGACGTTTACCCCCATCCAGGTGTCAATATTTTCCTGGTGAGCGGTAGCGAGCCAGCATATATATATTTTTGTTTTGACAGCAAGCTAAATTTTTACATTTTTCGATAGAAAAATTTCTCCGGCGAAGCCGGATTTTTGCATACAATCCTGGCTCGCTTTCGCTCACCAGGAAGAAATCGACACCTGGATGGGGATAAACGTCTTAAAACAGTTGGCTGAATGGGGCCGAATGGATACACGCCAGGGAAAGAGAGAAAAGGAGAGACAGATAACAAAAATGTCAGTGACCTCCCTTAAGGATGCAGCTCTGTCTTATACCATCGTGTTTTACAATCTTCAGACGTTTTTTTTATTTTTGTTTATTTTGTTTTTATTTATTTTTTTTACCTGGCCTGCACCTTCCAGTTTAGCAATGTGTTTCATCAGATGTAGAGACCATATCACTGCTGCGTACTCTAATCTTGGCCTAATCATCGACACTATAATCTGTCTCAGCATCTCTTCGTCCATGTAAATAAAAGCTACCCTCATGTTCGTCAGTTATCCATATGACCCTCCCACTATCCCATTGATATGCTTTTCCGGTGACAAATCACTCTGTGTAATTACTCCTAAATCTTTCTCTTCTTTTGCTGTGCTGATTTTCTCCCCTCCCAAGTTGTATTCCCATTTGGGTCTCCTTTCACTGATTCCCATTTCTAGTATGTGGCACTTCTTTGCGTTGAACTTCATCTTCCAAGTTTCACTCCAGTGATGTAACTTATCTCGATCATCTTGTAACTCTCTACAACTATTCTCGTCTACAACTTTCTTCAAGATCTTAGCGTCGTCTGCGAACATGTTTGTATAGCTACTCAATCCTTCTGGCATATCGTTTACATATATCAAGAACATTATCGGTGCCAGCACTGACCCCTGCGGGACCCCGCTGCTAAGAAGGTTCTTCCACTGTGATGTCTTGTCTCTTATTGTTGTTCTCATCAGTCTTCCTATCAAATAGTTCTCCATCCATGAACAGTTTCCCATGTACCCCTCCAACCGTTCTAAGTTTCCTCAAAAAGCTGTTTATGGGGCACCCTATCGAATGCATGCTTCAGGTCGAGATAGACACAGTTTACTCAACCCTTTCTTTCTTGTATACCATCTATAACCCTGCTGTACAAACTCTGTAGGCTTGTAACACAAGACGATCCTTCTCTGAACCCAAATTGCTTCGCTGTGAGCAACCTTCTCTCTTCCAAAAATTCAATCCATTATTGTTTGTATTATTTATTCACAAAGTTTACAAATTATACACTGGTAAGGGACACTGGTCTATAATTATACACTGGTAAGGGACACTGGTCTATAATTATACACTGGTAAGGGACACTGGTCTATAATTATACACTGGTAAGGGACACTGGTCTATAATTAAGTGGGTCTTCCTTCTCTCCTCTTTTATAAATTGGCACTATATTGGCTCTCTTCCAATGTTTGTTTGTTTTGTTTTATTTTCTATGGGAGTGAGGGAGACAAAAGGCAGAACTGCCTGTAGCAAGTGTCCCCCTCCCCCCCCCCCTGAGTTGAAAGAGTGACAGGGCCAAAATCAAGGGACGTTCGAGCCAAAATATCTGGACACACGGAGTTTGAAGCAATTTAAGTCATTGTTGGTAATTCACCGTTATCTAAGGAACACTTAATAATATCACAAACTGGGCCACCCAATTGATCTGCACACTCTTAGGATCCACCCTGCCTCTTCATCAGGTCCCATTGCCTTTCTTACATCCAATTCCTTCATTAATGTCTTTACTTCACATTCATCAATTGACATTTCTGGCATTTGTGGCAAATACTGCATCCTCAGGTTCCAAGAACTCTTCCTATGTGACAAACACTGATTGCAATTTATCATTCATTGCCTCACACATTTCTTCATCATTCTCATAGGCTTCCTCTCCAACTCTCAACCTAGTTATAATATTCTTAGTTTTAATGTTTCCATTTACGAATCTATAGCACAATTTGGGTTATCATTTTGCATTTCATTGCAATGTTCTTTTCATATTTCCTCTCTTCCTCTCTTCGTATCTTGACATAATTATTTCTTGCCGTTTTGTATTCCTTCCACGCTTCTTCATTGTACCGCCTTCACACCTTGTTCCGTGCTCTATCTCTCTTCAATAGAGCCTTTTCACATTAACGTTGAACCACTCTTTTCTTTTTCTCCATACTTGTAGAAAATGTAGGTACATATCTGTTCACCCCTTCCCTATACACCTCCATCAGAATTTCATACTTTGTGTGTATACTTGTGTGTGTGTGTGTGTGTGTGTGTGTGTGTGTGTGTGTGTGTACAAAGGAGTACAAAGGAAATCAAGCAACAACAGATCTAGTGACCCTTCTAGGTTGCTTGTCCTCCAAAACACTGAGGATCAAGTGTCCAAACAGTGGTTTAGAGTGGGTAAGGGAACATTGGAAAGGGAATTACTGCCCTGGAACTAATGTCCGTGGCAGGATTTGGAAGTTAGTAGGGGACAGATGGGTTAGTAACTGAGGGGGGGATAAAATAAAGTTATTCATTTACAAACGCAGTCAGTCGCGGGTTTGATGCGAGATATTTGTCTAGGCGGAGTTTAAATGAATCAACGGTGATGCAGTCTATAACGTTTCGGGGAAGCCCATTCCACAAGTTGACAACTCGATTGAAGAAGAAATTCTTAGATTCGTGTGAGTTAAAAGATTTACCAATAATTTTGCAACCGTTTCCCCGCGTGTAATTAGATTGGTCGATAGTGAAGTACTTACTACAGTTCATATTGTCGATGCCTTTGATGATTTTGAACACTTGAATTAAGTCACCTCTTAATCTGCGCTGGGTTAAAGGAAATAGATTTAATTCTCTAAGACGCTCTTCGTATGGTTTGTTCTTTAGGCTAGGTATCATTTTGGTAACTCTACGTTGAACTCGTTCTAGCTTGTTTATATCTTTTTGGTAATAAGGGCACCAGGATTGAACGCAGTATTCCAGAAGAGGGCGGACTAATGAATTGTAAAGGGTTAGGATAACTTCTTTGGATTTATGCTCAAATGACCTGCCTATAAAGCCAATTATTTTGTTTGCCTTCTTAACAACTTCTGAACATTGTTGACTCGGTTTTAGGTTACTCGATATTGTTACTCCCAGATCGGTTTCTCTGTTTACATTCTTAAGCTGAGTGCCATTCATCGAATAGTTTGCTTTCTCATTTAGGTATCCGATATGTAGTACTTTACATTTATCCGCATTGAAACTCATTTGCCAAATTTGGGCCCAACATGACAATTTATCTAGATTGTGTTGCATATCGTCAACTTGTTCTTTTGAGAGTACGCTATTTGCAATTTTTGTATCGTCAGCAAATTTTGAGATTGTACAGGTGAGACCCTCATCTATGTCGTTGATGTAAATTAGAAAGAGAATTGGTCCTAGTACCGATCCCTGGGGTACCCCGCTACTTACATTGGTCCATTTTGATGCCTTACCGTTTATGACTACTCTTTGCTTTCTGTCGCTGAGCCAATTTTCTATCCATTTCAACACACCGTCTTGTATTCCATGCGCTTTTAGTTTTAGCAGTAAACGTTTGTGGGGAACTTTGTCAAAGGCCTTTTGAAAATCAAGGTATATAATATCTACAGCTTTACTCTCATCGTAGAGGTTGAGGATATCGTGGAAGAAGTCTAAGAGGTTTGTTAAACAGGAACGTTTTTTACGAAAGCCGTGTTGAGTATCTTTAAGTATGTTATTTTCCTCTAAGTGATTTACGAGTCTGTCTCGTATGACCGTTTCTAGCATTTTACATACAACTGAGGTTAAGCTAATTGGACGATAGTTACTGGGTAGGGATTTGCTGCCTTTTTTGAATATCGGTGTTACGTTGGCTAGCTTCCACTGATCGGGCATAGTTCCAGACTGCAAGGATTTATTGAATAGTAATGTCAGTGGTTTAGAGAGCTCATCCTTAGCTTCCTTTAGAACTCTAGGCGAGATTGTATCAGGTCCAGGCGTTTTATTTACCTTGAGTTTATCTAAACAATTCAATACTTCTCTCTCTGTAACGGTGATATTGCTTAGAACATCTGAATTATCAATCTGAATCGGCGATGGTGTAGGGATATCACTGAAGTCTTCTGTTGTAAAAACTGATGCAAAGAAGGTATTGAGGGCATTACTCATTTGTTCTTCGTCTTTGGTGTATTCTCCATTTTCATCGACTAACGGTCCAACAGTTGAAGTAACGACTTTTTTCTTTCTGATATAACTATAGAATTCTTTCGGGTTTGTTTTACTTTGATTCGCAATATGTAACTCTAAGGTCTTTTTACTTTGCTTAATTAACTTTTTGGCTTTGCGTCGTAGCTCTACAAATTTCAGCCGTTCTTCGTCATTTTGTGAGGATTTTAATCTATCATTAGCAAATTTTTTAGCAAGCAGGCAGTTTGAAATATCTTTATTCCACCATTTGGGCTTATTATTATGGCCTGGACGCCGAGTTTTCGATGGTATGCAGTCTTGCACTGCTTTTAGGTAAGTGGCTTCGAATAACTTCCAAGATGTATTTATGTCGTTATTGTGAATTAAAAAGCTCCAGTCAGTTTCTTTAAACATAGCTCTAAGTTTATGGAAGTTTGCTTTCTTGAAATTAGGGACTTTTTCGATGCTACTATTTGGTTCGTTACTAGTAAACTTTAAAGTGAAAGTTATCGTACGATGGTCGCTGTTACTGAATTCATCACCAACATTCAAATTCTCTATTAATTCTTCTTTTGTTGCAAGTACAATGTCAAGAACGTTATTACCACGGGTCGGCGTTCCAACAAATTGATAAAGCGAACTCTCTTGCAAGTTCGTATACAAGTCATGTCCGGAGTGTGAAGTAAGAGTATCGCCCCACTTGGTCACAGGTAAATTAAAGTCACCAAAAATTACGGTATCTTGCGAGTTACTTACATCTGCAATTTGTTCGTAAATATCTCGGTCAGTTTGCACTGATTGAGCTGGAGGTCTGTATATTAATGCAAGTATTATTTTGGTACCTTTATTATTCTAGTGTGTGTGTGTGTGTGTGTGTGTGTGTGTGTGTGTGTTATATAAGACATTCCGGATTACCACCATATTTTCTGGGGACCATTCATTAATAACAAGAATCCAACTTAATACAATCAATATTCAAAGTCATTCAATATACAACATACAACAATATACAACAGCTCGCTGTCGCTCGCCAGGAAAATATCGACACCTAAATGGCACGAAAGGTCTTTATATTGACGAAGAAATGGGGTGAAAGGTGTTACAATCGCCAAACTAATGGACCGAACGTCTTACAATCTGAAAACTAGTGAGGCTAAGCATGAGGGAGAAGGGTAGCCAGTAAAACCGTCCCCCCCCCCTCTCCCCTTTAGCCGGTGTCACGCGAGCATTATATTAGCAATTCTCGTTTGGCTTCTTCGTAGTTAAAACGTTATTTCCTTCATGGCACCAAACGTAACCTACCTTCAGTCTAGTTCCTAATAGCGGTGTCAATATGCCCCCAAATATTGCTAGAAAGAACTTTATTTTATTTTATTTACTCAGGCCCAATCCCCACTTTTCCTATTTTTATTTTTATTTTTTATTTTTTTATTTTTTTTGGGGGGAGGGTGGCCGACTCAAGACAGAGCCAGAATAGGGACATCTAGAAAGAACTTGCTCATAGAAAATTGACGAAAAAATGTCTCGTGTAGCACCGTCTGTATTCCCTGAACTGGCTCGGGTCTTCCAAGTGGTGGGTCGAGACGGAAAAATTACCAGCATATATATATGAGAGAGAGAGAGAGAGACAGAGAGAGAGAGAGAGAGGAAAGAGAGAGAGAGAGAGAGAGGGGAGAGGGAGAAATAAGATAGAGAAAGAGAGAGAGAGGGGGGGGGGAGAGAGGGAGGTGATGCATAAGAGAGGGAGAGGGGGGGACAAACCAGGGAGACTTACATACATTTACATACATACACTGACCACACAGACCATACGATCCAAGCCAGGTGGTCAGAACTTACTTCTAATAGAGATAGCAGAACCCTCAAATACAGAAAAGTGGAAGAAAAAGATAGCGCAGGAGTAGAGAGAGAGAGAGAGAGAGAGAGAGAGAAAAAAAAAAAGAGAGAAAAAGAGAGAGAGAGTGTTTGTGTGTGTGTGTATTGTATAAACATTAGGATGAGAATAATGAGTACAATTATGATAATGTTGTGTAATTATAAAGATGGGTCATTACGAAAATTATGATGCGTAAATTTGACTAACCGTGCGCCCCAAAGGAAGGAAGAGTGGCAGCATTATGATGAAAGTAAAATAGAGAGAGTTAATCAACTCTGCGTAAGCAGAGTTTGGTATCGCCCCCCCCCGTATAGTGGGTACCACCGGAAAAAAATGTCTGTCGTCGTCGTCGTCCGTCTGTCTCGGAACTCCTCCTAGACCGTTGGACGGATTTCACCAAATTTCACACGAACATTTGTTGCGTGAATGCGAATGTCAGTCAAAAAAGATTTTTTGAATTTATGCAATAGTTATGATTTTAGGTCCAAAATATGGTTTTACCCCCTCCCCCCTGCCGGACCCCCCCCCCCCCCCCCAGCAATTATGGCGTTCTTCGGGGCTCACACACTAAGAACGCATTCGTTCTGGGGACGAAAACATCTCGCTCCGTATTTGCTAGGTTAAGTTAGTTTAGTTGGCATTAGAAGTGATGGTAGTAATAGTGGGATTGATGGTGATAGTAGTGATGATGGTGATAATAGTAGTGATGATGGTTGTAGTTGTATTGATGATGATGATAGGAGTGATTATGGTGACAGTAGTAGATATGATGGTGACAGTAGTAGATATGATGGTGACAGTACTAGTACAAAGGAGTACAAAGGAAATCAAGCAACAACAGATCTAGTGACCCTTCTAGGTTGCTTGTCCTCAAAAACACTGAGGATCAAGTGTCCAAACAGTGGTTTAGAGTGGGTAAGGGAACATTGGAAAGGGAATTACTGCCCTGGAACTAATGTCCGTGGCAGGATTAGGAAGTTAGTAGGGGACAGATGGGTTAGTAACTGAGGGGGGGATAAAATAAAGTTATTCATTTACAAACGCAGTCAGTCGCGGGTTTGATGCGAGATATTTGTCTAGGCGGAGTTTAAATGAATCAACGGTGATGCAGTATAACGTTCGGGGGAAGCCCATTCCACAAGTTGACAACTCGATTGAAGAAGAAATTCTTAGATTCGTGTGAGTTAAAAGATTTACCAATAATTTTGCAACAGTTTCCCCGCGTGTAATTAGATTGGTCGATAGTGAAGTACTTACTACAGTTCATATTGTCGATGCCTTTGATGATTTTGAACACTTGAATTAAGTCACCTCTTAATCTGCGCTGGGTTAAAGGAAATAGATTTAACCATCACTAGTAGTAGTGATGATGGTCATAATAGTAGTGATGATGGTGATAAAGTAGACGTGCCGTTTTGCCCAAAATCAAAACGGCATACCCAACTCTGCGATGGGTTACCATTATCACTACTAATACCATCATCAATCACAATCACCATCATCACTACTACTACCATCATCACTACAACTCTCACAATCATCACGACTACTGTCATCATCACCATTACTATGATCATCATCACTACTACAATTACAATCATCGCTACTACTCTCACCATCATCACTACTACTGTCACCATTGTCACTACCATCTTAATCACTACTATCATCATTGATACTACAACTATCAACCATCATTACTACTATCATCACCACCATCTTACAATCATCATTACTACTGTTAACATCATCACTGCTACTATAACCATCATCATTACTAATGTCACAAGTATTACCATCATGTATCCTACTGTCACCATCATCACTACTACTGCCTTCATCACCATTACTATGATCTTCATCATCACAACTATTGTCATCACTACAACTTTCACCATCCTCACTACTACTCACCATCATCACTAATACTCACACCATCGTCACTACCATCATCACTACTATTATGACCATCATCACTACTACTAGTACTGTCACCATCATATCTACTACTGTCACCATCATATCTACTACTGTCATCATCATCACTACTGTCATCATCATCAATACAACTACAACCATAATCACTACTATTATCACCATTAATACTACTATCACCATAATTCCAAATATTACTACAATCACTTCTAATGCCAACTAAACTAACTTAACCTAGCAAATACGTAGCGAGATGTTTTCGCCCCAAGAACGCCATCTTTGCTGGGGGGGGGGGGGAGGGGGGGGGGGGGGTCGGGGAGGGGGGAAGGGGGGGGGGGGTGTAAAACCAAATTTTGGACCTAAAATCATAACTATTGCATACATTCAAAAAATCTTTTTTGTCTGACGTTCGCATTCACGCAACAAATGTTCGTGTGAAATTTGGTGAAAATCCGTCCAACGGTCTAGGAGGAGTTCCGAGACAGACGGACGACGACGACAGATTTTTTTTTCGTGTGGTACCCACTATACGGGGGGGGGGGGGGGGGGGGGCGATACCAAACTCTGCTTACGCAGAGTTGACAAGTAATGATGATAGTTGTAGTGATAATGATGACAGTAGTGATGATGGTAGTGGCGATGGTGTGAGTATTAGTGATGATGGTGATTAGTAGTGATGATGGTGAAGTTGTAGTGATGATGACAATAGTTGTGATGATGAAGATCATAGTAATGGTGATGATGGCAGTAGTAGTGATGATGGTGATAGGATACATGATGGTAATACTTGTGACAGTAGTAATGATGGTTATAGTAGTAGTGATGATGTTAACAGTAGTAATGATGATTGTAAGATGGTGGTGATGATAGTAGTAATGATGGTTGATAGTTGTTGTAACAATGATGATAGTAGTGATTAAGATGGTAGTGACAATGGTGACAGTAGTAGTGAAGTAATGATGATTGTAATTGTAGTAGTGATGATGATCATAGTAATGGTAATGATGACAGTATTTGTGATGATTGTGGCAGTTATAGTGATGATGGCAGTAATAATGATGATTGTGATTTATGATGGTATTAGTAGTGATGATGGTAACCTATCGCAGAGTTGGGTATGCCGTTTTGATTTTGGGCAAAACGGCACGTCTACAGATAGTACCGATAGTAGTAGTAGTGATGATCATAGTAATGGTGATGATTATAGTAGTAGTGATGATAGTGCAGTTATAGTGAGGATGGCAGCTAAAAAAAATCGTGGTTACCGTGAGCAGAGGAATGCTATGAGAAACTTGTAGCGAGATATTCTTTAATCTAAATGTCAACAAGAAATGCCACAACCAGCTAGCTGTATCTGAGCATTCCTCTGCTCAAGGTAACCACGAAAGATTTTAGCTGTATTTATTAGCTACTGTCAACAATATTCTGGTATCGCCCCCCCCCCCCCCCCCGGAAAAGAAATATCTGTCGTCGTCGCCGAATAATAGTCCCCCTATATAAGGGTAAAGGGGAAAGAGGAGTGTGTGGTAACCACCGAGGAATATGTCTTCTAAGCGTAGTAGGGAAGGTATACAGTAGGGTAGTGATTGAGAGAGTGAGAGTGAGAACGGAGAAATGGATAGGCGACGAGCAGGGAGGTTTTAGGAAGGGAAGAGGATGTGTAGATCAGATTTTTACCCTGAATTGTGTTGTGGAGAAGTATCTGGAGAAGAAACAAAAGGTGTATGTTGCCTTTATGGACTTGGAGAAGGCCTATGACAGAGTGGATAGAGAAGGTTTGTGGAAAGTACTAAGAATATACGGAGTAGAGGGCAAGTTGCTGAAAGCAGTGAAGAGCATGTATGAGGGTGCAAAGGCGGCAGTACGTGTGGAGAGTGAGCAGAGCGAGTTCTTTGACCTGAATGTTGGTTTGAAACAGGGGTGTGTGATGTCCCCGTGGTTGTTTACTGTATATATGGATGGAGTCATGAAAGAAATACTATCAAGAGCAGTGGATGTTGGTGTATCGCTGAAAAGGGAGGGAATTGAGTGGAAGCTACCTATACTACTGTTTGCGGATGATACAGTTCTGATGAGTGATAATGAATGGGAGTTGCAGGGTCTGGTAAATGAGTTTGGAACAGTGTGCGAAAAACGGAATTTGAAGGTAAATACGGGGAAGAGCAAGGTTATGGTCTTCGAAAGGGGGGAAGTCACAGTGTGAGGTGAAGCTGAACGGTCAGGCTATGGAGATCGTCAACTCTTTTAAGTATCTGGGCAGTGTGTTGAGTAAAGATGGGACTATGGATGAAGAAGTGCGGGAGAGGGTACAACAGGGGAAGAGGGTTGTAGGAACGCTAAAAGCAGTAACAAGAAATAGGGTGGTCAGTATGGAAGTGAAGAAGTCCTTGCATGACAGTGTGGTAATCCCGACACTGACTTACGGAAGCGAAGCATGGACGTTGGTTGAGAGACTCAGACCAAGAGTAAGAGCAGTGGAAATTAATTACTTAAGGAGTGCGTGCAGAGTTACATGGAGGGATAGACAGACTAATGAGGAAGTAAGAAGGAGGTGTGGTGTGGAGGTAGATGTGCTGGAAAGTGTGAAAAGGAACAACTTGAGATGGTTCGGCCATATGGAACGTATGGAAAGCGAGAGAATGACTAAGAGGGTGTACGAGAGCGAGGTGGAGGGACAGAGAGGGAGAGGTAGACCGAATATGAGGTGGAAGGATGGAGTGAGGAAGTACATGAACGAGGGCGGTGCTGGTTGGGGGGAGGGGCGTCGACTGACTGGGGACAGAGGTGCATGGGGGCGGTTCGTTCGTGGCCACCCCTTCGGGGATCACGGCGTGAGGCAATAGATAGATAGATAGATAGTCGCCGTCCGTCTGTCCCGAAACTCCTCCTAGACCGTTGGACGGATTTTCACCAAATTTCACACGAACATTTGTTGGGTGAATGTGAACGTCAGCCAAAAGAGATTTTTTGAATGTGTGCAATAGTTATGATTTTAGATCCAAAATAAGGTTTTACCCCCCCCCTCCCCTCCCCAGGAATGATGATGGTAAACACACACACACAGAACGCGATCATTGCTGGGGGCGAAAACATCTCGCTCTGCATTTGCTAGGTTAAGTTAGTTTAGTTGACATTAGAAGTGATGGTATAAAAAATAGTAATAGTGGGATTGATGGTGATAGTAGTGATGATGGTGATAATAGTAGTGATGATGGTTGTAATTGTAATAATTATGATTACAGTAGTGATGATGACTAGTAGATAATTATGATGGTGACAGTACTAGTAGTAGTGATGTTGGTCATAATAGTAGTAATGATGGTGACAAGTAATTATTATAGTTGTAGTGATAATGATTACAGTAGTGATGAAGGTAGTGACGATGGTGACAGTAGTAGTAAAGATGGTGAGTAGTAGTGATTATGGTGAAAGTTGTAGTGATGATGGTAAAAGTAGTAGTGATGACTATAATAGTAGTAGTGCTGATGATAGTGATGGTAATAGTAGTAAGGATGATGGTGATAATAGTAGTGATTATGGTGATAGTTGTAGTTATAACGATGACAGTTGTGATGATGGTGACAGTAGTAGTGATGATGTTGTTAACACTAGTAATGATGATTGTAAGATGATGGTGATAATAGTAGTTATGATGGTGATAGTTGTAGTAACAATGATGATAGTAGTAACAATGGTGACAGTAGTAGTTTTGATGGTGACAGTAGTAGTGATGATGGTTGAGAGTAGTTGTGATGATTGTAATAGTAGTAGTCATGATAATCATAGTAATGGTGATGATGACAGTAGTAGTGATGATGGTGGAGTTGTAGTGGAGATGGCAGTAGTAGTGATGATGGTGATAGTATGATTGATGATGGTAACCCATCGCTGAGTTGGGTAGGCCTATGCCGTTTTGATTTTGGGTCAAAACGGCACGTCTACTTTATAGTAGTAGTGCTGATGATAGTAATGGTGATAGTGAGTAGTAGTGATGATGGTGACCCATCGCAGAGTTGGGTATGCCGTTTTGATTTTGGGCAAAACGGCACGTCTACTTTATTAATAAAGATGGAACAGGAGCAATAATTAATGTAGGTAGTGAGGAAGGTAGATGGGTAGATAGGTATGTAAATAGATCGGCAGGCAAGTAGGTAGTGAGGAAGTTAGATGGGTAGATAGGTATGTAAATAGATCGGCAGGCAGGTAGGTAGGTATAGGTAGTGAGGAAGGAAGGAAGGTAGGTAGGTTGGTAGGTAGGTAGGTAGGAATAATACGAGAAATATGATGGAAGGCAGGTAAGTAGGTAGCTAGGTAGGCAAGTAAGTAGGTAAGCAGGCAGGTAAGTAGGTAGTCAGGCAGGTAAGTAGGTAGGCACGCAGGCAGGTATGTAGGCAGAAAGGCAGCTAAGTAGGTAGGCAGGAAGGTAAGTAGGTATATAAGCGGGTAGGCAAGTATACATGAAGGAAAGCAGACAGGTAAGTAGGTAGGCAGACAGGAAGGTAAGTAGGTTGGTAGGTAATCAGGCAGGTTGGTAAATAGGTAGGCAGACAGGAAGGTAAGTAGGCAGTCAGGTAAGTAGGTAAGCAGGCAGGTAATTAAGTAGGTAAGTAGGCAGGCAGGTAAGTAGGTAGGTAGGTAGCCGGGGTTCTTAGATTGATTACCATTGATTAGCCTAATATCACCCTATTTATAGACCCTACCCTGTCCTCATAATACTATCACACTACTACTATTACTATTACTACTACTACTACTACTACTACTACTTCTCTCTCTCTCTTGTGTCTATTGTTTTCTTCCCACCCTCCTTCCTCTCCATTTCTCTCTAGTCTCTTAAGAGGGGGGGAGAGAGAGAGAGAGAGAGAGAGAGAAAGAGAAAGAAAGAGGGGGAGAGATCGCTCGTGTGGTACCGGCCTTACTTCGCTAAATAATTATAGGTAATATAAATAGGGTATCTAAAGTGTCCATAATGGGCTTCCAATATAAAGCCGTAGTTGGTGGAAATAAACCAATCTTATACCAGTTAGAGAGGGTAGATCACTATCAATATACCCAATTATCTTGTATACCAGGGAGGATAAATTTCTATCAATACATCCAATGGTCTTTTATACCCTATATTTCTTAGAGTGCAAGATCCTAAGGAAATGCGGCGTCATAACTTAAGGGGTTAATGCTTGTATTTATTATCTTATATATATATATATATATATATATATTATATACTGTATATATATATATATATATATATATATAGATATATATTATATATAATATATATATATATATATATATATATATATATAATTATATACTGTATATATATATATATATATATATATATATATATATATATATATATATATACTGTATATACAGTATATATTACATATATTTTTTTTTTTTTTTTTTTTTTTTTAAGTTAGACCTCCATCAAGCTTAAAAAACACCCCTTAGATATATTTTTAAATTTTTCGGTGGAAAAATGTCCCCGTTCCTTCTAAAATTACAGGCTCGCTATCGCTTGCCAGGCAAAACTCGACACCTAAATGGACCGCAAGGTCCTAATAATGACGAAGAAATTGAGCGAAATGTCACAAAATCGCCAAACTAACGGAAAGAATATCGTAAAATCTCAAAACTAATATGCTAAACATGAGGGGGAAGGGGGTCCATAAAAATCGACTACCTCCCCCGGTTTTCTGGACCACTTTCTCCCTCATGTTTAGCCCCATTAGTTTTCATATGTTAAGATGTGTGCCCCATTTTGGCGATTTTAAGACCTTTCGCCCCATTTCTTCGTTAATATTTAGACCTTTCGTGCTATTTAGGTGTCGATTTTTTCCTTGGCGAACGATAGTGAGCCTGTAATGTTGGAAGAACCGGCCTTCGGCCGGGAAATTTTTCTACCGAAAAATGTACAAATTAATCTAGAAGGGGGATCTAATGGATGTTTTTATTTAATTTGATGGAGGTTTAGGGAGGGAACTAGAAAAATGATGGAGGTCTAGGGAGGAAACTAGAAAAATTATGGAAGTCTAGGGAGGAAACTAGAAAAATTATGGAAGTCTAGGGAGGAAACTAGAAAAATTATGGAGGTCTAGGGAGGAAACTAGAAAAATTATGGAGGTCTAGGGAGGAAACTAGAAAAATTATGGAGGTCTAGGGAGGAAACTAGAAAAATGATGGAGGTCTAGGGAGGAAACTAGAAAAATTATGGAGGTCTAGGGAGGAAACTAGAAAAATTATGGAGGACTAGGGAGGAAACTAGAAAAATTATGGAAGTCTAGGGAGGAAACTAGAAAAATGATGGAGGTCTAGGGAGGAAATTAGAAATATGATGACTACATGCAAAAATCGTCCAAAAAGTGAACCCTTGTCTAGCGGGGTGTTTTGGGCTCATTTGGGCATATTTAGGCCCTCCTGAATGATCAATCAAGTATCTGCATGAAAAGAAATGTATCCAGCAAAAAACTAGGCGCTAAAAGCTTCAAAATGAGACCAGAACGAGCTACGTAGCACTCGTGGTTCTCTTGCAGTGGTGCCACGAACATGGGAGTTTAGCTTATAGCGGTATATTTTTCCCAGCTATGCTCACTACTGGCTACACTGCCGGCCTCTCGAGAACACAGGGAACATGAGTTAATGGGCGGCGGTAAGCCCTGGGAGTCGGCTGTCTGGCCCGCTGCGCTCCTGGCCATTTGCACTCGATTTTAACCCTTTAAAAGCCTTAATCTCCTAACTTGCTGCAAATTGGTGCACGACTTAAGTCGAGCGCCGCCAATAAGGGGTAATTAAGACCGTGGTGGGTATCTGGACCAGGAGCTGAGGTGGCCTGGTTTGGCTGTAAGAGGTTTTGATGAAATATTGATGGGGGTTGATCATTAGCAGGCACGTCAAGGAGTGCCTAAATATAGAGGCAGATAATACAGGGGCAGGGGGAGGAGGAGGATTGGTGGAGGAGGATGGGTGGAGGGGGGAGGAGGATTGGTGGAGTATAGGGAGGGGGAGGAGGAGAATAGATGGATTATGGAGAGGGTGGAGGGGTGGGGAACGAGAAGAATTAATGAAAGATTGGGATGGTGGAGGGCAGGGGGGGGGGGGGGTGGAGGATGGAGACAGTGAAGGAGAAAGAGGTTGGTGGTGGAGGAGGAGGAAAGGTGAAGAATGGAAAGGGAGGCAGAAGAAAAAGAAGATACTTGGTTGAGGGTAGGGTGGGGGAGGATGACACAGTTTGAGGAAGAGGAGGAGAGGAAGAAGAGGG
>CM064509.1:29153576-29306076 GCA_032716605.1 Paralithodes platypus | reverse complement strand
AGTATACTGGAGAGAGAGAGCATCCGGGAGTATACTGGAGAGAGAGAGCATCCGGGAGTATACTGGAGAGAGAGAGAGCATCCGGGAGTATACTGGAGAGAGAGTATCCGGGAGTATACTGGAGAGAGAGAGAGCATCCTGGAGTATACTGGAGAGAGAGCATCCTGTTGTATACGATCTCTACATCTTCATTTAAGGGGACAGTGGTTATTTTGGGGGGTCTATTTATTTATATATTCATATATTTTATTTTAGTTGCCTCGCTAGACCTTCATCAAACTTAAAAAGAAACACTCCCTAGACCCTCCTTCAAGATAAATGTGTACATTTTTCGATAGAAAAATGTCCCGGCCGAAGGCCAATTACTCCTAGAATTATAGGCTCGCTATCGCTCGCCAGGAAAAAATCGACACCTAAATGGCACGAAAGGTCTTGATATTGATATAGAAATGGGACACAAGATATTGAAATCGACAAATTATTGTGGCAAACGTCTTAAAATATGAAAACTAAAGGGGCTAAGCATGAGGAAGAAGGGGGGCCAGAAAAACGCCCCATCTCCCCTTAATATAGGACATGAGCTATTACCCTCCTGTTTGAGACTATATGTGGATTAATATAGGACATGAGCTATTACCCTCCTGTTTGAGACTATATGTGGATTATTATAGGACATGAGCTATTACCCTTTTGTTTGAGACTATATGTGGATTAATATAGGACATGAGCTATTACCCTCCTGTTTGAGACTATATGTGGATTAATATAGGACATGAGCTATTACTCTCCTGTTTGAGACTATATGTGGATTATTATAGGACATGAGCTATTACCCTCTTGTTTGAGACTATATGTGGATTAATATAGGACATGAGCTATTACCCTCCTGTTTGAGACTATATGTGGATTAATATAGGACATGAGCTATTACTCATATTATAGGACATTAGCTATTATTATATAGGGAGGTTTTAGGAAGGGAAGAGGATGTGTAGATCAGATTTTTACCCTGAATTGTGTTGTGGAGAAGTATCTGGAGAAGAAACAAAAGGTGTATGTTGCCTTTATGGACTTGGAGAAGGCCTATGACAGAGTGGATAGAGAAGGTTTGTGGAAAGTACTTAGAATATACGGAGTAGAGGGCAAGTTGCTGAAAGCAGTGAAGAGCATGTATGAGGGTGCAAAGGCGGCAGTACGTGTGGAGAGTGAGCAGAGCGAGTTCTTTGACCTGAATGTTGGTTTGAAACAGGGGTGTGTGATGTCCCCGTGGTTGTTTACTGTATATATGGATGGAGTCATGAAAGAAATACTATCAAGAGCAGTGAATGTTGGTGTATCGCTGAAAAGGGAGGGAATTGAGTGGAAGCTACCTATACTGCTGTTTGCGGATGATACAGTTCTGATGAGTGATAATGAATGGGAGTTGCAGGGTCTGGTAAATGAGTTTGGAACAGTGTGCGAAAAAAAGGAATTTGAAGGTAAATACAGGGAAGAGCAAGGTTATGGTCTTCGAAAGGGGTGTGAAGTCACAGAGTGTGAGGTGAAGCTGAACGGTCAGGCTATGGAGATCGTCAACTCTTTTAAGTATCTGGGCAGTGTGTTGAGTAAAGATGGGACTATGGATGAAGAGGTGCGGGAGAGGGTTACAACAGGGGAAGAGGGTTGTAGGAACGCTAAAAGCAGTAACAAGAAATAGGGTGGTCAGTATGGAAGTGAAGAAGTCCTTGCATGACAGTGTGGTAATCCCGACACTGACTTACGGAAGCGAAGCATGGACGTTGGTTGAGAGACTCAGACCAAGAGTGAGAGCAGTGGAAATGAATTACTTAAGGAGTGCGTGCGGAGTTACATGGAGGGATAGACAGACTAATGAGGAAGTAAGAAGGAGGTGTGGTGTGGAGGTAGATGTGCTGGAAAGTGTGAAAAGGAACAACTTGAGATGGTTCGGCCATATGGAACGTATGGAAAGGAGAGAGAAGGCCAGAGGGGGTGTACGAGAGCGAGGTGGAGGGACAGAGGGGGAGAGGTAGACCGAATATGAGGTGGAAGGATGGAGTGAGGAACTACATGAACGAAGGCGGTGCTGGTTGGGGGGAGGGGCGTCGACTGACTGGGGACAGAGGTGCATGGGGGCGGTTCGTTCGTGGCCACCCCTTCGGGGATCACGGCGTCAGGCAATAGATAGATAGATAGCTATTACCCTCCTGTTTGAGACTATATGTGGATTAATATAGGACATGAGCTATTACCCTCCTGTTTGAGACTATATGTGGATTAATATAGGACATGAGCTATTACCCTCCTGTTTGAGACTATATGTGGATTAATATAGGACATGAGCTATTACCCTCCTGTTTGAGACTATATGTGGATTAATATAGGACATGAGCTATTACCCTCCTGTTTGAGGCTATATGTGGATTATTATAGGACATGAGCTATTACCCTCCTGTTTGAGACTATATGTGGATTAATATAGGACATGAGCTATTACCCTCCTGTTTGAGACTATATGTGGATTATTATAGGACATGAGCTATTACCCTCCTGTTTGAGACTATATGTGGATTAATATAGGACATGAGCTATTACCCTCCTGTTTGAGACTATATGTGGATTATTATAGGACATGAGCTATTACCCTCCTGTTTGAGACTATATGTGGATTAATATAGGACATGAGCTATTACCCTCTTGTTTGAGACTATATGTGGATTAATATAGGACATGAGCTATTACCCTCCTATTTGAGACTATATGTGGATTAATATAGGACATGAGCTATTACCCTCCTGTTTGAGACTATATGTGGATTAATATAGGA
The DNA here is from genome assembly GCA_032716605.1 of Paralithodes platypus. Taxonomy (NCBI): domain Eukaryota; kingdom Metazoa; phylum Arthropoda; class Malacostraca; order Decapoda; family Lithodidae; genus Paralithodes; species Paralithodes platypus. The sequence goes on along the minus strand of CM064509.1, from coordinate 29,303,252 downwards.
CATGAACTATTACCCTCCTGTTTGAAACTATATGTGGATTAATATAGGACATGAGCTATTACCCTCTTGTTTGAGACTATATGTGGATTAATATAGGACATGAGCTATTACCCTCCTGTTTGAGACTATATGTGGATTAATATAGGACATGAGCTATTACCCTCCTGTTTGAGACTATATGTGGATTAATATAGGACATGAGCTATTACCCTCTTGTTTGAGACTATATGTGGATTAATATAGGACATGAGCTATTACCCTCCTGTTTGAGACTATATGTGGATTAATATAGGACATGAGCTATTACCCTCCTGTTTGAGACTATATGTGGATTAATATAGGACATGAGCTATTACCCTCCTGTTTGAGACTATATGTGGATTAATATAGGACATGAGCTATTACCCTCCTGTTTGAGACTATATGTGGATTAATATAGGACATGAGCTATTACCCTCCTGTTTGAGACTATAATTGGATTATTATAGGACATGAGCTATTACCCTCCTGTTTGAGACTATATGTGGATTAATATAGGACATGAGCTATTACCTTCCTGTTTGAGACTATATGTGGATTATTATAGGACATAAGCTATTACCCTCCTGTTTGAGACTATATGTGGATTAATATAGGACATGAGCTAATACCCTCTTGTTTGAGACTATATGTGGATTAATATAGGACATGAGCTATTACCCTCCTGTTTGAGACTATATGTGGATTAATATAGGACATGAGCTATTACCCTCCTGTTTGAAACTATATGTGGATTATTATAGGACATGAGCTATTACCCTCCTGTTTGAGACTATATGTGGATTAATATAGGACATGAGTTATTACCCTCCTGTTTGAGACTATATGTGGATTAATATAGGACATGAGCTATTACCCTCCTGTTTGAGACTATATGTGGATTATTTTAGGACATGAGCTATTACCCTCCTGTTTGAGACTATATGTGGATTAATATAGGACATGAGCTATTACCCTCCTGTTTGAGACTATATGTGGATTAATATAGGACATGAGCTATTACCCTCTTGTTTGAGACTATATGTGGATTAATATAGGACATGAGCTATTACCCTCCTGTTTGAGACTATATGTGGATTAATATAGGACATGAGCTATTACCCTCCTGTTTGAGACTATATGTGGATTAATATAGGACATGAGCTATTACCCTCTTGTTTGAGACTATATATGGATTAATATAGGACATTAATCCATATAGTCTCCTGTTTGAGACTATATGTGGATTAATATAGGACATGAGCTATTACCCTCTTGTTTGAGACTATATGTGGATTAATATAGGACATGAGCTATTACCCTCCTGTTTGAGACTATATGTGGATTAATATAGGACATGAGCTATTACCCTCCTGTATGAGACTATATGTGGATTAATATAGGACATGAGCTATTACCCTCCTGTTTGAGACTATATGTGGATTATTATAGGACATGAGCTATTACCCTCCTGTTTGAGACTATATGTGGATTAATATAGGACATGAGCTATTACCCTCCTGTTTGAGACTATATGTGGATTAATATAGGACATGAGCTATTACCCTCCTGTTTGAGACTATATGTGGATTAATATAGGACATGAGCTATTACCCTCCTGTTTGAGACTATATGTGGATTAATATAGGACATGAGCTATTACCCTCCTGTTTGAGACTATATGTGGATTAATATAGGACATGAGCTATTACCCCCTGTTTGAGACTATATGTGGATTAATATAGGACATGAGCTATTACCCTCCTGTTTGAGACTATGTGTGGATTAATATAGGACATGAGCTATTACCCCCTGTTTGAGACTATATGTGGATTAATATAGGACATGAGCTATTACCCTCCTGTTTGAGACTATATGTGGATTAATATAGGACATGAGCTATTACCCTCCTGTTTGAGACTATAATTGGATTATTATAGGACATGAGCTATTACCCTCCTGTTTGAGACTATATGTGGATTAATATAGGACATGAGCTATTACCCTCCTGTTTGAGACTATATGTGGATTATTATAGGACATGAGCTATTACCCTCCTGTTTGAGACTATATGTGGATTAATATAGGACATGAGCTATTACCCTCTTGTTTGAGACTATATGTGGATTAATATAGGACATGAGCTATTACCCTCCTGTTTGAGACTATATGTGGATTAATATAGGACATGAGCTATTACCCTCCTGTTTGAAACTATATGTGGATTATTATAGGACATGAGCTATTACCCTCCTGTTTGAGACTATATGTGGATTAATATAGGACATGAGCTATTACCCTCCTGTTTGAGACTATATGTGGATTAATATAGGACATGAGCTATTACCCTCCTGTTTGAGACTATATGTGGATTATTTTAGGACATGAGCTATTACCCTCCTGTTTGAGACTATATGTGGATTAATATAGGACATGAGCTATTACCCTCCTGTTTGAGACTATATGTGGATTAATATAGGACATGAGCTATTACCCTCTTGTTTGAGACTATATGTGGATTAATATAGGACATGAGCTACTGCATGACAGTGTGGTAATCCCGACACTGACTTACGGAAGCGAAGCATGGACGTTGGTTGAGAGACTCAGACCAAGAGTGAGAGCAGTGGAAATGAATTACTTAAGGAGTGCGTGCGGAGTTACATGGAGGGATAGACAGACTAATGAGGAAGTAAGAAGGAGGTGTGGTGTGGAGGTAGATGTGCTGGAAAGTGTGAAAAGGAACAACTTGAGATGGTTCGGCCATATGGAACGTATGGAAAGTGAGAGAATGACTAAGAGGGTGTACGAGAGCGAGGTGGAGGGACAGAGGGGGAGAGGTAGACCGAATATGAGGTGGAAGGATGGAGTGAGGAACTACATGAACAAAGGCGGTGCTGGTTGGGGGGAGGAGCGTCGACTGACTGGGGACAGAGGTGCATGGGGGCGGTTCGTTCGTGGCCAACCCTTCGGGGATCGCGGCGTCAGGCAATAGATAGATAGATAGCTATTACCCTCCTGTTTGAGACTATATGTGGATTAATATAGGACATGAGCTATTACCCTCCTGTTTGAGACTATATGTGGATTAATATAGGACATGAGCTATTACCCTCTTGTTTGAGACTATATGTGGATTAATATAGGACATTAATCCATATAGTCTCCTGTTTGAGACTATATGTGGATTAATATAGGACATGAGCTATTACCCTCTTGTTTGAGACTATATGTGGATTAATATAGGACATGAGCTATTACCCTCCTGTTTGAGACTATATGTGGATTAATATAGGACATGAGCTATTACCCTCCTGTTTGAGACTATATGTGGATTAATATAGGACATGAGCTATTACCCTCCTGTTTGAGACTATATGTGGATTATTATAGGACATGAGCTATTACCCTCCTGTTTGAGACTATATGTGGATTAATATAGGACATGAGTTATTACCCTCCTGTTTGAGACTATATGTGGATTATTATAGGACATGAGCTATTACCCTCTTGTTTGAGACTATATGTGGATTGATATAGGACATGAGCTATTACCCTCCTGTTTGAGACTATATGTGGATTAATATAGGACATGAGCTATTACCCTCCTGTTTGAGACTATATGTGGATTAATATAGGACATGAGCTACTACCCTCCTGTTTGAGACTATATGTGGATTAATATAGGACATGAGCTATTACCCTCCTGTTTGAGACTATATGTGGATTAATATAGGACATGAGCTATTACCCTCCTGTTTGAGACTATATGTGGATTAATATAGGACATGAGCTATTACCCTCCTGTTTGAGGCTATATGTGGATTATTATAGGACATGAGCTATTACCCTCCTGTTTGAGACTATATGTGGATTAATATAGGACATGAGCTATACCCTCCTGTTTGAGACTATATGTGGATTATTATAGGACATGAGCTATTACCCTCCTGTTTGAGACTATATGTGGATTAATATAGGACATGAGCTATTACCCTCCTGTTTGAGACTATATGTGGATTATTATAGGACATGAGCTATTACCCTCCTGTTTGAGACTATATGTGGATTAATATAGGACATGAGCTATTACCCTCTTGTTTGAGACTATATGTGGATTAATATAGGACATGAGCTATTACCCTCCTGTTTGAGACTATATGTGGATTAATATAGGACATGAGCTATTACCCTCCTGTTTGAGATTATATGTGGATTAATATAGGACGAGCTATTACCCTCCTGTTTGAAACTATATGTGGATTAATATAGGACATGAGCTATTACCCTCTTGTTTGAGACTATATGTAGATTAATATAGGACATGAGCTATTACCCTCCTGTTTGAGACTATATGTGGATTAATATAGGACATGAGCTATTACCCTCCTGTTTGAGACTATATGTGGATTAATATAGGACATGAGCTATTACCCTCCTGTTTGAGACTATATGTGGATTATATAGGACATGAGCTATACCCTCCTGTTTGAGACTATATGTGGATTAATATAGGACATGAGCTATTACCCTCCTGTTTGAGACTATATGTGGATTAATATAGGACATGAGCTATTACCCTCCTGTTTGAGACTATATGTGGATTAATATAGGACATGAGCTATTACCCTCCTGTTTGAGACTATATGTGGATTAATATAGGACATGAGCTATTACCCTCCTGTTTGAGACTATATTGGATTATATAGGACATGAGCTATTACCCTCCTGTTTGAGACTATATGTGGATTAATATAGGACATGAGCTATTACCCTCCTGTTTGAGACTATATGTGGATTATTATAGGACATGAGCTATTACCCTCCTGTTTGAGACTATATGTGGATTAATATAGGACATGAGCTATTACCCTCTGTTTGAGACTATATGTGGATTAATATAGGACATGAGCTATTACCCTCCTGTTTGAGACTATATGTGGATTAATATAGGACATGAGCTATTACCCTCCTGTTTGAAACTATGTGGATTTATAGGACATGAGCTATTACCCTCCTGTTTGAGACTATATGTGGATTAATAGGACATGAGCTATTACCCTCCTGTTTGAGACTATATGTGGATTAATATAGGACATGAGCTATTACCCTCCTGTTTGAGACTATATGTGGATTATTTTAGGACATGAGCTATTACCCTCCTGTTTGAGACTATATGTGGATTAATATAGGACATGAGCTATTACCCTCCTGTTTGAGACTATATGTGGATTAATATAGGACATGAGCTATTACCCTCTTGTTTGAGACTATATGTGGGATTTATAGGACATGAGCTACTGCATGACAGTGTGGTAATCCCGACACTGACTTACGGAAGCGAAGCATGGACGTTGGTTGAGAGACTCAGACCAAGAGTGAGAGCAGTGGAAATGAATTACTTAAGGAGTGCGTGCGGAGTTACATGGAGGGATAGACAGACTAATGAGGAAGTAAGAAGGAGGTGTGGTGTGGAGGTAGATGTGCTGGAAAGTGTGAAAAGGAACAACTTGAGATGGTTCGGCCATATGGAACGTATGGAAAGTGAGAGAATGACTAAGAGGGTGTACGAGAGCGAGGTGGAGGGACAGAGGGGGAGAGGTAGACCGAATATGAGGTGGAAGGATGGAGTGAGGAACTACATGAACAAAGGCGGTGCTGGTTGGGGGGAGGGGCGTCGTCTGTGTAGGTACAGAGGTGCATGGGGGCGGTTCGTTCGTGGCCAACCCTTCGGGGATCGCGGCGTCAGGCAATAGATAGATAGATAGCTATTACCCTCCTGTTTGAGACTATATGTGGATTAATATAGGACATGAGCTATTACCCTCCTGTTTGAGACTATATGTGGATTAATATAGGACATGAGCTATTACCCTCTTGTTTGAGACTATATGTGGATTAATATAGGACATTAATCCATATAGTCTCCTGTTTGAGACTATATGTGGATTAATATAGGACATGAGCTATTACCCTCTTGTTTGGACTATATGTGGATTAATATAGGACATGAGCTATTACCCTCCTGTTTGAGACTATATGTGGATTAATATAGGACATGAGCTATTACCCTCCTGTTTGAGACTATATGTGGATTAATATAGGACATGAGCTATTACCCTCCTGTTTGAGACTATATGTGGATTATATAGGACATGAGCTATTACCCTCCTGTTTGAGACTATATGTGGATTAATATAGGACATGAGTTATTACCCTCCTGTTTGAGACTATATGTGGATTATTATAGGACATGAGCTATTACCCTCTTGTTTGAGACTATATGTGGATTAATATAGGACATGAGCTATTACCCTCCTGTTTGAGACTATATGTGGATTAATATAGGACATGAGCTATTACCCTCCTGTTTGAGACTATATGTGGATTAATATAGGACATGAGCTATTACCCTCCTGTTTGAGACTATATGTGGATTAATATAGGACATGAGCTATTACCCTCCTGTTTGAGACTATATGTGGATTAATATAGGACATGAGCTATTACCCTCCTGTTTGAGACTATATGTGGATTAATATAGGACATGAGCTATTACCCTCCTGTTTGAGGCTATATGTGGATTATTATAGGACATGAGCTATTACCCTCCTGTTTGAGACTATATGTGGATTAATATAGGACATGAGCTATTACCCTCCTGTTTGAGACTATATGTGGATTATTATAGGACATGAGCTATTACCCTCCTGTTTGAGACTATATGTGGATTAATATAGGACATGAGCTATTACCCTCCTGTTTGAGACTATATGTGGATTATTATAGGACATGAGCTATTACCCTCCTGTTTGAGACTATATGTGGATTAATATAGGACATGAGCTATTACCCTCTTGTTTGAGACTATATGTGGATTAATATAGGACATGAGCTATTACCCTCCTGTTTGAGACTATATGTGGATTAATATAGGACATGAGCTATTACCCTCCTGTTTGAGACTATATGTGGATTAATATAGGACGAGCTATTACCCTCCTGTTTGAAACTATATGTGGATTAATATAGGACATGAGCTATTACCCTCTTGTTTGAGACTATATGTAGATTAATATAGGACATGAGCTATTACCCTCCTGTTTGAGACTATATGTGGATTAATATAGGACATGAGCTATTACCCTCCTGTTTGAGACTATATGTGGATTAATATAGGACATGAGCTATTACCCTCTTGTTTGAGACTATATGTGGATTAATATAGGACATGAGCTATTACCCCCTGTTTGAGACTATATGTGGATTAGAAGAGGACATGAGCTATTACCCTCCTGTTTGAGGACTATATGTGGATTAATATAGGACATGAGCTATTACCCTCCTGTTTGAGACTATATGTGGATTAATATAGGACATGAGCTATACCCTCCTGTTTCAGACTATATGTGGATTAATATAGGACATGAGCTATTACCCTCCTGTTTGAGACTATATGTGGATTATTATAGGACATGAGCTATTACCCTCCTGTTTGAGACTATATGTGGATTAATATAGGACATGAGCTATTACCCTCCTGTTTGAGACTATATGTGGATTATTATAGGACATGAGCTATTACCCTCCTGTTTGAGACTATATGTGGATTAATATAGGACATGAGCTATTACCCTCTTGTTTGAGACTATATGTGGATTAATATAGGACATGAGCTATTACCCTCCTGTTTGAGACTATATGTGGATTAATATAGGACATGAGCTATTACCCTCCTGTTTGAAACTATATGTGGATTATTATAGGACATGAGCTATTACCCTCCTGTTTGAGACTATATGTGGATTAATATAGGACATGAGTTATTACCCTCCTGTTTGAGACTATATGTGGATTAATATACGACATGAGCTATTACCCTCCTGTTTGAGACTATATGTGGATTATTTTAGGACATGAGCTATTACCCTCCTGTTTGAGACTATATGTGGATTAATATAGGACATGAGCTATTACCCTCCTGTTTGAGACTATATGTGGATTAATATAGGACATGAGCTATTACCCTCTTGTTTGAGACTATATGTGGATTAATATAGGACATGAGCTATTACCCTCCTGTTTGAGACTATATGTGGATTAATATAGGACATGAGCTATTACCCTCCTGTTTGAGACTATATGTGGATTAATATAGGACATGAGCTATTACCCTCTTGTTTGAGACTATATCTGGATTAATATAGGACATTAATCCATATAGTCTCCTGTTTGAGACTATATGTGGATTAATATAGGACATGAGCTATTACCCTCCTGTTTGAGACTATGTGGATTAATATAGGACATGAGCTATTACCCTCCTGTATGAGACTATATGTGGATTAATATAGGACATGAGCTATTACCCTCCTGTTTGAGACTATATGTGGATTATTATAGGACATGAGCTATTACCCTCCTGTTTGAGACTATATGTGGATTAATATAGGACATGAGCTATTACCCTCCTGTTTGAGACTATATGTGGATTAATATAGGACATAAGCTATTACCCTCCTGTTTGAGACTATATGTGGATTAATATAGGACATGAGCTATTACCCTCCTGTTTGAGACTATATGTGGATTAATATAGGACATGAGCTATTACCCTCCTGTTTGAGACTATATGTGGATTAATATAGGACATGAGCTATTACCCTCCTGTTTGAGACTATATGTGGATTAATATAGGACATGAGCTATTACCCTCCTGTTTGAGACTATATGTGGATTAATATAGGACATGAGCTATTACCCTCCTGTTTGAGACTATATGTGGATTAATATAGGACATGAGCTATTACCCTCCTGTTTGAGACTATATGTGGATTAATATAGGACATGAGCTATTACCCTCCTGTTTGAGACTATAATTGGATTATTATAGGACATGAGCTATTACCCTCCTGTTTGAGACTATATGTGGATTAATATAGGACATGAGCTATTACCCTCCTGTTTGAGACTATATGTGGATTATTATAGGACATGAGCTATTACCCTCCTGTTTGAGACTATATGTGGATTAATATAGGACATGAGCTATTACCCTCTTGTTTGAGACTATATGTGGATTAATATAGGACATGAGCTATTACCCTCCTGTTTGAGACTATATGTGGATTAATATAGGACATGAGCTATTACCCTCCTGTTTGAAACTATATGTGGATTATTATAGGACATGAGCTATTACCCTCCTGTTTGAGACTATATGTGGATTAATATAGGATATGAGCTATTACCCTCCTGTTTGAGACTATATGTGGATTAATATAGGACATGAGCTATTACCCTCCTGTTTGAGACTATATGTGGATTATTTTAGGACATGAGCTATTACCCTCCTGTTTGAGACTATATGTGGATTAATATAGGACATGAGCTATTACCCTCCTGTTTGAGACTATATGTGGATTAATATAGGACATGAGCTATTACCCTCTTGTTTGAGACTATATGTGGATTAATATAGGACATGAGCTATTACCCTCCTGTTTGAGACTATATGTGGATTAATATAGGACATGAGCTATTACCCTCCTGTTTGAGACTATATGTGGATTAATATAGGACATGAGCTATTACCCTCTTGTTTGAGACTATATGTGGATTAATATAGGACATTAATCCATATAGTCTCCTGTTTGAGACTATATGTGGATTAATATAGGACATGAGCTATTACCCTCTTGTTTGAGACTATATGTGGATTAATATAGGACATGAGCTATTACCCTCCTGTTTGAGACTATATGTGGATTAATATAGGACATGAGCTATTACCCTCCTGTTTGAGACTATATGTGGATTAATATAGGACATGAGCTATTACCCTCCTGTTTGAGACTATATGTGGATTATTATAGAACATGAGCTATTACCCTCCTGTTTGAGACTATATGTGGATTAATATAGGACATGAGCTATTACCCTCCTGTTTGAGACTATATGTGGATTATATAGGACATGAGCTATTACCCTCCTGTTTGAGACTATATGTGGATTAATATAGGACATGAGCTATTACCCTCCTGTTTGAGACTATATGTGGATTAATATAGGACATGAGCTATTACCCTCCTGCTTGAGACTATATGTGGATTATTATAGGACATGAGCTATTACCCTCCTGTTTGAGACTATATGTGGATTAATATAGGACATGAGCTATTACCCTCCTGTTTGAGACTATATGTGGATTAATATAGGACATGAGCTATTACCCTCCTGTTTGAGACTATATGTGGATTAATATAGGACATGAGCTATTACCCTCCTGTTTGAGACTATATGTGGATTAATATAGGACATGAGCTATTACCCTCCTGTTTGAGACTATATGTGGATTAATATAGGACATGAGCTATTACCCTCCTGTTTGAGACTGTATGTGGATTAATATAGGACATGAGCTATTACCCTCCTGTTTGAGACTATATGTGGATTAATATAGGACATGAGCTATTACCCTCCTGTTTGAGACTATATGTGGGTTTACACCAGACTCTTTTCTGGCAAATTGTATCGGCAACTTTCTGATATTTCGAGAATTTTTGCACTGGGATCGGCAACTTGTGTCTGTTTACTATATTTGTTTAATATATATATATATATATATATATATATATATATATATATATATATATATATATATATATATATACGAAATTTACACAAATACATCGTACTGTTGTCTGTTTATGCTCAACTGTTGATAATGTGTCATCTACCCATCTCTTACTCTTATATTATGAAGATTTTGTACCGAAATATGTTGCTAAATATGAAAATTCGAAAAATTAACTGCTAATGGATTTAGTTTACCGTCATTTGAATTAAAAACGACTAAAACCAACAGTAGGGAGAGCATTATATGGACCAACCTAATGGGATGAAACGTCTAAAAATGTCCAAACTAATGGAGCGAAACAGGTGAGATACAAAAAGACCCCCTGCTGGCAAATATGGTTAATACAACCCTAGTATATTTCCAGCCATACATATTGTCACGGAGGGGGCACTAACTCATGTGGCCAGCTGTACATCTACGCAAGTATAGAGTACACTCGGATACCATAGTCTCTAGCCCACCCCACTCTGGCAAAAGGTGAGGCCAGGACCCTTTCTGGACGGTGGCCCACAGTGATAGTTACGGCTGGGGTTTGGGAGAGAGAGAAACGCATACACGAACACAGCGTGAAACATTTGGGACAGGATTCGAAGTCTTCAAATGCTTCACACTGTGCTCGTTTGTGTGTTGTCCTCTCTCTCTCGAACCCCACCCCTCACCATCACTGTGGGCCGCCATCCAGAACGGGTCCTGGCCTCACCTTTTGCCAGAGTGGGGTGGGCTAGAGACTATGGTGTCCGAGTGTACAAAGATAGTCGTACTAATAGTGAGGTAAAATAGTAGGCACGTGCGATAGAGAGAGAGAGAGAGAGATATAAATTTACATATATTTACATAGATACACTGGCCACACAGACCTTACAATCCCTGCGAGGTGGCTAAGCCTTAATTATAATAGAGATAGCAACCCTAATAGAAAGTGGAAGGAAAGGATAGGAAAGATAAAGGCTCTCTCCCCACTCTTCGCTCCCTCCGGCAATTTGCCGTACATGAAAACAGTCAGAGTGAATAACCTTGCAGGGCTAGGAAATCGCCTGAAGGAATTTATAGTATAGTTAGTAATGGAAAGGAAAAGGCATGCACACCTTCACTATTTGTTCTGCTCTCTTCAACTGAAAACAATGTTGAGAGAGAGAGAGAGAGAGAGTGAGTGAGTGAGTGAGAGAGTGAGAGTGTTAAAGTTAGAGAGACAGAGAGAAACGTAGTATGTAATAAAAGAGTTAATACTGCTGGAGGGTAAAGAGGGACAAGACAGTAAAACAGGTGAACCAGGTGTGCTGGAACGAGGGAGATATACCGATATACCGAGATATATATATATATATATATATGACAAGCACACGTGAGTAACATGATAATATGTCTGGCACCCCAATAGGACTTTAACCATGGTACATTAGATTGATGTTCCATGTTTCTACCAACTGAGACAGCGGTGTGCAAACGTCGCCCCATTTCGTTGTCAATTTTAAGACCTTTCGTACCATTTAGGTGTAGGTATTTTTCCTGGCGAGCGATAGCGAGCCTGTAATTCTAAAAGGAACCGGCCTTCGACCGGGGCATTTTTCTACCGAAAAAAGTACAAATTTATATTGAAGGGGGTTCCAGGGGGTGTTTTTCTAAGCTTGATGGAGGTCTAGGGATGAAACTAAAAAATAAATGAATAAATTAAATATTGACCCAAATAAATAGCCACTTCAGGTTAGGACTTGAAGCCCTTGAACACGATGACGTAATAGTCATCTTGTTTTGGTTACCTTTAAACCATTTTCTTAAGCTTATTTTCTACCTCTAGGACCTAAAGGGGTAAATACTATCTCAATAAACCCTCTGAGTGACATAATAATTTCTTCAGCTAAATAAAATCGTCTAATAGTTTAATAGTTTATATGCCTAAATTAGTACGAGCTAATCACGTGAATGGTGATGTTTGTCTCATATAATGTGTTAGGCTATATGTTTGTCTCATATAATGTGTTAGGCTATATGTTTGTCTCATATAATGTGTTAGGCTATAATTATGTTTCGTAATGGAGCTAATACAACTGTTTAATTCATTGAGTTTAGTTTTGAATCTTTGTATTACCTGTATATTAACAATTATGCTTTTGCAATTCTTGAAAAGGCTAATAACATTTATAATTTAAAATTGTATTTTTAAATAATGTTCCCCAGAATAAAATCGTCAAAGGGTAACATCTATTAAGGGGAGGCAGTTGGTTTATCGAATCCTCCTCCCTCATGTTTAGCCCTATTAGTTACTAGGAGGGGTACCCGGCGTTGCCCGGGTTTAAATTCTACTACCATAATCACCATCAACAATCACTACTACCACAATCATCACAATACTACTACTACCATAATCACCGGCCTCGACCTCCCTGTGCCTCATTAAACGGCGACCTCGATTTCGGCCGCTAAATGACCTCCGATTTTGAATCTGACCTCATTCGTACCCCCATTTTGGGGAGCTGAGAACAACTTTCGTTCCATACACCTTTTCGATCGGAGGCCTCCTTCTGCCCCAAACGGCCATTTGTTTTCGCATTTTTTTCGCTCCCGTATACTACATAAGTTCTGCCGAAAATTTTATTAAACAAAAGTGTCTCTGATTTCCACTAAACTCGCCTAAAACCATCTCCAAAGCCTGGGCTTTCCAACGGTGCCCACACTCCCACCTGGCACCAAAACTGTGGGAGGAGTTTAGTAACAAAGGTACAAAGGTCGGGTAACTGACAAACAGACAAACATTGACCTTTATTTATTAAGATGAGATTTCAAGACATTCGCCCCATTAGTTTGGCGATTTTCAGACCTTTTGCCCCATTTATTTGCCAATATTAAGACCTTTCGTGCTATTTAGGGGGTCGATTTTTTTCCTGGCGAGCGATAGCGAGCCTGTATTTGAAGATGAATTGGCCTTTGGCCGGGACATCTTTCTACCGAAAAATGTACAAATTTACATCGAAGGGGGGTTTTGTGGGTGTTCTTTTAAGTTTGATGGAGGTTTAGAGAGCAAACTAAACCCCTTCCTTAAACCATTGAGCCGAACCAGTAAATTATGCTGCACAATACCGTCTGCAAGCTTCCTTAAGTTAGCAGTGGTTACTTGGCCCTTGTTGACTTGGCACTGGTTGAGATAATACAGTACTGGTTAACATGGTGGTATTGGTTGGGTTGTACGGGTAACCTTCCAGCCAGGACATCTATTAACCACCACCACATATATACAGTACATCCTCCTTCCTCCCCAACCACCACCACCCACATCACCCAACAACGGGAGTGTTAAGGGAGCCCACCTCGCTTTTCTTCTCTTTCTCTCCCTCTTGTATCCATTCGCCCCATTTAACCTACTGTGTTAAGACTTTTACCCCCATCCAGGTGTCAATATTTTCCTGGGGAGCGGTAGCGAGCCATCATATATGTATTTTTGTTTTGACAGCAAGCTAAATTTGTACATTTTTCGGTAGAAAAATGCCTCCGGCGAAGCCGGATTTCTCCATACAATACTGGCGCGCTATCGCTCGCCATTAAGAAAGTAACACATGGATGGGGATAAACGTCTTAACACAGTTGGCTGAATGGGGCCGAATGGATACAAGCCACAGAAAAAGAGAAAAAGAGAGAAAGAGAAAAAAGAAAGTGACCCCCCTTAATACGACCCCCCCCCCCCCCACCCCTTCCTCTTGGAAATAGATATAATAATTCAAGCCTATTAAAGGTTGTTAACTGAGCCATGTAGCACACATCCTCTTTCTAACACACACACACACACACACACACACACACACACACACATACATGCACACGCACAAGTTAACGATCATAACTATATATATATATATATATATATATATATATATATATATACTTTTATATATATATATATTTATATATATACAGTATATACTGTATACGTATATATATATATATATATATATATATATATATATATATATATATATAGAGAGAGAGAGAGAGAGAGAGAAATAGCAATAGCAAGAGCAAGTTATTGTATAAATACAATATCAAATAAATTATACTGTTGATGTTGTTTCAAGTGTCCCGGATAAGAAGAGCTGTATGTGTGTGTGGATATGTGGGTGTGCGTATAGATAGGGGTGCGTAGATTGGTTTGTGTATATATGTGTGTGCGTGTGTGTGTTCCGTGTAGCGTGATGGGTTAATTACCAGGGCTCCTTATAATCTCACGCCAAACTGAACTGATCACGGAACTTGGGATATCGAACGCTACTTGTGTGTGTGTGTGTGTGAGTGTATGTTTGTGTGTGTGTGTGTGTGTATGTGTATGTGTGTGTGTGTGTGTGTGTGTGTGTGTGTGTGTGTGTGTGTGTGTGTGTCTGTATCTCTGTATATGTGTGTGTATCGGTGTGTGTGTGTGTGTGTGTGTGTGTGTGTGTGAGTGTATGTTTGTGTGTGTGTGTGTGTATGTGTGTGTGTGTGTGTGTGTGTGTGTCTGTGTCTGTGTCTGTATCTCTGTATATGTGTGTGTATCGGTGTGTGTGTGTGTGTGTGTGTCTGTATTTGTATCTGTGTGTGTGTGTGTGTCTGTATCTGTGTGTGTATGTGTGTGTGTAACTTATTGGGGATATCTATGTATGTAGTTATTAATTATTGTATATGTACGTGTGTAATTTATGTATTCATATATCGATTTGCTTAATGTGCCATTATAATGATTATGGATTATACTGTGTAATCTACACCATTTATTATAATTATTATTATTATGATTATTATTATTATTATTATTATTAGTAGTAGTAGTAGTAGTTGTTGTTGTTGTTGTTGTTGTTGTTGTAGTTGTTGCATAGCCATTATAATATATTTCTCTCATATGTTTTCTAAACTTATTATGAGTACAATTTCATAAAGATAATTTTTAATTACCCTCGTTAATAACGATTCTAATGGACGAATAAATATACAAACTAAATAACAAACATCTTACACACCAAAAACTATGACGAATTTATTGAACTATGAAGTAATTGTGTACAGTAATTAAAGGGAGACAGACCGTTTTTCTTTTTTCTTTTTGGTCTATTAATTAATTTATTCCTTTATTTCTTAGTTTTCTCGCTAGACTTCCACCAAGCTTAGAAAAACAGCCCCTAGACCCCCCTTCAAGATAGATTTGTACATATGTCGGTAGAAAAATTACCGGCCGAAGGCCGGTTCCTCTTAAAATTACAGGCTCGCTATCGCTCGCCAGAAAATTATCGACACCTAAATGGCACGAAAGGTCTTAACATTGACAACGAAATGGGGCGAAAGGGTTTGAAATCGCCAAACTAATGGGCCGAACGTCTTATAACCTCAAAACAAATGAGGCTTAACACGCGGGAGAAAGGGGACCAGAAAAACGACCCATCTCCCCTTAACCTCAACAGTCCATCAGCCTCACCTTAATTAGGAGGTTATTATGAAGAGAAGGGCTCTCATAATTATATCATCTTCATTAGCCTACTTGTTGACGCATTACACAAATAATTAACACCCCGTTCTTTAACATTAATATCAAATACAAACCCCAATGTACTTGAATAAACTAATGAAAGCCTAATAAGATAACAGGCAACAAATATACTGTACAGGTAGGTATCCTCTCAACGCTATTTATTTTGTGGACATGTTTTTGTTACGCCTTTATCCAACCAGAGTCTTTATTTAACCCTTTCCGAATATCATGAAGCTATCTTAAGGGAGCCCACCTCGCTTTTTTCTCGTTCTCTCCCTCTCTCTTTGGCTTGTATCCATTCGGCTCCATTCAGCCTAGTGATTTAAGACGTTTACCCCCATCCAGGTGGCAATATTTTCCTGGCGAGCGGTAGCGAGCCTATATATATATTTTTGTTTGTTTTGACAGCAAGCTAAATTTGTACATTTTTCGATAGAAAAATGTCTGGCGAAACCGGATTTCTCCATTCAATGCTGGCTCGCTATCGCTCGCCAGGAAGAAATCGACACCTGGATTGGAATAAACGAAAGAAAAGGAGAAAAGGAGAGAAAGATTAAAAAAAGCCAGTGACCCCCCTTAATATATATTATGGCTATTATTAAGCCGGTGACCCCCCTTAATATATATTATGGCTATTATTAAGCCGGTGACCCCCCTTAATATATATTATGGCTATTATTAAGCCGGTGACCCCCCTTAATATATATTATGGCTATTATTAAGCCGGTGACCCCCCTTAATATATATTATGGCTATTATTAAGCCGGTGACCCCCCTTAATATATATTATGGCTATTATTAAGCCGGTGACCCCCCTTAATATATATTATGGCTATTATTAAGCCGGTGACCCCCCTTAATATATATTATGGCTATTATTAAGCCGGTGACCCCCCTTAATGTATATTATGGCTATTATTAAGCCGGTGACCCCCCTTAATATATATTATGGCTATTATTAAGCCGGTGTCCTTCCTTAATATATATTATGGCTATTATTAAGCCGGTGACCCCCCTTAATATATATTATGGCTATTATTAAGCCGGTGACCCCCCTTAATATATATTATGGCTATTATTAAGCCGGTGACCCCCCTTAATATATTATGGCTATTATTAAGCCGGTGACCCCCCTTAATATATTATGGCTATTATTAAGCCGGTGACCCCCCTTAATATATATTATGGCTATTATTAAGCCGGTGACCCCCCTTAATATATATTATGGCTATTATTAAGCCGGTGACCCTCCTTAATGTATATTATGGCTATTATTAAGCCGGTGACCCCCCTTAATGTATATTATGGCTATTATTAAGCCGGTGACCCTCCCTTAATATATATTATGGCTATTATTAAGCCGGTGTCCCCCCTTAATGTATATTATGGCTAATATTAAGCCGGTGTCCCCCCTTAATTAAGCCGGTGACCCCCCTTAATATATTATGGCTATTATTAAGCCGGTGACCCCCCCTTAATATATATTATGGCTATTATTAAGCCGGTGACCCCCCCTTAATATATATTATGGCTATTATTAAGCCGGTGACCCCCCCTTAATATATATTATGGCTATTATTAAGCCGGTGACCCCCCCTTAATATATATTATGGCTATTATTAAGCCGGTGACCCTCCTTAATATATATTCTATCTATCTATCTATTGCCTGACGCCGTGATCCCCGAAGGGGTGGCCACGAACGAACCGCCCCCATGCACCTCTGTCCCCAGTCAGTCGACGCCCCTCCCCCCAACCAGCACCGCCTTCGTTCATGTAGTTCCTCACTCCATCCTTCCACCTCATATTCGGTCTACCTCTCCCCCTCTGTCCCTCCACCTCGCTCTCGTACACCCTCTTAGTCATTTTCTCGCTTTCCATACGTTCCATATGGCCGAACCATCTCAAGTTGTTCCTTTTCACACTTTCCAGCACATCTACCTCCACACCACACCTCCTTCTTACTTCCTAATATATATTATGGCTATTATTAAGCCGGTGACCCCCCTTAATATATATTATGGCTATTATTAAGCCGGTGACCCCCCTTAATATATATTATGGCTATTATTAAGCCGGTGACCCCCCTTAATATATATTATGGCTATTATTAAGCCGGTGACCCCCCTTAATATATATTATGGCTATTATTAAGCCGGTGACCCCCCTTAAAATATTATGGCTATTATTAAGCCGGTGACCCCCCTTAATATATATTATGGCTATTATTAAGCCGGTGACCCCCCTTAATATATATTATGGCTATTATTAAGCCGGTGACCCCCCTTAATATATATTATGGCTATTATTAAGCCGGTGACCCCCCCTTAATATATATTATGGCTATTATTAAGCCGGTGACCCCCCCTTAATATATATTATGGCTATTATTAAGCCGGTGACCCTCCTTAATATATATAATGGCTATTATTAAGCCGGTGACCCTCCTTAATATATATTATGGCTATTATTAAGCCGGTGACCCTCCTTAATGTATATTATGGCTATTATTAAGCCGGTGACCCCCCTTAATGTATATTATGGCTATTATTAAGCCGGTGACCCCCCTTAATGTATATTATGGCTATTATTAAGCCGGTGACCCTCCTTAATGTATATTATGGCTATTATTAAGCCGGTGACCCTCCTTAATATATATTATGGCTATTATTAAGCCGGTGACCCTCCTTAATGTATATTATGGCTATTATTAAGCCGGTGACCCCCCTTAATGTATATTATGGCTATTATTAAGCCGGTGACCCTCCCTTAATATATTATGGCTATTATTAAGCCGGTGACCCCCCCTTAATATATATTATGGCTATTATTAAGCCGGTGACCCCCCCTTAATATATATTATGGCTATTATTAAGCCAGTGACCCTCCCTTAATATATATTATGGCTATTATTAAGCCGGTGACCCCCCCTTAATATATATTATGGCTATTATTAAGCCGGTGACCCCCCCTTAATATATATTATGGCTATTATTAAGCCGGTGACCCTCCTTTATATATATAATGGCTATTATTAAGCCGGTGACCCTCCTTAATATATATTATGGCTATTATTAAGCCGGTGACCCTCCTTAATGTATATTATGGCTATTATTAAGCCGGTGACCCCCCTTAATGTATATTATGGCTATTATTAAGCCGGTGACCCCCCTTAATGTATATTATGGCTATTATTAAGCCGGTGACCCTCCTTAATGTATATTATGGCTATTATTAAGCCGGTGACCCTCCTTAATATATATTATGGCTATTATTAAGCCGGTGACCCTCCTTAATGTATATTATGGCTATTATTAAGCCGGTGACCCCCCTTAATGTATATTATGGCTATTATTAAGCCGGTGACCCCCCTTAATGTATATTATGGCTATTATTAAGCCGGTGACCCTCCTTAATATATATAATGGCTATTATTAAGCCGGTGACCCTCCTTAATATATATTATGGCTATTATTAAGCCGGTGACCCTCCTTAATGTATATTATGGCTATTATTAAGCCGGTGACCCCCCTTAATGTATATTATGGCTATTATTAAGCCGGTGACCCCCTTTAATGTATATTATGGCTATTATTAAGCCGGTGACCCTCCTTAATGTATATTATGGCTATTATTAAGCCGGTGACCCTCCTTAATGTATATTATGGCTATTATTAAGCCGGTGACCCTCCTTAATATATATTATGGCTATTATTAAGCCGGTGACCCTCCTTAATGTATATTATGGCTATTATTAAGCCGGTGACCCCCCTTAATGTATATTATGGCTATTATTAAGCCGGTGACCCCCCTTAATGTATATTATGGCTATTATTAAGCCGGTGACCCTCCTTAATGTATATTATGGCTATTATTAAGCCGGTGACCCTCCTTAATGTATATTATGGCTATTATTAAGCCGGTGACCCTCCCTTAATATATATTATGGCTATTATTAAGCCGGTGACCCCCCTTAATATATATTATGGCTATTATTAAGCCGGTGACCCTCCTTAATGTATATTATGGCTATTATTAAGCCGGTGACCCTCTCTTAATGTATATTATGGCTATTATTAAGCCGGTGACCCCCCCTTAATGTATATTATGGCTATTATTAAGCCGGCGACCCCCCCTTAATATATATTATGGCTATTATTAGACTATTTTATTAACATTAGTGAGGATCTGTGTGAGCCAATCGGTATAGGCCTACAGAGATCGAATTTTCCCCTTTGGTTGCTCGGGGTCCTTCGTAAGCTGTATACAATTGTCTTATATGTTAGCAAGAATAACACGGGAAACACGCCAAGGGAACGATTAATTAGGAAACAAATCGTGTTGTTGTTCTTCTTCTTCTGTGGAAAAAGAAGAAGATTTGTTTTGTTTTCATCATTAAGGGAGCTCAGACGGTATTGTGCAGCATAATTTACTGGTTCGGCTAAATGGTTTAAGAAAGGGGTTTAGTTTGCTCTCTAAACCCCTATCAAACTTAAAAACACCCACAAGATCCCCTTCGATATAAATGTGTACATTATTCGGTAGAAAAATTTCCCGGCCGAAGGCCGATTCCTCTTCAAATACAGGCTCGCTATCGCTCGCCAGGACAAATATCGACACCTAAATGGCACGAAAGGTCTTAATATGGGCAAAGACATGGGGCAAAACGGTCTGAAAATCGCCAAACTAATGGGGCGAATGTCTTGAAATCTCCATAACTAATAGGGCTAAACATCAGAGAGGAGGAGGACCCGAAAACACAACTGCCTCCCCTTAAGCTACAAAACCCAATGTCTCCATCTGTCTACTCGTCACCATCTTCCACATGACTATCTCTTATTCTTTACAAATGCACAAATCAACTCTTCTTCTTCTCTCAGTATTCTGGATGGTTTTTGTTTTATGTTTTTTTTTCTTGATCTTTCTTGGAAAAATCGTATTACCACTCTTGCTAAATCCGCTTCCCAGAAGTTAAGTGTGCTCAACCATCTCCGTAGCTTCTTTATCCCCTCATAGCTTCTTGCTCTGTATAGGGGGACAGTGCGCCCATGTATCGAGTATTGTTCGCATGTGTTGGGAGGTTCCACCCATACTGCACTTCTCGAAAGGGTAGATTAAAAAACATTTCGTTCTTACTAATTCCCGCCTTTCAGCACACTCTCTAACCCAAGAGTGAACCGATTTTCCCAGTCTTCCTCTTATTTAACAAGTAAGCTCTGGAACTCTCTCGCTCAATCTGTCTTTCCCGCATTCTATGAATTAGACCGATTCAAGCTCCGTGTGTCCAGACATTTTGACTCCAACATACCTTGAAATTGGGTCTTTGTCACTCTTTCAACTTTGGAGGAGACACTTGGTACAGGCAGCTCTCCCCTTTGTCTCCTTGATACATATGGAAAAACATAAATTATGGTCGCATTTTCGTGACCTTGGCAAACTTAAGGGGAGGAAGACCGTTTTTCTGGACCCCCTTCTCCCTCATGTTTAGCCCCATTAGTTTTGAGACTTTAAGACGTTCGGCCCATTAGTTTGGCGATTTTAACACCTTTCTCCCCCATTTCTTTGTCAGTTTCGTGCCATTTAGATATTGATTTTTTCCTGGCGTGCGATAGCGAGCCTGTAATTTAAAGAGAAACCGGCCTTTGGCCGGGAAATTTTTCTATCGAAAAATTTACACATTTATCTTGAAAGGGGGTCTAGGTTTTTTTGTTTTAAGCTTGATGGAGGTCTAGTGAGGAGACCAAGAAATAAAGGAATGAATGACCAAACAAACGGTCTGTCACCCCTTAAAGACCCGGCTTTAGTAACAGAGATCGGCCAACTTCCGCCCTATTGGTGCCACTGGTGTTATGAGCCTCTATGTACACTCCGGTCCACACCCGTAATAAACACGCGGCCATACCGGGGCAGGATTATAGTGTTTGCTGTTTGGAGCTAAATTCTGCACTATCATTAAGGGGGCCCACCGGCTTTTTTATCTTTCTCTCCTTTTCTCTCTTTCCCTGGCTTGTATCCATTCGGCCCCATTCAGCCAACTGTTTTAAGACGTTTATCCCCATCCAGGTGTCGATTTTTGCCTGGCGAGCGATAGCGAGCCAGCATTGTATGGAGAAATCCAGCTTTGCCGGAGACAGTTTTCTATCGAAAAATGTACAAATTTAGCTTGCTGTCAAAACTAAAATCTATATATGCTGGCTCGCTACCGCTCGCCAGGAAAATATTGACACCTGGATGGAGGTAAACTTCTTAAAACAGTAGGCTGAATGGGGCTGAATGGATACAAGCCAAAGAGAGAGGGTTGAGAAAGATAAAAAAAGCGAGGTGGGCTCCCTTTATAGTATATCCCCCTGTTGCTTGCTTATTATGGCACCAAAATGGCTCCAAAGAAAAAGATGACCACTTTCCCTTACCACAGGACCTCTAGGCTGACCTTAAGGGGGAGGTAGTCGCTATTTCTGGATCCCCCTCTCCCTCATGTTTAGCATATTAATTTTGAGATTTTAAGACATCTAAGGGGTGTTTTATTAAGCTGGATGGAGGTCTAGCGAGGAAACTAAAACAAATACATAAATAAATAAATAAGTATATAAATTATATATATATATATACCGTATATATATATATATATATATATATATATAGAGAGAGAGAGAGAGAGAGAGAAAGAGAGAGACCAAACAACAAACACTACTCCCTTAACCTCTTCAGTACAATGATGTGATGCTCATTATATTGTGAGTTCGGAAGGGATCGGCGGGAAACGAGGTGATAATGTAAGTAAATATTAACCCTCTGATTGTTAAAGGTTCTTCCTAAGCTGTATAAAATTGTCTAGTGTTAGCGAGAATATAGTAACAAAATACGCTCTGATAGTGAGAGGGTTAATAACTTTCCTAGTCAAATCCAATCATTATTGATGTTATTTACTAATATTATGAAAGAGGAAGGAAGGACAGGGAGGGGGGCAGAGGCGTAGGGGGAGGGGAGGTGGAGACTAGATATGGGTAAAATACATCAGTAAGGTGAGGGGAGGTGGAGACTAGATATGGGTAAAATACATCAGTAAGGTGAGGGGAGGTGGAGACTAGATATGGGTAAAATACATCAGTAGGGGGAGGGGAGGTGGAGACTAGATATGGGTAAAATACATCAGTAGGGGGAGGGGAGGTGGAGACTAGATATGGGTAAAATACATCAGTAGGGGGGGGGGGAGGTGGAGACTAGATATGGGTAAAATACATCAGTAGGGGGAGGGGAGGTGGAGACTAGATATGGGTAAAATACATCAGTAGGGGGAGGGGAGGTGGAGACTAGATATGGGTAAAATACATCAGTAGGGGGGGGGGAGGTGGAAATTAGATATGGGTAAAATACATCAGTAGGGGGAGGGGAGGTGGAGACTAGATATGGGTAAAATACATCAGTAGGGGGAGGGAGGTGGAGACTAGATTTGCGTAAAATACATCAGTAGGGGGAGGGGAGGTGGAGACTAGATATGGGTAAAATACATCACTAGGGGGACGGGAGGTGGAGACTAGATATGGGTAAAATACATCAGTAGGGGGGGGGGGGGAGGTGGAGACTAGATATGGGTAAAATACATCAGTAGGGGGAGGGGAGGTGGAGACTAGATATGGGTAAAATACATCAGTAGGGGGGGGGGGGGGAGGTGGAGACTAGATATGGGTAAAATACATCAGTAGGCACAAGTAAAATCACATATACAAACACGCATACAGGGTAACAACGCTACTGGTATAATAATAATAATAATTATTATAATTGTAACAATTATAATGATAAATACAGCGGTGATAGTGATAATATATATTATAGTGGTACTAGCAAGATAGAAAGAGAGAGAGAGAGAGAGAGAGAGAGAGAGAGCGGAGGTTTAGGGTAGATGTCATGTAGGTGTGAACTGGGGCTTATAAAGGGTCTCAGAAGACAAATATATCATTCAAAAGAGTGTGACGTCGAGGGTAGTGGGAACTGTACATTCAACGGTGAAGCCCGTGAGGTCTCCTTCCAATCTAGGGAGTGAGACATGTGAAGCACCTTGAGATATAACCAGTCCCCGGTATCTTGCCTTCGCAAGATGCACGGTTGCCCACTCACGGCTCGAAGCAGCCCCATCTCTGGAGCTGCCTCACCCCAGTGCTTCACTGTCTTATCCCCTAGACTCGGACCCTTACTCTCAGAACGCCACCTATTGAGCAATGAACTCACTAGGAATTGCCCCCCTGTAGCCTATTTTGAATATGGGAATATTCATATAGTGGTATTTAGTCATGGAACAATGAGTGTATTTTTTTTGGCGCTTCGGTGGGCTTTGTGGTAATGCACAAAGCACAAATTCCATCCTAATAATATCTGCCCATTGAGACATCGGGATTCGAACCCAGGACCATTGGATTACCAGTCCAGTGGCATGACCACTGGCCGGTGAGCAGCTAGAAGTTCCTATTTGCTCACCGACCCACAATCTACTGTAGATACGTCGATGACATTTTTTTTCAGGTGAAGGACCTCAGCGAGCTACAGGAACTCCAACAGCGCGTCATGGCTGCCTCCGGACTCCACTTTACCTACAAAGAATCTACTGACGGACGACTACCCTACATTGACCTCGTATCCTTCAATGATCTTGGCTTCAAAACCACTGTGTATACCAAGCCTATGAACAACGCTCAGTGCCTCAATGGTGATAGTGAATGCCCCCGACGATACCTCCTGTCTACTATATCTGCCTACGTCAGGAGAGCCCTCACCCACTGTACCACTTGGGGAGATACCCATCAAGAACTAGAACGACTCTCCCAGGTACTGGTTAACAATGGGTATTCTAACTCCGACGTCACCAGTACCATTAACCACCACCTAGAATAATTGTACAATCCAAATACCCCCAACACCAACCCCTCTGACGAAATCAAGATTTTCTATCGAAACTACATGTTATCAGACCACAAAACCGACGAGATCATATTGAGAGAAATTATCAATAAAAATGTCCTACCCACCTACCCCGACAACAAAGTTAAATTAATGATGTACTATATAAATCCCCCAAGACCTCCAACCTAGTCCTCCGAAATAGACCTGCCTCCGCCAAGAGCTCGATGAATGACGACCATGTGGTATACCAACACCACAAAGAAGACTGGTCAGAAATATTGAGAATATCAACAATAAACTACTGAACGCTGAACTTCGTATGTCTTAAAGAACATTTATTATCTGGCTGCAGTAATATATATATATATATATATATATATATATATATATATATATATATATATATATACCTTAACCGTTTCCCCAATCACTTGCCAAAAGCAATATCAACATTACTTCTCTCTCCATAGCCCCTTCCCTACCTGACTCTGACCATAAGAAAACACCCAATCACTTAAGCCAGTGTAGAGCAGGGCTGTAACGGGGGGCAATTCTAAACCGGCACACGACCGGTTATATCGGTGAAATGTATCTGAGATGGAATCCGCTACAACTTTTAATATGTATTTAGGGATTCGATCTATGTACTTTTCTATTAACCCAATCAGTATACGAGAACGCACTATTTCCTTTTAGTCTATTGTATTATATAATATATATATATATATATATATATATATATATATATATATATATATATATATATATATATATATATATATATATATATATATATATATATATATATAGAGAGAGAGAGAGAGAGAGATACATACATACATACATACATGCATAGTCATATACAGTAGATAGAAAATACATCGCAATAAACTGGAAATGTGTTAGCAAAATATGAAGGAAATATGTGAAAGTCAAAACATGCGGTAAAGTAACTAGAAACATAAAGCTAATAATTAATATTTAGAAGAAAAACAAATGGTCGGAACGTGAAGCAGGGAAAACATCACGAAAAAGCAGGAACCGACGGTTCGAAATAGAAAATATAATATGTTTCTCTTGATAGTAGATAATATCAAGATGCATTATCTGTGTATATTGTATCCCAGTAACTGGTTCAGTTTGGGTCGGAATATACAGTATACATATGCAATAATTGGTTTATGTTGAGGGGGTAGTGCTTGGTTTTTGGTCTATGTATTTTTTATATTAATTTATTTTTGGGTTGGTTTATGTATTTTTTATATTAATTTATTTTGGGGTTTCCTCGCTAGACCTCCATCAAGCTTAAAAAAAAACACCCCCCCAAGACCCCCTTTCAAGATATATTTGTACATTTTTCGGTAGAAAAATTTCCCGGCCGAAGGCCTGTTCCTTCTATAATTACAGGCTCGCTACTGCTCGCCAGGAAAATATCGACACCTAAATGGCACGAAAGGTCTTACTATTGACAAAGAAATGGAGCGCAAGGTCTCAAAATCGCGCCAAACTAATGGAAGGAACGTCTTAAAATCTCAAAACTATGAAGCTAAACATGAGGGAGAAGGGGATCCAGAAAAAGCGACTACCTCCCCCTTAAGGCCCGTAACCACCTATGTCCTCTGTGATTTACTAGTACTGTATTTACACATCAATGTTTATTATTGCTATAGTCTATTCGTTGTAAGTAGGCGAGAAACCATCACTTCTAAACTCTGTAACTAAAAACACGACTTAAGTAATCGAGCTAACATTTCTACCATTTGGGAAGAGTCAGCCAAGGAATAGATGTGAAAATTCTCAGCCAATTTGCTTTAACCCTTTTTGAGTTACAGAGGATAGAGGTCATGATTTTTCGCCTACTTACAGCGAATAGACTATAGTAACTGTGCATGAGGCTAACACTCACAACAGGGATGGTAATGTTGGTAAAAGGGAATTAATTTACTATAGCGTAATAGTGTCACAATTTCCTGTTCCTTCACTTAGATGTTATGGACTCTTAAGGGGGGATGGTTCACTTTTTGGCCGATTTTTGCATGTATTCATTATTTTTCTAGTTTCCTCCCTAGACCTCCATCAAATTAAAAAAAAAAACATCCATTAGATCCCCTTTCTAGATTAATTTGTAAATTTTTCGGTAGAAAAATTTCCAGGCCAAAGGCCGGTTCTTCCAACATTACAGGCTCACTATCGTTCGCCAGGGAAAAAATAGACACCTAAATAGCACGAAAGGTCTAAATAATGACGAAGACATGGAGCGAAAGGTGTTAAAATCGACTAACTAATGGGGCAAACATCTTAACATCTGAAAACTAATGGGACTAAACCTGAGGGAGAAAGTGGTCCAGAATACCGGCCCATCTCCCCTTAACCACATCATATACGTTTGGTAGTTTGACGGTATGAATTTAACCCCTTCAGTACCGGTGCCGTCCTTTTAACTTTATTCTAGCTACTTTTAGACGAGTTTATTCAGCTTAGGAAAGATCTGTGGTTTCTAAAAGGATTAAGTGAGATGGTCTGTAGCCTTTTAATTACTAGAGGTCCTTCCTAAGCTGAATGCAATCATATAATAGTTGCCTAATATAACGAAAAGGACGTCACCGGTACAGAAGGGGTTAGGGGGAGATTTTTAGTTTGCTCCCTAGATCTCCATCAAGCTTCAAAGAAATACCCACAAGGCCCCCCCCCCCTCCCCATCGAGATAAATCTGTAAATTGTTCAATAGAAAAATATCCCGGTCATAGGCCAGTTTGGCTAGCTATCGCTCGCCAGGAAAAAAATCGGCAACTAAATTGCACGAAAGGTCTTAAAATTGGCAAAGAAATGGAGCGAAGGGTCTTCACATCGCCAAACTATTGGGTCGAACTTCTTAAAATCTCTAAATTAATGGGGCTGAACATGAAGGAGAAGGGGGTCCAGAAAACAAACAAACCGCCTCTTAACCATTAGTGGGAGACTGACGGAAAGACGGCAGACCGGGATTTGTCGGTGAGAGCGCTAGATAAGCCGACTGATCACTCTCCTGATAAGACACAAGCCATTACCAGAAGGTGTCGCGGGTGGTGGTGGTGGTGGTGGTGATAAGCTGACTGGCGGCCGTCGTCGAGATAGGAGTGGTGAACATTTTGGTCGGGCGGGCGGGTGTGTGTGTCTGTCGCGCTACGTAATTACCCTAAACGTTCCCACCGACTCCCAGACGTTATCAGCGCCCCCCCCCCCCTCCCCCTCCCCCTCCCTGCAGGTCCCTCAGCCCCTCTCTCACTTGTCTTATCTCGAACGTCAGGCCCGTGGGGAGAAAACCGATGAAGGGTGGCGCAAAGAATCGATATTTTAAAAGTGAGCAAGCACTGCCTTCAACGTAGCAGACATTAGACACAACAAGGGTACTAAGAAACAAGGCAGTAATGTTTATAAACAATCGTGCTCAGAAAAGCTCATGTCTCCGCCATGCTTGCAAACTAGAGCAAGCGTTGTTTATATTTGTCCAAACCTTTGTCCATGTCCTATATTGATTAATAATATATAATTATCAATAGGTGCAGGAATATTTCTTAGCGAGCTCGGTTATGATGTGATATGTGCCCCATAAACTATTCTGTCCTCTTGCTTAATCATTAGGCTATTCATAGTACAGTTGGGTGCAGTACATAATTAGATTGATATCCAGTATTAGATAAATAGATAATAGTCGTGGTCATGTACTGTACTTATAACTCTCTCTCTCTCTCTCTCTCTCTCTCTCTCTCTCTCTCTCTCTCTCTCTCTCTCTCTCATTACAAGATATAATACTAAAGTCTATGGCCAGAACTTGCCAAATGAGAGCCGATAATTGGATTGGTCATGAGATCGGAATGGCCAATATATTATGTTGATATCCACTGAATAAAACATTCACATTTATGGTCAGATTTCCACTTAGGGGATTTTTTTCTGGACCCCTTTCTGCCTCATATTTCGCCCCATTGCTTTTGAGATTTTGAGACGTTCGCCCCATTAGTTTGGCGGTTTCAAGAACTTTCGCCCCATTTTTGTCAATTTTAAGATCTGCCATTTAGGTGTAGATTTGTTCTTGGCGAGCGATTACGAGCCTGTAATTTAAGAGGATTTGGCCTTTGACCGGGACATTTTTCCTACCGAAAAATATAAACAAATATCTTGAAAGGGGGTCCTGGGGGTGTAATATCTTGAAAGGGGGTCCTGGGGGTGTAATATCTTGAAAGGGGGTCCTGGGGGTGTAATATCTTGAAAGGGGGTCCTGGGGGTGTAATATCTTGAAAGGGGGTCCTGGGGGTGTAATATCTTGAAAGGGGGTCCTGGGGGTGTAATATCTTGAAAGGGGGTCCTGGGGGTGTAATATCTTGAAAGGGGGTCCTGCGGGTGTAATATCTTGAAAGGGGATCCTGGGGGTGTAATATCTTGAAAGGGGGTCCTGGGGTGTAATATCTTGAAAGGGGGTCCTGGGGGTTTAATATCTTGAAAGGGGGTCCTGGGGGTGTAATATCTTGAAAAGGGGGTCCTGGGGGTGTAATATCTTGAAGGGGGGTCCTGGGGGTGTAATATCTTGAAAGGGGGTCCTGGGGGTGTAATATCTTGAAAGGGGGTCCTGGGGGTGTAATATCTTTAAAGGGGGTCCTGGGGGTGTAATATCTTGAAAGGGGGTCCTGGGGGTGTAATATCTTGATAGGGGGTCCTGGGGGTGTAATATCTTGATAGGGGGTCCTGGGGGTGTAATAGCTTGGAGGGGGGCCCTGGGGGTGTAATATCTTGAAAGGGGGTCCTGGGGTGTAATATCTTGAAAGGGGGTCCTGGGGGTGTAATATCTTGAAAGGGGGTCCTGGGGGTGTAATATCTTGAAAGGGGTCCTGGGGGTGTAATATCTTGAAAGGGGGTCCTGCGGGTGTAATATCTTGAAAGGGGGTCCTGGGGGTGTAATATCTTGAAAGGGGGTCCTGGGGGTGTAATATCTTGAAAGGGGGTCCTGGGGGTGTAATATCTTGAAAGGGGGTCCTGGGGGTGTAATATCTTGAAAGGGGGTCCTGGGGGTGTAATATCTTGAAAGGGGGTCCTGGGGGTGTAATATCTTGAAAGGGGGTCCTGGGGGTGTAATATCTGGAAAGGGGGTCCTGGGGGTGTAATATCTTGAAAGGGGGTCCTGGGGGTGTAATATCTTGAAAGGGGTCCTGGGGGTGTAATATCTTGAAAGGGGGTCCTGGGGGTGTAATATCTTGAAAGGGGGTCCTGGGGGTGTAATATCTTGAAAGGCGGTCCTGGGGGTGTAATATCTTGAAAGGGGGTCCTGGGGGTGTAATATCTTGAAAGGGGGTCCTGGGGGTGTAATATCTTGAAAGGGGGTCCTGGGGTGTAATATCTTGAAAGGGGGTCCTGGGGTGTAATATCTTGAAAGGGGGTCCTGGGGGTGTAATATCTTGAAAGGGGGTCTTGGGGGTGTAATATCTTGAAAGGGGGTCCTGGGGGTGTAATATCTTGAAAGGGGGTCCTGGGGGTGTAATATCTTGAAAGGGGGTCCTGGGGGTGTAATATCTTGAAAGGGGGTCCTGGGGGTGTAATATCTTGAAAGGGGGTCCTGGGGGTGTAATATCTTGAAAGGGGGTCCTGGGGGTGTAATATCTTCAAAGGGGGTGCTGGGGGTGTAATATCTTGAAAGGGGGACCTGGGGTGTAATATCTTGAAAGGGGGTCCTGGGGGTGTAATATCTTGAAAGGGGGTCCTGGGGGTGTAATATCTTGAAAGGGGGTCCTGGGGGTGTAATATCTTGAATGGGGGTCCTGGGGGTGTAATATCTTGAAAGGGGGTCCTGGGGGTGTAATATCTTGAAAGGGGGTCCTGGGGGTGTAATATCTTGAAAGGGGGTCCTGGGGGTGTAATATCTTGAAAGGGGGTCCTGGGGGTGTAATATCTTGAAAGGGGGTCCTGGGGGTGTAATATCTTGAAAGGGGGTCCTGGGGGTGTAATATCTTGAAAGGGGGTCCTGGGGGTGTAATATCTTGAAAGGGGGTCCTGGGGGTGTAATATCTTTAAAGGGGGTCCTGGGGGTGTAATTTGAAAGGGGGTCCTGGGGGTGTAATATCTTGAAAGGGGGTCCTGGGGGTGTAATTTGAAAGGGGGTCCTGGGAGTGTAATATCTTGAGAGGGGGTCCTGGGGGTGTAATATCTTGAAAGGGGGTCCTGGGGGTGTAATTTTAAGTTTGATGGAGGTCTAGAGAACAAATTTAAAACTTCCCCTTAATTCAAATTCAATTAAATTCTGTTCATGCATTTTAGATATAATGGCATGTTGAACATTAGGGTTTAAGTCTCCGAGCCCCTATGGGGATTTCCTAGCGTGTATCGATAAATGGGGGGCTCCATAGATTCATTATGGGGGGGTTCTTTCACAGGATTTAGGGGGGTGAAGAGGGAGGGATAATTGGATATAGGCCAAAGGTTATTTTGTTTTTCTATTCTGGCACCAAATAAAGGTACTGATAAAAAATCATGTATGTACACCCAGAAGTGAAAGTCCCTTCATAGGGTTTACCCCCTACTCCTACTACCCCAAAAGCTAGGAACGGAGTGGTCCCTGCCCAGTCCCCCTTACTACTCCTACCCCAGGCAGAAGGGGCAGGGTGTGCCTGTCTGCCACCCCTTCCTTCCCCTCCCCACCCATGAAGAGAACAAACTACCCCCGCTCCCCCCCACGCACACTTACACCCCACCCCAATGCCAGACAGGAGGTTCACACACACACACACACCATTATCAATTTCATAAGTAGTGGTATCGTGTTTACCTTCATTAATTTACCCTCTTGCGGTTTTGACGCATTTTGATTGTTTATCCTGGCTATAATTAGACGAATAATTACAGCTTAGGAAGGACCAATGTGAAATAATTTCCTAATCTGAATTAAATCGTCTAATAATAGCCATCTATATTATTAAATCAGTTCGTGTGTCTGTTTGTCTGTGTATTCTTAATAGGCGGCCGCAGTTTTGGACCTGGGGAGCTGAAGCTTTGCATGTGGGTGTCAATTGACCTGGGTTAGGTCATAGAGAGGGCGAGGCCACGATCGGAGGTCGTTTCGAGGCCGAAATTGAAAAACAAAACATGAAAAAAATGGCCGTTTGGGGGCAGAAGGAGGCCCCCGATCGAAAAGGTGTATGGAACGAAAGTTGTTCGCAGCTCCCCAAAATGGGGGTAAGGATGAGGTCAGATCCAAAATCGGAGGTCATTTAGCGGCCGAAATCGAGGTCGCCGTTTAATGAGGCACAGGGAGGTCGAGGCCGGTGATTATGGTAGTAGTAGTATTGTGATGATTGTGGTAGTAGTGATTGATGATGGTGATTATGGTAGTAGAAGTGGTGGTAGTACCCGGGCAACGCCGGGTACCCCTGCTAGTAAAGCAGAAAAGAAGAGTGTCATCTATTCTCAGAGGCTTAATATATGATTTGTTATACATGTATTATCATGTAGAAATTATACACAAAAATACAATAGCTACTCGCTTTACATTTGACAGCATAACAATATGCCATGTTTGCTATTTGGTAGTATTATAAAGCAGTATAATCTAGTAATGAATTATTGTATTTTATGGTGTCTCGGTGTATAACACCTAGTGGAAAATATTATCAAGGAAGTGGGTTACTAAATATTATCAAGGAAGTGGGTTACTAAATATTATCAAGGAAGTGGGTTACTAAATATTATCAAGGAAGTGGGTTACTAAATATTATCAAGGAAGTGGGTTACTAAATATTATCAAGGAAGTGGGTTACTAAATATTATCAAGGAAGTGGGTTACTAAATAGTATCAAGGAAGTGGGTTACTAAATAGTATCAAGGAAGTGGGTTACTAAATAGTATCAAGGAAGTGGGTTACTAAATAGTATCAAGGAAGTGGGTTACTAAATATTATCAAGGAAGTGGGTTACTAAATATTATCAAGGAAGTGGGTTACTAAATATTATCAAGGAAGTGGGTTACTAAATATCAAGGAAGTGGGTTACTAAATATTATCAAGGAAGTGGGTTACTAAATATTATCAAGGAAGTGGGTTACTAAATAGTATCAAGGAAGTGGGTTACTAAATAGTATCAAGGAAGTGGGTTACTAAATATCAAGGAAGTGGGTTACTAAATAGTATAGCAAACTGCATAGGCCTACAGTATGTTTTTCGTGCATAACTCAATACTGTAAAATCACACATATATATATATATATATATATATATATATATATATATATATATATATATATATATATATATATATATATATATATATATATATATATATAGAGAGAGAGAGAGTATATATATACTGTATATATAGACCCTATATATATATATCTATATATAACAGATATAACATATATCACTGTAATAAGCAGTAGTAAGCAAATGGTAGACATATCTCACGTCGGATATATTGAACAATTAATTAACATCGAGGCAAACATTTGTGGTAAAGCATTTCCCTCATGAGTTATTGGTATATTTAGAGTAGCTGGTAACCGTGTTTAAACTTTGATACTAAATGCGTCTCTAAATGGTGTTCTAAAGCTGATTTTCCTGTGTCGACTGCTAAACTATCACCTTTCCTCCCCCGAACTACATACTTGCATAGTTTGAGTCTCGTTTAATCCTTATTGCTTTCTGACATTAGGCTGAGATTAGTATGGATCTTCATATAGAGCTTTTTACCAACTCTTCTGCTACTACTGGAACACCACAGTTATTACAGTTCAGGCCTGCCAACATTATTCAGGATAAATCCTATGACCCTAATTATTCAGTTACACTATTAATCTAATTGATTCTGATTAACTTGCACTAAAGATTAACGTTAATAATAGACGTGTGCTAATGTAGAAGCAATACAAATAATAATTACAAAAGTAAATGAAAAATCTGTTGCTATCCCTTAAGAACCGAGACAACATTTTCAGAGAGAGAGAGAGAGAGAGATTCTATAGCAGGAATTAGATAAGTATTTCCTTACCGATTACCTTGTATTTAATATTGATAAAATATAACTCGATTTTAGGTAGGATAGATGGTGAATAGCTATTACTGAACTTTTATTTCGTATTTGCATACGTATGCATTGAACATCGGCATGCTTCGAAATAACACTCTTGTCTTCTTTTTCAAGAAGAAAATATATATATATATATATATATATATTCTGACATACGGAGCTCTGTATGTTAATTTAAGAGTTAGAATTAGAGTTGAAGGAGTCAAACTACCCAAACGGCGAAGCAGACTAGCGAGCGAACTAGCGAGTGGGAAACCAGCTCGCCCGCATACCAACAAACAAGCCTTCACACCTGCGTGCGTCATAGGGGACCCTGCAAACTACTTCGACGACCCGACGCTATGACTATGATCGACGCCAGGAGCTGTGATTGGACCAGGCACCTGCTATGCAACTCGAGGAGCTATGATAGGAGCGCGCACCATCACTCGCCTCCTGATTCGTTCCTACACCATCATTGTTTAGTATATAAGACCCGAGTAGTGGGCATTCAAATCATTCTCATTTGGAGTTGGGGAAGGTGAACTTGCAGCTGGAGGAAGACGGGGTGAAGTATTATAATGGGATTGTGACTGTCAGTCAGATTATATATGTGTGTGTTAAGTGTGTTCCGTGTAAACACTTAAGTTATGTTGGTTAGTGAGATATGTGATTGGGAATTAACGTTAACGCTACTATTATGTGCTTAACTATTTGATTGCGAATTAACGTTAACGCTACTATTTATGTACTTAACTATTTGATTGGGAATTAACGTTAACGCTATTATTATGTACTTAACTATTTTAGTTGACTAACTTGTGGACTAAAGCAATTCTTTAAGTAATTGGGTTATGATGAAAGTAATACTATTGTTTTATATTAATACTTACGAGTTCTTTAATTTTCTTTTAATTAAGCTTACATTGCTTAACGGTGCTTAGTACGGTGATGCTATTGTCTCATATTAGTAATATCGCCTTAGACTAACATGGCTGTGTTAATATTACTTCTAGTGATTTCCTAAGCTGAAAAAAGTTCTTTTAGCTTCAAAATATTATTTTTTCTTTTCATATTATTTGAGTGAGACCTGAATCGAATCTATGAAGCGATCCTGTAATTTAATTTACTCATAATCAAACCTCAATGTTACGTGGTTAAGAAATACATTTAACTAAATTATTAAATATATATCTAACTTTTTATGTGACTTTGATATAAATCCTGATGATAATAATAATATAATACTATTAACGTAAGACAAGAACCAAGAATAATTACATTAAATATAAATAAAAGGACATATAAGAAAACTCTATTCATTTCAAAAAGGGTAAGAGACAGAAATATTCTTACTTTAATATTTATCTTTCAAGACTTTTTATAGAATTAATAGTCCTTCTTTAGATATAACTTCTTCGGTTCATAACCATAGCCTACTAAGCTTCGGTTAAATAATAATTCTTTATAAATACTACATGACTTTAATTAGTTTCAGTATTTAGTATAATTAAAGAGTATCAGTCAATAAAGGATACTAAGTCCTAAGATCCAAAAGGAAAGGAAGCAACAAGAGGAAATAATTTTATTAGATTTTACTTTTGTTTTGCCTTCAGCTGACTGATACCTTAATATATATCTCTGTGCTATCTAGATTCATCAAGTTAACCACTTGAGGATCAAGATACGTAACAGAAGAGTGGCGACCTTGCCAAGGATTCGTTTCATACAGTTTCACTCAGTTTCATTAACGTTTCACTACTTAAAAATCAAATATTAATCATGCCTCAACTAATTAATGACGAAGATGCTCGAGTTTTCATAGAATCAGAACCCACAGCCCCTGATATTGACTGTCTGTCAAAATCCGAACTGAAAGTGCTTGCCTCACATCTCCAATTAACTATCTCAAACATGTCCAAAGTAGAGGTGGCTCAGACCATAAAAACCCACCTGTTCCCTGTAGAAGGCGGGGAGGGAGACGGAGCAGTTGGTGGGATCCCAAGTAAACCTAGCCAACTTGATGAACAATTGCCACCTGGTTTGACCGGTGATAAAATATTCGAACTAGAACAAGCCAAACTAAAAATAGAACTAGCCAGAATAAATATCGAAGAAGCCAGCATAAATGCCAGAATAAATGCCGAAGCAAAGACCGAACAAGCCAGACTCAATGCCGAACAAGCCAGAGCAACGACCGAACAATATGAATATCAATATCGTACGTCTCAACTAAATGTCAATACAAATGCTCCCTTAATTGCTCCCCCTCTGGGATTGACTATGACTAGTGTCATTCCACCTTTCACTGAAGATAATGTGCAGGATTTCTTTGTTTTGTTTGAGGAAGTTGCTGGAGGTATGAAGTGGACAAGAGATCAATGGCCTTTTATGTTACAAACCGTTTTGACAGGGCAGGCTCGAGCCACGTATTTGTCAGAAGTAGCAGAGGTTAGGCAGGATTATGACAATCTCAAAGAAGCTATCCTAAAAACATATCAATTGCAGCCTGAGGCTTACAGGCAATCTTTCCGTAAAAACCAGAAGAAAGTAGAAGAAACCCATAAGGTATTTGCCAGGACCATGACTAAAACTTTCAATCATTGGGTCAAGAGTAAGAAAGTCACAAGCTACAACGATCTGAAGGAGTTGGTCCTGTTAGAAAATTTCCTATGGAAAATTGATTCTTCTGTATCCTATCATTTAAAGGGGAAAAAGGTAGATTGTCTTGCCGACGCCGCTGACATGGCTGACACATACGTGCTCAACAACAAATTTCGTGGAAAGAAGCCCTACGATAATTCTAGCTCTAATTTTAAGTATCCCAATCACAAATCTGACAGACCCAGTCACAAGCCTATAACGTCTTCCCCAGCTAGCCAAAATAGAATTGTTCCCCCAACTAAAAATGCGACTCAGGGCAATGGTAACAGAGGTGGGCCCCAAAGTAATAGTAATGCTCAAAGAGGGAACATTCCCGTATCCCTTAAAGTATGTACTTTTTGTGGCATGAGGGGCCACCTAGCTTATCAGTGCTGGGCCAAGGAGAAAACCGAGAGATCGGGGCAGACAGTTGCCGCCGTATCTCAAATTCCATATGTGCCTTTAATGCAGGACTCCCGACAGAAGGAGTACCTAGCACCAAAAGTTCCTTTAATGCAGGACTCCCGACAGGAGTACCTAGCACCAAAAGTTCCTTTAATACAGGACTCCCGACAGAAGGAGTACCTAGCAGCTAACGTAAATCATCTAGACAGGGGTGTAGTAGCATGTGTGGTGCAACCCACTAGGGTTAAGCCAATAATAATTTCACCATCAGTGCAGGACAGTTACCGTCCCTTTATTTCATCTGGCAACGTGAGATTAAATGGTTGTATGCATGAGGTAAAAATTCTGAGAGACACAGGTTCTACTAGCACCCTCATGGTGAATCCTTACACTGAGTGCCCACCTGGCGAACCAGTTGTAATGAGAGGTGCTGGAGGCCAATTTCATGCACACTTGGTAAAAGGCGAAATTGAATGTGAGTTACTACAGGGTGAGGCCACCATAGCTTTGTGTAGGTCCCAAGATATCCCTGTGCCCGGGGTAACACTCCTTTTGGGGAATGATGTAGCAGGTGAGAAGGTCCGACCAGACCCCATTTTGTCACTTTCCCCTGTTAACGAGCCACTAACCGGTGAGCTCGAAAAGGAGATGCCAACAGTTTTCCCTGTGTGTGCTGTCACACGTTCAATGTCTCAAGTAGCAGTTCCCTCAGACAGAAATGTACCGAATGCAAGAGTTGATGAAAGGGATCATGAGAGTGTGAATGACGCTCCAACTGTGCCTGATGATGTGACTGAGGTGGATTTATCTGACACCTTTATGGCTCATCTTGACCCTAATGATGACCATGAAACCCCTCCAAATTGTCCTAGTGGCCTGGTAGAGCTACAGAGAGATGATAGTGAATGCAAGGAGTTAGCTGCCAGGTCCATGAGTGAAGAGGAATGTGAGAAGGAGGGTGGTGAATGTTTCTACCTCAAAGGAGGAGTATTGTGGCGTAGATGGAGACCGCCACACAGACCAATCGATGACAGGGCCTGGGACGTCCATCAAGTAGTAGTCCCCAAACCTTGTCGTAGAGATATCATGGAAATGGCACATTGTATACCATTGGCAGGACACCTAGGTGTGAGAAAAACTCTAGACAGAATCAGAGCCCACTTTTACTGGCCAGGAATGCGTGCAGATGTAGTGGAGTTTTGTAGAGTGTGTCACACTTGCCAGATGACAGGAAAACCCAATCAGAAGGTGCCTGTACATCCTCTGGTGCCCTTGCCCGTTTTCGAGAATCCTTTTACTCGGGTGGTAGTTGACATTGTAGGCCCATTGCCTAAGACTTCCCAAGGTAACATTTATTTATTAACTATCATGGACATGGCAACTCGCTACCCAGAGGCTATACCCTTAAGGACTACCTCTGCTCCAACTGTCATCAAGGAACTGCTCAAATTCTTCACCAGAATGGGTTTCCCCCATGAGGTGCAAAGCGATTAAGGAACTAATTTTACCTCTAACATTTTCCAGCAGTCCCTGAAGGAGTTGGGTATCGAGCATGTTAAGTCTAGCACCTACCACCCAGAGAGTAAAGGGGTTCTCGAACGATATCATCAGACATTAAAGGGAATGTTACGTAAGTATTGTACAGAGACCGGAGTTGAGTGGGATAAGAGGGTACCTTTTCTTTTATTTGCTACTCGTGAGGTTCCAACTGAATCCCTGGGTTTTTCCCCTAATGAGCTAGTTTTCGGTCACCAGGTAAGAGGTCCATTGCAACTATTGCAGGATAGCCTAGTTGGCCAGGAGGGGAACCAAAACCTCCTCAAGTATGTTTCAGATTTCAAAACCCGGCTGAGATCCTCATGTGAGTTTGCCGCTCAAAACTTGACAGTGGCTAAAAGCTCCATGAAGACCTGGTATGACAGAAAAGCCTGTGAGAGGGAGTTTCAGCCCGGTGATGAGGTTTTGGTCCTGCTCCCCCTTTTTGGCCAACCTTTATCTGCCAAGTTGAGGGGCCCATATAAGATCATTCAGAGGGTGAGCATTACCGATTATCTAGTAACTACCCACGCAAGTATTCCATATAAATATGTTGAAACCCTACCATAGGTCCCCTGATTCCTCTCCTCCAGATTCTCCCACTGTGGCAGTGAATGTCAGGACCTGTGGACAGCCTGGTGCGGACGAAGTCTTCAGTTCTCTTACTGACCCGCAACAGACTGTTCCAGAGCCTGAAGGTATCCATGCAGACTTTGACTTGTCATGTAGCCTATCCAACTTTCAGTATAATTCAGTAGCTTGGGGGGAATTACCATCTAAACTATGTCATCCTCCCTCTGATCAAGCGAACCAACTAATCTCTGTTTTATCTCAGTCTCCCAGTGTGTTCCGTGATACTCCAGGGCTCACTTCTTTGGCCGTGCACGACATCGACGTAGGGAATATACCTCCCATTAAACTATCCCCCTACCGTGTCTCACCACAACGCAGGAGTATACTGCAGGTCGAGCTTGACTTCATTTTTTCAAACCAGCTGATCACAAGGGCCTTAAGCCAGTGGAGTAGTCCGGTCATACTTGTGCCAAAGCCAGACGGGAGTCATAGGTTATGTATGGACTATATGTTAATGCTGTCACAAAGAACGATACCTACCCACTGCCACGGATCAAAGATTGCATTTACCAGGATGGCCTCATACAGCAGTAAGTATAACTAAGAGGATTTTGGCAATTAGCTCTCCCTTGTAGCGAGGTAAATATCATGTTTTAGTAGTGCGCTTTTAAGCCTTCAGCTGTGAGAAGCCTTGCAGTTCGAATAACGCTCCAGCTACGTTCCAGCTATGTTCTGATGTGGTACCTGGAGACTTGGCTACTTTGGGTGATATCCTTATTATATCCTCATTATAATCTTGCTGTTGCCAATCTGGTGGTGAATCTTTATGTATTATGTTTCATATTATGTACTATACTCCTTAAACTCTTTTCTAGGGGGGAGGTCTGACATACGGAGCCCTGTATGTTAATTTAAGAGTTAGAATTAGAGTTGAAGGAGTCAAACTACCCAAACGGCGAAGCAGAATAGCGAGCGAACTAGCGAGTGGGAAACCAGCTCGCCCGCATACCAGCAAACAAGCCTTCACACCTGCGTGCGTCATAGGGGACCCTGCAAACTACTTCGACGACCCGACGCTATGACGTATGATCGACGCCAGGAGCTGTGATTGGACCAGGCACCTGCTATGCAACTCGAGGAGCTATGATAGGAGCGCGCACCATCACTCGCCTCCTGATTCGTTCCTACACCATCATTGTTTAGTATATAAGACCCGAGTAGTGGGTATTCAAATCAGTCTCATTTGGAGTTGGGGAAGGTGAACTTGCAGCTGGAGGAAGACGGGGTGAAGTATTATAATGGGATTGTGACTGTCAGTCAGATTATATATGTGTGTGTTAAGTGTGTTCCGTGTAAACACTTACGTTATGTTGGTTAGTGAGATATGTGATTGGGAATTAACGTTAACGCTACTATTATGTGCTTAACTATTTGATTGCGAATTAACGTTAACGCTACTATTTATGTACTTAACTATTTGATTGGGAATTAACGTTAACGCTATTATTATGTACTTAACTATTTTAGTTGACTAACTTGTGGACTAAA
Source organism: Paralithodes platypus (assembly GCA_032716605.1). Taxonomy (NCBI): domain Eukaryota; kingdom Metazoa; phylum Arthropoda; class Malacostraca; order Decapoda; family Lithodidae; genus Paralithodes; species Paralithodes platypus. Next base: position 29,262,485 of record CM064509.1, on the reverse strand, counting down.
GCAATTCTTTAAGTAATTGGGTTATGATGAAAGTAATACTATTGTTTTATATTAATACTTACGAGTTCTTTAATTTTCTTTTAATTAAGCTTACATTGCTTAACGGTGCTTAGTACGGTGATGCTATTGTCTCATATTAGTAATATCGCCTTAGACTAACATGGCTGTGTTAATATTACTTCTAGTGATTTCCTAAGCTGAAAAAAAATATTTTTGCTTTTCATATTATTTGAGTGAGACCTGAATCGAATCTATGAAGCGATCCTGTAACTTAATTTACTCATAATCAAACCTCAATGTTACGTGGTTAAGAAATACATTTAACTAAATTATTAAATATATATCTAACTTTTTATGTGACTTTGATATAAATCCTGATGATAATAATAATATAATACTATTAACGTAAGACAAGAACCAAGAATAATTACATTAAATATAAATAAAAGGACATATAAGAAAACTATCTATTCATTTCAAAAAGGGTAAGAGACAGAAATATTCTTACTTTAATATTTATCTTTCAAGACTTTTTATAGAATTAATAGTCCTTCTTTAGATATAACTTCTTCGGTTCATAACCATAGCCTACTAAGCTTCGGTTAAATAATAATTCTTTATAAATACTACATGATTTTAATTAGTTTCAGTATTTAGTTAAATTAAAGAGTATCAGTCAATAAAGGATACTAAGTCCTAAGATCCAAAAGGAAAGGAAGCAACAAGAGGAAATAATTTTATTAGATTTTACTTTTGTTTTGCCTTCAGCTGACTGATACCTTAATATATATCTCTGTGCTATCTAGATTCATCAAGTTAACCACTTGAGGATCAAGATACGTAACAATATATATATATATATATATATATATACACACAGTGTATTAATAAATAAAATCCAATACCACAAGCACATATTACCACTAATACACTCATCGTTCCAAATGAAAAGCGATTATGAGAATTATGTATTTAATCATATAGATGACATAATTATACTCGAAAAAGTTCAGTATAATTAAGACAACACTAGAGTGATACGTTAGTATCTTATCTGTGAGACTGTTTGGGAAGTGAGTTTTCCATAATTTCACTATCAGTTGCTACGCAGATAGCGCTCTCCTGATTATGATGTATCCGTGAAAAGATAAGTATTATCTAGTTTGTTATAAAGTTATGACATACCTCGTTGAAGTCTGTAAAACTGTCTTCATAGTGTAATGAATAAGTGCACTGAATTTATGTGTGAGCATCCTAGGTTCGAATCCCTGGACTGTCACAATCATGTATTTGTTGATTTTATGATTTGAGTTTAGAAGTAAAGTTGGTTGGTGGAAAAAACATATGAAATACCTTTTTGATAGACCCCCCCCACCCTCCCCCTCCAAAAAAAATGAATGACTGCAGTGAACATGGTAATACATTAAAATGGCAATTAATATATATATATACCGGTATATATATATATATATATATATTTATATATACTGTATATATGAGAGAGAGAGAGAGAACGTGTTAATATTCTCGAATATGCACCAAAAAGCCTAAACACGGATCAAGCATTGAATGAATATACCACTTACAATCAATTAAACAATCCATACAATATGTTTTTTAGCAAGTTCCAACATCTCTTCAGAGGTATTCAAAAATTACAAGATTACCATTTCAATGTGTAAATCCATTAAATACCAATGCATATTGCGCGGGTGGGTGAATACTATCGATCTATCTATCTATTGCCTGACGCCGTGATCCCCGAAGGGTTGGCCACGGGTGAATACAATAATTTGTAAAATAACTAGAAGGGGTCATGGTATTGGAAATTTACATTATAAATACAAACATAATACAATACTAATTACGCATAAATCATAAGTGTTTGTGTGTCAAGCTACGGATAGGTGACAGATAGTGTAAATTATCTTCATTCTGTAAAATCAGATAATTTATTGCAACATTGTTCTGGCATATATAGAATATATATAGATTACCAATTACTGACATGGTCGCGGCCTCGTTGCAAGGTTACTTTATTCTGTGTTCGTGGACAACAATGGTTGTAATCGGCAGTGTCCTCCTGTGTGGGGTTGGGGTAGGGTGTGAGTGGGGGGCCTGCTTGTTTAATCTCTCCATTATAGGGTAGGGGAAGGAAGGGGTGACGGACTGGCACCATCCCGTCCCTTCTGCCTGGGGTAGGAGTAGTAAGGGGGACTGGGCAGGGCCCACCCCGTTCCTACCTTCTGGGGTAGTAGGAGTAGGGGGTAAACCCTATGCAGGGACTTTCACTTCTGGGTGTACATCCGGCCATTAAATATTTACACATTGTGCGGCACAACAAACAGACAGACAAACATATAGATAGATAGATAGATAGCTAGATAGATATGTGCAGTTGAAGCCTTCTTCAACTGCACAAAATCGTCTTAATGTAACTAGATTATCAAAATTACGTCGCCGGTACAGAAGGGGTTAATAGAAAAATTAGAAATTGCTATGTCTCTATCATATTATTGCTATGTCTCTATCATATTATTGCTATGTCTCTATCATATTATTGCTATGTCTCTATCATATTATTGCTATGTCTCTATCATATTATTGCAAAAATGTCACACTTAACATATAATCTTCGCACTAGCCGCGTTATCAAAATCTGTGGTAGTAAAAAGGGTTAAGTGAGTAGATCGAAGCCTGTTAGTTGCTGGAGGACCTTTTTAAACTGACCAAAATCGTCTAATAGTAGCCAGAATATATATACAGAGACGTCGTTACAGAAAGGGTTAATTATCAAGTAATCAGTTGCTAAGGGATTCAACTTATCGTCAGCTGAAGTAATACCGATTATATTATAGTAATCAGTTGCTAAGGGATTCAATTTATCGTCAGCTGAAGTAATACCGATTATATTATAGTAATCAGTTGCTAAGGGATTCAACTTATCGTCAGCTGAAGTAATACCGATTATATTATAGTAATCAGTTGCTAAGGGATTCAACTTATCGTCAGCTGAAGTAATATTATATTATAGTCACAAATCGGTCTGGTCATTCTGTTCATTATTCTAACCTTCTTAGTTAACTATCCTTTCCTAAGGGAGCCCACCTCGCTTTTTTTCTCTTTCTCTCCCTCTCTCTTTGGCTTGGATCCATTCAGCCCCATTCAGCCTACTGTTTTTAAGACGTTTACCCCCATCCAGGTGTCAATATTTTCCTGGCGAGCGGTAGCGAGCCAGTATACTGTATATATATATATATATATATATTTTTTTTTTTTTACTGCAAGTTAAATTTGTAAATTTTTCGATAGAAAAATGTGTCTGGCGAAGCCAGATTTCTCCATACAATGCTGGCTCGCTATCACTCGCCAGGAAGAAATCGACACCTGGATGGGGATAAACGTCTTAAAACAGTTGGCTGAATGAGGCCGAATGGATACAAGCCAGGGAAAGAGAGAAAAGGAAAGATGAAGAAAGCCGGTGACCCCCCTTAATGGAAGTTGCCGCCTCTACGTCATGGAAGGACCGAGGTCACCAGGGCCCGAGTGACTATAGTCTATTCGCTGTAAGTAGGCGATAAATCATGACCTCTATCCTCTGTAACTCAAAATGGGCTAGAGCAAATTGGCTGCAAATTTCCACATTTATTCCTTGACTGACTCTTCCCAAATGGTAGACATAATATTAGCTGGATTACTCTAGTAGTTTTTGAGTTACAGAGGTTAGATTTCATGATTTCTCGCTTACTTACAGCGAATAGACTATAGTGTTCATTCTTTATTCGGCCTTCTGTATATCCACCAACACACGGGGGAACGATATCGCTGAAACGTTGTGTATTTGGGAGTGTAAATAGGTTTCACATTATTGTACGTGGGAATGTTGTGAGTATTCTGACAAGTGGCCGAGGTAACCTGTTCCCATTAAAGAGTTCAGAATGAGATTATGTATGTAAACTAGAGACGTAGAACACTATCATAATGCTACTATGAGTAAACTAGAGACGTAGAACACTATCATAATGCTACTATGAGTAAACTAGAGACGTAGAACACTATCATAATGCTACGATGAGTAAACTAGAGACGTAGAACACTATCATAATGCTACTATGAGTAAACTAGAGACATAGAACACTATCATAATGCTACTATGAGTAAACTAGAGACGTAGAACACTATCATAATGCTACTATGAGTAAACTAGAGATGTAGAACTATCATAATGCTACGATGAGTAAACTAGAGACGTAGAACACTATCATAATGCTACTATGAGTAAACTAGAGACATAGAACACTATCATAATGCTACTATGAGTAAACTAGAGACGTAGAACACTATCATAATGCTACTATGAGTAAACTAGAGACGTAGAACACTATCATAATGCTACTATGAGTAAACTAGAGACGTAGAACACTATCATAATGCTACTATGAGTAAACTAGAGACGTAGAACACTATCATAATGCTACTATGAGTAAACTAGAGATGTAGAACACTATCATAATGCTACGATGAGTAAACTAGAGACGTAGAACACTATCATAATGCTACTATGAGTAAACTAGAGACGTAGAACACTATCATAATGCTACTATGAGTAAACTAGAGACGTAGAACACTATCATAATGCTACTATGAGTAAACTAGAGACGTAGAACACTATATAATGCTACTATGAGTAAACTAGAGACATAGAACACTATCATAATGCTACTATGAGTAAACTAGAGATGTAGAACACTATCATAATGCTACTATGAGTAAAAACATACATTTCTGAACACACATATCACTTGAATAGTTAAACCAAAAAAACAGACCCAATGTTGAGAGATCATAATAGTTAGGGTGAGAATTGAAGGAGCCTCAACCGTCATAGAAAACTAACTATAACAGGGGTAACGAACATAAATAAGGAAAACAGTCACACACACACACACACACACACACACACACACACACACACACACACTTACACTTTCACTTATTTGATATACACTTCTTCAGCGACAACTTTCCCCAGAATGTCAGGGCTTGTACTGACGGCTTCAAATGTATTGACAGATGTAGTTATGTTCCAAGAAAGTCCTAGGTACTGACACACCACATTTCATTATCAGGCTAGTATAATCCCATTAACACGATATTGTGCTTCATTTTAATGTTATTCTAATTTACTGTTCATATAACGATTTTGCTCAAATTAATAAATAACTATAGGAATCAAAGGGATAAACACTATCTCAATTACCCCTCTGATTCCCATAGGAGCATCTTAGATTGAGTAGAATCGTCCAATGAAAGCCAAAATAATAGGAAGAAAGGTGTAATTTCATTGAAGGGGTTAGAAATGATCCTGCTTATATGTTTACAAACACTGGTGATGCTAATGTTGATAATAGTGTTGGTGATGATAATGATAATTTCGGCGTAAACACTTTTGCCAAATCTTAAGGGGAGACTGACCGTTTGTTTGTTCTATTAATTAATTTAGTCTTTTATTTGTTTAGTTTCCTCCCTAGACCTCCATCAAGCTTAGAAGAAAAAAAACCTAGACCCCCCTTCAAGATAAATTTGTACATTTTTCGGTAGAAAAATGTACCGGCCAAAGGCCGGTTCCTCTTAAAATTGCAGGCTCGCTATCGCTCGCCAGGAAATAATCGACACCTAAATGGCACGAAAGGTCTTAAAATTGACAACAAAATGGGGCGAAAGGTGTTAAAATCGCCAATGTAATGGGCCGAACGTCTTATAATCTCAAAACTAGTTGGGCTAAACATTAGGGAGAAGGGGGTCCAGGAAAACGGTCTGTCTCCCCTTAATATGCGGACCATAGTGATCCGCTGTGGCGACCCCTAAGAGGAACAGCCAATAGAAGAATAAGATAGACTATTGGCAGAAAGTAGCCTATTATTATTGTGTATTGTATGCAGTATATAATATTGGCAGAAAGTAGCCTATTATTATTGTGTATTGTATTGTATGCAGTATATAATATTGTATCCCCGAAGAGTGACCCAGTGTTTATACTAATGTTCAATTACAACGAAAATTATCCAAATAAATATTTTCCAAGAGTCTACATGCACAACTTTTACATATAAACCAATAATTACACACATATATATATATATATATATATATATATATATATATATATATATATATTATACCACTACTAATTGTTCATGTTTTTATCATTACTAGTACTACAAACTTAATAGCAAGGAATAGGAAACATGGTGTAATAATACCTCAACCACCACTCTTAATAGCGATGGAGAACATATTGCCTTCATTATAAAATACGTAATATATTAATGTAAAAATTGAGAAAGAACCTGTCTAAAATACATACCTTATAACTGCATTGTTAATAATAGGAGACAACTCTGCAATTCGTCATCACTTGTATCAATAACAAAATTATAGTTTTGTTCTAAGAAATCACATTGCTCATACTATGCCATAAAGAAGTTTATAACAGGTAGTAGTTGATGAAAAGTTTATCAGAGAGAGAGAGAGAGAGAGACCTACCTGTATGTCCATGTCGGCGTGATGATCTGGGTGAGAGAGAGAGAGAGAGAGAGAGAGAGAGAGAGAGAGAGAGAGATAGATAGATAGATAGACCTACCTGTATGTCCATGTCGGCGTGATGGTCTAGGTGATCTACTGTTGGCAATCTTCGGGTCGCCAGGGTTTCCACCACAACCCCTGCCAAGTACAGGCATAGATAAGTACAGTATATAAATAGATAGATAGATAGATAGAAATGTGTGTGTGTGTGTGTGAGACAGAGAGTGTGTGTGTTTTTGTTGTGTGTATGTGTATGTTTTGTGTTTGTGTTTGTGTGTTTTTTTTTTTGTATGTGTATGTTTTGTGTGTGTGTGTGAGTTTGTTATGTGTATTTTGTGTGTGTGTGTTTTTTGTTTGTATGTGTGTGTTTTGTGTGTGTGTGTGTGTGTCGCTAATTACATATTCAAATAGCTATATGCGTGTGTATATGTGTGTCGTACATTTGATAAACACACATGAGTTATATGGTGGCTGAGCGGTTATAAACATGCCAAGGAGTTATCGTGTTTATCCCTCTGATTGCTACTAAAGATCCTTCCTAAGATATATAAAGTTATTATCAAGAATGATATCAAACAGACTCCATATTAGTGAAAGGGTAAATATTTTGTGATCTAGCTAATCAGAATTATTCTTCAGGGGGTAGTGCTTGTTTTTGGGGTCTAAATGTTTATATATTTATTTATGTTTGAGTTTCCTCGCTAGACCTCCATCAATCTTAAAAAAAAAACATCCCCTAGACCCCCTTTCAAGATAAATTTGTACATATTATGGTAGAACAAATTCCCGGCCGAAGGCCGGTTCATTCTAACACTTCGGGCTCGCTCGTGCTCACCAGGAAGAAATCGAATGGCACGAAAGGTCTTAATATTGACAAAGAAATTAAGCGAAAGGTCTCAAAATCACCAAACTAACGGAACAAACGTCTTGAAATATTGAAATATATATGCTAAACATGAGGGAGAAGGGGTCCAGAAAAAGCGACCACCTCCCCCTTAACTCTACACACTACCAACAACAAGGACAATGACGGGTCTGGAATGTTGTTTATGTCTTCAGAGAACAGCGTTAACCCCTTCTGTACCGGCGCCGTCTTTGGTATTTTATTGTAGCTATATTTAGACGATTGTTTGCAGTTTAAGAAGGATCTGTGGCATTAAATAGGGTTAAGTGAGATAGTTCGAGGCCTATTAATTGTTTGAGGTCCTTTTATAACTGAATAAAATCGTCTAATAGTAGCCAGATTAATGTTAAAAAGACGTTGCCGGTAAGGAAGGTGTTAATCAAGGGTGTGGCCGTGGTATCGTGGTGTGTACAGCAGTAGAGGGTTACTTTTATAGTTAGGCATATCATTTATAAGGGGGGGTCACCGTTTTTGTTTTATCTTTCTCTCCTTTTATCTCTTTCCCTGGCTTGTATCCATTCGGCCCCATTCAGCCAACTGTTTTAAGACGTTTATTCCCATCCAGGTGTTGATTTCTTCCTGGCGAGCGATAGCGAGCCAGTATTGTATGGAGAAATCCGGCTTCGCCGGAGACATTTTTCTATCGAAAAATTTACAAATTTAGCTTGCTGTCAAAACAAAAATACATATATGCTGGCTCGCTACCGCTCGCCAGGAAGAAATCGACACCTGGATGGGAATAAACGTCTTGGAATAGTAGGCTGAATGGGGCCGAATGGATACAAGCCAAAGAGAGAGGCAGAGAAAGAGAAAAAAGCCCAGAAAAAAAAAATCGTCACCTGAATGGGATAAAACATCATATTATCGCTAAATAAGTATGTGAAACGTCTTAAATGGAGCAAATCAGACCCCCCACGTACCAAATAAGGTTAACCCCTTGAGGATCATGACGCATTTTGACGGTTTATTCTGGCTATCAGACGATTTTATTCAGGTTAGGAAGGCCCTCTAAGAGTCAAATGGGTCAAATATATCCCAATTAGCGCTTCGACTCCCAAAATGTCTTCTAAGCTGAATAAAATCGTTTAATGATAGCCATAATACAATGTCAAAACGCGTCATAATCCTCAAGGGGTTAACATGATAAATATAAATAAATCCCTATAACAATCTCACCTGTGGTACTTCTTGACCATGGCGTGGGAGGGGCTGCCTTGGGGGCTCCTGTCTTGACCTGCAAACAATATACACACGATTAATTCACACAGGGACAATAATACACAAATAATACACTGTCTTTGTTGGATTTTCTTTGATTAAGAATATACAGTAAATAATCTAAGTTTAAAACAAACAAAAAAATTGGGGATTGGGCCTGAGTATATAGATAGATAGATAACAGTTATTAATTTCATTCCCACCACCAAACACCTCTCAACGAAATTAATGAAAGCATGTGATCCTACCGGGATTCTAACCTGGGTTACCACACACAAATTTTCAACACCCTAACCATTACACCATCAAGACAGTTAAAAGTAAAACACATGATTACTATTTTATATCCATTTATCGAATAGGCCTACTGGATATCAATCTAATTTCATGTGCTCAGACCCATATGATTTTTTTTTTCTATGTGAATGAGGGAGACAAAAGGCATAACTGCCTGCAGCGAGTGCCTCCCCCAGATTTGAAAGAGTGACAGGGCCGAAATCAAGGGACGTTCGAGCTAAAATGCCTGGGCACATGGAGTTTGAAGCAATTTAAGTCATAGGAAGAGGGAAAGACTGATTCTGTGAGAGAGTTCCAGAGCTCAGCAGTTGAATAGAAGAAAGTCTGAGAATAGCATTTCACTCTTAGGTTGGAAAGTTGCAAAGAGTAGGGGTGGGATTGTGTTGCAAGGCGGGTACTACGTACCCTACGTAGAGGAGGTGGTATACACTGGGAAAGCTCCGAGGAACACTGATTATTGTAGTAGCGATAGAATAGTGAGAGAGATTGCAGAGAGTTGGTGAGTGGACTGGAGTTAATGATACGAAAGGCTTTCCTTTCTACTTTATCTAGGAGTGCGGTGTGAGAGGATCCTCCCCATACATGTGAACAATACTCAATACAAGGACGCACTGTGCCCCTGTACAGAGCAAGAAGCTGCGCAGGGGTAAAGAACCCCTTGAGGCGGTTGAGCACACCCAGCTTCTGGGAGGCTGCCTTAGCGAGATTGGTAATATAGTCTTTCCAAGTGAGAGCAGAAGAAAAAGAGACACCGAGAACATTGAGGGAAGATGAAGGGTTGATTTTTGTATTGTTGAAGAATAAGGGATAGTCCTCTGGAGGTTCCTGACGGGTAGTAAGATGGATAAATTGAGTTTTGGAAGCATTAAATGTAACAAGGTTTTCTCTACCCCAATTGGAAATAGTAGCTAGATCAGAAGATAAGCATTTTATGGCTTCATTACGTTTACTTTTGAGGGACTGCTGGCTGGGGCGTTCTGGAAAACTAATTGAGTGGTGTAAAGTAGAGTCGTCTGCATATGAATGAATGGGACTGGATGTACAGTTGAGAAGATCATTTATGAAAATTAGAAAGAGAATAGGAGATAGGACAGAACCCCGAGGAATACCGGAGTTGGCAGGATGAGGAAATTAGCGATGGCCGTCCACAACCGCAGCTATGGAACGGCCGGAAAGGAAATTAGAGACAAAGGCACTGATGGAGGGACAGAAACCGAAGGAGGGCAGTTTGGAAATTAAAGATTTGTGCCAGACTCTATCGAAGGCCTTCGATATGTCTAGCGCAACAGAAAAAGTCTCACCGAAGTCCCGAAAGTTGGATGACCAAGAGTTAGTAAGATATGAAAGAAGATTACCAGTAGAGCGACCCTTAAGGAAGCCGTACTGGCGATCTGAGAGCAGATTATGAGAAGAGAAATGCTTAAGAAATTTGGAAGCAAGAATAGTTTCAAAAACTTTAGAGATACAAGAGATGAGAGTAATTGGACGATAGTTGGAGGGTTGAGAGCGGTCACCCTTCTTTGGGACAGGTTGATTGAGAGCAAACTTCCAGCATGAAGGAAAGACGTTAGAGGAGAGACAGAGACGAAAGAGTTTGCCTAGGCAGGGGGTCAGCACGGAAGCACAGTTATTAAGTACAACAGGAGGAACACCGTCCGGACCGTACGCCTTCTTAGTATTAAACCCAGAGAGGGTAGAAAGTACATCTTTAGAAGAGATTAGGATATTAGGCATAAGTAGGAGAGAGGGGGGTGGAGAGGGAGGAATAGCACTGGAATCATCCAAGGTAGAGTTTCTGGCAAAAGTTTGAGCAAAGAATTCAGCTTTGTCAGAGGAAGAAGTGATGGTTGTGCCATCAGAGTGGAAAAGGGGAGGGAAAGATGAGGAAGAAAAGTTGTTTGGAGAGGTTTTTGGCTAGATGCCAGAAAGCTTGGGAAGAGCTAGAGTTGGGTTGTTCAGTGCATTTATTATTGATGAAAGAGTGCTTGGCAAGTCGAAGAACAGATTTGGCTTGATTCCGGGCAGAAACATAGGAATAATGAGATTCTTGAGTTTTAATGCGTTGGTACCGTTTGAATGCTTCCTCCTTGTTGTGGACAGCAATAGAACAAGCGTGAGTAAATCAAGATTTTTTTGCATTAGACTGAGAGAAAGAAAATGGAATGTATGCTTCCATGCCCGAGAGGATTACCTCGGTAATGCGTTCAGCACTCTTCGAGGGTCCTCGGCCATGGAAGCAGAAGTCATTCCATGGGAAATCAAAGAAGTACTTCCGGACAGCCTCCCAGTCGGCAGCGCCAAAGTGCCCCAGGCGCCGCCGGCTGGGAGGATCGGATGGCCGTACTGAAGAGATAGGACAGGTGACGGAGATAAGTTTATGGTCGGAGGAGCCCAAAGGAGAGAAAAGATTGACAGTATAAGAAGAAGGGTTAGAAGTCAGAAATAAGTCAAGAATGTTGGGCCGATCTCCGAAGCGATCCGGGATACGGGTGGGTTGCTGGACCAGCTGCTCTAGGTAATTTATGATAGAAAAGACGTAGGCTTGTTCACCAGGTTGGTCAGTAGAGTGAGAGGAGAACCATTGGCGGTGGTGAACGTTTAAATCTCCTAAGAGAGAGATTTTAGAGAAGTGAGAGATAGATAGAATGTGTTCCACTTAAGAGTTTAGATAGTCGAAGAATTTGGGAAAGTCGGTAGAGTTAGGGGAAAGATAGACAGCGCAAAAATATTTAGTATGAGAATGACACGATAGTTTGAGCCATAAAGTTGAGAATTCAGAGGAGTCGAAATCGGGAACACAAGAACAAGTGAGTTTGTTGGGCACGTATGAACAACATTCGCCTTTGGCTTTGAAACTAGGATAGAGGAAGTAGGAGCATACAGAGAAGGGAATTAATGAGTATACTGAAAAAAATGTGTGTTTAAGGGAGCCCACCTCGCTTTTTTTTCTCTTTCTCTCCCTTTCTCTTTGGCTTGTATCCATTCGGCCCCATTCAGCCTACTGTTTTAAAACGTTTACCCCTTTCAGGTGTCATTATTTTCCTGGCGAGCGGTAGCGAGCCAGCATATACAGTATATATTTTATTTTTTACAGAAAGTTAAATTTGTACATTTTTCGATAGAAAAATGTCTCCGGCGAAGCCGGATTTCTCCATGCAATGCTGGCTCGCTATCGCTCGCCAGGAAGAAATCGACACCTTGATGGGGATAAACGTCTTAAAACAGTTGGCTGAATGGGGCCGAATGGATACAAGCCAGGGAAAGAGAAAAAAGGAAAGAAAGATAAACAAAAAATAAGTCAGTCTGCCTAACCCATAAAGTACCAGTGCCTTCCTGTTCATTTCATGTTGGCTACTATTAGACGATTTTATTCAGTTAAAAAAGCCTCCAGCCATGAAAAGGATTCGTACTTCCTCACTGACCCTTTCAACTACCACAGATCCTTCTTAAACTGCACAAAATCGTCGAAGTATAGCTAGATTAAAGGTCACCGGCACAGTAGGGGTTAAAGCTTTCAGTGTTCGAGGACGGGTATCTTCCTTGTGTTGTGGCTGTTGAAGGGGGTCACCGTTTTTTTTTTTATGTTTCTCTCCTTTTCTCTTTTACTCTGGCTTGTATCCAATAAAATCGTCCAATAGCAGCCAGCATAAAGTTACAAGGAGGTCACCAGTACAGAAAGGGTTAACCCATTCAGTACCAGGGACGTCCCTTTTATCATATTCTGGCAACTATTAGACGGTTTTATTCAGCTTAGGAAGGACCTCTAGTAATGATAAGGCTTCAAACTATCTCAACCGACCTTTTTAACTAGCACGGATCCTACCTCAGCTGCATAATATCGTCTAAATGTAGACAGAATACAATATAACACACGTCGCTGGTACTCAAAGGGTTAAAGAGGGATGGGCGTATTTATTTCGTCATTTATGTATATATATATATATTTTGTTTTCCTCCCTAGATATCCATCAAGCTTTAAAAAAAACACCCGCAAGACCCTCCTTCAAGATAAATTTGTACATTTTTCGATCGAAACATTTCCTGGGCGAAGGCCGCTTCATCTTAAATTACAGGCTCACTATCGCTCGCCAGGAAAATTCGACACATACATGGCACGAAAGGTCTTAAAATTGACAGGAATGGGGCGAAAGTTCTTAAAATCGTCAAACTAATAGAGTGAACGTCATAAAATGTTAAAAGCAATGGGGCTAAACATGAGGGAGAAAGGGTTCAAGAAAAAAATCCCTCAAGTGGAAATCTCGGAAATCTCCCCTTATAACGTGTCCTACTAATCCTCAAGGAGCTAAGCTTAACCCTATATTTGCTAAGCTTAACCCTATATTTGCTAAGCTTAACCCTATATTTTCTAAGCATAACCCTATATTTTCTAAGCTTAACCATATATTGTCTAAGCTTAACCCTATATTTTCTAAGCATAACCCTATATTTTCTAAGCTTAACCATATATTTTCTAAGCATAACCCTATAATTTCTAAGCTTAACCCTATATTGTCTAAGCTTAACCCTATATTTTCTAACCATAACCCTATATTTTCTAAGCTTAACCCTATATTTTCTAACTATAACCCTATATTTTCTAAGCTCAGCCCTATATTTTCTATGCTCAACCCTATATTTTCTATGCTTAACCCTATATTTTCTATGCTTAACCCTATATTTTCTAAGCTTAACCCTATATTTGCTAAGCTTAACCCTATATTTGCTAAGCTTAACCCTATATTTCTAAGCATAACCCTATATTTTCTAAGCTTAACTATAGATTTTCTAAGCATAACCCTATATTTTCTAAGCATAACCCTATATTTTCTAAGCTTAACCATATATTGTCTAAGCTTAACCCTATATTTTCTAATCATAACCCTATATTTTCTAAGCTTAACCCTATATTTTCTAACCATAACCCTATATTTTCTAAGCTTAACCCTATATTTTCTAACCATAACCCTATATTTTCTAAGCTTAACCCTATATTTTCTAACTATAACCCTATATTTTCTAAGCTTAGCCCTATATTTTCTATGCTTAACCCTATATTTTCTATGCTTAACCCTATATTTTCTAAGCTTAACCCTATATTTTCTAAGCTTAACCCTATATTTTCTATGCTTAACTCTATATTTTCTAAGCATAACCATATATTTTCTAAGCTTAACCCTATATTTTCTAAGCTTAACCCTATAATAAGCATAACCCTATATTTTCTAAGCATAACCCTATATTTTCTAAGCATAACCCTATATTTTATAAGCTTAACCCTATATTTTCTAACTATAACCCTATATTTTATAAGCTTAGCCCTATATTTTCTAAGCATAATCCTATATTTTCTAAGCATAACCCTATATTTTATAAGCTTAACCCTATATTTTATAAGCTTAACCCTATATTTTCTAACTATAACCCTATACTTTCTAAGCTTAACCCTATATTTTCTAAGCTTAACCCTATAATAAGCATAACCCTATATTTTCTAAGCATAACCCTATATTTTCTAAGCATAACCCTATATTTTCTAAGCTTAACCCTATATTTTCTAAGCATAACCCTATATTTTCTAAGCATAACCCTATATTTTCTAAGCTTAACCCTATATTTTCTAAGCATAACCCTATATTTTCTAAGCATAACCCTATATTTTCTAAGCTTAACCCTATATTTTCTAACCATAACCCTATATTTTCTAAGCATAACCCTATATTTTCTAAGCTTAACCCTATATTTTATAAGCTTAACCCTATATTTTCTAAGCATAACCCTATATTTTCTAAGCATAACCCTATATTTTCTAAGCATAACCCTATATTTTCTAAGCTTAACCCTATATTTTCTAAGCTTAACCCTATATTTTCTAAGCATAACCCTATATTTTCTAAGCATAACCCTATATTTTCTAAGCATAACCCTATATTTTCTAAGCTTAACCCTATATTTTCTAAGCTTAACCCTATATTTTCTAAGCATAACCCTATATTTTCTAAGCATAACCCTATATTTTCTAAGCTTAACCTTATATTTTACCTTGAGGGATGGGCGGCAGTCTCCGGGTCTTGACGGAACCTGTGGGGCGGTGGTTGATAGGCATGGTAGTGGTGGGGGTGGGGGTTGGGGAGGTTGGAACGGGTAGCAGAATAGGGATCTTGGATTTAAAGGAGTTACCGATATCTTGGCTCGTACCTTCGTTTTCTGTGTCACTGCCCATAAGACCTTATTAGTAATCTACTTATTGTTTGGTTCATTTAATATGCTATGGTTTGTAAATTGTGTCCTGTTGTATTATTGTATTATTTATATACTACTCCTTTAACTTTATATACTTGTATTGTCTTTATTGTTGAATTAATTGATAATAATATGGTTGGTTTATTTTAGTGATCATTTATATTGTATTACTTATGTGGCATATCTACACCAATTTGGCATTATTTTTCGAATTTACATTTATTACACCAGTACCAAGCAAATGACTCGTTTTCTATGCTTCACTTTCCTCCCCTTACACTTCGTTTTCTAGATAATAGCACTTTTTGTTTCACCACTTTTGTGCTGTATATTCTATAGTTTCACTTCCACTGTAGCTATTCGTCCATTATTTATTATTTGTATTTTAACGATTTTTTTGTCTTCTGAATTTTGACTTCACTTCACTTGATTTTGTTTGTATAATTTGCTAATGTTATTTTTGTCTAGTTTATATGCATTCTAAAACTGTAATGAGATGGTACTGGACTTTCAAATTCCAATACCTTGACCTATGCTGAATTTTACTTTGTCATAAAACGAGATTGTGACGTTTATCTAATTCCAACTTTGCTTTGTTTCAAGTGTCCCTTAATGTCTTGGCCAAAACGCCTTTCCTTGCACGATGATATAGTTTCACTTCGATCCTCATTTTCAGTGTGCTTATGTCTGAATGATGGCAATACAAATGAAATGTATATGTTTCTCAACTAACTGGTATCGTTTAGGTCGTGCACTGACAATACCAAGCTACACAGACTATTGTTCTTTCAATCAGATAATGTTTTGGTTGATGTCGTCAAACTGTTGTCTTCAATTTGGAGAGGACGTTTCTAAGAATATAGCTTAATAGGAATATCCCATAAACCTTTCAATGTGATAACGTTGACATTTTATCTCAGCTACTTTCAAGCGATTTGTTCAACTCTTGGACATTTTAGACTTTCAAAAAAAGACCGAAAAATAATTCCGACCAATTCCAATACGATGATTAATTGTATTTAACTACCGATTCTAGTCAGCATACAAAGCATCTCTTGGTCTGAGAAGGTTTCCGGGACTGGCGACTACACAATCGGACAAGCACCCCGCAAGCGATAACACCACCAACTGACAGCTTCCTCTTCCTCCGGTACCACTGTGGCCACTCAAGGTTACCCACGGAGGAGGCTTCGTGAGGAGCCATTTACCCAACCACGCCACCAGTTTCTATCACATTGATTTAAGGGGGGGATGGGCGTATTTATTTGCTCATTTATGTGTCTTTTAAACATCTGTTTAGTTTTCTCCCTAGATCTCCATCAAGCCTAAATAGTCACCCACCCAAGACCCACCTTCAAGATGAATTTGTAAATTTTTCGATAGAAAAAATTCCCGGCCGAAGGCCGGTTTCTCATAAATTACACCTTCACTATCGCTCGCCAGGAAATATTCGACACCTAAATGACACAAAGTCTAAATATTGAAAAAGAAATTGGGCGAAAGATCTTAAAATCGCCAAACTAATGGGCCAAACGTCTTATAATCTGAAAACCAATGGGGCTAAACATGAGGAAGAAGGGGGACCAGAAAAACGGGCCATCTCCCCTTAATTCCAGTTATACAGTAATTACCTATCGATGAGCTATGTCCATTAAAAGGCGGGTTCCCACGAGTGATTCCTAGCCTCAATCGTATTCGACAACTCTGGCATTTTTGTTTTCTTCTATAATCCAACTACTCCCTCTATGGTAGCTTTTGGGTTTGACATGTATGGATATTATGTAACCTGGGCTTACATACCTTCAATCTAGCTACCCATACCCGTGTGAGATAGTCCCATAATGTTGATGGTATTAAGTTGCTGATGTAAAGTTGCCGGAAATATCGCTGGTGTGACTCCGGCTGCCCTGTTCCCAATACACAGGAAGAATATATTGACATAATGGCGACTAAGTTCTTAGGAAGGCGGTAGCTAAACACTATTTGTTTTACTGAATAATACAATAGTTATAAAATAAGTGTCACTTTCTTCAAATTAATTCAAATCAAAGTAATATAATACTGAAGGACGAAAACAACTGTTGAGTTTTGTATCTAAAGAAATTAAGTATGTCTACCAATATAGAGATACATGCTCAATATCATTAATGGGGTGACCTGCTTTTATTCTCTCCTTTTCTCTCTCTCTGGCTTGTATCCATTGGGCCCCATTCAGCCTACTGTTTTAAGACGTTTATCCCCATCCAGTTGTAGATTTCTTCCTAGCGAGCGATAGCGAGCCACCATTGTATGGAGAAATTCGGATTCGCCGGAGACATTTTTCTATTGAAAAAAAGGACAAATTTAGCCTGCAGTCAAAAACATTTATATATTATGCTGGCTCGCTACCGCTCGCCAGGAAACAATCGACACCTGAATGGGGATAAACGTCTTAAAACAGTAGGCTGAATGGGGCCGAATATATACAACCCAGCGAGAGAGGGAAAGAGAGAGAGAACAAAAACGAGGTGGGTCCCCTTAACACATATGTATAACTGTATTAGTAAAATACCCCGCCAATGAATGTATAATTGTTTAAGTAATGTTGTTGGTCATTACAAAATAGATTAAAGAAAGATACGCCCTTTTTTATACAATACATAAACAATACTTTCACTGGCCGTTATACAACACATAAACAATACTTTCACTGGCTGTTATACAATACATAAACAATACTTTAACTGACTGTTATACAATACATAAACAATACTTTCACTGGCTGTTATACAATACATAAACAATACTTTCACTGACTGTTATACAATACATAAACAATACTTTCACTGGCCGTTATACAATACATAAACAATACTTTCACTGGCTGTTATACAATACATAAACAATACTTTAACTGGCCGTTATACAATACATAAACAATACTTTAACTGGCTGTTATACAATACATAAATAATACTTTCACTGGCTGTAATACAATACATAAACAATACTTTCACTGGCTGTTATACAATACATAAACACTACTTTCACTGGCTGTTATACAATACATAAATAATACTTTCACTTTTGTTATACAATACATAAATAATACTTTCACTGGCTGTTATACAATACATAAACAATACTTTCACTGACTGTTATACAATACATAAACAATACTTTCACTTACTGTTATACAATACATAAACAATACTTTCACTGACTGTTATACAATACATAAACAATACTTTCACTGGCTGTTATACAATACATAAATAATACTTTAACTGGCTGTTATACAATATATAAACAATACTTTAACTGGCCGTTATACAATACATAAACAATACTTTCACTGGCTGTTATACAATACATAAACAATACTTTAACTGGCCGTTATACAATACATAAACAATACTTTAACTGGCTGTTATACAATACATAAACGATACTTTCACTGGCTGTTATACAATACATAAACAATACTTTCACTGGCTGTTATACAATACATAAACAATACTTTAACTGGCCGTTATACAATACATACACAATACTTTAACTGACTGTTATACAATACATAAATAATACTTTCACTGGCTGTTATACAATACATAAACAATACTTTCACTGACTGTTATACAATACATAAACAATACTTTAACTGGCTGTTATACAATACATAAACAATGCTTTCACTGGCTGTTATACAATACATAAACAATACTTTCACTGACTGTTATACAATACATAAACAATACTTTAACTGGCTGTTATACAATACATAAACAATACTTTCACTGGCTGTTATACAATACATAAACAATACTTTCACTGACTGTTATACAATACATAAACAATACTTTCACTGGCTGTTATACAATACATAAACAATACTTTCACTGGCTGTTATACAATACATAAACAATACTTTCACTGGCTGTTATACAATACATAAACAATACTTTCACTGGCTGTTATACAATACATAAACAATACTTTAACTGGCCGTTATACAATACATAAACAATACTTTAACTGGCTGTTATACAATACATAAACAATACTTTCACTGGCTGTTATACAATACATACACAATACTTTAACTGGCTGTTATACAATATATAAATAATACTTTCACTGGCTGTTATACAATACATAAACAATACTTTCACTGGCTGTTATACAATACATAAACAATACTTTAACTGGCCGTTATACAATACATAAGCAATACTTTAACTGGCTGTTATACAATACATAAATAATACTTTCACTGGCTGTTATACAATACATAAATAATACTTTCACTGGCTGTTATACAATACATAAACAATACTTTCACTGGCTGTTATACAATACATAAACAATACTTTAACTGGCCGTTATACAATACATAAACAATACTTTAACTGGCTGTTATACAATACATAAACAATACTTTCACTGGCCGTTATACAATACATAAACAATACTTTAACTGGCCGTTATACAATACATAAACAATATTTTAACTGGCTGTTATACAATACATAAACAATGCTTTCACTGGCTGTTATACAATACATAAACAATACTTTCACTGGCTGTTATACAATACATAAACAATACTTTCACTGGCTGTTATACAATACATACACAATACTTTCACTGACTGTTATACAATACATAAACAATACTTTCACTGGCTGTTATACAATACATAAATAATACTTTCACTGGCTGTTATACAATACATAAACAATACTTTAACTGGCTGTTATACAATACATAAATAATACTTTCACTAACTGTTATACAATACATAAACAATACTTTCACTGGCTGTTATACAATACATAAACAATACTTTCACTGTTATACAATACATAAACAATACTTTCACTGGCTGTTATACAATACATAAACAATACTTTCACTGACTGTTATACAATACATAAACAATACTTTCACTGGCTGTTATACAATACATAAACAATACTTTCACTGGCTGTTATACAATACATAAACAATACTTTCACTGACTGTTATACAATACATAAACAATACTTTAACTGGCCGTTATACAATACATAAACAATACTTTCACTGGCTGTTATACAATACATAAACAATACTTTCACTGGCTGTTATACAATACATAAACAATACTTTAACTGGCCGTTATACAATACATAAACAATACTTTCACTGGCTGTTATACAATACATAAACAATACTTTCACTGACTGTTATACAATACATAAACAATACTTTCACTGGCTGTTATACAATACATAAACAATGCTTTCACTGGCTGTTATACAATACATAAATAATACTTTCACTGACTGTTATACAATACATAAACAATACTTTCACTGACTGTTATACAATACATAAACAATACTTTCACTGGCTGTTATACAATACATAAACAATGCTTTCACTGGCTGTTATACAATACATAAATAATACTTTCACTGACTGTTATACAATACATAAACAATAATTTCACTGACTGTTATACAATACATAAACAATACTTTCACTGACTGTTATACAATACATACACAATACTTTCACTGGCTGTTATACAATACATAAACAATGCTTTCACTGGCTGTTATACAATACATAAACAATACTTTCACTGACTGTTATACAATACATAAACAATACTTTCACTGGCTGTTATACAATACATAAACAATACTTTCACTGGCTGTTATACAATACATAAACAATACTTTCACTGGCTGTTATACAATACATAAACAATACTTTCACTGGCTGTTATACAATACATAAACAATACTTTCACTGGCTGTTATACAATACATAAACAATACTTTCACTGGCTGTTATACAATACATAAACAATACTTTCACTGGCTGTTATACAATACATAAACAATACTTTCACTGGCTGTTATACAATACATAAACAATACTTTCACTGGCTGTTATACAATACATAAACAATACTTTCACTGGCTGTTATACAATACATAAACAATACTTTCACTTACTGTTATACAATACATAAACAATACTTTCACTGGCTGTTATACAATACATAAACAATACTTTCACTGGCTGTTATACAATACATAAACAATACTTTCACTGGCTGTTATACAATACATACACAATACTTTCACTGGCTGTTATACAATACATAAACAATACTTTCACTGGCTGTTATACAATACATAAACAATACTTTCACTGGCTGTTATACAATACATAAACAATACTTTCGCTGGCTGTTATACAATACATAAACAATATTTTCACTGGCTGTTATACAATACATAAACAATACTTTCACTGACTGTTATACAATACATAAACAATGCTTTCACTGGCTGTTATACAATACATAAACAATACTTTCACTGGCTGTTATACAATACATAAACAATGCTTTCACTGGCTGTTATACAATACATAAACAATGCTTTCACTGGCTGTTATACAATACATAAACAATACTTTCACTGACTGTTATACAATTCATAAACAATGCTTTCACTGGCTGTTATACAATACATAAACAATACTTTCACTGACTGTTATACAATACATAAACAATACTTTCACTGACTGTTATACAATACATAAACAATACTTTCACTGACTGTTATACAATACATAAACAATACTTTCACTGACTGTTATACAATACATAAACAATACTTTCACTGACTGTTATACAATACATAAACAATACTTTCACTGACTGTTATACAATACATAAACAATACTTTCACTGACTGTTATACAATACATAAACAATGCTTTCACTGACTGTTATACAATACATAAACAATACTTTCACTGACTGTTATACAATACATAAACAATACTTTCACTGGCTGTTATACAATACATAAACAATACTTTCACTGGCTGTTATACAATACATAAACAATACTTTCACTGGCTGTTATACAATACATAAACAATACTTTCACTGACTGTTATACAATACATAAACAATACTTTCACTGACTGCTATACAATACATAAACAATGCTTTCACTGACTGTTATACAATACATAAACAATACTCTCACTGACTGTTATACAATACATAAACAATACTTTCACTGACTGTTATACAATACATAAACAATACTTTCATTGACTTATACAATACATAAACAATACTTTCACTGACTGTTATACAATACATAAACAATACTTTCACTGACTGTTATGCAATACATAAACAATACTTTCACTGACTGTTATACAATACATAAACAATACTGTCACTGACTGTTATACACTATATAAACAATACTTTCACTGACTGTTATACACTATATAAACAATACTTTCACTGACTGTTATACAATACATAAACAATACTTTCACTGACTGTTATACAATACATAAACAATACTTTCACTGACTGTTATACAATACATAAACAATACTTTCACTGACTTATACAATACATAAACAATACTTTCACTGACTTATACAATACATAAACAATACTTTCACTGACTGTTATACAATACATAAACAATACTTTCACTGGCTGTTATACAATACATAAACAATACTTTCACTGACTGTTATACAATACATAAACAATACTTTCACTGACTGTTATACAATACATACACAATACTTTCACTGGCTGTTATACAATACATAAACAATACTTTCACTGACTTATACAATACATAAACAATACTTTCACTGACTTATACAATACATAAACAATACTTTCACTGACTGTTATACAATACATAAACAATACTTTCACTGACTGTTTTATAATACATAAACAATACTTTCACTGACTGTTATACAATACATAAACAATACTTTCACTGGCTGTTATACAATACATAAACAATACTTTCACTGGCTGTTATACAATACATAAACAATACTTTCACTGACTTATACAATACATAAACAATACTTTCACTGGCTGTTATACAATACATAAACAATACTTTCACTGACTGTTATACAATACATAAACAATACTTTCACTGACTGTTATACAATACATAAACAATGCTTTCACTGACTGTTATACTATACATAAACAATACTTTCACTGACTGTTATACAATACATAAACAATGCTTTCACTGACTGTTATACTATACATAAACAATACTTTCACTGACTGTTATACAATACATAAACAATACTTTCACTGGCCGTTATACAATACATAAACAATACTTTCACTGGCTGTTATACAATACATACACAATACTTTCACTGTCTGTTATACAATACATAAACAATACTTTCACTGGCTGTTATACAATACATAAACAATGCTTTCACTCCATCAAGCTTAAAAAGATACCCCCTAGACCCTCTTTCAAGATAAATTTGTAATTTTTTCGGTAGACAAATGTTCCGGCCGAAGGCCGGTTCCTTCTGAAATTACTGGTTCGCTAGGGCTCGCCAGGAAAAAATCGACACCTATAAATGGCACGAAACGTCTTAATATTAAAACAAAATTAGGAAGGTCTAAAAATCTCCAAACTAACGGAACGAACTTCTTAAAATCCTAAAAAAATATTATGCTAAACATGAGGGAGAAGGGGGTCCAGAAAAAACGAGCCCTACCCCCGTAAACAATGCTTTGACTCGCCTCACCCGTCTGTCAATATCAGAGAAGTCCCCGCAGTAAATTGTACACTTATTACGAAGAAATGTAAGGGAAATCAATGGATGTTTTTATGAGAGCTTCGTTTTTTCCTTTCCTAGAAACTTCAAAACGTGTACTTTATATGCGCAGAAAGTTTACTTATTTCCAACTATGGGCTTATAACAGTAATACTTTCCTTTTTCGTAATTAGAAACACGTATTTTCAGGATGTCTATAGACTCATTATTTCATTTTATTCTGATGATTTTTGGAAGATTATATTAAGATTGGAAAGTAGTTATTGAAGGCAGAGGACTATTGGAATTTACCCATATCATTCCTAGAGCGCCTTCCGAAACTGAGTAGAATCGTTTAATGTTAGCGAGAGTATATTGACAAATGCGTCATAGTATGATTCAGTACCAGGGAGAAAAAAAGGGGGGGGGGTATCATATTTTGGCAACTATTAGACAATTATATTCAGCTTAGGAAGAACCTCTAACAATATTACAGATTCAAACTATCTCAACCAACCTTCTTAGCAACCACAGATCCTTCCTAAGCTACATAATATCGTCTAAACATAGCTAGAATGCCATATAACACCCGTCGCTGGTACTCAAAGGGTTAAATGTGCTTAATTTGACGTATTATTCAACGTTGCTTGTGTTTGACGGATTTGTAGATAGTCATAAATAATATATTCTTCACATAATATCAAGTAAAGGTATTTGCAACTGACTCTGTGATGAATAAGAATAGAACCAATATAAATAGGCTAGTACCGGTACTAATAGTCTATGACCAAACTCGAAAATAATAGTGCGAGAAAATGACCGTATGTCTCTAAGTTAAGGGGAGATTTTTAGTTTGCTACCTAGACCTTCATCAAGCTTACAAAAATACGCCAAAACTCACTTTCGAGATATATGTGTTCATTTTTTGGTATAAAGATTTCCCGGCCCAGGCTCACTATCGCTTACCAGGAAAGAAATCGACTTCTAAATGGAACGAAAGGTCTTAAAATTGACTTCAATAGGGCGAAAGGTCTTAAAATTTACATCAATAGGTTGAAAGGTCTTAAAATCAACCAAACTAATGAGGCGAACGTCTAATAATCTCAAAACAAAAGGGGCTAAATATGAGGGAGAATGGGGTCCAGATAAAAACAAAACTTAAGTGAAAATCTCCCCTATCACACGAGAGCTTCTATAGTCCATTTTTTGAGCTGGTTAACATTTTTCCGGCAACAACAATTCTGGGATGTTTTGTTGTGGTATCGGAAACCATAGTCTGTGTTCAGCTGACTGGCAATTATTGACCACTTGTGAGTTTTGAGCTATAAGGAAGTTGGAGCCGTAAACATCAATAATAAACAGAAATGTAATAATTTTGTAGGTTTCTGATGGATTAATAGTAAATCAAATTTGGTTTTATGTACTCATATATGTACAAAAACCGTATTATTGCTGGTTATTCTGCTAAATATCGATGTCTACGGCTTCAACTTCCTTATAGAACGAAAATCGCAAGTGGTCAATTGACTACCTTAGCAACTGATGTTCAAGACTTACTAAGGCATAATGAAACTACTCGATCTCTGCGCCATATTATGGGGGGATGGGCGTATTTATTATGGGGGGATGGGCGTATTATGGGGGGATGGGCGTATTTATTATGGGGGGATGGGCGTATTTATTATGGGGGGATGGGCGTATTTATTTGCTCATTTAAATATGTTTTTATTATTTGTATAGTTTCCTCCCTAGACCTCCATGAAGCTTAAAAAAAACACTCCCCAAGACCCTCCTTCATGATAAATTTGTAAATTTATCGATAGAAAACTGTCTTGGCCGAAGGCCGGTTCCTCTTAAAATACTGGCTCGCTATCGCTCGCCAGGTAAAAATCGACACCTATATGACACGAAAAGTCTTAATATTGACAAATAAATGGGGTGAAAGGTCTTCAAATCACCAAACTAATGAGATGAATGTCTTAAGATCTGAAAACTAATGGGGCTAAGAGGGGGTGACCTCCCCTTCAGCTTTAGTTGAGAGACATTGAATAATTAGGCACTGAGATAACACAGTCAAATCCAGTAAACAAATGTGTTGGAGAAGGTTATAATTATATTGAACTGTAACGCGATGTTTCCTTATAATAACACCAATGAGCCCTACTGTAACTGGGTACCCGATACACGGCACTTAGCATTATAGGGGGAGATGGGTCGCTTGTCTTGGCACCCTTCTTCCTCATGTTTAGCCCCATTAGTTTTCCGATTTTATGACGGTCGCCCCATTAGTTTGTCGATTTGTAAAAATTTCGTCTCATATCTATATCAATATCAAGAGCTCACGTGCCATTTAGATGTCGACTTTTTTCCTGGCGAGCGATAGCGAGCCTTTAATGTTAAGAGAAACCGGCCTTCGGCCTGGACATTTTTCTATCGAAAAATGTACAAATATCTTGAAGGAGGGTCTAGGAAGTGATGTTTAAAGCTTGGTGAAGGTCTAGCGAGGGAACTAACAAATACATGAATATGTAAATAAATTGTCCCCCAAAATAACCACTGTCCCCTTAAGGAGGGGTCACCTGTGTTTTTTCTTCTCTTTCTCTCCTTTTCTCTCTTTCTCCATTCGGTCCCATTCAGCCTATTGTTTTAAGACGTTTATCCCCATCCAGGTACCGATTTATTCCTGGCGAGCGATAGCGAGCCAGCATTGTGAGGAGAAATCCGGCTTCGACGGAGACATTTTTCTATCGAAAAATTTACAAATTTACCTTTCTGTCAAAACAAAAAAAATATATATGCTGGCTCGCTACCGCTCGTCAGGAAAATATTGACACCTGGATGGGGGTAAACGTCTTAAAACAGAAGGCTGAATGGGGTCGAGTGGATACAAGCCAAAGAGAGAGGGAGAGAAAGAGAAAATAAGCGAGGTAGGCCCCCTTAACAAGTGGGCTATGGGTTTTATGGTATATTAGTTTTGTTCTCTCTGTTCTCAATAATGATTCATGAACCGAGTTGGAGATTATTATAAGGCTATATACTTTGGTGTGAATAATTTGCCAGAGTGGTAGTGTAATTATTATTGTTGCATATCGGACTTCAATACTGGATAACTAGGTCATTTGGCGGTAGGAATAATGGGAAAGTTTTCTTAAAGGGGATATTGGCTATTTTTTTGGTCCATTAATTTATATATTGGCTATGTTTTTGGTCCATTAATTTATATATTGGCGTTGTTTTTGGTCCATTAATTTATATATTGGCGTTGTTTTTGGTCCATTAATTTATATATTGGCTATGTTTTTGGTCCATTAATTTATATATTGGCGTTGTTTTTGGTCCATTAATTTATATATTGGCTATGTTTTTGGTCCATTAATTTATATATTGGCGTTGTTTTTGGTCCATTAATTTATATATTGGCGTTGTTTTTGGTCCATTAATTTATATATGAATTTATTTTTTATTTCCTCGCTAGACCTCCAGCAAGCTTAAAAGAAACACCCCCTAGACCCCATTCAAGATATATTTGTACATTTTTCGGTAGAAAAATGGCCTGGCCGAAGGCCGGTTTCTCTTGAAATAACAGGGTCGCTATCGCTCGCCAGGATAAAATCGACACCTAAATGGCACGAAAGGTCTTAAAATTGACAACGAAATGGGGTGAAAGGTGTTAAAATCGTCAAACTAGTGGGCCGAACTTCTTATAATCTCAACACAAATGGGGCTAAACATGAGGGAGAAAGGATGCCAGAAAAACAGCCCATCTCCCCTTAAGGTAGATATTATAGTATTAAAATGGGTATGATGCAGCAGGCAATTAGGTATTTTGAGAGCTCGTCTGGTGGTGTAATGGTTAGAGTGTTTAAAAATCTGTGTGTGATAACCCAGGTTCGAATCCCGGTGGATCACATATATGCCTGCATTAATTTCATTGGAGGTTTTGGTGTTGTGGTGAAATTAATAAAAATATAGATTTTTAGTAGGTTCAGGGGGGGGGGGGACTCGTCAGCCTTGGTCGGCAACCTATCTAGGGGAGTAAACCTGATACAAATCCGTACTGCTTACCTAAGGGTAAGGCAGGTTAGTGGATGGACTAGCCGAACACCACTGTAAACAAATAGTGCTAAACAAATACATAGAGGGCCTCGGTGTCTGAAGAACCCTAAATTGAGTGGACAATCCTGCAAGTCCTTCAGTAAACTGGCATGGGTTGTCCCTCTTACAGGGGATATATGGTCCGCTTGGGGACCTTCTGTGTATGGCCACCCTCATTAAGGGGAGTAAGGCGTCCGGCAATAGATAGATAGATAGTAGGTTCAGGGGTATTTCGTAGCGAGGCCGGTCTATATGATCTGTGCCCCATGAATATTCTTTCCTCTCACTTAAACATTAGGCCTACCATAGCGCGGTTGGGAATATGAACATGATTAGATTAATATCCAGTATTCGAGAATGGATAATAAGTCGTAGGCGTGTGCATAAACCTTTAACCGTCCTGGTGGTGTAATGGTTAAGAGTGTTTACAAATCTGTGTGTGATAACCCAGGTTCGAATCCCGGTGGATCACATATATGCTTTCAGTAATTTCATTGGAGGTGTTTGGTGTTGTGGTGAAATTAATAAAAATATAGATTACATTGAACAAAAAATTGGGAGAGAGCATTTAACGTAAGCAATCTATGAAACTATGCTCACTATTCAAATAGTTACTTTTGTTTATTATAGTCGTGTGCTAATAGCTATTTTTATACAAAATAAAATATTCATATTAAAAAATAAACAGGTAATGTATATTATATAGTTTCACTGTTCATTCCCAATAGTATGTCAAGAGCTGAATGCGGTACAATCTTCAAGTAATACATTCTAAGATCTTAAGGGAGCCCATCTCTCTTTTGTTTTCTCTTTCTCTCCCTCTCTCTTTGGCTTGTATCTATTGATACCAATTATTGATCAAAACATACATGGTGCCGAGACATCACTTATTAGCGCGACTGTACTTTGTGTGCTTTGGACTTGCTTCTTGTACGTCTTATATTTCCAACTTTGGTTTATTTGGATTTCTTATTTGTGTATTCTTCTTATAGTGTAACTTTGTAGAATAAAAACCACATTTGTATAACAGTTTCACAACCAATTATTTAGTTCTCGAATCAAAGAGCTGTGAAGGACATAACACCATAAAAACCCTGCCACACACATTGGGAGATCCTATGAACAAGGTCTATTTTTCCGCTGGCACTTGTTGCACCGTGGACGATGTAAACAAACGGACTAGCCAGTGGTTTATTTCGGCTCCGCAGATCTCTCGGTACGGTATGATGTGCGCATTCGGCCCCGCCCCATACCTCGCCACCGGGGTACCTAGATTAACCCAGCCCACCTCACTTTTTTTTTTCTCTCTCTCTCCCTCTCTCTTTGACTTGTATCAATTCGGCCCCATTCAGCCTACTGTTTTAAGACGTTTACCCCCATCCAGGTGTCAATATTTTCCTGGCGAGCGGTAGCGCGCCAACATATATATATATCTATATATATATATATTTTTTTTTACAGTAAGCTAAATTTGTAGCCTACATTTTTTGATAGAACAATGTCTCTGGCAAAGCCGGATTTCTCCATACAATGATGGCTCGCTATCGCTCGTCAGGAAGAAATCGACACCTGGATGGGGAAAAACGTCTTAACACAGTTGGCTGAATGGAGCCGAATGGATACAAGCCCGAGAAAGAGAGAAAAGGAGAGAAAGATAAACAAAACAAAACAGGTGACCCCCCTTAACATAGAAGTGACATGAAGAATCTGGGAAGTCAGATCACCGGGACCAATTTGACTCCTAAGCTGTTTATGTCAATCTTTGTTATGTAACCAGAGTACATAATGTATAGAGTTATACTTGATTAATGGATGGTGATGTAGGAAGAGACAAAACGGTAAGCAATATAAGGTTAAGGGGGCATGGGCCGTTTATTTGCTCATATACTGTATGTAGTTATTTGCTCATATACTGTATGTAGTTATTTGCTCATATACTGTATGTAGTTATTTGCTCATATACTGTATGTAGTTATTTGCTCATATACTGTATGAAGTTATTTGCTCATATACTGTATGTAGTTGTTTGCTCATATACTGTATGTAGTTATTTGCTCATATACTGTATGTAGTTATTTGCTCATATACTGTATGTAGTTATTTGCTCATATACTGTATGTAGTTATTTGCTCATATACTGTATGTAGTTATTTGCTCATATACTGTATGAAGTTATTTATTATTTGATTAGTTTCCTCCCTAGACCTCCATCAAGCTTAAAAAAACACCTGCCCAAAACCCTCATTCAAGATAAATTTGTACATTTTTCGATAGAAAATGTCCAGGCCGAAGGCTGGTTCCTCTTAAATTACAGGCACGCTATCGCTTGCCAGGTCAAACTCGACACCTGAATGCCACGATACGTCTTAATATTGACAAAACAAAAATGGGGCGAAAGGTCTTAGAATCGCCACACTAATGGGCCGAACGTCTTAAAATCTGAAAACTAATGGGACTAAAAGGGGTCTAGAAAAACAACCCATCTCCCCTTAATAGTTGCACATTGAACCAGTGGCCGAGTTTGTGGTTAGGAGTCAAGATGGCGTCCACATGGTCATCTTGATGGGTACCCTGTCTCTCCAGGCACCCCACCACTAACACTCGGGAGGGCCTTCTACCTTGATCGATTCCACTTTCATTTCAATTGATTCCCAGTATTCCCAGTATACCCGGGGGAGGAATGGGGCAGACAGATTATACATATATTTATTTCCAAAGCTTATTTCTTTACAGAGTTAATTTAATTTCAGTTCATTGGAGGGGAGGGAGGGGGGGGGGGGGGGGCACAGAATGCTGCTCTCGGGTAGCGTGATGTGCGGGGTTATTGGAAGAAGTATTAGGATATGTATTTTCTACCCTCTCTGGGCTTAATACTAAGAAGGCGTACGGTCCGGATGGTGTTCCTCCCGTTGTACTAAAAAACGGTGTTTCCGTGCTGACTCCCTGCCTAGGCAAACTCTTTCGTCTCTGTCTATCCTCTAACATCTTCCCTTCATGCTGGAAGTTTGCTCTCATTCAACCTGTCCCAAAGAAGGGTGACCGCTCTCAACCCTCCAACTATCGCCAATTGCTCTCATCTCTTATATCTCTAAAGTTTTTGAAACTATTCTTGCTTCCAAATTTCTTAAGCATTTCTCTTCTCATAATTTGCTCTCAGATCACCAGTATGGCTTCCTTAAAGGTCGCTCTACTGGTGATCTTCTTTCATATCTTACTAACTCTTGGTCATCCTCCTTTCGGGACTTCGGTGAGACCTTTTCTATTGCACTAGACATATCGAAAGCCTTCGATAGAGTCTGGAACAAATCTTTAATTTCTAAACTACCCTTCTTTGGTTTCTACTCCTCCGTCTGTGCCTTTGTCTCTAATTTCCTTTCCGGCTGTTACATAGCTGCGGTTGTGGACGGCCATCGCTCACTTGCTCATCCTGTCAACTCCGGTGTTCTTCAGGGCTCTGTCCTATCTCCCATTCTCTTTCTGATTTTCATAAATTATCTTCTCAACTGTACCTCCAGTCCCATCCATTCATACGCAGACGACTCTACTTTTCACTACTCGATTATGTTTTCCTGAACGCCCTAGCCAACAATCCTTCAAAGACAAATGTAATGAAGCCATGCAACACTTATCTTCTGATCTAACTGCTATTTCCAATTGGGGCAGAGAAAACCTTGTTGCCTTTAATGCTTCCAAAACCCAATTTCTTCATCTTACTTCTCGTACAGAACTCAGGACTATCCCTTACAATTCAACAATACAAAAATCAATCCTTCATCTTCTCTCAATATTCTTGGTGTCTCTTTTTCTTCTGATCTCACTTGGAAAGACCATATTACCAGTCTTGCTAAGGCAGCCTCCCAGAAGCTGGGTGTGCTCAACCGCCTCAAGGGGTTCTTTACCCCTGTACAGCTTCTTGCTCTGTACAGGAGCACAGTGCATCCTTGTATTGAGTATTTTTCACATGCTCTCCTAGACAAAATAGAAAGGAAAGCCTTTTGTATCATTAACTCTTGCCCACTCACTGACTCTCTGCAATCTCTCTCTCTTCGCCGCAATGTTGCATCTCTCTCGCTATTCGATCGCTACTATAATAATCAATGTTCCTCAGAGCTTTCCCAGTGTATACCACCTCCTCTACGTACGGTACGTAGTACCATTCTTGCAACACAATCCCACCCCTACTCTGTGCAACACTCCAACCCAAGAGTGAAACGGTCTCAGTCTTTCTTCTATTCAACTGCTGAGCTCTGGAACTCTCTCCCAGAATTAGTCTTTCCCTCTTCCTATGATTTAAATTGCTTCAAACTCCGTGTGTCCAGGAATTTTGGCTCGAACGTCCCTTGATTTTGGCCTTGTTACTCTTTCAACTCTGGGGGAAGCGCTCGATACAGGCAGTTCTGCCTTTTTTCTCCCTCACTCACATAGATAACAAAAAGAAAACAAAAAATAAATAGATATGTTAAATTTAATAGGAGATGGTTGGGTTTTCTGGTCCCCCTTCTCCTTAATGTTTAGCCCCATGAGTTTTGATATTTTAAGACGTTCTCCCCTATTAGTTTGTCGATATTATATCCTTTCACCCCATTTGTTTGTCAATATTAAAACGTTTCGTTCAATTTAAGTGTCGATTTTATTCATGGCGAGCGATAGTGAGCCTGTATGTTTGGAGGAATCAGCCTTCGGCAGAGACATTTTTCTACCTAAAAATTTACAAATTAGTCTTGATGGGGGATCTTGATGGGGGATCTTGATGGGGGATCTTGATGGGGGATCTTGATGGGGGATCTTGATGGGGGATCTTGAGGATGTTTTTTGTTTAAGCTTGGTGGAGGGCTAGAGAGGAAACTAAAATATGTTTTAATAAATAGATCAATAATTAACAAATATATAGCACCTACCCCCTTAATATATAGTACCTACCCCCTTAATATATAGCACCTACCCCCTTAATATATAGTACCTACCCCCTTAATATATAACACCTATCCCCTTAATATATAGCACCTACCCCCTTAATATATAGCACCTACCCCCTTAATATATAGCACCTACCCCCTTAATATATAGCACCTATCCCCTTAATATATAGCACCTACCCCCTTAATATATAGCACCTATCCCCTTAATATATAGCACCTATCCCCTTAATATATAGCACCTACCCCCTTAATATATAGCACCTACCCCCTTAATATATAGTACCTACCCCCTTAATATATAACACCTATCCCCTTAATATATAGCACCTACCCCCTTAATATATAGCACCTACCCCCTTAATATATAGCACCTACCCCCTTAATATATAGCACCTACCCCCTTAATATATAGCACCTACCCCCTTAATATATAGTACCTACCCCCTTAATATATAGCACCTACCCCCTTAATATATAGCACCTATCCCCTTAATATATAGTACCTACCCCCTTAATATATAGCACCTACCCCCTTAATATATAGCACCTACCCCCTTAATATATAGTACCTACCCCCTTAATATATAGCACCTACCCCCTTAATATATAGCACCTACCCCCTTATATATAGCACCTACCCCCTTAATATATAGCACCTACCCCCTTATATATAGTACCTACCCCCTTAATATATAGCACCTACCCCCTTAATATATAGCACCTACCCCCTTAATATATAGCACCTACCCCCTTAATATAGTACCTACCCCCTTAATATATAGCACCTACCCCCTTAATATATAGTACCTACCCCCTTAATATATAGCACCTACCCCCTTAATATATAGTACCTACCCCCTTAATATATAGCACCTACCCCCTTAATATATAGCACCTACCCCCTTAATATATAGTACCTACCCCCTTAATATATAGCACCTACCCCCTTAATATATAGCACCTACCCCCTTAATATATAGCACCTACCCCCTTAATATAGTACCTACCCCCTTAAGATATAGCACCTACCCCCTTAATATATAGCACCTACCCCCTTAATATATAGCACCTACCCCCTTAATATATAGCACGTATCCCCTTAATATATAGCACCTACCCCCTTAATATATAGCACCTACCCCCTTAATATATAGCACCTACCCCCTTAATATATAGCACCTACCCCCTTAATATATAGCAGCTACCCCCTTAATATATAGCACCTACCCCCTTAATATATAGTACCTACCCCCTTAATATATAGCACCTACCCCCTTAATATATAGTACCTACCCCCTTAATATATAGCACCTACCCCCTTAATATATAGCACCTACCCCCTTAATATATAGCACCTACCCCCTTAATATATAGTACCTACCCCCTTAATATATAGCACCTACCCCCTTATATATAGCACCTATCCCCTTAATATATAGCACCTATCCCCTTAATATATAGCACCTACCCCCTTAATATATAGCACCTACCCCCTTAATATATAGTACCTACCCCCTTAATATATAGCACCTACCCCCTTAATATATAGCACCTACCCCCTTAATATATAGTACCTACCCCCTTAATATATAGCACCTACCCCCTTAATATATAGCACCTACCCCCTTAATATATAGCACCTACCCCCTTAATATATAGTACCTACCCCCTTAATATATAGCACCTACCCCCTTAATATATAGCACCTACCCCCTTAATATATAGCACCTACCCACTTAATATATAGCACCTACCCCCTTAATATATAGCACCTACCCCCTTAATATATAGCACCTACCCCCTTAATATATAGCACCTATCCCCTTAATATATAGTACCTACCCCCTTAATATATAGCACCTACCCCTTAATATAAAGTACCTACCTACCCCCTTAATATATAGCACCTACCCCCTTAATATATAGCACCTACCCCCTTAATATATAGCACCTACCCCCTTAATATATAGCACCTACCCCCTTAATTAAGTAGGTTGTATGTACATGATGAGTTTGTTAATCTGGGATCACACGAGCGCCTTTTCCCTCAACCTTTACCGTCAACACTGGTCTGGCAGCTTATCATTTACACTTGTTACATCATTCTTTCACCCTCTTTATTTTATGTACATGATGAGTTTGTTAATCTGGGATCACACGAGCGCCTTTTCCCTCAACCTTTACCGTCAACACTATTCTGGCAGTTTATCATTTCCCTTTTTCTACATCATTATTTCAAAGACGGCAGGAGGAAAAGGACTGTGCTCGTAACTCATAACCTCCCCCAAAGACGGCAGGAGGAAAAGGACTGTGCTCGTAACTCATAACCTCCCCCAAAGACGGCAGGAGGAAAAGGACTGTGCTCGTAACTCATAACCTCCCCCAAAGACGGCAGGAGGAAAAGGACTGTGCTCGTAACTCATAACCTCCCCCAAAGACGGCAGGAGGAAAAGGACTGTGCTCGTAACTCATAACCTCCCCCAAAGACGGCAGGAGGAAAAGGACTGTGCTCGTAACTCATAACCTCCCCCAAAGACGGCAGGAGGAAAAGGACTGTGCTCGTAACTCATAACCTCCCCCAAAGATAGCTTTCCAGTTTTGGTGACTACCAGGAAATGTTGGAAAAGATGTGTGGAATCAATTGTTTGATCAGGGGCGACCTCGATGGCTGACATTTGTCCAAGGGTTCTGGCTTTATCGTATCAGCAAGAATAGGAACGCAGGCTGTCAGATCAATTTGCACATGATTTTGTATCCATCATACTCTTATTTTGTATCCATCATACTCTTATTTTGTATCCATCATACTCTTATTTTGTATCCATCATACTCTTATTTTGTATCCATCATACTCTTATTTTGTATCCATCATACTCTTATTCGTGCTTCTCTAAGTTGACTACAATTTGACAGAGCCAATTTTGTGGATCAGGACCTTTTCAAAACATAATTAATGGATGATAGTTTTATTGATTTATTCGGATTCCTTGAGCATTGAAACCAAGGGTTAGACACCCAAACCACCACCCTATGTTGAATAGTAATTGAGATATAGCTATTTTAAGCTCCTGGCCGCCATCTTGAAAATTACTCCATTTCCGGGGTCAAAATATATTTTGTTTTTAGTATGTTATTTAGCATACCCAATAGTACCAGAATCCATTAAATTTTTTTGTCATGTTTGTAATGTTCAACCATATATTTACCCGCCATCTTGGTCGCCATTTTGAAAATGGCTCCATTTCCGGGGTCAGAATCTACTAGATTTTTAGTATGTTATTTAGCATGCCCAATAATACCAGAATCCATTACAAAACCTTTTGTTTCAATATTTTTGGGGTTCAACCATATATTGACCCTAGTTATCAAAAGGTCTCTAGCCTGTATATTTTTTTCTTTCATGTGCATGGAGGAGACAAAAGGCAGGTTGCCTGTAGCGAGTGTCTCCCCCAAAGTTGAAATAATGACAGAGCCAAATTCAAGGGACGTTGGAGTCAAATTGCCTGGACACACAAAGCTTAACGCAGTCTAAGTCATAGGATTAAGGAACGATTGATTGAGGGAGAGAGTTCCAGAGTTCACTTGTTGAGTAGAAGAAAGACTGAGAAAATTTGCCAATTCTTGGGTTGGAGAGCTGGACAGAATAGGAATGGGACTGTTTTGAAAGGCGGGTGCCTCACACTCGCCGCAAGGGATGGGGCATACACTGACAGAGCTCTGAAGAACACTGGTTGTTGTAATAGCGATAGAAGAGTGAAAGAGATGCCTGCCCTATTCAGGGTAAAACCGGGAACACACTAGAGCTATGTCCATCAACTTCTTTCGTCATCACTGATCTGCCAGCTTATTAGGTCAACTCTTTATCTACTTCTTGCCCCTAAATTATCTTCAGTTTAGATTCCTATAAAAGAGCAAAAGATCCCTGAAATGTTGCCTGAAAACTGTTGATCACGAACATTGATGATGAAAGGTCTCGTGCGATACTCCCTTTACTGTGCGACGGTGACGGACAACCCGAGTCATGGTACAACACACACACACACACACACACACACACACACACACACTCGGTGTTATCACTACCATGTTGTCTACCTTGTACTGTCTCTTATCTGCCCGACACTTTGTATTGGTGGTCCAGATAATGTGAAGGCAAGGGAAATGGCTGCCCACAAACAGTTTTTCTTTAAACGGATTTTTTTTTTTTTGAGATGCACAATGCCTTGATATACAGTATATACACATACGGCGGAAGAGATTTTAATTGTAAAAACACGAAAGTTTAAATTATCTCCAGAGTATTGAAGAGGATTCGTCCACTTCAAGACTCCAGAGAAATTCGTCCATCATGTGGTACATTTCCACCTTAAATTGTGTTTATTGTTTCAAATATCTGATGGTTCAAAGCAGAGGGTAATATTCGGCAATATTTATGTGACAAATAACCGTGATGTTTTGCAATGGTATAGGAAACATTTAAGTTCGATTTATGTATGTGATAATGTATATTAAGTTTTCACTTAGAAGTTTCCAAATGAGCAATTCCGGAAATAATTTATTTGTGTTACTTCACCGTACGTTTGGTTAAGAAGTCGCTAAAAATGATGCCCACCTTAACAGCATGTTTTAGGCTTTTAACTTTATATATGGATTGTAAACTCTTGCTTAGGATAACATTGAACCTAAGCTATATAAACACGGGGTTCTCTCGTTGATCAAACATTTGAAAATAGACATTAACTGTTTGAAATATACACACGTTTTTGTTTATGACGTGGTTGAGCAATCAGGATTTTGTATGTAGCCTGGCTAAGACAGTGTGTACAGAGATGGTCATGAGTTTCTTGAACACAACTTTTAAATACACACGAAACAGTGGGCATTTATTAAAGAAAAACAATAATTTGATAGGCGTGGTTAAGTGAATTGTTCAAAATATTTCGTCAGTGTATCAAAATTACTTTTCCATATACTGTACATATATTTAACCCATTCAGTACCAGGGACATCCTTTTCATCCTATTCTGGCAACTGTTAAACTATTTTATTCAGCTTAGGAAGGATCTCTAGCAATAATAAGGCTTCAGACTATCTCAACCAACCCATTCAACTACCATAGATCCTTCCTAAGCTGCATAACATCGTCTAAATATAGCTAGAAGAAAATATAGCACACGTCGCTGGTACTCAAAGGGTTAATTTACCACGATCGTACTGTACATGTTGGGCAACACCAGCGTTTTTCTGATTTACTGCCTTTTTAGCAACTATAGCGTTCCGATAGCCTGTGTACTGTATATATATATATATATATATATATATATATATATATATATATATATATATATATTATATATATATATATATATATATATATATATATATATATATATAGAGAGAGAGAGAGAGAGAGAGAGATGTTAGATATATGTAAACATGGAATTGATTAAAGTATATTAGTCAACATTAGATCAGGTTACGTTAAGTGATATCTGAGTTTCACAGTCACCTACAGTGAACGGTGGTACACATTTTATTAAATAATATAGACACGCTGATCAAATATTTCTTAAACATTCCCTTCAAACACATGCCCTCATTCTATGTTAATTTTATCATATAGTAATGTACAGTTATGGACAGGAATAATTGAACATCTCATCGAGATAAAACAAGAATCGGTAGGCACTGACTATTAGAACCCAATGACCGGGTTGAATTGCTTAAGGGAGCCCACCTCGCTTTTTGTTTCTCTTTCTCTCCCTCTATCTTTGGCTTGTATCCAGTCGGCCACATTCAGCCTACTGTTTTAAGACGTTTACCCCCATCCAGGTGTCAATATTTTCCTAGCGAGCGGTAGCGAGCTAGCATATATATATTTTTGTTTTGACAGCAAGCTAAATTTGTAAATTTCTCGATAGAAAAATTTCTCCGGCGAAGCCGGATTTCTCCATACAATGCTGGCTCGCTATCGCTCGCCAGGAATAAATCGACACCTGGATGGGGATAAACGTCTTAAAACACTTGGCTGAATGGGGCCGAATGGATACAAGCCAGGGAAAGAGAGAAAAAAAAAAAAACGGTGATCCCCCTTATACTTGTGCAGGCGACTGTACAGGCGTGGTAAGGAATACTTGAACACCTCCTAATGATGAAAACAAGACGATGAGCGTTAACTACTGAATCTCGGTAGTTTGTACCATGTAGGTCATGCACTTTCCCAAATAATTCGCCTTTGTATCGTAAATGCCGCTTCAAAAAATGTACAAAAATTCTTGACCACGAGTGAACAAATCTGCCACTTGTCGATTGGAATAAACCTAATGATATTCGGGCCAGTCTAAATACAGGACATCGATTTCCCAGTCCTACTTTTGGTGTAATGAGTGTTATCGGTGAATTAGTGAACAGCGGAGAGCTTGTGAGACGCGTGACTTGGAAATGAGAGCCCCACGCCACTTGACGGAAATCCATGAGAGTTAGGCCGGTATCACACGAGAGCTTTTATAGTCAAAACATTTCTGGCAACATATCTAGAATATTTGGCACTGGTAACGGAAACTAGACTGATGGTAGATGAATTTAGGTGACCGAAATAATCTAAATGTTGACCTCCTAAGCTGCCAGACCAGTGTTGAGGATAAATGTTGAGGGGAAAAAGCGCTCGTGTGATACCGGCTTATGATACTGACGGTGGTCCCGATAATTGGTCCATTGATTACCTCTTGGCCGCCTCTGTCGCCACACACCGGAAGACAGGACTCGTGGATGGTACAGTCACGGCCCATAATACCTCCACACATAATGTCAAGCTCTCAATCTTTAAGGGAGCCCACCTCGATTTGTTTTCTCTTTCTCTCCCTCTCTCTTTGGCTTGTATCCATTCGGCCCCATTCAGCTTATTGTTTTAAGACGTTTAACCCCATCCAGGTGTCAATATTTTCCTGGCGAGCGGTAGCGAGCTAGCATATATATATATATATATATGTTTGTTCGATAGAAAAAATTCTCCGGCGAAGCCGGATTTCTCCATACAATGCTGGCTCGCTATCGCTCGTCAGGAAGAAATTCACACCTGGATGGGGATAAACGTCTTAAAACAGTTGGCTGAATGGGACCTAATGGATACAAGCCAAAGAAAGAGAGAAAAGGAGAGAAAGAGAAAAAAAGCGAGGTGGGGTTCCTTAACCCGTACAGCCCCAGCGACGCGCCTGACGCGTCGGCGATGTATGTAACGCACAGCCCCAGAGACGCGCCTGGCGCGTCACCCTAATTGCGCCGACCGTGACCTCAGGTGTAGCCACTCAAGAGGGCTCAGATTTGTATGGGAACTGTGTACGTATCCCACGCAACCGTGCCGATGGTTGAAAACTCTCAAAGTCCACGTGCGTGCGCGCGAGCGCGCAATAACCTGGTTTTTTGGGATAATTGCCTTCAATTTTTTACTCTTGTAAAATCCATTTTCGGGGGCTCTGTAGGACCATTTTTTAAGCTTTTTGAGCGATTTTTCGTGGTTTTTCCTTCATTCCTAACCCATTCGCTATTGTTTCTGGAATAAAACCATTTTTTGAAAACCGGCCGGGTTCTGGTGCGCAAACATTACAAAACTAGCCGGGGCTCCACGGGTTAAAGGCAAGTTGTGAAGCCTCAGGGATATAACAGAATATTGGATTGTCTCGTTTGGGTTCGGTACGTTAATGTTTACGTATACGTTTACGTAGTGGGACCCGCAGAGGGCCGCTCTCGGGCGGCAGGATATGCGGGGGTTGTGCATTAGGACTATTGGTTGGGGATAGGATCAGGATTACGGATGTATATAATGATTGGTGATCCTAGTTCTAACGGAATCAAGAGTGGGGCTATTAATTAAAACTACATGAAATGGGAGGTTATTCCATTTTTGGATGCTGCGGGGAAAAAAAATATTGTCTAAATATATCCGTGCTTGCCTGATAGGTGTGGTATTTTAGGTTGTGGCTGCGTCTCGTAAATCGTATACTTGTAGGGTGTAAATATATATATATATATATTTGTCTATACCTACTAAATTGTTAGTGACATCTGTTGTGTGTGTATTTGTCTTCTTGTTGCAAGTGGGTCTTGTTTGAGCAAAGTGACAGATGTACTGTAGTGTGCCTGTAATCACGTCTGATCCATCTTGCAGCTTTGTTTTGTATGGCCTCTAGTTTATTTATGTTATTGTGAGTGTATGGATCCCAGACGGCATCGAAGTATTCTAAGTGTGGCCAAACAAATGTTTTAAATGCTAGAATTTTGATATATTTGTGTTACACTTAGCGAGATTCCTACGCAGGAATCCTAGGGCCTTATTAGCCTTTGCTTTGATGCTGCTAACGTGCGTGGTCCACCTCATATCCGCTGAGATGTGGACCCCAAAATATTTGTGGGAGGAAACAGTATCTAGAAAAGTGCTATGGAGTTTGTAGGAAAATGGGATGGTTTTGTTCGAACGGGTCAATGGTGACATTTGTTGGGTCAAAGTGATATCTGCCACTTGGCTTCCACTCATAAAGGGCAGTTAAGTCGTCCTGTCGTTGAAGGCAATCGTTCCTATTAGTAATTGGTCTATAAACTAAGCTATCATCTGCGAAAAGTCTAGTAGAAGTAAGTGATAGTGGGAGGTCATTTATGTAAGAAAGGAAAAGTAGGGGACCCAGGACGGTGCCTTGTGGGACCCCATAAGTTACAGACACAGTAGAAAAATCAGAACCCTAGAGAACAACGTGTTGTTCTCGATTGGTCAAGAAAGTCTTAATCCAGTGAAGAAGCGGTCCTTGGATGCCATAATAATCTAACTTGGCTAACAGTCTTTGGTGGGGGACTTTGTCGAAGGCTTTGGCAAAGTCTCGTACTATGGCATCTACTTGTCGAATTTTGGGGTCGTTAAAGGTTTGGGAAATGTCATGTGTGGTCACAAGTAGTTGTGTCTCGCACAACCGTTTGGGCCGGAAGCCGTGCTGTGCGTCAATCAGTAAATTTTGCCTATCTAGATGGTCCATTAAATGCCGGTGGATGGTATGTTCTAAAATTGTGCAAGGAACTGAGGTAATTGAAACAGGTCTATAGTTAACAGGGAGGGTTCTATCTCTGGATTTGAAAATAGGTGTCACATTTGGCAATAGGCAGTCATGGGGAAGTTCTCCAGTGTCAATGGTCTGTGAGAATATAACCTACAGGATAGGGGCAAGAATGGCAGTATTTGCCTTGAGTATCCTGCAGGGTATATTGTCTGGTCCAGTCGCTTTGTTAACGTCTACCTCAGATAAAATGTTCTCGACTCCACACGGGTATGTATAGTCAGTGGAGGTATAGGTGGGTGTGGTGATGGTGACAGTTCTTGCAAGTCTGCTTGTTCTTGTGTAAAACATTGACTGGAACAGTGAATTAAGTGCATGTACTTTGTCCTGTGGAAGTGTGACCAGAGCATAGTTATGTAATAATGTTGTTATAACAGTCAAGTCTTTGTTTGCTAGCTTTGAAGAAGCTGTAGAATTTTGTTTGGTTTTGCATATTGTTTGTGAGGAAAGTGGTTGTGTAGTTACTTTCTGCTTGTTTGATTTATCTTTGTAATGTTTTTTGCGTGATTTTGTAGTGTTTGCAGTGTTTTGTATTGTTGCAACGTTTAGCTGTCTTGTATGCCGTTATCTTGTTTCTATGTAGCTTCTGTAACTGTCTATTGAACCATGGTGGTGACTGGTTCCGTGTAACTGTCTTCTTGGGTATGTGCTTGGTCATTGGGTCATTATCGAGAAATTTGTCTCTAAAGTCAGGACGTCTATGTATGTCATAGAGCGTACACTCTAGGACATGCATTGTTGCCTTTTCTGAAGCCTCAAACTGCTTGAATGAGTCTACGAAAATCATGTATTGTGTGCTTGCAAGAGTTGTTAGGGGAGGCACTATTTTTGCTTTCATTCGATCTATTTATGCATGCCGATGTGTGTGTGTGTGTGTTAAACTGGTGATTTCGTGTGTCGGTGAATGTGTGTGTATCTTTCTGTCGTGTTAGTGTGCATGCTTATACATGCATGTATATTAGTTTGTATATGTATATACACCGATAGAATTATCTTTCCTCGAATCCCTCTACTTAATTTGGTTGTATTGTGTGTAATGTACAGTCGGTGGAAAAAGTTCTGTCGCCTCTCCTGCTTCACCGTGACCCACGATATTCATAAACTCTAGAATATTAGGTGTACAAAACGTGCATATTTCTACCACCAGATGGCTCACTGTAAGGTGTGTGGTTGTGAGGGTAGGGGGTGGTGGGGGAGAGGAAGTGTTAGAGCTGTTTGGGGATATAGGGGGACTGAGGAATAAGTGGAATCTTATGTAGTTTAATCTTTAATTATCAGATATATATTACACTTTTATTGAATAGTTGCCAATCATGTAAATCAGGTGGAAGCAAATCGGGATGTAATGACTGCATTCACTCAATTACTTTTCAATGATGTTATGATTTTAGTTTTAGTTTTAGAATAATGTGTGTGTTGTTTGTCCATATAGAACTATAATTGTTTTAGACTTACTAATCATCAATCCCCCCCCCCCCCCCCATATAGTGGTACCATGCCGGCCGAAATATCTGTCTGTCTTTCTGTCCGAATACTCCCAGACCGTTTGACGGATTTTCACCAAACTTCACACGAACATTCGGTGCGTGAATGTGACGGTCAGTCAAAAAATATGTTTTTGAATGTGTGTAATAGTGATGATTTTAGGTAAAAAATATGGTTTTGCACCCCCCCCCCCCCCCCCCCCCTCACCCGAAGGATACCCCCTCTGACATTCTTCTGTGGCAACAACGATGATGGGGATAGTAGTAGTGATGATGGTGAAAGTATTGGTGATGTTGGTGATGGTTACTGGAGGTAATGATGATAGTGACTAGTAGTGATGATTGTGACTCATCGCAGAGTTGGGTATACTGTTTTGATTTTGGGCAAAACGGCACGTCTACTTTATTATTTTACTACCCAACCAGCGGGGGTGTGGGGGCAGCAACCTCCACCTATAATACTAGGATAGGATAGGTTAGGTAAGTTTAGGTTAGGCTAATATTACCCCTTATTTTCGTCTTTTACCCCGCGATTTCCCTGATTTCATAGCCCTCATCATCACTACAATTGTCACCATCATCACTAATACTAACATCATGGCATAACCATATTTTGGACCTAAAATCATAACTATGGCACAAATTCAATGTTTGTTTTTTTTAATTACCGTCGCATTCAC
This sequence comes from Paralithodes platypus, assembly GCA_032716605.1. Classification (NCBI taxonomy): domain Eukaryota; kingdom Metazoa; phylum Arthropoda; class Malacostraca; order Decapoda; family Lithodidae; genus Paralithodes; species Paralithodes platypus. The sequence continues at coordinate 29,218,355 of CM064509.1, read as the reverse complement.
GCACCAAATGTTCGTGTGAAGTTTGGTAAAAATCCGTCGAACGGTCTAGGAGGAGTAATCCACCATCATTACTACTACTATCATCATCACTACAATTGTCACCATCATCATTACTACCACCATTACTAATATTACCACCATCATCACTACTACTATCATCATTACAATTGTCACCATCATCACTACTACTATCATCATCACCATTACTATCATCATCACTACTACTATTACAATCATCACTACTACTCTTACCACTGTCATCATCATCACTACTATCATCGCTGGTTGAAGGGGGGGGGGAATTTGTTTTGACCTAAAATCATAACTATTAAAAAAAAAAAATGTTAACCCTTTCAAGCTCCAATACGCGTTTCTGTTCTGTTTTACCACTCTGCTTATGTAGAGTTGATTATCGAGAAATCAGTTGCTAAGGGATTCAATTTACCGTTAGATGAAATGAAACAGTATAGAGTAATTGAGCTAATCGGCCATTTGGGGAGGGTCAGCGAGGGAATAAGTGTGGAAATATACATACAGCCCATTCGCTCTAGCCCTTTTTGAGAGCTACAGAGGTTAGAAGTGACGATGTTTGGTCTACCTATAATATTGAATGACGAAGAGAAAGAAGAACAATAAGAACAACAAGAATAACCAGTATTTAACCCCTTCAATACCGGTGCCGTCCTTTTAACTTTATTCGGGTTACTATATTAGACGATTTTATTCAGGTTAAGAAGGGCCTCCATCATCAATTAACAGGCTTCGAACTATCTCACTTCATTCTTTGTACTACCACAGATACTTCTTAAACTGCACACAATTCGAAATATAGCTAGAATACAATTACAATGACGTCGCCGGTACAGAAGGGGTTAACATGATGTCGATAATGATGATGATGATTGTAATGACTATGAAGGCGTGATGATGATGATGATGTTGAATGGAAGAGATGTTGGTGTGATGAAGGAGAGAGAGGGAGGGGGGGGGGGAGGGGGTTATGTGTGAGAGATAGATAGATAGAGAAAGAGAGAGAAGGGTGTGTATGTGTGAAATTTAGACAGAGAGAGAGAGAGAGGGGGAGGGGTTATGTGTGAGAGTTAGAGAGAGAGATGGGGTGTATGTGTGAAAGTTAGAGAGAGAGAGAAGGGATGTATGTGTGAGAGTTAGACAGAGAGAGAGAGAGAGAGGGAGTGAGATAATATAAGAAGGAGAGAGAGAAAGCGAAAGAGAAAAGGTAAACAGAAGCAAATTATAAGGTGTGTATAAACAAGGAAACACGACTGTAATGTGTTCTTAGAGAGAGAGAGAGAGAGAGAGAGAGAGAGAGAGAGAGAAAGAAAGAAGTGGAAAGAGGTAGATAGAAGAGAGAAAAAATTGAGATAAAGAGATGAGAGAGAGAGAAGTGGAAAGAGAGATAGACGAGAGAACAAAAATGGAGATAAAGAGATAAAAGAGAGAGAGTACATGTGTTGGTATCTGTGTCTGTGTATGTGGGATGAATAGATAGATAAAGAAAGGAATAGGAGGGATAAATAGAGACCTAAGAGAAGACTAACCCCTTCAGCACGATGACGCATTTTTACCCTTGAATATGGGTAAAATTATAAGATTATATGCAGTTTAAGAAGGACCTATGTTAAACTTATTCAGAGGGTTTGTTGAGATCGTAATTACCCCTTTTGAATCCTAGAGACAGATTATAAGCTAAAGAAAATCGTCTAAAGGTAACCAGAATATCATGAAAATTACTCATCGTGTGGAAGGGGTTAATATAACTACACTGTAAGAATTTTGTGTGCAGAAGAGGTCACATTGATAGAACAAGATTGGTACAAATTTTAAGCTTTATATAAATGCGAGGTCATTTTAGGACTTGCTGAAACGAACACGTTTCACGTTTCACTCCATTCAATTGCCGAAACGAACATGTATGGACTCCGCTTTTCTGTAGATGTTACCGCTTAGATCCCGACAGTAGAATGACACCTTGACCTCGTGAGCCTGTGATGGTTGTGGGCATATATCCTCTCGTGGCTTTACGTACAGGCTGGTGATGTTCTTGTCACCGTGCTGAATAAATGGGACAGCCACGGTGAACTCTGAGCAGCCCTCGTCCAAATCATTTACCTCACCGGATCCTTGAACAAGTGAGCACTTAATCCCACTGCTTAGATGGACTTGTATTTCTCCATCAACATATACAGTCTTTAGTCGCTGCTTAACTGCCCTACGCACTGCCTTGTATGAAAGGCTCAGTCGCTTGTACATCCCACCGGTCATCCTACAAAGTTTAACCATTTCTTCATCTTTATCTGAGGCTTCCCAGTCCTGGAAAACTATGACGACGGCAAGTGTCATTAGACGTGTTCTACCCTCCTCAAATAAGTCTCTTGATAGCAATTTGAAGAACTCTGCATCAGGGTGATATCGACCAATGAATATTATCTGAACATCTTGCTGAATTGCACGGTTGTTGGACAAGATGCCAGAAGCAGCATCAGCAGCCAAGCTTGCCACTTTGCTCAGCTAGTCAGCATCCTTATAACACCAGTGAGGCAGTAGAGCACACCGGACAAATATTCTGGTCTTGTTTCTAGTTAGGTTTTGAGGGATAAGCCTTTCCAACAGCCCCTCGTAGCTTCTTTCGGCAAAATGCTTGTGCAGTACAGATAGTGCCCCAGCTTGGTCATACACACACTGTCCATTCTCCTATACTATGTGGTAACCATGCTTGTTGTACAGGACGAAACCAAAGCGGCTCATACTGCCGGGACGTGTATTACTAATGGCATCCAACAGTGCCTCCTGTACTACACTTTCTATTTTATAATATTGCTCCACGACGAAAACCATCACAGCCGAACAAGTCCGATACTGTGGACTTTCATTTTCTATTTTCGCCATATGAACGTTCACTATTGTGTGATCGGCAAAACCTACAGAAGAAAGGATGAAGTTCTTTTCAGGATTCCCCAGGCCCTATACAATTTCTCCTTTCATTAAGGCCGGCTGTTTCTGGGCCTTCACCAATTGTACTTTCTGTATGGCCGAAATCTGTTCGCTGTTAACCTCTTCTCCATCAATGCTCCCACCCTCCTCCTCCCCCTCATCATTCCCACCCTCCTCCTCCTCCCCCTCATCATTCCTATCCTCCTCCTCCTCCACTACCCCCTCGGCCTCCACCTGGGTGTCTTCCACCCCCTGGACCTCCACCTGGGTGTCTTCCACACCCTGGACCTCCACCTGGGTGTCTTCCACCCCTTCGGCTTCCACCTCCTGGACCTCCACCTGGGTGTCTTCCACCTCCTGGACCTCCACCTGGGTGTCTTCCAACCCCTCGGCTTCCACCTGGGTGTCTTCCACCCCCTGGGTGTCTTTCACCCCCTGGACCTCCACCTGGGTGTCTTCCACCTCCTGGATCTCCACCTGGGTGTCTTCCACCCCCTGGGTGTCTTCCACCCCCTGGACCACCACCTGGGTGTCTTCCACCCTCTGGACCTCCACCTGGGTGTCTTCCACCCCCTGGACCTCCACCTGGGTGTCTTCCACCTCCTGGACCTCCACATGGGTGTCTTCCACCTCCTGGGTGTCTTCCACCCCCTGGATCTCCACCTGGGTGTCTTCCACCCCCTGGACCTCCACCTGGGTGTCTTCCACCTTCTGGATCTCCACCTGGGTGTCTTCCACCCCCTGGATCTCCACCTGGGTGTCTTCCACCCCCTGGATCTCCACCTGGGTGTCTTCCACCACCTGGGTGTCTTCCAACCCCTCGGCTTCCACCTGGGTGTCTTTCACCCCCTGGACCTCCACCTGGGTGTCTTCCACCTCCTGGGTGTCTTCCACCCCCTGGGTGTCTTCCACCCTCTGGGTGTCTTCCACCTCCTGGACCTCCACGTGGGTGTCTTCCACCTCCTGGACCTCCACCTGGGTGTCTTCCACCCCCTGGACCTCCACCTGGGTGTCTTCCACCCCTTGGACCTCCACCTGGGTGTCTTCCACCTCCTGGGTGTCTTCCACCCCCTGGATCTCCACCTGGGTGTCTTCCAACCCCTCGGCTTCCACCTGGGTGTCTTCCAACCCCTCGGCTTCCACCCCCTGGACCTCCACCTGGGTGTCTTCCACCTCCTGGATCTCCACCTGGGTGTCTTCCACCCCCTGGGTGTCTTCCACCCTCTGGACCTCCACCTGGGTGTCTTCCACCCCCTGGACCTCCACCTTGGTGTCTTCCACATCCTCCTGGACCTCCACCTGGGTGTCTTCCACGTCCTGGACCTCCACATGGGTGTCTTCCACCTCCTGGGTGTCTTCCAGCCCCTGGATCTCCACCTGGGTGTCTTCCACCTTCTGGATCTCCACCTGGGTGTCTTCCAACCCCTCGGCTTCCACCTCCTGGATCTCCACCTGGGTGTCTTCCACCCCCTGGACCACCACCTGGGTGTCTTCCACCCTCTGGACTTCCACCTGGGTGTCTTCCACCTCCTGGACCTCCACATGGGTGTCTTCCACCTCCTGGACGTCTTCCACCCCCTGGATCTCCACCTGGGTGTCTTCCACCCCCAGGACCTCCACTTGGGTGTCTTCCACCTTCTGGATTTCCACCTGGGTGTCTTCCACCCCCTGGGTGTCTTCCACCCCATGGACCTCCACCTGGGTGTCTTCCACCCCCTGGATCTCCACCTGGGTGTCTTCCACCACCTGGACCTCCACCTGGGTGTCTTCCAACCCCTCGGCTTCCACCTGGGTGTCTTTCACCCCCTGGACCTCCACCTGGGTGTCTTCCACCTCCTGGATCTCCACCTGGGTGTCTTCCATCCTCTGGACCACCACCTGGGTGTCTTCCTCCCCCTCGGTGTCTTCCACCTCCTGGACCTCCACATGGGTGTCTTCCACCTCCTGGACCTCCACCTGGGTGTCTTCCACCCCCTGGACCTCCACCTGGTGGTCTTCCACCCCCTGGATCTCCACCTGGGTGTCTTCCAACCCCTCGGCTTCCACCCCCTGGGTGTCTTTCACCCCCTGGGTGTCTTCCACCTCCTGGATCTCCACCTGGGTGTCTTCCACCCCCTGGACCTCCACCTGGGTGTCTTCCACCCTCTGGACCTCCACCTGGGTGTCTTCCACCCCCTGGACCTCCACCTTGGTGTCTTCCACATCCTCCTGGACCTCCACCTGGGTGTCTTCCACGTCCTGGACCTCCACATGGGTGTCTTCCACCTCCTGGGTGACTTCCACCCCCTGGATCTCCACCTGGGTGTCTTCCACCCCCTGGACCTCCACCTGGGTGTCTTCCACCTTCTGGATCTCCACCTGAGTGTCTTCCACCCCCTGGGTGTCTTCCACCCCCTGGATCTCCACCTGGGTGTCTTCCACCACCTGGACCTCCACCTGGGTGTCTTCCAACCCCTCGGCTTCCACCTGGGTGTCTTTCACCCCCTGGACCTCCACCTGGGTGTCTTCCACCTCCTGGATCTCCACCTGGGTGTCTTGCACCCCCTGGGTGTCTTCCACCCTCTGGGTGTCTTCCACGCCCTCGGTGTCTTCCACCTCCTGGACCTCCACATGGGTGTCTTCCACCTCCTGGACCTCCACCTGGGTGTCTTCCACCCCCTGGACCTCCACCTGGGTGTCTTCCACCCCCTGGACCTCCACCTGGGTGTCTTCCACCCCCTGGACCTCCACCTGGGTGTCTTCCACCTCCTGGACCTCCACCTGGGTGTCTTCCACCCCCTGAATCTCCACCTGGGTGTCTTCCAACCCCTCGGCTTCCACCTGGGTGTCTTCCAACCCCTCGGCTTCCACCCCCTGGGTGTCTTTTACCCCCTGGACCTCCACCTGGGTGTCTTCCACCTCCTGGATCTCCACCTGGGTGTCTTCCACCCCCTGGGTGTCTTCCACCCTCTGGACCTCCACCTGGGTGTCTTCCACCCCCTGGACCTCCACCTTGGTGTCTTCCACATCCTCCTGGACCTCCACCTGGGTGTCTTCCACGTCCTGGACCACCACATGGGTGTCTTCCACCTCCTGGACCTCCACCTGGGTGTCTTCCACCCCCTGGATCTCCACCTGGGTGTCTTCCACCTTCTGGATCTCCACCTGGGTGTCTTCCAACCTCTCGGCTTCCACCTGGGTGTCTTCCACCTCCTGGATCTCCACCTGGGTGTCTTCCACCCTCTGGACCTCCACCTGGGTGTCTTCCACCTCCTGGACCTCCACATGGGTGTCTTCCACCTCCTGGATCTCCACCTGGATGTCTTCCACCCCCTGGGTGTCTTCCACCTTCTGGATCTCCACCTGGGTGTCTTCCACCCCCTGGACCTCCACCTGGGTGTCTTCCACCCCATGGACCTCCACTTGGGTGTCTTCCACCTCCTGGGTGTCTTCCACCCCCTGGATCTCCACCTGGGTGTCTTCCAACCCCTCGGCTTCCACCTGGGTGTCTTTCACCCCCTGGACCTCCACCCCCTGGGTGTCTTCCACCCTCTGGACCACCACCTGGGTGTCTTCCACCCCCTCGGTGTCTTCCACCTCCTGGACCTCCACATGGGTGTCTTTCACCTCCTGGACCTCCACCTGGGTGTCTTCCACCCCCTGGACCTCCACCTGGGTGTCTTCCACCCCCTGGACCTCCACCTGGGTGTCTTCCACCCCCTGGATCTCCACCTGGGTGTCTTCCAACCCCTCGGCTTCCACCTGGGTGTCTTCCAACCCCTCGGCTTCCACCCCCTGGGTGTCTTTCACCCCCTGGGTGTCTTCCACCTCCTGGATCTCCACCTGGGTGTCTTCCACCTCCTGGATCTCCACCTGGGTGTCTTCCACCCCCTGGGTATCTTCCACCCTCTGGACCTCCACCTGGGTGTCTTCCACCCCCTGGACCTCCACCTTGGTGTCTTCCACATCCTCCTGGACCTCCATCTGGGTGTCTTCCACGTCCTGGACCTCCACATGGGTGTCTTCCACCTCCTGGACCTCCACCTGGGTGTCTTCCACCCCCTGGATCTCCACCTGGGTGTCTTCCACCCCCTGGACCTCCACCTGCTGGATCTCCACCTGGGTGTCTTCCAACCGCTCGGCTTCCACCTGGGTGTCTTCCACCTCCTGGGTGTCTTCCACCCCCTGGACCTCCACCTGGGTGTCTTCCACCCCCTGGACCTCCACCTGGGTGTCTTCCACCTCCTGGATCTCCACCTGGGTGTCTTCCAACCTCTCGGCTTCCACCTCGTGGACCTCCACCTGGGTGTTTTCCAACCCCTCGGCTTCCACCTGGGTGTCTTCCAACCCCTGGACCTCCACCTGGGTGTCTTCCACCTCCTGGACCTCCACTTGGGTGTCTTCCAACCCCTCGGCTTCCACCTGGGTGTCTTCCACCTCCTGGGCTTCCACCTGGGTGTCTTCCAACCCCTCGGCTTCCACCTGGGTGTCTTCCAACCCCTCGGCTTCCACCTGGGTGTCTTCCAACCCCTCGGCTTCCATCTCCTGGGCCTCCACCTGGGTGTCTTCCAACCCCTCGGCTTCCACGGAGGGGATGGAGGCCTGTTCTTCCTCTACTTGGCAGAGCTGGAGGGTGAATGTGGTGTTATTGTTGTCCTTCTTGCTCTGGAGGTTCAAGGTCTGCCCTCCCCGCAGTCCCAGGAGTCTCTCAATTTCGACCCTCACAGACCCCACCTTCTGGTCCTTCAGCCACTGCACCATGAGGAGGCTGGTATTGGGGTGAGCTTTCCGGAGTCTGGTGAGCAGCTTGGTGTCTGAGGTGAAGATGTGCTCCTCCATATGGCAGTATATTGGGGACACCTGCTCCCCGGAGCCTAGCTACCTCCGCGGAGGGTCCGAGGTCCACGTAATTTTAGAGATCGACTATGAAATTTGGATATTTAAGTTAATTACTCGGTTTTAATACATAAACAAGTGTATAAAATTACAAATTATTTTATTTTCATGCATTAAAGTAGAAAAGATTACTAATAAATAATATTTATAATGGTGAAAATAGCGTTTAGCGTACGTCGTCTGCCGAGTCGTCGCCATGTAAACAAAAGATTTGGTATTATGATCTAAAGCACATAATCCTCCCATATTAGTGCAAAGGAACTTTATTTTAGTATATACAAGAGGTTACGTTCGAATAATTATTTACAACTTTAGTTATTGTAGCATGAACAGTGCTTCATTCAGTAGTTACGTAATAAGAACATTATTTCGCAAGTTCGCAGACAACTTTGGGTAGGCCTAACATCGAATTTCACAAGTGTCACACAACCTTGACATTAATGTAGGCTAGGCCTAGTAGACTTAAAGTGGTAGTTATGTATATTTTGGAAAAGTTTAACAACAAAATTTAATACAAGGAGTGGGCCTAGTGAAACTTTATGAATAGGCCTAGCCACCTAAGCAGGCTGTGGACTTGGTTGAGGTTTACATGCAGGCTAGCCTAACCTTTTAGTTATAAGATAGGTCTAGCAGTAGGCTAGCTAACTTAAGTTGTAGCCTATAGTAGATTAGTTAATGAATTAGTAATCCTAGTGTAATAATGTTATGGTAGCCTAGTTAGGCTATGTAGGCTATATTTTGGAAACTTTTTCCGAAATTGTTTAGTACAAGGAGAGGACCTAGTGAAACTTTATGAAAAGGCCTAGGCCTAGGCAGGCTGTGGACTTGGTTGAGATTTACAGGCTAGCCTAACCTTTTAGTTATAAGACAGGTCTAGCAGATTCTGCTGCAGAAGGCCAGCCTAACTTAAGTTGTAGCCTATAGGCTAGTAAATTAGTTAATGAATTAGGCCTAGTGTAATAATGTTATGGTAGTTAGCCTAGGCCTAGGCCTATGTATATTTTGGAAACTTTTTCTGAAATTGTTTAATACAAGGAGGGGGCCTAGTGAAACTATGAAAAGGCCTAGGCGTAGCCGCCTTTTATAGGCAGGCTGTGGACTTGGGTGAGGGTTACAGGCTAGCCAAACCTTTTAGTTATAAGATAGGTCTAGCAGTAGGCTAGCCTAACTTAAGTTGTAGCCTAGGTTATTCTAAATCTGTATATGCACCAACAGAGAGTTCAGTAGGAAGGAACACAAGGTCAACATAACAGCCTATAGACCTAGTAAATTAGTTAATGAATTATTGTAATAGGCCTAATGTTATTGTATACAATTTCCGTAATACTGTTTGGCAACTTTGGTGACATTCTTAATCTTTACACTTGTGACTTGTGCCTTCCATTTTTTTTTTTTTTTTGCCATAGGCCTAAACAAATAATTGGTAATTAGCCTAGGCTATAGGGAAAAGGTTCGCACTCATATTTTTCATAATTTTTCAGTAAATAGGCCTATCCAGTTTAACACTGGGGTCTGGGGATGATTTTTACAAGTAGGCTTTCATCTATTTTTTTTACCTTGTTTTGGTTATTTATAAGTGCGTTATTTTATGAACCCCGTCGGAAATTGTAAAAAAAAACATTATGCGATGGATGTAGATTCCGGGCGTACGGTCGTCATGTTTACATAAAGCGATCGCCGCGGTTAACTTCGCGTCTATTTTGACGGCAATCTTTTTCGGTTATATGCCCCCTGCTGGAAATATATATGATGATGGCAATATGTCATGGGTGAGTGAGGGGGGGCGAAGCCCACCCTCAACATATTATTGTATCCAATGGCATTCTAAATAGATGGGAACATGATTGCAAAGGTCCAACGCCTCCCCCATGTTTACATTTGTCGATCGCCGTGGTTAAGTTCGTGTCTATTTTTATTTTTTCGGTAATTTGCCCCCTGCTGGCAATATATATGATAATGCCAATATGTCATGGGCGGAGGGGGGCAAAGCCCCCTCTCAACGTATTATTGTATCCAAAGGCAGTCAAAAAGACGGGAACATTATGGCAAAGGTCCGACGCCACTACGCGTAGTGTAAATAAGGCTGGCGATACGCCCGCACTTAACATTCCTGCCAACATTATCCATCAATCTTAAGACACCAAAGCAACAACACCTCCCCGTGGCGTAACGGATAGCGCGTCTGGCTCACAACCAGAAGGTCCCGAGTTCGAGACCCGGGCGGGGAAGAGACATTTGGGCAAGTCTCTTAACGGTGTAGCCTCTGTTCACCTAGCAGTATAAATAGGAACCTGATATAGGTGGACGAAGTTGTGACGTCCCATCTGGGGTTGGTGATCGGTTACAAGGTGAGATGGGTATCGTACTGGTCAACCTAAGCTACTGGTCAACCTAAGCCTTCGGGTGAGACTGGTACCGTAGTGAGAATGGTACCGTACAGATTAACCCTAAGCCTTCGTTTCCAAATGTCGTCAATTGGCTAAAATACAGACTACACACACATCCACAGCCATTCCAACGATACATAAAACACTTAACATGCATTTCACGCAATACATTCTCAGTTAAGGAGGCGCGATAATAATGAGCTTAGCTCGCATTGCGTGGATTCCCCTTGACGAACAAGTGAGTGAATATCATATTCGCTCACTCGTGATCACATTCCCGGCAATTTTGACTGCCGTGGGATACAAAAATAGGTTGAGGTTGGCTTTGCCCCCATCAACCTCTCATGATTTATTGTCATCATCATATATATTGCCAGCAGGGGGCAAATATCACAATAAAACAAAAACAAAAACGAAACCGCTAGCGTACGACTTATGTAAACATGACGACCGTAGCCCGAATACTACAGTACAGTACATCCTTCGAATTTTGTTAGTGATTTAGGGAGTACAGTACCAGTACTGTATATTATAATGAATTACCGATGGTTTCTACATAATATATGCCAATGAAGTAGCCTGCATGTTATAACTAACATATACCGGTAAGCCTAAATAATATATCGATGGTTTCAACCCGGTGTTAAACTAGAAAAATTGTTTTTTCCTCCAGATTTTGAGAAACAAGTGTTTCCATATTTCGGGTGAATGGGACTCGTTAGCCTTAGTCGGCAACCCATCTAGGGGAGACAACCTTATTAAAATCCGGGTGGATGGGACTCGTCAGCCTCGGTCGACAACCTGTCTAGTGGAGTAAACCTGATACAAATTGGTACCGTACCGGTACTGCTTACATAAGGGTGAAGCAGGTTAGTGGATGGACTAGCCGAACACCACTCTAGAAAAATAGAGCTAAAAAGATACATAAAGGGCCTCGGGGTCGGACAGGTCCTAAATTGAGTGGTCAATCCTGTAAGTCCTTCAGTAAACTGGCATTGGGTTGTCCCTCTTACAGGGGATAGGTCCACTTGGGGGCCTTCTTTGTATGGCCACCCTTATTAAGGGGAGTATACAGATGTCTGGCAATAGATAGATAGATAGTTTCCATGGTCTTAGTAATAAATCCAACATAGGATACATAGGATTTAATTTCCTTCTTTGAGGACAGTTAGAGGCATATGTTGTGTAGTTGAATCACAAATCCTATACTGTACTTGTGGGATTACCTTTCTTCGGTCCCTCAGCTGCAGCATTATCCCATCTCCAACCAGATGACTGAGATATATACAGACTTTGCCATGAAAAATATCCATTTCTCTTCGGTCTCCAGGAAGCATGGACATTTCTCACAGCATTAACATCTTCCACCACATCTACTAGTTTAGGCTTACTGTTAATCTGTGGTACATTTATACACATTGTGTATGTGGGTGTCATTTTCATTATTCTAGTACTGTATTTCTTTAGGCCACATTTCATCTGAAAGAATAAATTATCCTTGTCATAATCCACTGCCATCAGAATAATTTCTTGTCATTGCCATCCAAACCTGCACCATACAAAAGTTTCATTGCAAGTACATGTTCTAGTACAGTATTGACATTTTCTGTTCTTTAGCTGACTAACCTTCCTGTCAAATTCTGTGAGATATACACACATATCTATATACTGTATATGTTCATAGAGTAACTCAAAATGAGCCACACACTGCACCCAAATAATCTTTCTGGTAGGTTTTATCTAGTTCCTTAAAAAAAGTACCTTGAAGAAAGTTTATATGGCAGCAACAGAACAGCTGGCCATCGTCCTGGTCCCCGCTCTCTTAGCATAAAAAACAAACAATAACAACAGCGATACCCACAAGCAATATGCAAATATAAACATTAGAATACGGTACATTAATGTTTGTCTAGGTTATTGAGATAGGGGAGAAAAACAAAGGAGGAGATGGAAGCACCAGTACAAAAGCAACTCCTGTCACCACGCCGCCAAGACAAGAGGACACAAGTGCCTCCTCACCCGGCCGGTTCGGGTCGCCACCATTACCTCGCCACTTCCCCCGACACCAGGAAAAGATCTAACTGTGAAGTTAACCTCCAAGACCACCAGCAAAACCAAAGAAGGCCGACAACAACATCCAGGAGAGAAAACCTTCCATAAACCTCAAACCACCACACGCCCATCTTGCCCGGAGACTCGCCACCGCCGTGGCGCAAATTCCGAGAAGGGATACCACCGTCGAACACACCCTCCTCCGCGCACAACCGCCCTTATAGATCCGAAATGCACAGCCGGAATGAACGACGGAATTAGTAAGACATCCCCAGCCAAATCCAGAAGCAGTACAGTTGGAAAGATATACTAAAAGGCACTGGCTAATAGTTATCTGGAAGACTTGGGATTATCTTTACCGAGAAATTGCCTTGAGGGAGTAAGACACTGGTGGAACTACTCAACGCATTTCTCGAAAGTACCTTGGATTTGCTCGTACTTTTATTAAACAACACTGGTGACCTTCTAACATTTTTACATTGCTTTGGTACGGGACTTTGCTATAATTAGAGTATGCAGCACGGAGCAAGTGCTCTATTTTTAGTAAACCCACAAACATAGGAAGGCTGGTTGGAAGAGCGTAAGACACTGGTGTAACGGCTTCTTTCTCAGTCAGGACTTGTAGTGGAGGGTGTAAGACACTGGTATATAAAACCCTACTTAGTCGTTACGATACGAGAGCGTAAGACACTGGTGTAACGGCTCGTATTCGTAACAATCCCAAGATTCCATCATGTAAGTTCCTCTAGAGACTCACATAGAAGTCTAAGTCTGGATTGTAAGAGAGAGCGTAAGACACTGGTGAAACGGCTCCTTACTTTAATCCCATGATACGAGAGCATAAGACACTGGTGTAACGGCTCGTTTTCATGTAAGACCCTCACCTCTACAGTCTTCAGAGATCTACAAGGAAGTCTTCAACTACCTGCTGAAGTCTAGGTCTGGATTATAAGAGAGAGCGTAAGACACTGGTGAAACGGCTCCTTACTTTAATTCCTTGATACAAGAGCGTAAGACACTGGTGTAACGGCTCGTTATTCATGTAAGACCCTCACCTCTACAGTCTTCAGAGGATCTACAAGGAAGTCTTCCCCTAACTTTTGTCACCGTCACACGAGAGGACCACCCCACGGACCAGGACGTCATTGGGAATACCAGCCAGCAACGTCTTCAGAGATCTTCAGAACCTGCCTGTATCTTCCCCTTGAGATGCCTAGATGATCCTCTATCGTGCTTCTATTTAAAACCTATCCCTGTCTTATGTAACATTGCACCTTTAACCATATGATTTTGCGTGAATAAGAATAACCTATGTTTGTACTTTGTGTTATATTATTCTCTATTACCTTCGTGTTTGTGTTCTTGTGTGTTCTCATCTTCTCCAGCCAAGTAAGAACCTACCTAATAAGCTAATACAACCTCAGTAAAAACCTGGTATAGCATCTATATTCAACACATAGGTGCCTATGGAGCAGATAATGTGTATATGAAAACAGGTGAATATGTGTATTTTCAATGTGTATAATATTATTATTGCATACCGGTACATAGAAAATGCATGTATTCACCTCTCTTCACACACATATTCTCTACTCTTTGGGAGACTGGGGATGGTAACAGTTTTATCTGACCATCACTGAAATAAATTACCAATTTACAAGTGTAGGCTACAGATACTATACTAGATTTTTGAGGAACTCAAAATTGCACTTGTGGTGCATTCCATGAACTTTGTTTGTACTGTAGTTTGTAATAAGTACTGTACTGTACTATACTGTATATAGCTACAGTACAATACAGCTATAATGGTTATGGCTAATTATCAAAATGCAGTTCATTTATACATTATTGCAATTCAAAGGAAATTGCATTTTTTAGCACACATTAGTGGCTGGTTAAAAGTACAGTACAATACTGTAAAATGGGGTGACTTCGGACATGGGTTGACTTGGACTATAATAGGACAAAAGTTGAGATGGCAACAAATTGTTGAAAGTAGTAGAAAGCAAAGTGTCTAAATATCAAGTTTTAATATTGAGATAACTTAATCTTAGAAGTCAATAATCAAAAACATACATTTTTGCAAAAACTCAAACATTGAACATAACATATCCTACATAATTATGATCACATGTCACTTGAATGGGAACATGTCAAAAACTTCATTCTACATAGTGATTTTGTACTTGTCTAGGGTAGCCTAATGCTGTGACTTTCACAAATATTTGTTTATTTTTTTTAAAGAGGTGTAAATAGTAGCCTATACTTTGTTTTATAGGCATATTCCTTTAGAATCATATTCTATATATTGCCATATGCTATGAATGAAATGCCTTCACTATGCTCCTCTAATATATGTCAGTCGTTGCCCTTCCTTCACCCAACACCACTTTCATTCATATCTTTCTTAACTCCATTCTTTTTATTTCAAGGTGTTCCTCTTCAACACTCTTAGTCCAGTAAATCTAGCAATCATTTAACTGGACCTAGAACAAATTGCAATAGAAGGTTTTTTGGCTTTAACTTGTTTATTAGGTCCCTCTGATGAACATATAAAAAGTCTCCAACTTTTGGACACTGGGAAAGTGGTTAATTTGCATAAATTCAAGATGGCCGCCGTCCAAAGCTTCAATTTACAGATAACTTTTTTCTGGTTGCTCCTAGACCCTATAAATGTATTACAAACAACGTTTTTTGGCTTTAACTTGTTTATTAGGTCCCTCTGATGAACATATAAAAAGTCTCCAACTTTTGGACACCTGGAAAGTGGTTAATTTACAGCCGAAAAACCTTACAGACAGGCTGAACTGTCTCTTTCACAAGGGGTGACACAGGCACTTTGTGCTTGTATGGGTTTTTTGACCTGTTGTCCCTCTTTTTAAAAAAAAAACAAAAAAAAACCATGACGTAGTATGACGTCATTCAGAGCCAATTATGTAATTCATGATAGGAGTTCGTATTCACTTGGATCATCGGTGCTTGCATCAAAGTTGCTATTTTGACAGAGTCCTTTACATTGACCACATGCACTGGAACATTCAAGCTCATTCCGTTTGCAACTACAGCGTTGAGTGTCACAGTTGCCCTTACACTGACATCTGACCAATTTCAGTAGTGAATCAGGAGCCACTGGCGAATCCATCGTCTTCGGTTCAAGCTGTCCCTTCCGCAGACACCAGCCCCATTTCTCGGGGTCCACACAGTTCCCCATCCATTCCTGGACTTGACAATAAACTCGGAACGAGTGGTATTTGGCTGCATCGGTTGTTGGGGGAAGGCTGTGAACTTCAACGGTAGTTGAACTTTTTGCCACCTTGTTGCAAAACTTTGTCTTTCGCAGTCCGTCAAGGGTGTCATTTCCTTTTCCCCCGTACAAATAAACCAAGGCCTTTTCACCAGCTGATGATATCGCGTCTTTACTTCCACTTTGGCAACAGAATGCTTCTATACATTTCAAGAAACCGTTGTCTTCCCTCACTTTCCTCAAGGC
The DNA here is from genome assembly GCA_032716605.1 of Paralithodes platypus. Lineage (NCBI taxonomy): Eukaryota > Metazoa > Arthropoda > Malacostraca > Decapoda > Lithodidae > Paralithodes > Paralithodes platypus. Next base: position 29,202,599 of record CM064509.1, on the reverse strand, counting down.
AGCCCCTTTACCAATACCATACAGTTGTGAGGTTGTGTCACATCCACAGAGTGCATGGACAACTGGCAGGACACGACAGATGCTTTCACCGAGAGCTTCTGCTACTGAGTTAATATGCCAACATTTCCCACCTTCCTTGCTCGACTTGAAGTACAAATCATTCATCCCTCGTTCCGCATAATGACACAACAGCACCAACAAGTCTGTGTCCTCACCTATCACATATGTCACGGTTTCCCTTGCATGCTCAATTCCCTTCTTCGCAATCATGACATCTGCATCTGCTGGCGCATTGACACAGTCAATTCCATTTGCCTTGAATGTTTCACACAATAAGTCAATGAAGTTTTGCTTATTGTCCGAGTTTGACAAGAAGTTTTCCTTTTTTGACCGAAGGGGCATGGTTGGAGTGAACATCACCTTTTGACCAAAGACTCCTTTTGATCGTCGATTGTGTGTCATGTCCTTGGTAGTAGGTCCTGATTTATAACCGTCGAATACAACCACCGGGTTGAGAAAGTTTTTGGAAACATGCTTCATGTACATGCTTGCAATGTCCTCAAATGTGTCACCCTTCTTCCATGGAATCCTTTGCAATAAGGAACCACCATCCAGAACATGGGTCACAGTCCTTTCTTCCTCAAATGATTCCAATGACGACTTGGGAACAACAGCAGCTATCTCATCTCCTAGCTGTGGTTTATTGGCTTCCCTGAGCCTCCCCCACTTATCGAACAGAGCAGTAGGGTAGCTAGACAACTCATACGCAAAGACCTCTTCAACACCTAAGTCCCTGTTATTAGCAAAGATGAGGAGCCTCTGGAAAAGGAGCTGTGGGTCGATTGGTACTTTTTCAGCACTGATTGTAACCTTTGCACCCAACGACTCAACTTGATCTTTCTTCCTAAATGAAAAGTCAAAAGCATTGCTACCTTCCATCTTCTGCACAATGTTCATACCAACCTCATACAGTAAATGAGGATTGGCCGAGGCTGGTCCTGTCACACCGTTGGCAATATTCCTGAGTTCATTTGATTCTTGAAATGGATCATAATCCTTGAAGAATGCGAGAACCTTCTCTGTGTCCTTCCTATCTCGTTCACGCCTTGCTTCAGTCATTTCTTTGTGCTGCTCAGAGGTGTGGAAATGCTTCCCTGTCAGTTCTTGCATAACTTCACTCACCTCAGCGCAGGCTGGCATAGCAAGTAACCAGCGCAGGCGTTGCGTTTCCTCCATGCCCCTACCACGTGTCAATCCACCATTCGTTTTCAAAGAGCGCATCAAAACCTGCTCTATTACCAAGTCGCTTGGCAGTCCTGCCCACAGCCGATCACTTCGGCGGATCACAAATAGACCGGAGTTCAATTGACAGAACATGTCTGGGTTGAGCTGCTCAAGTTCAATCATGTCTTGAATGTACACATGGGCTGACTTGGCATAATTGTTATGACCACACGCTGCAAAGTACGGCAACATCTCCTGGAGTGTTCCGAGGTACAGTAGGAAATCGCCCATTCTCAGTGCCCTCAGGAAGCGACGCAGCAGGTCAATCATGTCCATGTATTGAATCCATAGCTTTCCCATCTTATGCTCTGCTAAGGAGCTCTTCTCAGCTTTAAGTTTTTCAGAAATTCTGTTGAAAACGTCTTTACTGCAGACTTCATCCGGTGAAACGTCTTCACGCAACAGCTTATCCAAAAGATCTGCAGCCTCCTGGAAGTCCTTGCATGCGTCACTTTCCTCATCTACCATTGAGAGGTTGACACCGTATGCCCTGCCTAACACAATCGAACTCAAGGCTGTGTCAACCAAGAAGTGGCCTCTGATTGCTCGTGCATAGGCTTTCCCACTCAGCATTTGGGTCACAGCATTTTCAGCGTATATAAGTTCCAAAACCTCCTTAAGCCCAGATGCTTCCATAACATGGCCCATGCATCCCAAAAAGCTCATCACAGAGTGAAAGCCACCAAGGTTCAAAACAATGGGTTTCAGTTCGCTTCCTTCCTTCTCATGAACAATGATCGTCTTCGCTTTCCAATAAAGCGGTTGGTCGAATGTCAGCATTGGCGTCGTTCCCTGGCGATGGCTTTCCGCAGCAACGAAGTGAAGTGTTGAGTAAATACAACTCATGTCCGTAGGGTCCATGCCAATCATGGGCAAGAAATGGACGGATGATTTCCCTGGGTGTGGTCCATGGCACACACTCTGCATTAAGCCGGACCAGCCTGGTCGTTTTGGTCGAAGCAACCATGACGTTTTCCACAGTATGTCCAGATTTTCAAGCTTGTCAGATGCTGAAATGGGGTCAAGCTTTCTAAATTCGAGAGGCCCACCCTTCTTGCGAACACTGCGGTAGTATTTGATTTCAATTTGAGCTGCCGTGAAGTTGTTTTCAGGTGACTGCAATCTTGGTATTGATGTTGTGTCTCTTACTTCAGGGGTGACAGCAACAATTATACCCATACCATGGTATGTTCCTCGCCCATCAAGCGTACGCAAGTTGTGATCAACATTGTCTGCAACGAACTGTCCAAACCTGCCTGCAGTGGATATGTTGGTGCCCCTGAAATTGGCAGCACACTTCGAAAACCTCAAAACTTCTGCGTAAGGCAGACAGAAGCCGTGGCTGTGTAAACTGTCCACAAGAAAGCGGGAACCAAAGTGCTGGTGCATTTGAACCGCCAATCCATACTGAATGGGTGCTACAATGGCCCTTGGTCTGGTAAGTTGCACGATACTTTGTCCAATTGATGCAACTTCAAGATCACATGACTTGCCACTGAACGTCTCTTGCAGCAATATACGAAGGGACTGCGGAACGTACGCCACATTCTTTTCCAGCGACCGGAGTTCAGAAGGATCTGGATAGAAATCTCTACAAGTATCAATGTTCTTTATATCTGCTTTGATCAACCGTGCCGCAGCCCTGACTATCTTTCTTTGTTCTGCTTCCTCATCATCAGTCTGTGGTGAGTCTTTGAATTGTTGCAAAATCTTTGCAGCACTTTCTTTGACAGTTACAACATCGCTGCGTCCATGCACGTTACTAATAACCAGTTCATCCCCAAAATATGAAATAAGTTTCTGTTTCATGTATTTTACACTATACGCTTCAACATCAGGGCACAACTGGGACATTCTATCAACGAGATCAACCACTGTAGTCTGTTCATCATCATTGCCACTGACTAGGTCCTCGATTGCGAGTAGAAATGCTTCCTCTCGTGAGGCATCTACTTTGCGACCCTTGCGAGGAGGTTCACTGTCTGCGGAATCACGATATTTGGAGGGGATCTGCCTATGTGTCTGGAAATTTGAGCTGCACTGCTTGTGATATATTGCGTCAGCTGCTGGAAGATCGCGTGCAAAGTTAATTCGGCCTCTAACAGTGTCAGCCCACTCATCAGCCCTGGCATCACATGCAGAAAGTATTGTCCTTTGAAAGTTGAAGGTGCGTACTGGATACACTTCTTCTGAATCATGCTTTGTGTCCAAATAGATTTTTGTACCACAAAAAAAGCAGTTCTCTGTAAAACAAAAGTCTGGTGTCTGAGAACGAAGAGCAGGTTTTTCAGGACGTTTCTTCTGCTTCCCAGGAATTCTATTTGGCTTCGTATTGACATGCTTCTTTCGGCAATCAATGTGCACCGTTTGGCCCTCGGACACGGTAATTGATGGCGTTCCACGTTCAGTACTGGCCTTGTTGATAGTATCTGCTCCCTTCGCCCTCAGCTTGACTGTTTCTCCTTCGTCTAACGTGTTTGAGCAAATGCCGCAGGGATTATGCACCACCTCTTCTTCCATGGCTTCGGTAGATGTCGCACCAATCTGTTGAAACAAGAAACAAGATGATGGGATTAGTATAGGCCTAGGCAAAATGTAATAGACAATAATGTGCAGTAAAGGTAGGGCTTGACCTAGAACAAATTGCAATAGAAGGTTTTTTGGCTGTAAGGTTTTTTGGCTGTAAATTAACCACTTTCCAGGTGTCCAAAAGTTGGAGACTTTTTATATGTTCATCAGAGGGACCTAATAAACAAGTTAAAGCCAAAAAACGTTGTTTGTAATACATTTATAGGGTCTAGGAGCAACCAGAAAAAAGTTATCTGTAAATTGAAGCTTTGGACGGCGGCCATCTTGAATTTATGCAAATTAACCACTTTCCCGGTGTCCAAAAGTTGGAGACTTTTTATATGTTCATCAGAGGGACCTAATAAACAAGTTAAAGCCAAAAAACCTTCTATTGCAATTTGTTCTAAGTCCAGCCCTACTTTGACTGGTCTATCTCCAGCACATCCACATCACATTGTTCTTGTAATTCCTTATGCATTTCTCAAATAACTAATTTGCACCCCTCTCTGTCTTGATATTTGTCTTTCCTACAATGTCCATTGTCCATACACTACATTTAGTTCATTATCAGTATCATGCAGTGATTTCTTTAGTTCCATACTTATCACCCTATTCCTTGTCACTGCCTTTAGCATACCTACAACCCTCCTCCCCAGTTGTACCCTCTCGCACTTCACCCTTCAAACTCCCATCTTGACTCGTCATGCCGCTCACATACTGTACTTACAGTAGTGAGCTGACATTTTCTATTATCTTACCATTTAATCTCACTTCATACTCTGTGGCTGTATGCCTCTCAAAGACCATAACTTTACTATTCATCACATTGACCTTCAGGTTACATTTCTAACAGAAACAAACATACCTGTACTTACTAAAAGCATGCACACATTCCTACTGTTTCAAACCTTCAATCTTTCAAATTCCTCACTTCTCAGTTTAATTTAAACTTCTTCTCATGTAGCTACTTGGCTTTATATTTTATAATTTCAATTGTTTTCCTCTTAAATATTGTTATTGGTACGCTAGTTTTCCCTACATTGACAATTAACTTCTGCTATTTGCACACCATCAGTCAGTGACTATAGTCTATGAAGTTCATTTCAACTTACTGCCAATAGGGCAGCATTATTTGTAGGCTAAATAAGCATATTAACATCTTTACCTCTATATATTTTCACTCCAGCCTAGCTATTCCGCCCATTGTTCTCATCCTCCATTCTCGGATCATTTCATCTATGTACGGTATATACTGTACAGTACTGTATTTAACAGCTGTGGTCACATGACATACAGTACACCTGCCACATTCGTACGTTGACCTCAAAACTCAATAATTTATCTCCCACCTTCACATTTTACAATGCATTCATGTAAAATTATATTATTGTCATTAGCAATTTCCTTTCCACACCAATGCTGTCAACACCTAAACACAGACACATTGTTAGGTGAGGAGTTGGATGTCCATCATCCACATTCTGTGGCCAATGCATCAGTCAGAGAATGCAATCTTTGTTAGAAAGTGTATTGAGTCATTGATCTGTTACACTTTCCAACATCATGTCAAGGTGTTTGATAATATAGCTCAGGGCCCCAGTAAGGATGTGTGAACCTGTAGTTGGGAACAGTGTTCTGGGTGGCACTGCAAGGTGGGCTGCGGATGGTGGCCCGGGGGTGCAAGCCCATGGGCTGATGTTTCCCTCCCCCCGCTGCTCTCTCAGAGACAGATCTCATCTCTCCCTGGCCCCTTCGGGGGCCCGAGCATCAGGATGGCTTCAGTCTACCAGATTCGGGACTGCTCGGCCAGACAATCTGGGGAACTACAAGAACAACAACAACATCTCTCCATTTGCATCTTTCACCGACTCTTTCCTCTTGTGTTTTCCTTTCCTTACTCTATTTTTGTTTTCTATGTGTGTGGAGGAGACAAAAGGCAGGTTGCTTGTAGCGAGTGTCTCCCCCAAAGTTAAAAGAATGACACAGCCAAATTCAAAGGACGTTGGAGTCAAAATGCCTGGACACTCGAAGTTTAAGTCTTAAGTCATAGGATGAAGGAAAGATTGATTGAGGGAGAGAGTTCCAGAGTTCACTTGTTGAGTAGAAGAAAGACAGAAAATTTGCCAATTCTTGAGTTGGAGAGCTGGACAGAATAGGGGTGGCGGGTGCCTCGCACTTGCTGCAAGGGAGGGGGTATAGCTATACAATGAGAAAGCTCAGAAGAACACTGATTTTTGAAACAGCGATAGAAGAGTGAAAGAGATGCAACATTGCAGCATGTAGACAGAGATTGTAGGGAACTAGTGAGAGGAGGCGAGTTGATGAGGCGAAATGCTTTTGATTCTACTCGTTCGAGAAGTGCGGTATGGGTGGATACCCTCCACACATGCAAACAATACTCAATACATGGGCTCACTGTGCCCTGATACAGAGCAAGAAGCTGTGCAGAGTTGAAGAACCCACAGGGACGGTTGAGCACTCCTAACTTTTGGGAAGCTGTTTTAGCAAGAGTGGTAATATAATCTTTCCAAGAAAGGTCAGGTGAAAAAGATACACCTAGAATGTTGAGAGAAGATGAAGGGTTAAATTGTGTGTTGTTGAAGAATAGTTGATAGTCTTGTGGAAGATTGTGATGGAGAGATAGGGAGAAACTGGGTCTTGGAGGCATTGAAAGTAACAAGATTTTCTCTGCTCCAATCATAAATAATAGCAAGACTAGAAGATAGGAATTCTATGGCCTCGCCACATTTGATTAGGAGTGCTTGCATGCTAGGTTGATGGGAAAAACTAGTTAATAGTGTAAGGTAGAGTCATCAGCATATGAGTGGATAGGACTAGAGGTACAGTTGAGGAGATCATTGATAATATTAGAAAGAGAATTGGAGACAGGACAGAACCCTGTGGAAATCCGGAGTTGATAGGTTGAGGAAGTGAACGATGGCCGTCCACAACTGCAGCTATGGAGCGATCAGAAAGGAGATTAGAGACAAAGGCACATATAGAGGGATAGAAACCGAAGGAGGGGAGTTTGGAAATTAAAGAATTGTGCCAGACTCTATTGAAGGCTTTCGATATGTCAAGAGCAATAGAAAAAGTCTCACCGAAGTCTCGAAAGGAGGATGACCAAGAGTTAGTAAGATAAGCAAGAAGATCCCCAGTAGAGCGGCCCTTAAAGAAACCGTACTGGCGATCTGAAAGTAGATTATGGTAAGATAAATGCTTAAGAAATGTTGAGTTAAGAATAGTTTAAAAAACTAGAGATGCAAGAAATGGGAGCAATTAGACGATAGTTGGAGGGTTGAGAGCGGTCACCCTTCTTTGGGACAGGATGAATAAGAGCAAACTTCCAGCATGAAGGAAAGACGTTAGGAGGATAGAAAGAGACGAAAGAGTTTGCCTAGGCAGGGATTCACCATGGAATAACAGTTTATGAGTACAATAGGAGGAACACCATCTGGTCCATACGCCTTCTTATAAGTATTAAGTCCAGACAGGGCCGAGAGTACATCTTTAGCAGATTAGGCATAAGAAAGTGGAGTTTTTAGCAAAAGTTTGAGCAAAGAGTTCAGCTTTGTCAGAGGAAGAGGTGACGGTGATACCGTCAGAATGGAAGAGGGGAGGAAAAGACGAGGAAGTGAAGTTGTTGGAGAGGTATTTGGCTAGATGCCAAAAAGCTTGGGAAGAGCTAGAGTTGGAAAGTTCAGAGTATTTATTATTGATGCAAGAGTTTTTGGCGAGTCGAAGAACAGAATTGGCTTGATTCCGGGCGTATACAAATAAAGTACAAGATTCTTGAGTTTCAAGGGACGGTACCGTTTGAAGGCTTTCTTATTGCGAACAGCAGTAGAACAAGCGTGAGTAAACCAAGATTTTTGTGAGTTAGTCTGAGAGAAAGAGAATGGGATGTATGCTTCCATGCACAAAAGGATTACCTAAGTAATGCGCTCAGCACTCTCTTAGGACCCGAGGCCACGAAATCATACATCATTCCATGGGAAATCAAAGAAGTACTGCCGTAGAGCCTCCCAGTTGGCAGCGTCAAAGTGCCACAAGTGCCGCCGGCTGGGGGGGTCAGAAGGCCGTACTGGAGAGACAGGACAGGTTACAGAGATAAGGTTATGATTGGAGGAGCCCAACGGAGAGAGAAGGTTTACAGTTTAAGCAGAAGGATTAGAGGTTAGAAATAAGTCAAGGATGTTGGCCGATCTCCAGGGTGGTCCGGGATATGGGTGGGTTGCTGAACTAACTGCTCTTAGATCATTTAGGATGGAAAAGATGTAGGCTTGTTCACCATGTTGATCAATGAAATAAGAGGAGAGCCATAGGTGGTGGTGAACATTGAAGTCTAGTCTACTAACATGGAGATTTCAAAGAAGGGAGAGATGGATAGAATGTTTTCCACTTTAGAAGTAAGATACTGTAGTCAATTTTATTTGGATAGTCAGTAGAATTAGGGGAGAGATAAACAGCACAGATATATTTAGTGAGAGAGTGACTAGATAACTTAAGCCATATAGTTGAGAATTCAGAAGAGTCAAAGATGGGAGCAGAAGAGCAAGTAAGATTGTTGCGTATGTACACGCAACATCCACCCTTGGCTTTGAATTGAGGATAGAGATAGTAGGAGGATATAGAGAAGGGTTTGCTGTCTGTTGCCTTAGACAGCTGAGTTTCGGTGAGGAAAAGTAAGTCTGGTTTGGTAGAAGAGAGATGGTGTTCCACAGAGTGGAAGTTAGAGGAAAGGCCGCGAATGATACAGAAATGGATAGATAGAACATCTTAAATACGTTCCTCAAAATTCTCACTCAATCTTTGGCCCCATCTTTCATTTACACTGTTTTTCGCTTCTCTAGTCTTCCATTTCGCCTCTCTCCTTTTTTCCTTGTAGGCTACATCTCCATACCTCAACACTACCATCCTGCAAAATCTTCTCAATCCACTGCCCCTTCTCCTCAACTGCCTTTCTCACCGTATAATTCCACCATTCGCTTCCCTTATACCTCTGCCACCTATTCTCCTTTTACCACATACTTCCTCTGTTCTTGCTTTCACTCCTTCCTTAAACTGTTGCCTTTCATACTCTATTTCTCTCTTTTCCATTTCTCTCACTTCCATCCATTTCTCATTTAGCCTCTTCAGGTACTCCCTCGACTCTTTTGTACTTTTCTCCATCTCACCAACTATTATTTCCTCTCTTACTTCGTGATTGGCTCGCATTCTCCTGTAACTCCTCACTCTCAGCTTTCCCTCCACAAGATAATGATCAGACATACCCTCAGCCTAACCTCTCAGCACATTCACATCGAGCAGTCTACACATTCTTTCCCTGTCACCAACACTAATACAATCTCTCCCCTCACAAGTCTATGCCATGTATACTTATGCATACGTCTCTGTTACCTACACCCATTCTGCACTCTGCATAAATCAACAATTCTTTCTCCACTCTCGTTTACAACGCCACACCAAAACTATCTATCACTCCCTCAGTAGATTCATTGCCCACCCTAGCATTCAGGTCCCCTAAAACTAACACATTATAATTTTCCTCAAACCCTTGTAGATAATCCCTCATATTTTCCCCCCCAAAAATCCCCCTCCTCTACCGTCCTTTCACTTCCTGGCCCATATGCACTCACAAATACCCACCTTTCACCATTAAACTGTATTTGCACCCACATTAGCATTGATCACACAATCATCTCTCCACTCTTTTATAAACCCTCTTAGCTCTTCTTTCACAATAATAACCATGTCCTCTTTCACTCTGACTCTCTCAACTACTCCAGACTTTCTACCTTTCACATTTCCAAAATTCACTTCACCCTCTCCTTTCATTTTCGTTTCACTTAGCGCAAGCATGTCATACTTTCATCTTTCAAATAACCTGCCAATGTCCTCTCGCTTCTCATATATTCCACAGCCATGCTCATTTAAAGTAACAGTTCTTAGGTTCCGGGACCACTTTCATGTTCCCTTGCCCGTATCTCTGTCTTGTCTAGTAGGTAAATTTTACAAGGAGAGGAAGATTCCTAGCCCCCCCCGCCCCTTCCCCTTTCAGCCGTCTTTTATGCCTTGCAGGGAGTATGGTGGTGGAAGTTCTTTACCCTCCACCACAGAGGAGGCTATCTGCACCAGATAGTGGCGAGCGTTGGGGTTGTCACATCCCTACATCATTAGAAATGTAGAAAGAGATAAGGATGGAAAAGGCTATGGGAAGTAGAGTACACCAACTCTCACTCTGACAAAGAGTCAGCCCACCACCTGAAGCAGTAAGACAAATGAGAGTGGGTAAAGCAGAAGGTATGGATGGTATTGCTGTGGAGGGTATTAAGAAGGGTGGAGATGTGATAATAGATTGGTTGATGAGACTATTCAATGTTTGCTTTGTTGTATCAATGGTACCATTGTGCCTTTGTCAAAGGCACAATAGCGGCCCTTTGTACAAGAGAAACGGAGACTGGCAGGAGTGTTTAAGTTATAGAGGCCTTAGTTTATTATTAGTTGTTGACACTGATTGGGAGTGGAATCAGTTGCTGTTTGCTGGTGACATAGCACTGGTGGCGGATTCTGAGGAGAAGCTGCAGCGAGTAGCCAAAGAGTTAGGTGTGTTATGTGGGAGGAGGAAGCTGAGGGTGAATGTCAATAAAAGTAAAGCGATAGTGTGTAATACAGATGCTTGTAGGGTAAATCTAAATGTACGACTGGATGGGGAAATGCTGGAACAAGTGGAGTGTTTTAAATATCTAGGAGTGATACGCAGAGACGCAGGTGTGGGAATGGAGGTAAGACAGAGAGTTTGTGAGGGAAGGAAAGTTTTCGGAACAATGGGAATTATGTGGAAGGTGAGAAGTCTCAGAATGAAAGCTAAAAATGCAATGTATCAAGGGATAGTTGTACCAACAGTGATTTATGGAGCTGAGACATGGAGTCTGAATGTACAAGAGAAATGAAGCTTGGAAATAATTGAGATAACTTGCTTGAGGAGTATGTATGGAGTTTCGAGGAAAAGACAGATTGAGGAATGATGAGGTATGTAGGAGAGTAGGATAACAAGATTCCTTATCAGTCAGAGTGGAAAAATAAGGAAAGGGAAAGGAGACTGGCAGAACTGCAATATCTATCATGGTATCACACTGCTCAGTGTGCCAAGAATGGTCTTTGGCCATATTCTACTGATGCAAATCTGCTATCAAATCACCTGCTATCAAATCACCTGCTAAAGGAGCATAAACCTGAGCAATCCAGATTTACACCTAAAAAATCTACAATTGACCGGATTCTGGCACTCCAGGTTTTCGTGGAGCACCAACTTGAGTTTTAAATAGGGCTGCTTGCAGTGTATGTTGATCTCAAGAAGGCATTTTACTCTGTGTACCGAGAGCCACTCTGGGCAGTACTACGACTACGTGGAATCCCTAAGGTGATTATTGACCTGGTGTCTGGATTTTATACAGGACTAGAGAGTGCTGTCAAGTGTGGTGGAGGAGCATCCTCTTTCTTCCCTGTGAATTCAGGTGTGAGACAGGTGTGTGTTCTAACACCTACACTTTTCAACACTTGTATGGACTAGTTACTGGGCCGGACAGTTGGGCAGAGTTGCTGTGGAGCAGACGTTGGCAATTACAAGAACACTGATTTTGAATTTGCAGAGGACGCAGTGATCTTAGTGGTGACGTTGGATGTTCTCAGATTGGCCCTCGAGACACTACATGAGGAGTCAGAACCGCTGGGCTTAAAGGTTCCTTTGACTAAGACTTGAGTCCGGCTATGATGTCAATCATCACCTCGGTTTAGCATAATTATGGGGTTATGGATTCACTCAACAAAATATATGGCATTGTCGATACCTGTGCAGAATAACGAAGCTACGGATCTTCAATGCACTGGTGCTCTCTGTCTTATTATATGGATTGGAGACATGGACACTTAACTCGTAAAATGCAGTAGGACATGTTTCTGACTGGTCCCCAGTGCGGCTGGTTTATGATTCTTTCGGAAATAATTTGTTATATTTACCATATAAAGCAATATCACGGTACTATATGTGCATATTATACTTGTATAATGAACATTTGAATATTGAAGAACCAGAAAATAGGTATAAAGAGCAAATATCCTGTGAACAGAATGTGTTATTGTGACGGGAGGGTGACTAATGCATTTTTTTTTTTTTTGAATGAAGGAGACATCAGGCAGGTTGCCTGTAACAATTAAGTGTCTCCCCAAAATCCAAAAGAGCGACAGAGAGTAAAATTCAAGGGACATTGGTGTTAAAATGCCTTGACACACTAAGTTTCAACCAGTTTAATTATTTAAGTCATAGGATGAAGGAAAAATTAAGTGAGGGAGAGAGTTCCAGAGTTCACTTGTTCAGTACAAGAAAGTGAGAAAATTTGCTATTTCTTGGGTTGCAAAGCTAGACAGAATAGGAGTGGGACTGTGTTGAAAGGTGGGTGCCTCCCACTCGCCCCAAGGGAGGAGGTATGCACTGAGAGAGCTTTAAAGAACACTGATTGTTGTAATAGCGATAGAAGAGGGAAAGAGATGCAGCAATGCGGCATGTATAAAAAGATTGTAGAGAACTAGAAAGAGGAAGTAAGTTGATGCGAAATATGTTTTACTACTTTTTCGAGAAGTGTGGTATGGCTGGAACCTCCCCACACATGTGAACAATACTTGATATATTGGGTGCACTGTGACCCTGGACAGAGCAAGAAGCTGTGCAAGGATGAAGAATCCACGAAGAGGTTGAGCACATCTAACTTTTGGGAAGCTGTTTTTGCAAGATTGGTAATATGATTTTTCCAAGAATGGTCGGATGAAAAAGATAAACCAAGACTATTGAGAGAAGATTAAGGGTTGATTGTGTATTATTGAAGAGTAATTGATAGTCTTGTGGATGATTGCGACGGGTAGATAGAGGGAGAAATTGAGTTATGGTGGCATTGAAAGTAACAAGATTACATTTTCTGTCCCAATTAGAAATAATTGATAAATCAGAAGATAGGCGTGCCATGGCCCTGTCTCGTGAGGTTTGTAGTGATTATATGCTAGGTTGTTGTGAAAAACTAGTTGAATAGAGTAAGGTAGAGTCATCAGCATATGAGTGGATAGGACTAGAGGAACAGTTAAGGATATCATTAATGAATATTAGAAAGAGAACTGGAGACAGGACAGAACCCTGAGGAACAACAGAGTTAATAGGTTGAGGAAGTGAGCGATGGCCATCCACAACTTCAGCTATGGAGTGGTCAGAAAGGAAATTAGAGACAAAGACACAGATAGAGGGATAGTCTAGAAACCGAAAGAAGGTAGTTTGGAAAGTAGAGATTTGTGACAGACTCTATCAAACGCTTTCTATATGTTTATCGCAATATATAAAGTCTCACCAAAGTCCCGAAAGGAGGATGACCAAGAGTTAGTAAGATAAGTAAAAAGATCACCAGTAGTGTTCCTTAACCCCTACTATACCAGCGACGGCACAAAGCCGTCAGTAAAAAGGTGACTCACCAATACTAGCAACGGCTCTCATACATCCTGCTAGTTCTGCTAATACCTAGCTAGAGCTGCTAACATGACTTAGAGGAAATGCTGGGAGGAGTTGGCAGTACTTCTCATGCTCCCTCTCAGCTACTCTAGGCTGGCTGGCTCCGTTACCCACAAACTCTTGAGCTGAGAGGGTGTTGTCTCGTTGATTATGGCAACAAGTCTGGTACTGGAGGGTACACATTTATCTACTATGATATGGTAAAGTAGGGGTTAAGGAAACCACACTGGCAATCTGAAAGTAGATTATGGTTAAGAAATTTTGAATTAAATAGTTTAAAAAACTTTAGAGGTGCAGGAAATGAGAGCAATTGGATGATAGTTAGAGGTTTGAAAGCAGTCACACCTTCTTTGGGACAGGTTGAATAAGAGCAAACTTCCAGCAAGAAGGAAAAACGTTAGAGGAAAGACAGACACGAAAGAGTTTGCCTAGGCAGGGAGTCAACACAAAATAAAAAAATTTTAGTACATCAGGAGAAACACCATTCGGTCAGTGTGTTCTGCCCAGAGAGGGCAAAAAATACATCCTTAGAAGAGATTATGATATTGGGTAAGTGAGAGGGGGGTGGAGAGGGAGGAGTAACACCAGAAACATCCAAGGTAGAGCTTTTAGCAAAACTTTGAGCGAAGAGTTCAGCTTTGTCAGAGAAAGAGGTGACGGTGGTACCATCAGAGTGGAAATGAGGAGGGAAAGACGAAGAAGATAACTTGTTGGCGAGGTTTTTTGGCTAGATGTCAAAAAGCTTGGGAAAAGCTAGAGTTGGAAAGCTAAGAGCAATTGTTATTGATGAAAGAGTTTTTGGCGAGTCTAAGAACAGATCTGCCTTGATTCTGGGCAGAAACATATAAAGTACGAGATTCTTGAGTTTGAAGGCGATAGTAGCGTTTGAATTCCTCCTCCTTGTTGCTGACACCAATAGAATAAGCGTGAGTAAACCAAGATTTTTGTGACTTTGAGAGAAACAGAATGTGATAAATGCTTCCATGCCCAAATGCCCTCAGTAATGTGCTTAGCATTCTCTGAGGGTCACTGGCCACGGAAGTAAAAATCATTCCATGGGAAATCAAAGAAGTACTGCCATAGAACCTCCCAGTCATCAGCGCTAAAATGCCACTGTCGTCACTGGCTGTGGGGGTTAGAAGGCTGTAAGGGAGAGACAAGACAAGTGACAGAAATAAGGTTATGATAGGTTAAGCCCAACGGAGGGAGAAGATTTACAGTACAGTATTTTTTTTTTTTTATGGGGGAGGGGGAACCGAGATTAAATATGGCTTGATATAAAGCAGAAAATTAAGCACATAAATTTTTTTAGTTTGAGTATAGACGTGGGATCACACACTCTGGTTCGATCTCAAAATAAAGAACTTGAAAACAGAAGTAGCCCTTGACAGGGTCGCCTGGAAAGCCGCCATTTAGGACATGAAACTGTAACCACACTCTCTGTAGACCAAACTGTCTTTAAACTTGTATTTATGTGTATGTATGGAATGTCTTAGTATAGCATTAGGATAAGCTCTACTTTAGACCAAGATTGCGTAAAGGTTCCTCCCAAGGAAAGTAGAGGTAACACCTGCTATGCATTCCCAATCACAGTAACAAGGTGAAAGTTAAACTACAACTGGTACTTTACCAGTATCAAATGACAAATTTAGTCGCTCTTCAGAACTTAAGTAGGTTAGGTTAGGATTGCTTGATAAATAAACTGTGAACCTGTATACAGGTCTCCCTCACTATCAGATGCCCTGATTTACGATATTATTCTTGGTTTTTAGGTGTTTGGGTTTGTGTTTTGGCTGGTCCGAGAACGCATCCACATTTACCCCATTTATTTTAGGGTTTGCGATACATTTTTTTAAATTTAAGATCAGGTTTTAAGGAACTTAACCAAATCGTATATCGAGGGAGACCTGTACAATACCGTATACTGTACTGTATATACTGTATATATATATATATATATATATATATATATATATATATATATATATATATATATATATATATATATATATATATATATATATATATATATATATATATATATATAACCTACATACTTACATACATTTATGACTATGATCTACATGTGACTAGGTCAGTCTCTTTTTTTCACCTAAGGGCGGCATTCCAGGCAGCCCGGTCTTTGGCATCCCTTTTGGTTTCACACACTTCTGACCTGATCCCCACCTCCTCCTCCCCTAATTCTCTTCTTCTCCCTTCCATACCCCACCCAACTATGTTTGCTGGTCCTTCATTCCTTAAATTTAGCAATTCGTTGAAGTACTGTACTCCCTCCATCTTTCGACTCTCGCTTGCTTCTCGGCTATATATATATATACCGGGTGTCCCAGGAGGAAAGGGCATAACTTTGGGAAATGATAAACAAAATATTCTAAGCTTAACATTTTCTATACAAAATATTCCAAATCTCAAACAGTGAAGAGATATTGCATGTTGAAAATGGCATTTTCTTAAGTATTTCCCCATAAGGCTGTCCTAGTGCCTAGCACACCTCCATCTAACTGCAATAATTTGACTATGTTATTGTAAAGATATTATAATTTTGTAAGTTGCAAAATTATTATAGATATATTAGCTCACTTTGGACCAGTTGAAAACTATCTGACATGAAAGAGTTCAATATCTTTTTAACGGTTGAGATTTGGACCTTTTGTTATAGATAATTTTAGGCTTAGAATATCTTGTTTTATCATTTCCCAAAGTTATGCCCTTTCCTCCTGGGACACCCTGTATGTATATATATATATATATATATATATATATATATATATATATATATATATATATATATATATATATATATATATATATATATATAAGACTATTGTTAACATGTGAGTACGGTAGGTCAGTCTCTTTTTTCACCTAAGGGTGGCATTCCAGGCAGCCCGGTCTTTGGCGTCCCTTTTGGTCAGTACTTTAGCTGCGAGATCGGTTTGTACCACCTGATCCCACATCTTTCTTGGTCTACCTCTCCTTGCGACTCCCTCCACGTTCATACTTTCTTTTCTTAACCAAATGATTCTCATCCATCATTTCCACCTGTCCATACCATGTAAGCCTACTTCTACGCATCTCCTCACTAGTGCTCTCAATTCCCAAGCGCCCTCTGAGTTCCACACTGGGGGTTCTGTCTCTCAACGCGGACCCACATGTACATCTCACCATGGACCAGGCGGTACTCCCAGGGAGTGTTACAGGCAGCTGATAAGGACGGCTGGAACTCCTGTTTCACCACCTAGCCTCCCTTGCTGATCATTTCTGTGCCTCACCAATATTGAGGGCAACCCCAGTCTGCCCTCCAAAACACGTTCTCTTTCTATTGATACATTATACCACAACCACATTATATACTACACTATCTATTCAAAATATAAAACCAAAACAAATATCACAAACAAACGACCACCTCGCAGTCCCCAGTGGGGGACCAGAAATGCCCCCAGTGGTCTGGCTTATGATACCGACCGTCAAAATGCTCTGGACCGTATATAGTTTCCACTTGTACTACATATTTCTGCAACATTCGTTGCCTTCCTTCTAACTCCCACTGTTGAACACCACCTCTCTTCCGCCAACCCTGACCTTCTTTCTTACCGAAAATCAGTTGTCTAAGGCAACAGACAGAAAACCCTTCTCTATATCCTCCTACTATCTAATTCCTCAATTTAAAGAAACAGGTGGATGTTGCGTGTTCGTACGCAACAATCTTACTTGCTCTCATGTTCCCAACTTTGACTCTTCTGAATTCTCAACTATCTGGCTTAAGGAATCTTGTAGCTCTCTCACTAAATATATCTGTACTGTTTATCTCTCACATAATTCTACTGACTATCCAAAATTCTTTGACTATGTTACTTCTAAAGTGGAAAACATTCTATTCATCTCTACCTTCTCTGAAATCTCCTTCCTAGGAGATTTCAAAGTTCACCATCACCAATGGCTCTCCTCTCTTTTCACTGACCAACCTGGTGAACAAACCTACATCTTTTCTATTCTAAATGACCTAGAACAATTAGTTCAGCACCCCTCCCGTATCCCGGAGTGCCCTGGAGATCGGCCCAACATTCTTGACGTATTTCTAACCTCTAATCCTTCTGCTTATACTGGAATTCTTTCTCAGTTGGGCTCCTCCGATCGTAACCTTATTTCTGTCACCTATTATGTCTCTCCAATATACGCCTTCTGAGACCCCCAACTGGCGGCGCTCCTTTGGCTCTGCCGACTGGGAGGCTCTACGGCAGTACGGTACTTCTTTGATTTCCCATGGAATGATCTTTGCTTCCATGGCCGGGGACACTCAGAGAGTGTAGAGTGCATTACTGGGGTAATCCTTTCGAGCATGGAAGAATCCACCCCACTGTCTTTCTCTCAGACTAATATCTTTATTCAGCACACTGCCCAGATGCTTAAATGAGCTGACAATCTAAGCCTGACCGTTCTACTTCACCTCACACTCTGTGGCTTCACCCTTTTCGAAGACCATAACCTTGCGCTTCCCCGCATTTACCTTCAGATTCCGTTTTTCACACACTGTTCCAAACATATATACCAGACCCTGCAACTCCCATTCATTATCGCTCATTAGAACTGTAGGCTATCATCAGCAAACAGCAGTACAGGTAACTTACACTAGTTTCCCTCCCTTATCAGCGATACGCCAACATCCACTGCTCTTCCTTGTATTTCTTTCATGACTCCATTCATATACTGTATACAGTAAACAACCACAAGGACATCACACACCCGTTTTAACCCAATATTCAGATCAAAGAACTCGCTTTGCTCATTCTCCACATGTACTGCCGCCTTTGCACCCTCATACATGTTCTTCATTGCTTTCAGCAACTTGCCATCTACTCCGTATATTCTAAGTACTTTCCACATACCTTCTCTATCCACTCTGTCATACGCCTTCTCCAAGTCCATAAAGGCAACATACAGCTTTTGTTGCTCCTCCAGATATTTCTCCACAACACATTTCAGGGTAAAAATCTGATCTACACATCCTCTTCCCTCCCTAAACCCACCCTGCTCGTCACCTATCCATTTGTCCGTTCTCGCTCTCACTCCCTCAATCACTACCCTACTGTACACCTTCCCTACTATGCTTACAAGACATATTCCTCGGCGGTTACCACACACTCAGGTGCACTCCCTTTCTCCCATGCTAGTTTGCACATTTTCCATACCCATTCCGTCAGTATCTCGCCAACATACCTGCAGCATTTCCCCACACACTCCATCTATTCCTGGTGGTTCCCCAACTTCACTCTTTTCATAGTTTCACTCATTCTGACCTCCTGATCCCCACCTCCTCCTCCAATACTTTTCTTCTCCCTCCCATACCCCATCCAACTATGTTTGCTGGCACTTCATTCCTTACACTCAGCAATTAATTGAAGTACTCCCTCCATCTTTCGACTCTCTCTTACTTCTCGGCTAGCACTCGCCCATTCTTATCTTTCAGACCCTTACTGTTTCCCTTGCTACCTTCCCTAACTTTCTTAACTTCTTCCCAGAATAGTTTCTTACACTCCCTACAATTTACACTCAGATTCCTTCCAAATTCCTCATCTACTCTTATCTTACTTTCCTTCACTGCTCTCTTTTTCTCCAAGTACCTCGCTCTTTTCTGTCTCTCCAAATCTGCATTCCCTCTACTGTACTACCCAACCACTTTCTATAAGCTTTCTTCTTGTCTTCCACAGGTATGTTTACCTCTTCTGTCCACCATGCTGTACCCTTCACTCCCCTCCCTCTTCTCCTTACTCTACACATCTCCTCACATGCTGCACAGATCTCTTCATTAAACACTTTGCTCACCTTCTCCATACCTTCCAGGTCAAATCTACCTAGTCGTCTTTCTACTGCTCTCCTGAACTCTTCCTTGATTTCCCCCTCCTGCAACCTAACCTGTAACCTAACTAAATTTATCTTAAATTTGGTGTCATTAGGTACTGATACCGGTAAATTTCCTAATTATTTTCTTAAGTCTTCTGAACAAGTCCGAAACTCAATGGGGGCTTACGTTGCGGTGTCGCTTAGCTGCACTCACTCTCCAACTCCATTCCCGTGCGTCTCTTCAGGTGAGTTCCCAAGCCGTGATTCGGTCCACCCCAAGCAGCCCACAACATGAATGATTGTCTTTTCTTAACCATGAATCACATGGTCTTTGCCGAGGTATTCTCCACTCAAGGTTGTCACCCACCACATGAGCAGGGTTGACTTCAAGGGAGTTGGGCCTTGTGCCCATATAGCCAAAGCTGGCGTTCATGGATTACGCATCAAGAATATCTTGAGTAAGTTTGAGAGTATGTGCTGGTATGATATGTGGTCGTACCAGCGGTACCCCATGATCATGCGTAAACACTTGGTACCAAAGAAGCAAATGCGTCTTTCCAAATGACCGTTAAGTGTCCATGTCTTGCAACCATATATAGTCCTTCTATTTTGTAAAAGCCGTTTGCGCGTTGTCAGGTCAGGTATCTGATAAAGGCAGACTTGCCAAATCTTAAATTCTTAATAACAAATCTCACATTTTAAGCTATTAACAACTTAGAAAGGGGTTATCAATACTCTGTATAGATTAAATAAAATAAAAGCTGTATGGTTTTAAGAATGTGAAAACATTTTAAGGATAAATGCAAATAATTTGTATAAAAATGGCAACGTTGCTTAGGCGATGTTGCTACCGGTAAATGGATTGACCTGACCTAGGGTACGAGTGTACCCGAGAAAGTGTCCCATTATCTGGTTATCCTAAACGTGACAATTCTGCCTTTATCTGATGCCCCAAGTGGACCACACCCAAATGGCCCTAATAAAATAGAAGGACTATAGCAAGACAGGGAGCACCAGTGTTTTGAAGATCCTCAAATTAATCCTTCTGCACATGTATCGCAATAACCATATAAACTTGTTGAGAGAATCCATAACACTGCATGCTTGGCCGATGCGATGGACATCGTGGCCTGATCCAAACACCATTATGAATCTCCCTACCAAAATAAGTTAATTTATCCAAGACTTCTACATTCTCGCCACATGCTTGTACAGACTGTACTGCTTCGCCCAACAAGTCACTGAAAGATTAAACTTTAGTCTTAGACCAAGAGACCCTTAGACCGAGGGGCTCCGACTCCTCAGGTAGTAATTCGAGAGCTAGTATGAGAATCTCAAGCGACTCCACCAAAATCACTGCATCATCAGAAATGTCAAGGTCAGTGATCTTAATATTGTCGATCGATGCTTCAGTATTAACCATGACTAATTGTCCGGCCCATTATTTAATCCAGACAAGTGTTGAAAAGTGAGGGTGCCAGCACACATCCCTGCCTCACTCCTGAGTTTACATTGAAAACGGGGGAGGCCTACTAACCACACTTGACGCCAGTTCATGTAGGAAGTTCGAACACCAGATCAGTAATCACTGCTGGTATCCTACAAAGTCTGTTTAGGAACCTCAATTTTACACCATACTATTTTTGCTAACTCTACAACTACTGTACTATTATATGACTATTTACAATTCAACCTATACACCTAAACTTTGTTAGATACAGTTCGAAATGGTCCCCCACAATGTTTTTGTGGAGTGACCACCAGGACGGTCCAGGATTCGAACCCGGGTCCCCATGCTCACTAGGGGAACACTCACCACTAGACCAACAAAAGTACAGTACTCCACTTGGGCTATAATTATGCTCAAGTGATTTTCTGCATTGTATTTCCATTGAAGTAGTTGCCAAAACTGCTGGCATTACAAGGGAGAGGTTCTCACAGTGCTTCCTGATGCACAGAGTCAAATGCCTTTTTGAGATCGACAAATAGACTGCAAGCAACCCCTCTTGAAACTCAAGCTGGCATTCCACAAGGACCTCGAGTGCCAGGATTCGGTCAATCGTTGACTTCTTGGGTGTGAAAGCAGATTTCTCATGTCTCTGACTTTTAGGAGGGGACTCCGAATTTTTCTCAGTAGTATATGAGCCAAAAATGGCCTAGCACACTAAGCAGCGTGACCCCACGGTTGTTATTGCAGTCCTGTTGGTCCCATTTTCCTTTCCAGATAGGGATGATCAAGCTCCTTTTCCAGTCAAGAGGAATGGTACCAGTTTGCCAGACAGCAGACAGGACTGCATGCAACTCATAGATCAAAGCCACGACCCCGGCTTTCAATAGTTCTCCAGATAGGCCAGATATCAGGAGCCTTCCCACCCTCATCCTAACCACAGCCTCACCTCCGTAAAGGAGGGCGAGTCTTTGTTGATTGGAGGATCTGGAACCAATGCCTGTTCATTTACTGGTTTAAATTGTTACCACAGTTACCCACAGAGCTTCTGTTCTTCCCTGTGATTTTATATATGGAAATATAATGCATATGATTGAATTAAGAGTGTAGTTTCTTATGTAGTGATTAACTCATCTGATTAGTCAACTAATGATAAGAAAAACCACACTTGCAATTCATTCTTACTAATTTTACTTTCATACCTTAGATTAAAAAGCCTACGACAAAGTAGACTGGGAGGGCCTGTGGGATGTGTTAACAGTATATGGTGTGGGAGGAAAGTTGCTAATGGCAGTAAAATCTTTTTATAGGAATGCAATGGCAAATGTGAAGGTAGGGGATAAGTTAAGTGAAAGTTTTGAGGTCAATGTAGGTGTAAGACAGGGATGTGTCATGTCAGCTTGGTTGTTCAATATATACATGGATGGAGTGATTAGGGAATGTAGGGCTGTATCAATGGGTGTGGGAGCTAGACTGGAATCAGAGGGAAGAACATGGAAGATTTTAACATGCCTATATGCGGACGATGCAGTCCTGTTGGCGGAAAATGCTGAAGAACTTCAGAGAGTGGTCACTGACTTTGACAGGGTATGTGAAAAGAGAAAGTTAAAGGTCAATGTAGGGAAATGTAAGGTAATGGTGTTTGAGAGAAGAATGCATGAAACTATAGATTTTAAGGAAAAATATAGAATCAAGAAAGAACACAAGAAAAGTTGTAAAATAAAATTGAAAAATGAAGTACTAGAAGAGGTTGAAAGTTTCAAGTATTTGGGAGCTGTACTATGCAAATATGGTAAAATGGAGAGTGAGATAAAAGAGAGAAAAATGCAAGGGAGAAAAGTGATTGGAGAACTTGATAGTATTCTCAAAGGAAGAATGGTTAGCCAGGAAGTCAAAAAGTCACTGAGAAACAGTGTGCTGCTCCCAACACTCTCGTATGGAAGCGAGACATGGACAGCAAGTGACGAGGACCTCTTCAAACTAAGAGCTGTGGAGATGAGCTTTTTCAGAATGGCAGCTGGCATGAATAGGCTAGATGGGCCAAGTAATAGGGAAGTGTACGAGTCCTTTGGAATGGAAGAGCAGGCTTTGGGCATTGATTGTGGTGTGGTTGAGTGGATAAAGAGAAGTACTTTGAGGTGGTATGGTCATGTTCAGAGAATGGATGAAGACAGAATGCCAAGAAAGATATATGGGAGTCAGGTGAGTGGAACCGCTAGTAGTGGAAGACCACCTATGGTATGGGAAAAGAAAGTGGAAAAATATATTGAAGAAAAACTTCCACGTAGTGGAAGGGGCATTGTGGCACGGACAGGGGAGGCATGTCTTGACAAAGTAGCTTGGAGACGTTTCTGTCATGGCCATCCTCTAGTGGGGGTTTCCCAGGGGGAAGCAAGGCGTCGGAGATGATGATGATGACCTTAGATTAAAACAAAGAACAGAACAACTGAGCAACTGTGCAACTGCTTTAAGTGCTTAACCTAATGGGCCCTACAATCATTACCATCCGATGTGATTGTGCCGTATGCCATTCAAACCAAGCTCAAAAAACCATGGTAGAAGTCTGAAAGACTGGGGAAATTGTCTGAAAGATGGTATAAAGATATTTCTCTCTTTTTGAAAGAAAGTGTCAATGTCCTGACTATCACTTTGATTTTTGTCAAGCAGAGAACAGAAAAAACTGAGGTGAGGATTGTATTTTTTTAATTTCCAGACTGGGTGGCTATACAGTACTGTACTGTACTGTATTTAGTATTTGTTTTTTCCTTTGTGAATAAGGTTACCAATACTGGTATGTAACAGTTATACATGTTACCTTTCTACTCTAACCTAACCTACTGTAAAATGGATTAGACTTGGTTAGATTCATTACTGGTTGAATTTCCATCATAATTCAATTTCCATTGTTGCAGGATTAATTTTATTATCGGTTCCTAATACTGTATTAACCAATATGGTTGTTGATGTTGTTGTTGTCGTTCCCTAAGCTGCCTGGCCGGACAGCCCATAGTACCTAAGGAAGGCCATGGGACGGGCTTTCTCACAGGGCTCTCAAGGAGTGTAGATTGTTGTTGGCGTAAGTGATTGTGTGAAATGCAGTCTTCTACAATGTGTTTAATGGTATGGGGTGCTGTGTTACAACCCGGGCAGATGTCGTCGACGGAGTCGTCCAGTCTCTTCTGATAGCTCAGAAGAGCTGGAAGGTGCCCACATCTCAACCTGGCTAGGTGGACTCTGT
This sequence comes from Paralithodes platypus, assembly GCA_032716605.1. Classification (NCBI taxonomy): domain Eukaryota; kingdom Metazoa; phylum Arthropoda; class Malacostraca; order Decapoda; family Lithodidae; genus Paralithodes; species Paralithodes platypus. Next base: position 29,178,647 of record CM064509.1, on the reverse strand, counting down.
CCTCGCGAGGAAGGGAGGATTCAGAAGGATGGATTTCGGGAGGTCGTGCCTGCACATGCGTGTTGTCTAAGAGTGATTGGATGGAACGGCGAGAGATAGGAGGGGATGGATGTAGTTCCCGGGCATACGGTAGTCATTTTTACATAGGGCGATCGCCGCGGTTAACTTTGCGTCTATTTTGACAGCGATTTTTTTCTGTTATTTGCCCCCTGCTGGCAATATATATAATGATGACAATATGTCATGAGGGGGTGAGGGTTTGCCCCCCCTCAACATATTATTGTATCCAATGGCATTCAAAATAGATTGCAACTTGACTGCAATCGGCCGACGCCTCCCCCGCCGCCGTCATGTTTACATTTGTCGATCGCCATGGTTATGTTCGCGTCTATTTTGATGGCGATTTTTTCTGTTATTTGCCCCCTGCTGGTAATATAGCCTATATGATGATGTCAATATGTCATGGGGGGGTGAAGGGGGGGGGGGCCTCAACATATTGTATCGAAAGGCTGTCAAAATAGACGGGAACAAGATGGCAAGCGTCCGACGCCACTCCAGGTAGTGTAATTAGAAAGTGTACAGACAACCTCAGAATCGAGAACAAAAACCGGCCCCTTCAGTAAATTTAACTTCAATAACAAAAACATTAGGTGAGAAGAGGTAAATCAAGAAATGGAGGAAATAGACTGGGAAGATTTAATGGATAACCTGACACCAGCAGAATGTCTAGTCTTAATAACAGAAACCATGACCCAAATCTGTAGCCACCATATACCTGCAAGACAAACAAAACGAAGAAGCAAACAAGATCGGGAAAGGAGGAGGCTGTACAGAAGAAGAAAATTACTCACACAAAGACGCACACATCAAAATCTACAGGATAGGCAAAAGGTCGAAATAGATAGAGAAATTGTGGAAATTGAACAAAGGCTAAGAATATCATATGAACTACAACATATGGAAGAGGAGAGGAAAGCTATTGCAGGTATAAAGGAAAATTCCAAATACTTCTTTTCATACGCCAAACAAAAGGCTAAAACAACATCAAACATCGGCCCACTGAGCAAAGGGGACGGCTCTTTCACAGGGGACAAAAAGGAAATGAGCGAACTCTTAAGCAGGCAGTATGAAATGGCATTCAGTGAGCCTGATGAAACAAAAGTCATCAGAGACCAAAATATATTTTCATGGAAACCTCCCCCACGGAAACCCCTCAGATGCTGGATATTGATTTCGGTCCAAAAGACATAGAAGAGGCCATTTCCAGCATGCCATCCCACTCGGCACCAGGCCCGGACTCTTGGAATTCGATCCTAATGAAAAATGTAAGGAAAACCTCTCAAAACCCCTGGCTATAATGTGGAGAAGGAGTCTAGACACTGGTGACATACCAGATAGCTTGAAAAACGCAATAATTGCCCCACTGCATAAAGGAGGGAGTAAAGCACTACCAAAAAACTACCGCCCGGTAGCTCTAACCTCTCACATCATTAAAGTTTTCGAGCGAGTCCTGCGAAGCAAAATTTCAACATTCATGGAGACAAATGAACTACACAACACCGGTCAACATGGGTTCAGAGCGGGAAGATCATGTCTCTCACAACTTTTGGAACACTGACAAAATTCTTAAAGCGCTAGAAGAAAAGAAAAACGTGGATGTCATTTACACCGATTTTGCTAAGGCATTTGATAAATGTGACCATGGTATAATAGCCCACAAACTGAAAGCAAAAGGTATAACTGGGAAAATCGGACGGTGGATATACAATTTCCTCGTAAACCGAAAACAATCGGTAGCAGTAAACCAAGTCACTTCTGAGCCTTCGGATGTCAAAAGCTCAGTGCCCCAAGGAACAGTGCTAGCGCCCCTTCTGTTCCTCATACTAATTTGCGACATAGATACCAACACCAGACACAGTACGGTGTCGTCTTTTGCTGATGACACAAAATTAAGCAAGATAGTAAACACACAAGAGGACACGGGCCGACTGCAGGAAGACATGAATGTAGTGTTCCAGTGGACCAGGGAAAACAACATGCAATTCAATGAGGAAAAATTCCAATTAATACGGTACGGAGATAATAATGGTGTTAAAGAAATTACAAATTACTTAACAGAATCTAACCACATAATAGAACGGAAAGACAGTGTGAAAGACCTTGGGGTATTAATGTCTGAAAATATGGGTTTCAAAGTACATAACCAGGTCAAAGTGGCGGCTGCGAAACGTCTAACGGGTTGGATTCTGCGTACTTTTAAAACACGCGGTGAATTGCCTATGATAACGCTCTACAAATCTCTAGTGCTACCGCGGCTTGAATACTGTAGCGTATTAACATCCCTATACAAAGCAGGTGAAATAAATGACGTAGAGAGTGTACAAAGAAATTTCACTTCGCATATAAGTTCGATAAAACATCTACACTATTGGGAGCGTTTAAGAGCACTGAATCTGTACTCACTGGAACGTAGAAGAGAACGTTACCTAATAATATACACGTGGAAAATCGCAGAGGGTTTAGTACCAAACCTACATACTCCGATAGTCATGAAATTTAGTGATAGGAGAGGCTGGGAATGCGAAATCCCCCGGATGAATAACAGGGGTGCTATGGGCTCTCTGCGAGAGGGCTGGTTATCACACAGAGGCCCACGTCTCTTCAACAAACTCCCACGGCGAGTAAGAGACATGAGGGACATCTCGTTAGACAACTTCAAGAGAGCCCTAGATGTCGAACTGCAAAAAGTGCCAGACGAGCCCATCCTCGCAAGGGAGCGAGCTGTTGCTTCAAACAGTCTACTGCACCAAATCACAACCCATAACGAGGGGCGTCGCGCTCCTTGGTGCCGCTAGAGGAGCGGCGAACACATCCAAAGGTATCCAAAGGTAAGGTAAACAAGGCTGGCGATACACCCGGGAACTACATCCTACCCGATATGAGTATAGATGTGCTTCTGGAATCTGGTTTAGGGTGGGCAGGGAGGGAGAGATGACAGTATTTGTGTATGATACCGTGTGCTGGGTGTTGTTTTGATATTTCTTGGTGTCTGTGGGTGTGTTGCCATGTAGTGTAGTGGGTGATGTTGGTTTGTGGAGACTGCAGCCAGGAATTGAGTAGGCTACCTCTCAGGTATAGGTGGTCTTTGACTTTGAATTTTTTTTTTTTTTACTTAAATGATCTGTAGACATTTGTTTCTACCACCGGAAATGCATTTCATGTGCAATACATAAAGGACTGTAAAAATAAAAAAGTCTCCCTATTGTTGGCGATAAAAATCAGGATGGATGTAGTTTTCGGGCGTACAGTCGTCATGTTTACATAGGGCGATCTCTGCTGTAACTTCGCGTCAATTTTGACGGCGATTTTTTTTTCTGTTATTTGCTCCTTGCTGTCAATATATATGATGATGACAATATGTCAGGGGGGGGGGGGTGAGGGGAGCAAAGCCCCACCTCAACATAATACTGTATTCAATGGCATTACAAATAGACGGGAACATGATAGCAAACGTCCGACGTCACCGCCACCGCCATGTTTACATTTGTTGATCGCCATAGTTAAGTTAGCGTCTATTTTGACGGCGATTTTTCGGTTATTTGCCCCCTTCTGGCAATTTATATGATGATGATCATATGTGAATGCCCCCTCAACATATTGTATTGAAAGGCAGTCAAAATAGATGGGAACATGATGGCAAGCGTCCACTACCGCTCCGCATAGTGTAGACAATGGTGGCGGTACGCCCGCACTTAACATTCTTGCCTAAAAATCTTATTAAGCCCATTACTGGCAAAATAGATGCTGATTTCAATAAGTCAATAAGTCAATAAGTGATCCTCTATCCCGAGGCAAATTTGTTTTTGTTATTTTACTCTGAAAATGACATACATCAGAGTGTTTCAAGATTGTTGGATAATGGGAGAAAAACATTTTACGGGGATGAAAACTAATTGGGTAGAATGTAGAGTTCGGGCGTACCGTCAGCCTTGTTTACACTACGCGTAGTGGCGTCGGACCTTTGCCATCATGTTCCCGTCTATTTTGACTGCCTTTGGATATAATATGTTGAGGGGGGGGCAAAGCCCCCCATGACATATTGTCATAATCATAGCCTATACTGTATATTGCCAGCAGGGGGCAAAGAACCGGAAAAAAATCGCCGTCAAAATAGACGCTAAGTTAACCGCGGCGATCGCCCTATGTAAACATGATGACCGTACACCCGGAATCTACATTCATCCCAACTAATTTTATCTAATGATGAAAATGATCTAAAACCAATATGAAAAACCATGGGAAACTTAGCAGTCAAATCTTCCGTTTTTATTTTAGGGGGGGGGGTGCGGAGGGGGAAGAACCAGGTTTGATATTGGAAACAGGTGTCTGAAGTTCCGCATCTAGCCTGGCCTATAAATTTGCGAGTGCAAAACATAACCTAGAGCTCCTAGCCTAAGCCTAGGGTATGTCATTGTCACTGGTCGGGATCGGGAAACTATTATTGATGGCCTTTCTAAAACAGTGGAGGTGGTCTGAAGCTAGAGTCAAGCCACTGCGTAAATGGTAAAATTCCAGTTTTACACGGGATGATTTTTACAAGTAGCCTATTTTATATTTGTTTTCCTTGTTTTCAATTTTTTTAGGTGTGTCATTGGCAAGAATGTAGTTACCGGGTGTACCACCGCCCGTCTTGTTTACACTACGCGGACGCTCACCATCATGTTCCCGTCTATTTTGACTTCCTTTGGATACAAAAATTAATTACCCTAACCAAACAACCTAACCTAACCTAACCTAGTGTTATAGATTTATAAGCATTTATTTTATTATAAGTATTTATAGATGATTTATGTTGTATGTTGGTAGTGGTACACCCAGTAACTACATCCATCCAGTGTAATTTTATGAACCCCGTCGGAAATTGTAAAACAAACATTATCCATCAATCTTAAGACACCAAAGCAACAACAAATATTTGCACGGTCGTGATCACGTTCCCGGCTATTTTGACTGCCGTGGGATACAATAATAGGTTGAGGGCCTTGAGGCCCCCCCTCACCCCTCATCCCCCCCATGACATATTGTCATCATCATATCTATTGCCAGCAGGGGGCAAATAACAGAAACAAAATAACAAAACGTGAGCGCACAATTTAAGTAGGCCTAGCCTAAAGTTGTAAACATGACGACCGACTGTCCGTAGTTCCGTACGCCCCTACCCAATTTTATTTTATTGATTTAGGGAGTAGGCCCTATAAGCTAATTATCTAATATAGGCCAAATGAATTACCAACGGTTTGAACATAGGCTAGGCTAGGCCTAGGTCCTATGCCAATGAAATTATGAAGTACCGGTATATGATATATCATATACTTTATATAACGAATAGCCTATAGGCTAGGCCTAAACCTAAATAATAGATCATAACTTCAACCCAGTGTCAAACTAGAATAATAGGCCTAGGCCTCCCCTATAAATTTGACAAGAAGGATATTAGGCTAGCCCAGCCTAATCTAGGGTAAGTTAACCTATAAAATAAATGTTGGCATAGGCCTAGGCTAGTAGGCTAAGGTCCCATACAGTAGGCTACCTGGCTACACATTATAGGCTAGGCTAATAAAAAGGTAAGTAATAATAGGCCTATTAAAGCATTATGTATGCTCATTTGTTGGTTGTTTTGGAATTTTGTAATATATTCGTAATATATTCTGAATTCCGATTCTTGATAACAGGTGTCCAAGAAATCGGAGAATCCTTGGCCTAGCGTAGAAAGAAAGATTAGGCCAAGGCTAGGCTTATGTATAGCCTACCTTGTCCATTCTTATTATATAAAAGATAACCAATATAACATCTTGTAGACCTATACACCTAAATACAGTTCCTTTGCACTAATATGGGAGGATTATGTGTTTTAGATCATAATAGTCAATAAGTCATTGACCAAATCTTTTGTTGTTTTGTTGTTGTTGTTATTATTAAAGGGCCTTCGGGTGGATGCCACCTGCTTGGCCCTAGAAGACTAACCGTCAGTGGGACCCTATACTATGTCGGCAACATGAGTCGCCAAGAGGAAGACACATAAGGCACGAGAGAGCTGAGAACACACATCCGCATCCCGGACACCGTGGCCTAACAAGAGCCCTAAGCTGAACCCCCGAGACGACAAACGGCAAACCGAGTCCCTAAGTTTGACCCTGTGACTATAGAACCGCGGACACACCTCCACCAGATGCTCAGGGGTTTCGGGCTGTCCACACCAGCGACAGTCCGGGCACCGTACCATGCGGAGTCGGAACAGGTGTGCTGACAGCGCAGTGTGTCCAATACGCAGCCTGGCCAGCGAGACATCGAGTTTCCGCAGGGGGTGTCGACTCCAAGGCTGGGGGCACAAATCCCACCGGTATCTCCCCATGGTCGTCTGTAACAACAGCACCCGTAGCTCCCTGTCCCAAAGTCCGCGACTAGCCCGCCCGACAACCCGGGCACGCGTCCTCGCATCCATGTCAACCGACTCAACCTCTACCGAAGCGTGCGCCAGCATCGCCGCAGCATCAGCCACCGTGTTGCCACGAATGCCCGAGTGCGCAGGAACCCACTGGAGGACCACTTCCCACGGATGACCTAAAAAGTGAACCAGCAACACCTGGATGGCGAAGACAAGACGAGGATATGTAGCCGGGCGGGCCGCAAGGAGCAGATGGAGGGAGGCTTGGGAATCCGAGTACAAGACGACCCGTTGAGGCCGAATATGACACCGCACAAACTCCAGGGCTCGAAGAATGGCAAACAGTTCCGCCGCTATGATGGGATGGTGCCCAGACAACCTCCAGGTCTGGCAGAGGGAGAGGTCCTCGTAGTAGACAGCCGCGGACGAGGAGGCCGGAGGAACGCAGGAACCATCCGTGAAGACACCGAAGTGCCCCTGATAACACGACCCCACCAGCTCAGCAAAATAGGCCCGGGCAAGTCCAGCATCCGTCGACGTCCGGTAACCTTCATGGAAGGTAACCCGGATGCGAGGTGTGAGATCAACCCACGGCGGGACCGGAGACACAGAGGGGGTCGGGGAGGGAGAGGGAGGGTCCACAGCTATCTGCCGATAGTGGAGGAGGCTCCTCACCAGGAAAGGCTGACGCCGTTTCACAGGCCACGATGGTGCATTCCTGGAGACCCCTGACGAAGCATGCAGGCCCGACAACGGGTGATGCCCAGGAAGAGTAGCAACTCGCCCCGCCCACCTACAATCCGTCAACACCCGAGACCAGGACAGAGGCAACGACCCACTTTCCGCTAGGAGGGACACGGTAGGGGAGGAACAAAAAGCCCCCAACGCCACCTGAGGGCCGTGTTATGAATAGGGTCCAAGCGGCTAAGAACTGACGACGAAGCCGAGCCATACACTGCACTACCATAAGCCACCTTACTCTTGATGAAAGACTCATAAAAACACAGCAGATCATCCCGAGACGTCCCCCACTTGGACCCGGCTATACACTTCATTATACCCAGCCGCTTCATGCAAGACGATCGCAGGTAGTCCACATGATTCCTCCAAGTCAATACCGGCCCATCCCAACGCAGACCTAAGAAGGTGTGTGACGTACGATACGTGAGAGGCTCACCCCCCAACGTAATCGTAGGCAGACCCGGGAGTTTAGTCTTCAACGTGAAGCACATGAGAGCGCTCTTTTGGGCATTGAGTCGTAGGCCCCAGTCCCTCGCCCACTCACAGAGCTCATCAACCGCCAATTGCAGAGCAGTCTGGGCCTGTAAGAGCGTGTCCGCTGAGCAGACGATGGCAAGATCGTCGGCATACACCATCGTCGTAGCATGACGGGACCGAGGGACATCAGACAACATGGCATTCAGGAACAGTGGACCCAAGATCGACCCCTGAATCACCCCACGGCGGACAGGGAAAGGCCGCGACGTAGAGGTACCAACCGCCACTGAAAGGGACCTCTCAAGCAAGTAGCTGCAGAGCCACGATAAAACCTTCCCACGTACACCAAGCATACCCAATTTGTAGAGGACCCCGGCATGGGAAACCGAATCAAAGGCACTCGCAACATCGATGAACGCCACGAGGAGCACCTTCTTGGTCCGATACGCATCCTGGATGCGATATTCCAGCTGGAGGAGCACATCCACGGTGCCCCTAGCCGGGCGGAAACCATGAAGAACATCAGGAAGGAGTGCCTTAGTCTCCAGCCACCAAGTGAGCCTCTGTGAAACCATCTTCTCCATCACCTTACCCACCACCGACAACAAGCAGATGGGCCTACGTGAAGATGGCAAAGAGGGATCCTTACCCGGTTTAGGGAACGGAAGGAGGAGGGCCGACTTCCACAGAGCCGGATATGTACCAGTAGACCAGCTCCTGTTATAGAAGTCCAGCAACACATCAAACCCCTCCCGCGGCAGATGGGCAAGCATCTCATACGCCACATCATCGTGACCCACAGCCTTACCCTTGGGGAGGGAGTCCAAAGTGCGGTGCAATTCATGGGCGGTCAGCGGATCGGCAAGGCCGTCAGGATCAGGAGATTCAAGATGGTACGAAATTACTGACTCCAGCCGATCCACATCCGGTAGTTGCGGTGGGGCCTCAAACAGCACCCGATAGTGATCTGCCAAACAATCCGCCTGCTCCTGCGCATCGCCGACGAGCCGACCGCCAACAGTAAGAGGGAAAGAAGTGTCCACCCTCTGGCCATTCATCTGCCTAACAAAACGCCACGCCCTCTTGCTGGAGCTGGCAAACCTCAACGTAGGACAGAAGGCAGCCCAAGACCCACGCTTCGCATTCAAGAGAGTGCGTTTGCACCGGGCATCCACCCTCCGTGCCTCCCGCTTGAACTCCACACAGGGATGACGGCGCCAGACAGACCAAGCCCGATGACGAACCCGGACCGCGACCGCACATTCCTCGGTCCACCAAGGAACAGTGGGCCTGTCCGTAGGGGGCCGGCCCGTCTTCCGAAAGGCCCCACCGGCCGCAGCAGTTAACGCCCTTGAAATGGCCTCAGCACCCGAGCCCACCGACTCCGCGAGAGAGGGAGGATCCAAGCGGAGGCCACGTTGGAACTGTCCCCATCCCTCAGCACCGAACCTCCACCTCGGGCGGGAACGCGGAGGGGCAGGAGTGGAAAACCCAAAGACATCAATCAAGACTGGCAGATGATCACTCCCCATGTATGGACCCGTGGTAACCCGAGCACCTAAAAACAGGTCATTACCCAAGCAGAAAATCTTTTGTTTACATGGCGACGACTCGGCAGACGACGTATGCTAAACGCTATTTTCACCATTAGCCTATATATATTATTTATTAGTAATCTTTTCTACTTTAATGCATGAAAATAAAATAATTTGTAATTTTATAAACTTGTTTATGTATTAAAACCGAGTAATTAACTTAAATATCCAAATTACATACTCGATCTCTAAAATGACGTGGACCTTGGACCCTCCGCGGAAGCAGGTAGGCTCCGTGGAGAGTACTGCCATACCTCCAGGCCCTTGAGGTTGGTCCCCCAGGTCTTGGGCGGCATGCTGAAGGTCCCCACCGCCTTCTACTTACTGAAGATGTCGCAACAGCACAGGAATCTAGGGAGCAGAGGGGTCACCAGCAGAAGGGTGACTTGGTCGGGATGATATTGGGGATCTGGGTGGTGATGCTGGGTCGTCCCCTTCAGGCAACAGCTACTTCGTGATTGTGTCATTTCTTTTTTTTAAATTTGAAATAAAATCTTGCGTTGAAAGGAGTGATGCCTACAGTATACACTTGACCTAAGCGTAAAGTACTGCAAATGCCGATGTAGAGTTGCACTAGACTCACTAGAGGTACCCTATGAGTACCAACGACGTGTGTTATATTGTATTAATTGTAGCTTATAATTTGATGATATGCAGTTTCGGAAGGATATGTGGTAATTAAAAGGGTTGGCTGAGATAGTTTGAAGCCTATTTAATGCTAGAGGTCCTTCCTTAGCTGAATAAAATCGTATAGTTGCCAGAATATGATAGTTAATACATCACTGGTACTGCATACGTTAAATCCCTTTCAATATAATGAGGAAGTGGTTTTTTTCCCCCTTTCGGATTATATACATTAACCCGTTCTTTTAAGGGGGGATGGGCCGGGTTTCTGGACCACTTTCTCCCTCATGTTTAGTCCCATTAGTTTTCAGATATTAAGATGTTTGCCCCATTAGTTAGTCGATTTTAAGACCTTTCGCCCCATTTCGTCGTCAATATTTAGACCTTTCGTGCTACTTGGGTGTCGATTGTTTCCCTGGCGAACGATAGTGAGCCTGTAATGTTGGGGCCGGGACATGTTTCTACCGAAAAATGTACAAATTAATGTAGAAGGGGGATCTAATGGATTTTTTTGTTTTTAAATTTGATGGAGGTCTACTGAGGAAACTAGAAAAATAATGAATAGATGCAAAAATCGCCCAAAAGGTTAACCATCCCCCCTTAACTTAATTCTGGCTACTATTAGAAAATTTTATTCAGTTTAAAAAAGTCTTCCAGAAATTAAGAGGCTTCTATCTATCTCATCCCTTTTTAACTTAATTAATTAACTTAAGTCTGGCTAATAGGTGATTATAGTAGTGATGATGGTGGTGATTATGGTAGTGATGATGGTGGTGATTATGGTAGTGATGGTGGTGGTGATGGTGGTGGTGGTGATTATGGTAGTGATGGTTGTGGTGATTATGGTAGTGATGGTGGTGGTGATTATTGTACTGATGATGGTGGTGATTATGGTAGTGATGATGGTGGTGGTGATTATGGTACTGATGATGGTGGTGATTATGGTAGTGATGGTGGTGGTGATTATGGTAGTGATGATGGTGATTATGGTAGTGATGGTGGTGGTGATGGTGGTGGTGATTATGGTAGTGATGGTGGTGGTGATTATGGTAGGTACTTATGGTGATGGTGGTGGTGGTGATTATGGTAGGTACTTATGGTGATGGTGGTGGTGATTATGGTAGTGATGGTGGTGATGATGGTAGTGATGATGGTGGTGGTGATTATGGTAGTGATGATGGTGGTGATTATGGTAGTGATGGTGGTGGTGATTATGGTAGTGATGGTGGTGGTGATTATGGTAGTGACGATGGTGGTGATTATGGTAGTGATAGTGGTGGTGATTATGGTAGTGATGGGGGTGGTGATTATGGTAGGGATGATGGTGGTGATTATGGTAGTGATGATGGTGGTGATTATGATAGTGATGATGGTGGTGATTATGGTAGTGATTACACCCATACGCACACACACACACACACACACACATTTCACCCACACCCCCACACACACACACATTTGAACGTATTATGATAATCGTACAGTCGGCCTAATAAGTGATGGCTTGGCACCAAGTATATTTTTATCCCTAATTGGTAGCAGCAGTATCTGAAGTTGATTTATTCCTTGTAAGTGAGCTATACAAACCTGTTCCTACATTTACTCACCCTAATCAACATCTGACAGACATTAATACAGCACAGAGAGACCCAAACGTGATGACAGATGAGACATGACTTAAATAAGGGGACTACCCCCCGCCCCCAGTCCAAAATGTTATTATATATTTTGTAATCATACCAACCAATCATACCAATCATACCATACCATATATCATACCAACAGACACAGACTGACACAGACTCGCCTTTCCCGTCGACTAACCCTCCACCTTCAATCTGGCGCTATAAAAGATCACTATCAAGCCCCCCACCATCTTGCCCTAACTCGCGCCGACCTAGACAAACAAACCACCATACTCGAAAAAGAATCAGACCCCAGAAGACTAGCTATTTTAGAAGCTCTATACATCCAAACACTCAACCCCAGCATCAACAACCAAACACAAGACCTTCAAATTCTTCCTTCAGGCAAGCGCTACAGGCATGTTGCCCCCCTTCCTCTCGCCCCTTACGCCTCCGCGCTCAGCACACAACTGACAACACCAACTAATCACAGCCACCCACAGCCAACAACCAACCACCGATAAGATCTAGTGCCTGTCTCGCGAACAGACTGCCTTCCACCAATGAACAGCCACCACACACCCAGTAGCTCCGCCCACCTTCCTATTCTTGATCCTCGAATTTTGTATAAATATGATACCTACAATAAAATCTTAATGCTGAAACTGCTATTGCCTTTAACCTCGTCTGTTTAAAAGAGAATCTATTACCTGGCTATACTAACATATATATATATATATATATAATCATACACTACACATCATCATATTGTTGTGTATGTATATTATATTAATTTACATAACACATTTTCTTCCCACCCAAGTCGAGTTGTGTGTCTATCAGGACAAAAATGTGAGCTGCTTGTCACCAACCCATTATCAACAGTCAGTCATCTCCTCCTTCCTCTCCTACTTTTATCTGTACGGCTTCTTAACAGGGGTTCTTTACTTACCTTCTTCTCTCTTATGTTTTTTGGTTTTGTTTTTGTTTTCCCGACTGTTAATCTTTATATAGTCAACTTTTAAATGTAACTATTTAGGTAAAGCTTTCGTATTTTGCTTTATTGTTGGTGTTTATCTTCCTTTTGATACTGCTTTAATGTTATTGTTTGTATGATAACGAAAATAAATTATTGGGCCCGCATTTCAAATTTAACAGGCTCTACCTACTAGACCACACAGGAAGTTTATAGAAGATTTCCGGTATTTCTATAGTACCTCTGACCCTCCCCAACCAAAGAGTCAGCCAAAAGAGTGACAGAGAGTCAATATCACGGGATGTTGCGGTCAAAATATCTGGACACACGAAGTTTAAAGCAGTTTAAGTCATAGGATTAAAGAAATATTGATTGAGGGAGAGAGTTCCAGAGTTCACTAGTTGAGTAGAAGAGAGACTGAGAACATTTGCCACTTCTTTGATTTGAGAGTTGGACATACTAGGACTAGAACTGCGTTGAATGGCAGGAGCCTCGCACTCGCCGAAAGGTATTTTCTTCTATTACATTTTGTTTATTATACCTCATGCCATTTCCAGTTTTCTCACTGGCTTCTGTTTTGTATTGGTTGTCCTTGACCCGATTGCTTCCTACCTCCTTTTCTTCACGATGGGTTCCAATATATGTTGTGTCATATTCCGAGTCAGACCTTCACAACACCAATGTAATCTCCAGCACCTTGTTTTGGTTCTGGTCCCTGGCTCTCCCCCACCTAAAGCTTTGATCCATTTCTATTACTGGTTGTTGTTGTTGTTGTTGCAGTTTTTGTTATCAAGGTGAGGGAAGGGGGCATCACACGCTAACCTACACACGAACCCACGCTCACACACATATTCTGTTTGTCTCCCTCCTTTTTGTCATTAAATGTACCTAATTTCGCCTTCACATTTCCTGTCTTTACAACCTTCTCCAATTCTCCTCCTCCTTCAGAAACCCCATCATCAACTCTCCGTCCATTTCTTCTATGCTCCCCTCTCTTCTTTCCCCTACTTCTTCCAGGTATCCTCTGTATTCTACCCATCTTTCACTTTTTAGATTCCATCTATTAATCTTCCATCTCGTGTTTCCTTTGCTTTTCCATTCCTTTGTGAAACCCACGTGAATGTAATCAAGCTCTAACTAAGAATTCTGCCGACAGGTCTCACCTTTTTGGTTTATACTCTTTGTTTTCCTTTCCCCGTTTTATCCCTCTTTACCTCTATACCTTTTCTGCTATTCTTCGTTTGCTTTCTGTGTTCTCTAACTGAGAGTATTTTACCTTTCTGTATTTCCGCTTTGTCATTCTCATTCCTCTTATTATCAGTTTCCTCCTATGATCCATGCTTCATCTTACTCTTTGCTTCGTCTTGCTCCATCACGCATTGTTACTTCTTACTCTGTTGCCATGTTATATCGTCTTATTAGATCATACTTTACTGTATTTGACTTGATTTGTGTACTTGTTTTCTTCCTTCTTTCTCAATATCCTGCTACTTATTATATTTGCTTATGGTACATGGGTTCTATTATTCTCTCACTCTCTGCCTCTTCTTAGTCGCTCTGTTTTCCCTCTCTGCATTTCGCTACTCTGTTTGCCCATCGAATTAATCTCGCACAATCGTGGTCACTGAGCCTTAGATACTTCTAGATAGTTTTAGATACTTTTGATATTTGAAAAGTGCTAACGAGAGTGTAGGTTTCAGATCTTTATAATATGGAATTATTATTTAACGTAGGGTGACTGTTTTATGAGGATACACTAACTATTTTACATACACATAAATAGGTGTTCTGTGTGTGTGTGTGTGTGTGTGTGTGTGTGCGTGCGTGCGTGTGTGTCTGTCTGTGTATGTGTGTGTGTGTGTGCTTGTGCTTGCTTAGTAGAGTGAATAATAATATAAAGAGCTCTGATTCTTGATGGAAAATTATATATAATTACAAATATACCATATCAATCATATGTTGAATATGACAATATAAACATATCAATCACGATTTAAATGTTTCCTAAATGAGAAATATATAACAATGATATGTGTAAACAAAACATAAGAAACATATAACCTGGACTAATGTATTACCCAAAAATGTAAAGTGATCATTTGGAAGTGGGAGAAAGAGAAGGGTGTGGGGGAATTTATAATTACACATATACACAAAAAGGAAAACAAACCTACATCTTTGATCACATAAACTGTACCCACCTTTGTAACTATAATAGAACCTAGACAAACAGCAAGAGAAACATAGACAGGGTTAGTCAACAGTGACATAACCGTCTCCCTTTATATTTAATTAAAACTCTTAGTGAGGGATGAACACTTTTTACCGCAACTTTTGGTGGACAACTTTACCCTGGCAACATGTCTGGACTATTGTGTACTGCTATCGGATGGTAGTTTATTGCAGTGGTCTTTAGGAAAACCATATATAACACTATTTAATTATTATGGATTTAATTTATTATTGTCTGAATACGTAATATAATTAATAATAATAATATTACAGTATTATTGAATGACTATGCACACGGATTGAGGAGGTGGTCTTTATTGACAACTTATCGTTTATACCTGTATCAAGTCAATAACGAAATGTTGTCACTAAAGTGTTCCTCCTCAAATGTCGTTTTCATTAAATGTCAGTGTTCTATATTACTATTATAATGTTCGTATGTTTAGTTACCTACACGGGTTTAATCCTACTTTACTTGTACAAACTATACAAGCCAGTGATTGACATCATTTTGTAAATAGGACAATTTACCACTAGCATATTAGTTTCCCTTAATTGTTCGTTCACGTCATGTGGGAAAGTAATTACACTCCCATGTCCTGGTTTTTTGTCGTGTGCCAACGTTAATGTGGTGGCTTTTGTCGAATGTTCTGTAGCTTCTGTCCTGATTATTTGGTATGTTCACCTTACTTTGATATTATTGTTGGGTACCTCCATGTACATAAATATAATCATAGGTATTTAATTGTTAATGTACTATTTCCAATTGGGGCAGATATAACCTTGTTGCCTGTAATGCTTTTAAAGCCCAATTTCTCCATCTAGCTATTAGTACGGAACTCCCAGAGGACTATCCCTTATCTTTCAACAATACACAAATCAATCCTTCATCTTCTCTCATTATTCTTGGTGTCTCTTTTTCTTCTGCTGTCACTTGGAACGACCGTATTACCCACGGTATAGTAACAATAGACCTTATGTTACTATACCGTGGTATTACCAGTCTTGCTAAGGCAGCCTCCCAGAAGCTGGGAGTGCTCAATCGCCTCAAGTTTTTTTTTACCCCTGCACAGCTTCTTGCTCTGTACAGGGGCACAGTGCGTCCATGTATTGAGTATTGTCCACATGTGTGGGGAGGGACCTCTCACACCGCACTCCTAGACAAAGTAGAAAGGAAGGCCTTTCGTATCATTAACTCCCGTTCACTCACCAACTCTCTGCAATCTCTCTTTCTTCGCCGCAATGTTGCATCTCTCGCTAATCTATCGCTACTACAATAATCAGTGTTCCTCGGAGCTTTCCCAGTGTATACCACCTCCTCTACGTAGGGCTATGCCAACGTTATATCAATATGAACATTCCCTGCAATAATCATAGAATAGAGATACCTGGAGTCATACAAGTAAGCTCCTGTATACAATGTGTCTACATTTAATAACCGTCCATTGACCGAGGACAAAGCCTGTTGTCCGTGTCTATGGGAATAAGGTGTCTATACCCATAGATATATATACATTTTAACAAAGTGTCTCTCTCTCTCTCTCTCTCACTCTCTCTGGCTGTACACAACTGTTATTTACAATTAACTACTGCACACAACACTGAGCCACATGTCCATCAACACACAGTGGCCTAAAGTAACACATTAACAGGTAAATCTCCGTGGTTTCCTCTCATGTGTCCGGGACCTCCATTAGATCAACATACTAATCAGAAGAGGTCATTACTGCGGCGCGATCTTGTTTCTCGGTGTCATGTTTGCTAAGGTACGTTGCTGGAGACGCTCCTGTGTAATCCTGTTTAGTATGTTTAGTATTGCGTTACATTCACAGTGGAGTCAAGTATATATTCAGGGACTCAGAGGCTACATTATGGTTCACAACTGGATTTTTAAATGGTTGTGTTAACCATTGCATTATGATATGCTTACAAAATTAATATTAGCCTTGATTACTGCGGTGGGTTCACTATGATAACTGTTTATTATACTTTACTTTTACCACGGAATATTAATTTGCAGGATTGAATACTTTATAGATATTACCACTTTATTAAGCTGAGCATGGCATACATTCATTATGCTTACTATTACCACTACGATTGTTTGCATTAGATAAACCGAAAGAAGTATGCCAACCAGAGCTATACAAAAAACTACGACAAATAGTTTACTAGAAATATTACATAATTTTGGTGAGTCGGTAAAATACAGCATGAGAGGTTTCAAACCTTGTCCAGTTTCAGTGTATATATGTGTGTGTGTGTGTGTGTGTGTGTGTGTGTGTGTGTATTACAACTCGGGGAAATGGAATGAATTTAAAACCAGGAGGGCGAATATCGATGTCACAAAGCACTTCTTCACCTACAATGTGGTCAATGAGTGGAACACACTGCCAGCGAAAATGGTACAAAGTAATACAATTGACACATTCAAAAGGAGTCTATACATCCATTTCAAGAGATTGGAGTAATATAGGTAACAAAGAAAACAAAAAGTTTAGCATCTGTAGTATACAATATTTCTCAACTTTCTTCTTTACTATGAGTTTCCCAGTAGAAATTTTCTCATTCTGGGGGCCTTGTTTCCACAACTTAATTCTATACCGACCCGAGGTCTGAGTGAGTGGTGGGTGGGGAGAGAGCCTTCTGCTTTGCTATCCTTACCTTCCCCTTTATAGACGGTTCTAAGTTAATATTAAGTCCGGACTGCCTAGTAGGGACCGCAAGTTCTGTGAAGTTTGTGTGTATGTAAATTTCTCTCTCTCTCTCCTCTCCTCCTCTCCTCTCCTCTCCTCTCCTCTCGTCTCGTCTCGTCTCGTCTCGTCTCGTCTCGTCTCGTCTCGTCTCGTCTCGTCTCGTCTCGTCTCGTCTCGTCTCGTCTCGTCTCGTCTCGTCTCGTCTCGTCTCGTCTCGTCTCGTCTCGTCTCGTCTCGTCTCGTCTCGTCTCGTCTCCTCTCCTCTCCTCTCCTCTCCTCTCCTCTCCTCTCCTCTCTCCGACGAAACAGTTTTACTAGGTGACTAACCTCCCCCTAATTGACAGGAATACCCTGACCGGAAAAAATGCTGAGTCACGCCTAATGACAAGCTTCATCCAGGACAATTTTTTGACTCAACACGTAAAACAGTCGACGCGAGACAGGAATATATTAGACCTCGTAATCACTACCCAAGAAAATCTATTATCAAACCTGGATGTAGGTGAACATCTGGCAACGTCCGATCATAAAATCTTAAGAATCACCTGGTAGCCTATTTCTGCGAATTTCAATTTTATTATATTCGGTTAGGCTATTCAACGCTGGTAGCCTATTATTGCGTATTTCAATTTAAAAAAAAAAAAATTTTTGGTTAGGCTATCGCCCCTGGAAGCCTAATTCTGCGTATCTCAACATTTTTGTTTTCGGTTAGGCTATCACCCCTGATATCCTATTTCTGCGTATTTCAGCATATTTGTTTTCGGTTGAAGTGATTGAAGTGTTTTTAAAGTGAGTGAAGTGTTGTAAAGTGAGTGAATTGTTTTTTAAGTGAGTGAAGTGATACTGAAGAAAGTGGACTGTCACCATGCCTCGCGCTTGTGCGAACTGCGCCGGTAGGTTTGGTGAGTCCATGTTTGCTACTATCGATCTTCAAGTCTGCCGGCTCTGCCAGCAACGAGAGAATTTTACAGTGAAATTAGATGAAGCCTACAACAAGATCAACGTCCTCACCATGAAGCTGGAATCACTCCAAGAGTTTGTAACACTCAACGTTGGAGTGCCACAAACTTCAATTGTCACCGCAACTCCAGCAGCCACCAACGCCCCAACGTCAACTGCCAAAAATTCAACGCCTACAGTAGCCATTTCAGCTGTAGTTTCCGATACTCAAGATACAAATAGCGACTCTCTTCCCCCTCAAGACAACTTCCGTGTCGTGAGGAACAACGTTTGCCCCAAGACCAGGAAACACATACCGATTACCGAGTGTCAAAACCGTTTCCAGATATTCGCAGACTCAGATGACGAAGAGGAAATAGAAGAAGTCCGGCTCGTGGGAGACTCGATGATACGTGGTCAGCTCACAGAGTTTGCGCCAGGGCACCTAAGACCAGGAAGCGTTTTTGTATCCCTGGTGGTGGTGTGGATGACGTAGTTGCAGCAGTTGACGAAGTATCAAAGCTGGCCCCTGCAAATACAATGTACGTCATCCACGTTGGATCCAACGATATACAGCGAACCCGGTCGGAAGATTTGCTTTTAAAAGTACCAGCAGCTGATCAAGTCGTTTAAGGAGAAGTCATCAAGGATCATCGTCTCAGGAATCGTCCCCCGGCTCGGTGTAGAGAGCCGATTTTACAACATAGCCACCAGCACAAATCGTTGTCTAGCAAACCTCTGCAGGAAGGAGAACGTGGATTCGTCGACAACCTGGGACAATTTCTACTACGATGACTATTTGTTTTCGGATGATGGCGCTCATCTGAACCAGGTGGGAGCAGCGCGTTTTGGGCGACTTCTCAACGATGCGGTGAAGGATTTTCGGAGAAGAAATCGACTCGGCACAGGACAACCAGGAAGGAGGACCGAAGACAGCGAGGACGGCAATCTACAAAGGAATTAAATACTAATCCGTCAAGAACCGCGAATTTGGATAAAGCTCCACCAACACGACCCAAATTCAAAACCGTCGGGGATACCGACCGAGGACCGAGGACAGCCATGAATGTAAATGTAGATCCGACCAGAACCAAAAATTCGATGAAAGAACGATCTGCGAGTTCTAAAACCGCAACTTTAAAGGTTTTCTATGCAAACGCTCGTAGCATACGCAATAAATTTTCAGATTTAGAGGAACTAGTGTTTACAGAAAATTATGATGTGATTGGCATAACAGAATCTTGGCTCAATACACAAGATAGAGACTTTTTAGCAGAGTATTCACTTCCCGGTTATGTAATGTTTGAGAACAGCCGAATAAATAAAAATGGAGGTGGCGTTTTATTTTATATCAAGAAAGTCTTAACCCGACCCTCGTGTCAAAACCTCAAATTGTGAACGTCGACACATCTTTTGTGCTAATAAAGAATAATAAAGGTACAAAAATAATACTTGCGTTAATATACAGACCTCCAGCTCAATCAGTGCAAACTGACCGAGAAATTTACGAACAAATTGCAGATGTAAGTAACTCACAAGATACCGTAATTTTTGGCGACTTTAATTTACCTGTGACCAAGTGGGGCGATACTCTTACTTCACACTCCGGACATGACTTGTATACGAACTTGCAAGAGAGTTCGCTTTATCAATTTGTTCGAATGCCGACCCGTGGTAATAACGTTCTGACATTGTACTTGCAACAAAAGAAGAATTGATAGAGAATTTGAATGTTGGTGATGAATTCAGTAACAGCGACCATCGTACGATAACTTTCACTTTAAAGTTTACTAGTAACGAACCAAATAGTAGCATCGAAAAAGTCCCTAATTTCAAGAAAGCAAACTTCCATAAACTTAGAGCTATGTTTAAAGAAACTGACTGGAGCTTTTTAATTAACAATAACGACATAAATACATCTTGGAAGTTATTCGAAACCACTTACCTAAAAGCTGTGCAAGACTGCATACCATCGAAAATACGGCGTCCAGGCCATAATAATAAGCCCAAATGGTGGAATAAAGATATTTCAAACTGCCTGCTTGCTAAAAAATGTGCTAATGATAGATTAAAATCCTCACAAAATGACGAAGAACGGGTGAAATTTGTAGAGCTACGACGCAAAGCCAAAAAGTTAATTAAGCAAAGTAAAAAGACCTTAGAGTTACATATTGCGAATCAAAGTAAAACAAACCCGAAAGAATTCTATAGTTATATCAGAAAGAAAAAAGTAGTTACTTCAACTGTTGGACCGTTAGTCGATGAAAAAGGAGAATACACCAAAGACGAAGTACAAATGAGTAATGCCCTCAATACCTTCTTTGCATCAGTTTTTACAACAGAAGACTCAGTGATATCCCTACACCATCGCCGATTCAGATTGATAATTCAGATGTTCTAAGCAATATCACCGTTACAGAGAGAGAAGTATTGAATTGTTTAGATAAACTCAAGGTAAATAAAACGCCAGGACCTGATACAATCTCGCCTAGAGTTCTAAAGGAAGCTAAGAATGAGCTCTCCAAACCACTGACATTACTATTCAATAAATCCTTGCAGTCTGGAACTATGCCTGATCAGTGGAAGCTAGCCAACGTAACACCGATATTCAAAAAGGCAGCAAATCCCTACCCAGTAACTATCGTCCAATTAGCTTAACCTCAGTTGTATGTAAAATGCTAGAAACGGTCATACGAGACAGACTCGTAAATCACTTGGAGGAAAATAACATACTTAAAGATACTCAACACGGCTTTCGTAAAAAACGTTCCTGTTTAACAAACCTCTTAGACTTCTTCCACGATATCCTCAACCTCTACGATGAGAGTAAAGCTGTAGATATTATACACCTTGATTTTCAAAAGGCCTTTGACAAAGTTCCCCACAAACGTTTACTGCTAAAACTAAAAGCGCATGGAATACAAGACGGTGTGTTGAAATGGATAGAAAATTGGCTCAGCAACAGAAAGCAAAGGGTAGTCATAAACGGTAAGGCATCTAAATGGACCAATGTAAGTAGCGGGGTACCCCAGGGATCGGTACTAGGACCAATTCTCTTTCTAATTTACATCAACGACATAGATGAGGGTCTCACCTGCACAATCTCAAAATTTGCTGACGATACAAAAATTGCAAATAGCGTACTCTCAAAAGAACAAGTTGACGATATGCAACACAATCTAGATAATTGTCATGTTGGGCCCAAATTTGGCAAATGAGTTTCAATGCGGATAAATGTAAAGTACTACATGTCGGATACCTAAATGAGAAAGCAAACTATTCGATGAATGGCACTCAGCTTAAGAATGTAAACAGAGAAACTGATCTGGGAGTAACAATATCGAGTAACCTAAAACCGAGTCAACAATGTTCAGAAGTTGTTAAGAAGGCAAACAAAATAATTGGCTTTATAGGCAGGTCATTTGAGCATAAATCCAAAGAAGTTATCCTAACCCTTTACAATTCCTTAGTCCGCCCTCTTCTGGAATACTGCGTTCAATCCTGGTGCCCTTATTACCAAAAAGATATAAACAAGCTAGAACGAGTTCAACGTAGAGTTACCAAAATGATACCTAGCCTAAAGAACAAACCATACGAAGAGCGTCTTAGAGAATTAAATCTATTTCCTTTAACCCAGCGCAGATTAAGAGGCGACTTAATTCAAGTGTTCAAAATCATCAAAGGCATCGACAATATGAACTGTAGTAAGTACTTCACTATCGACCAATCTAATTACACGCGGGGAAACGGTTGCAAAATTATTGGTAAATCTTTTAACTCGCACGAATCTAAGAATTTCTTCTTCAATCGAGTTGTCAACTTGTGGAATGGGCTTCCCCGAGACGTTATAGACTGCAGCACCGTTGATTCATTTAAATTCCGCCTAGACAAATATCTCGCATCAAACCCGCGACTGACTGCGTTTGTAAATGAATAACTTTATCCTCCCCTCAGTTACTAACCCATATGTCCCCTACTAACTTCCTAGTCCTGCCACGTTAGTGGCAGGGCAGTAGTTCCCTTTCCAATGTTCCCTTACCCACTCTAAACCACTGTTTGGACACTTGATCCTCAGTGTTTTGGAGGACAAGCAACCTAGAAGGGTCACTAGATCTGTTGTTGCTTGATTTCCTTTGTACTCCTTTGTACTCCTTTGTTATAAGCAAATATTCCACAGTAAAAACAACAGGAATGGTTTCTGACTTTAAAAACGCAAATTATGACGGACTTAAGGAATCGCTATCAAACATACACCCAAACCTCATAAATATAAACGAAGTAAATTAACTATGGGGCCATTTTAAGTCTACAATTACAGAAGCGCATAAATAATTTGTACCCATGAAACCAAAACATAATACGAAATCAAGTATGCCCCCTTGGTACAGTAGAGACATTGGCAAGGCAATAAGGAAAAGGAATCAACTCCACAAACTTGTAAAAAATAACACAAACACTGAAGTAATTAAAAACTTGTACACAAATAGTAGAAGGGAAGTGAAAAAAATAATTAGGGCGAACAAACAAAATTACGAAATGACTATTGCCAGAGAAAGTGCCACAAACCCCCAAAAATTCTACAGTTACGTAAATAAAAATAAACAGATCAAAAGCGGAATCGGACCGCTAATAGAAGATGGCCAGACAATAACAGGTGCCACAAACACGGTAAATATGCTCAACAAATATATTTGCTCAGTTTTCACAGAAGTTATCGATCATACCCCTGAAAATAACACCTCATCTCATGTGATAGGAGATTTCACCATCAGTGTTAGCGAAGTACAAAGCAAATTGAGTAATTTAAATGTAAATAAGACCTCGGGACCCGACATGCTCCACCCGAAAATAATTAAGAATGTTAAAGACGAAATAGCAAAACCCCTGACACAACTATTTAACTTATCGTTACTACAGGGGATTGTACCGAGTAATTGGAAAGATGCGAACATTACGCCGATATACAAGAAGGGTAGCAAGGCCAAAGCGAGTAATTACAGACCAATTAGTCAAACTTCAATTGTAGGAAAAATCATGGAAAAAATCCTTATAAGATAGTAGATTACATCGAATCAAACAACCTAATCAAAAATAGTCAACACGGCTTTAGATCAAATAAGTCATGCCTAACAAATTTGATTGAATTTTATAACAAACTATTCACATATAACGACATGACGAAATCACTAGATATAATCTTCTTGGACTTTCAAAAAGCTTTCGACAAGGTGCCTCACCGAAAACTATTGGCTAAACTGGAGAGGATAGGTATCAAAGGTGAAATTCATTCTTGGATAAAAAATTGGCTTACAGACAGAAGACAGAGAGTGGTGATAAATGGAGTGGAATCGGAGTGGGAGCCTGTCACTAGTGGAGTTCCACAGGGTTCAGTCCTTGGACCGGTCCTGTTTCTCATTTACATTAACGATATTGATGTAGGGGTAAACAACACCATTTCCAAATTCGCCGACGATACATAATAGGAAATACAGTCCTGAACGAAGATGATAGAAATGCGTTGCAATCTGATTTAAACATATATCAGAGTGGTCGAAAAAATGGCAGATGCCCTTCAATGTCGATAAATGTCAGGTGCTGCAGGTTGGTAGCAGAAATATGAAATACAAATACGAAATGAATGGCAAACAAAAAAAACCCGCAACGGTAGTAAAAGCCCTAGGGGTACTAATATCTGAAAACCTAAAAACTTCCGACCAATGTATAGCAGCTGCAAATAAGGCAAACATAGCATTGGGCTTTATTAAACGAAAATTTACATATAAACATGAGAACGTAATAGTGCCACTGTTCAAAAGTATGGTGAGGCCCCACCTTGAATATGGTGTGCAGTTCTGGTCACCTTATCTGATCAAGGACATTGTAAGACTCGAGTCAGTACAGCGTAGAGCGACGAAGATGATACCCTCATTAAGAAATAAATCATATGAAGAAAGATTAAACGATTGAACCTGTTCTCATTAAAAAAGAGGAGGTTGAGGGGTCAGCTTATTGAGTGCTTTAAGATACTAAAAGGTTTCGACAAAGTCGATGTAAATGCACTATTCACATTAAACAATTAAACAAACTCGCGGAAATGGAATGAAATTAAAAACCAAAAAGGCAAACCTAGATGTCACAAAGAGTTTCTTCACCTACAGTGTGGTGACAGAGTGGAATAAACTACCAGCGAGAGTGGTGGAGAGCGACACAATAAACGCTTTCAAGGGAAGGCTTGACCTCTATCTGCAGAGGGCTGGGGTTATATAAAAAAATATATATGTATGTATGTATGTATGTGTGTGCACTGTACAGTATGTATATATATGTATATATATACTGTATATATATGTATGCATGTATGTATATGTATGTATGTATGTATACCACCTCCTTTACGTAGGGCACGTGGTACCCGTCTTGCAACTCAATCCCACTCCTACTCTGTGCAACTCTCCAACCCAAGAGTGAAACGTTACTCTCAAACTTTCTTCTACTCAACAGCTGAGCTCTGGAACTCTCTCCCAGAATCAGTCTTTCCCTCTTCCTATGACTTAAATTGCTTCAAACTCCGTGTGTCCAGGCATTTTGGCTCGAACGTCCCTTGATTTTGGCCCTGTCACTCTTTCAACTATGGGGAGGCACTCGCTATAGGCAGTAATGCCTTTTGCCTCCCTCAATCACATCGAAAAAAAAATGTATGTATGTATGTGTGTATATATAT